>OY787672.1:37204640-38404640 GCA_963678985.1 Spisula subtruncata | reverse complement strand
GAGGGACTTCTTTTATTACTTGACATGTTGACAAATAGAACGCTTTTCCACTATAGTTTTACATTTCATGTTTACAGCGTTTAAACAATTGTTTTCATGCCCTGTCGTACCAAAGATTAAACGAGTCGTATTACCCACAGCGCAAGGAATCGGTCGATCCAATTTGTTTACGATAATTAATTTTATCTGCGGTTGGATCAAATTACCGGATCGTACATTGGTATTGAATTGATTTGTTTTCACTAATTACTAATGAACAAATAGACTCATTAACCCTTGTCCAGTGAATGAATAAGCGCCGTTTCTTAGGGTGACACCCTTTACGTGAAGTCGAACATGTTACTCTTTGTTTTCAGTGTAATTTTAAATATTAAACGAAATGCTTATCTAAATTACCAACCGGTTTAACTGTACTCAGTGTTCATGACATAAAAGTTCAACTTCAAATCCTTTGAAGCAAGCATATAAGGTTTTGGGGTTAAATAGTTCGGTTCCGAGCCAGCGCTGTATCGAAGTCGTTCGCACTATTTTGTTGTTATTATTTTATGTCTATTGTAGTTCCAAATCACATAATTTTGGAAATCTCCTGACACAAATAGCTCAGTGTCAGGATATTTGTCGTGTGTATGGCACGTCTTCGGGTGGATCGAACCCGTCAACTCCTCTTACCAAGACGGGTACTCTAATCATTTAGGCCAATCGAATTGAAGCATAATATAACAGCACAAATTATATGCATGCATTATACAGTTCGGCTGCTAACTATCAACATTTTTATATGCATGTATAGAAAACCAAATACATGAACAGTCCACACAATAGCTGTGTTTACAATGCAAAGAAGACACAAAATGTGCAAATAAGTTACCTGTACGAAAAACTCTATATCCGAATATAGGTACAGAACGTCATAGTCGCGATCAATTCGGATAAACCGAATTTTAACTACATTTATTTACATTCGTATACTGAACACAATCAAACAGATAAAACATGTCTTGTTATATCCACTCCAAACATGAGTTAGGTAATGACGGTATAAGATATTTGTTTAGGTAAATTCACGTTGTTGTAAATTCACTCTCAATTTACGACATACACTTGAACCTCTTGGCGCTTGACATTGCGAACTCTACACGACTTCCAATAATCAATCTCAATTAATTTCAAGTGCGCTAGAGCTGCTTTAAGTTTTAAAACAGAGATATATAACGGTATTCCAGGCGGTTAGAACAAAAGCTTCAATTAATTTTCATGTTCTTATTTGAATCAGTCTGTCGCATCCGTTTGTCGATACACAATGTACTGCTTGAAGTGTTTCAATCACATCAGTGTCTCCGCGAGCTATTGTGTCTAACATGTCGACTTTGCATCACGGCTTTTAAGTATAAATCGAAACTGAAATTGTTTGTAAAATGTCTGCAGACACATAGAAGTAGTTTATGCTTAACGATTTTCATATCGAAGTGAACGATGAACAGTCTCAAAAATCGTTTTTATCTGGACGCAAAACTTTTTTTTAAAAATTGAGCCCGTATAATTTTATAAATAATGATTGTTCAGAAAACTGGGGTCGATAGTGCGATGAAACGTTACACAAAAAGGTCTAGTTCGATTCAAGGTACCGTAATGCTTGTCTGAATGTTTTTTTGGGGTAAAAGTTTCATAAAAATGTAAATCGCCATGAAAAACAACGATGTTCAGGTCGTGATTTATTCTTTGGTTTATTTGTCATTAACCCTTCTTTCACACAGGTTAGATGAAGTAAAGTTACATTTTATCAGTTGTTGAAAATGTGTTGTTTAAAACTTAAACTCAACGATAAAACGATCGGTAGCTTGAATTTACGAGTTTTACGAAACATTTAAATTGATTAAACACTTAAACTTCCTTTTGTATCATTGTTATGACCAAGTTTTCACTTTTGAAACTGTAAACACATTAATTAGATGATTTTTATAAACGTTTTCTAGATTTTGAAGTGTTTGTTGATCAATTACATATATAGGAATTTCACATGATCATAGTATGATACGCCTTGGTCCCACTGACAATATTATACTCTAGATTTTATAAATTGGAGAAATGGGTCCTCATGGTCTATGGAAGCTTCGATATGATAATTAGACAATTTGTGATATCCCTGTTCCCGAGGATTCCCCAAGCTGACTAATTAAAGCCGTGGCAAACACTGCTCAGCGGGTCCAAGGCATAAACAGTAAAATACGAAGTTGAATGAGTCGATTGATATTGATATGTCTACAAGTCTATGTTAAATTTCACACAGTCTTATGATGATGAGCTACACACCGTATAAGCTGTTCTGACTAAAGTTTTTTTGGCCCGGTGTTTATAAACACTTCTCCTTCTCATACTCAAACTCCATTGGCCTACTCCATGTTCTGTTCTGTTGGTTGGTTCCCCCCTTTCTCTTGGAGGCCTCTCCTATCGAATAGGACGATCAGGTCAAATATTATGATGATGATGATGATGAATGATGAATGATCAATTCATTAAAATGATAAAATGATAAAAACTTGGCGAAACATTACTATCTTCAAATAGTTAAAATTGTCATTCGCACATCTGATTTAACAAGTCAACAGCCAACTTATAACACAACATATTTACATTACAGTTTGTACTGTTTATATAAATGTGAAACAGCCTTTTTAGAAGTTTGCATTAAAACCAGCACCAACTTGTAGCAAATGATCTGAACCCCAATATACTATGTTTCCATTCAGTAATAAAGAAGTTACAGCAGTTATTGAAACTATGAACATGCTACAATTGGAGTACAGAGTATGAGTTGGAGCAGGGAGTACGTTCCCAACCAACTTATTGTGTAGCACCGCTGCTAAATTCCAATGCTAGACGCCAAGATTAAGTTGGAAGTTTGTTAACTATCTCTCTCACACACGTGGTGATAGATACCATCAGAAATTAGATTAATCCAATCGCATAAACATTGGAGAAAGGTACACTCATCGAGAAACAAGATGAAAGAAACACCAGCGGTGATAAAAGCAATTTGGATTGAGACATCTCGCATAGAATTCAATGTTTGGGATTGTTTTATTCGATTACTTACACAATAAGATTTGGTAAATGTTTTAAGATTTGGTGCTTATCTACGTAGACATGTTTGTATAGATAAAAGAGTAAGGCAATCACGCTATGGGCGTTGGTACTAAATTAGGCGAAATAGATCGAATTAAGACATATATGTATAAGTTGATGTTGTAACACATTTTTGCTGTCTGTTGGGGGAGTGGGGGGCTGGTTATGGCAATGGCCGTGTGGTAGCCGGAAGGATTTCAATGGAAGGGATCATGTCTAGTAGCTAGGTCGTCAACTAAATATGAATAGCTAAAGAGACGTTCCCTATAACTTTGATTTAGGAATATCCTACAATCAATGAGAATCATTATTGCTTACAGTCCTCAAATTTTCAACAAAAATCTCCTACTAGTTACTGAGAAAAGAATGAAAATATATTTCCGCAACAAGCCAAAATAGTCACGAATTGTTTCTCTTTGACCACTTAATAAATTATTATAAGTGATTTAATAATAATTTTAAATTTTTAGAGACTTATTTGCGCACACTTTCTTCTGGCAAGTTATGATAATTGATAGTGCTTTGTACATTTAGCTCAATTAATGTGATAGAAGAGAAAAAAATACTAGTTATAGAGAATGCCTCTTTAAAGATAACACCAAGTCGTACAGAGAAAAGATCCCAACAGAAACAGCCAAGCACAATTGGTATAAACAATTTACAAGTAGGACTATACAAGGGCCACCACAAAACATCAGGACAAAAGTCAAAGACACACTCAGCGACAACAGTGCTTAAATAGCAAACGAAACAGCCAGATGCTGGACAGTGACAGACGTGCACGTGTTAATAACTGCACTGCAGTTTCAGTACCTTACAAATTAACAACAGTTATATTTAAATTATCTCCTTATTATATAATTATGCAATAAGTAAGTCGCCTCTTTCCGCATAAACTCACCTTATTCGATTAATTGATTGGAACATGCATTTCTTATTAATAATAATTGGCAAATTCTTTGACAAATTTTGCAAAATTCCCATCTTAATCTCTCACAAGATTTTCAAGGATTAAAATATAATTCATAATATGAATATAAATTCATGGGTAAATCAATAGTGACTTACTAGCAGATAAGGGGCAAAATGATTATTGTGCAGTATTGATCACAGGTAACTGTATCATTGATGACGAAAAAAAAAATTGGCGAATTTTTTTTTTATGAGAAACAAATTGCACCACAGTGACCCGCTCGTCAATTTCAGTACAAGAAAAATCTAATTTTTACAACAAAAAAAATGTTTTTCGTTATTTTTTTCGTTATCAATGAAACAGTTACCTGTGTAGTTGATGGTAATTTAAAAGTGTTCCTACAGTTAAGTACCGTACCATCAGAACCGTTCACGAGGTATACATTTCGATATTTCGCGGATTTGTTATTCAGAAGTAGTTCGCTGCGTTAATTTTCTTGCGGTTTCCAAACATAAGACAGGTCTTAGTAGCACAAATGTATAATTACCCTACGTATAACCAGTGTCCTTGTCTCTGTTGACGAGTAAAATCGCATCAATCGCCCGAAACATCTCAATCTGAGATAAATCTCACCTCAAATATTGCTATGTGTAGTTTGGTTAAATTTCATGAGAGTGTGTAGATTAAATTAGCTTTACGAACAGAAACCATTATTCATAGATTATTATAGTACAATTTAATGAGTTCGAACTTCAGACTTATCGGAAATTCAGACTCTGATTTGGGCAAAAACTCAGTTTGAGATGAGATTTCTACTACATGTAGATATTTTGCCGGAGATCTGGACCGAATTGTTTGTTTCTAACTGCATGGCTGTACAGTGGTAGCTGCTGAATGCAAAGATTTTCCAGTAATTTGTTACAAGAAATTGCATGCTTCTTATATGCAGCTGTTGCTAAGCAACCTCTATTCTTCAAACTTAACCCCCCCCCGTTCAAATCTGAGAATTGAAATTAACGTAAAATATTTTTCATTGACGACACAGATCAATCGATACAATGTATTTTTTATAAAAAGTAATTTCTTCGATAAACATGTATTTGCATCGTTAAGGTATTCAGTCCATTATACTCAAGTTTAAGATTACTTTGTTTTTGGTGTATTATCCACATTAGTAATTTGTTTGGAATTGAAAGAAAATAAATAACGTTAGAATCTAGTAAGAAATATTCTAATAAAAATATTATAACATGATTTTATAATTACCTTTAGTTCGCCAATTAAATCATAATTTTAAACACAACACATATTCAGCAGATAATACCGCGTTTATCCGTCGGTGTATTATTTGTAAAATAAGTCCTTGTTGACGTTAATATATGTACCATCCACAAGAATGATTTGGTTGTTTTAACATTTATGTAAATGTTTGTTCTTCACTGATTGAATATTGTTATTCTACTCTCTGAACATTAACATAAGCGTAAGTTAACGTATTAGTTAACAATACCAAGTGCAAACAAAAGGTGGAGATTTATACGGAGGACGAAGAGAGCCTTCGTCCTTTCTTTCTTTCTTTCTTTCTTTTTTTCGTTGGTTGGTTTGTTATTTTCGTTGGTTGGTTGGTTGATTGGTCGGTTGGTCGGTTGCTTCGTTCGTTCGTTCGTTCGTTCGTTCGTTCGTTTGTTCGTACGTTCGTTTTTACGTCTGTTTGTTCTTCGTCTGCCAGTCAGTTCGTCCGTTGGTTCGATGCCTCGTCAATTCGTTGGTTGGTTCGTTCTTTGGTTGTATAGTTCGTTCGTTTTTTCGTTTGTTCTTTCGATCTTTAGTTTCGGATAACCTCGTCCAAGTCCGGATGTTTCCGACCACGTACGGAATTTACCGATATCTTGTTGACGTTGACTGCTTGATCGCCAACTACTCTTGAACGGATACAATATTTACGAAAGACGTCCAAACTGGGCCTTCGTAGAGCTCTTCGTTTCAAAAAATATTTAAATGTCTTTAAGTAATCAAACAATGTTTTTCCACACTTTCGCTAGCGGGACCCTCCTTTTGTCTGGTTAACTAATTTACGCTGTCAAACGTGACGTTACAGCATTGTATTATTACAATCTATAGCTATGTTTTGGCTGATCAGCCACAATTGATCTTATTGTATGTAGGTGATTATTTTTTCAAAAAAATATTGTTCAAATACAAACGAAACATGATATTTGCCTTCTCATGCGAACTCATGCAAACTAATTGGCCGACAGTGTGCGAAACATCAAACTAATATTTTTTACTAATTATTAGTATATCCCGTGAATTCGTTATTTTGTATTAATTGTTTTTAAGCTAATCATTTTCTGTCCTTTCAGTACTCCTTTTCAACAAGCAGAGCAGAGCAGAGCAGAGCAGAGCAGAGCAGAGCAGAGCAGAGCAGAGCAGAGCAGAGCAGAGCAGAGCAGAGCAGAGCAGAGCAGAGCAGAGCAGAGCAGAGCAGAGCAGAGCAGAGCAGAGCAGAGCAGAGCAGAGCAGAGCAGAGCAGAGCAGAGCAGAGCAGAGCAGAGCAGAGCAGAGCAGAGCAGAGCAGAGCAGAGCAGAGCAGAGCAGAGCAGAGCAGAGCAGAGCAGAGCAGAGCAGAGCAGAGCAGAGCAGAGCAGAGCAGAGCAGAGCAGAGCAGAGCAGAGCAGAGCAGAGCAGAGCGGAGCGGAGCGGAGCGGAGCGGAGCGGAGCGGGGCGGGGCGGGGCGGAGCGGGGCGGGGCGGGGCGGGGCGCGGAGGGCGGAGGGCGGAGGGCGGAGGGCGGAGGGCGGAGGGCAGAGGGCAGAGAGCAGAGAGCAGAGAGCAGAGCAGAGCAGAGCAGAGCAGAGCAACACTTTTACTAAACTGTCATGGGCTATGGCACCTAGCAACGTTTGTCCTGATGATCTATACAAATAAATATAAAATAATTTGTTACAGACATACAATGTGTATGTTATATAGGAAAGACAATGCAACTTCGAATTTGCGGCATTGCATTTCGAGGGAGATATCCAGATAAAATGAAGAAAAAAACCCACTTGATATGTTAATCGTTTTGTAAGTTTGTAATTTAAATAGCCACTCTTTCTCGATTACAGATTTACAGAATTCAATGTACTGTTTGTTATTTAACGGATATCCAAACTTACGCTGTGCATACAATTTTTATTGAAAATATGTGTAATTATGATAATGCGAAACGTATGTTAATATTAGTATAACTTGAATAATTAAGTCATTCAAATATTAGTCTGGTTTATTGAACCAGTATGTGTGCGGTAACGTGTATAACCTCACCCCGCTGGTCAAATAATATTTGAATTTTCGGTTAAGTGTTAGCTCTCTATTTATTATTGTGATAGTAAAAACTAAATACTGTAAATTATTCAATTTTCCCGGGTATTCAATTTCGCGTATTTTGAGAAAAAAAATCGACATTTTTTTTTTGGCTGAATTAGTAGGCCCCACTACACACCCAACTTTCTTCGCAATGCCAAACAGACTGCTTCTCAGATTATAATTTGGAACCATTCTCTTGTTACTGTGAAGAAACAATGAAGCGTGAAAATTCACTGAATATTCGGTATTAAAAATATTTTCGTTTACATTCACAACTGTTGTTCTTGACAAAAAAATCCCGAATCCATTGAACTGCTATATTTGTATAATTGAATACCTCGCGAAAGTGTCTGTTTTTTCTGTACGTAGAACGTGGATTTAAAATTTAAGTTTGTGACACATTGTAGGGGTTGTGTCTCTGTAGCTCTGTACGTGGTTAGCGCGTGCCGTTTAATTTGGCGACCCGGGTTCAAATCCGGGTGGAGGTACATGTATATATACCTGTCATATTTTAGTAGAAATAAAGCAAATAAAGCTATGGTCGACATGCTCAGTCATTCTAGAGAATTTGTTATTCCTTGGGCATATAGTAAAACACCAAGGCATCGACGGAATTTAATCACTCACGAAATGGGCAAGATTCTACAGAACTCAACAGATGCATGTTTAAAGGCTAATACTTGACAATGGTGGCTCATATTTCAGAGAGCATGTAAGAGTTATGTTTACCTTGATAACAAATCTTGTTAAATACCTACCAAGTACCCGTTCCCGATCTCTCGAAGCATCTAAAGTAGAAATCCCATCTCAAATTGAGATTTTGCTCAAATCAAAGTATAATAAATCGTTAATTTTTTCTGTAATAATCTAAGAATGATGTTTTCTGTACATAAAGCTAATTTTGACAACACCCTCCCATGGAAATTTTCAAAGCGACACATGTAATATTTGAGATAAGATTTAGCTCAGATCGAGTTGTTTTGGGAGATCTGGCCTGGTGATTATAAACATTGGGGTACGTACTCCATGCTCCAACTCATACTCCGTACTCCAATTGGACTATTTCTTAGTTACAAAAACTGCTATATCTTCTTTATTACTGAATGGAAACGTATGATGGGGGTTCATTTTCTTAATTAGATCATTTGCTACAAGTTGGTGTTGGTTTTGATGCAAAATTATAAAAAAGCTGTTTTTCAAAAAGGAGCAGAGAGTATGGACTTTGAGTATGAGGATGAGAAATGTTTATAATCACCGGGCCAGGGTCTGGCATAGCGTCGGCCGACGTTGAAACCCTCGTATAAAAAAATTTGGCGCATTTGTATTTGTCCCCATTCCGTTTATATACGGCGTGCTTCAGCGGCTGCGAAAATGCTGGACATTCTATCCAATCAGAAAGTGGAGTAAGATGCATGTGAACAAAAGCTGTAAGTAAGTTTAATCATTCATTGGTCAATATTTCTGTACTTCGAAAAGCTCGTATATTTCACTTAAACGTATGCAAGCTATGGAAATGTCCATAATGAAGCCTGAAATAAGGTTAAACAAACAATTACTCGCAGCTTATTCTGAGTATATCTTTCATTTGTCAGTTTTGTACTTTATTTGTCATTTGAAAATCAGTGTTTTCTATGGAAGCCATGGAGGGCACTTTTGACTGGTGACGTTTGACTTGTGACTTACGACTTTTGATTTGATGAGGCACTGGAGGGCACTTTTGACTTGTGACTTATGACTTGTGACTTCGAACTTTTTTCATTTTATAAATAAATGTACGCTCATTGTATTGGAAGGCGTTGATGGTGACGGAAGTGTTGAATCGGAATTTTAACTGTTGATAATCTAGAAAGTCAGGTAAGTCGGCATTTAATTAGTTTTGAAGGACTCATATTGTCGGGCGTCGTACAGTTATTTTTTACATCTAGAATACCGTTCATGTAATAGGATACATGTACCAATAAAAAAGATATTTCATTGCGCAACTTGGAATTATACAAGTCGTGTACATACATAACTAGGGTTTGCCTCATTTCTATTATCATTTACCATTTGCGCGTCTAGTTTATAATAATTTGTTTTAGGTGGATTGAGAAACAAGTTCTTCCAACATATATTAATCTCTCTGGACGCATCAATCCTGGTGGTACATATCTTTACGGGGGCATGAGAGGAGCGAAGCCTGTTTCACATAAAAAATAAATATTTGTAATATGTTATTTCATCTTCGTAATGACGCGGTCTGGTCCTGAACCCAGACCTCCCGCACTCGAAGTGGCCACACGACTTGTTTGCGACGAATAATTGATTATAGATAATGCTATAATTGCTACTGTTCACCATTTTATACTTAATAACGTAACAATATATGGTGTTTACTTGGAATTTATAATACAGCAAATAAAGAACACAATTGCTGATGTTGAGTTGCTGCTGTTGAGTTGCTGCTGTTGAGTTGCTGCTGTTGAGTTGCTGCTGTTGAGTTGCTGCTGTTGAGTTGCTGATGTTGTTGATGTTGAGTTGCTGCTGTTGAGTTGCTGCTGTTGAGTTGCTGCTGTTGAGTTGCTGCTGTTGAGTTGCTGCTGTTGAGTTGCTGATGTTGTTGAGGTGCTGATGTTGAGTTGCTGATGTTGAGTTGCTAATTTTGAGTTGCTGATGTTGTTGAGTTGCTGATGTTGTTGAGGTGCTGATGTTGTTGAGGTGCTGATGTTGTTGAGTTACTGATGCTGTTGAGTTGCTGTTGTTGAGTTGCTGATGTTGTTGATGTGCTGATGTTGAGTTGCTGCTGTTGAGTTGCTGCTGTTGAGTTGATGCTGTTGTTGAGTTGCTGTTGTTGAGTTGCTGTTGTTGAGTTGCTGTTGTTGAGTTGCTGATGTTGTTGAGTTGCTGTTGTTGAGTTGATGCTGTTGTTGAGGTGCTGATGTTGAGGTGCTGATGTTGAGGTGCTGATGTTGAGTTGCTGATGTTGTTGAGTTGCTGTTGTTGAGTTGCTGTTGTTGAGTTGCTGCTGTTGTAAATGTATATTATCAACTGTTCACCATTTTATACTTAATAACATTACAGTATTTGGTGTTTACTTGGAATTTATGATAAAGCAAATAAAGAATACAGTTATTGCTGATGTTGAGTTGCTGCTGTTGAGTTGCTGCTGTTAAGTTGCTGATGTTGTTGAGGTGCTGATGTTGAGTTGCTGTGTTTGAGTTGCTGTTGTTGAGTTGCTGTTGTTGAGTTGCTGTTGTTGAGTTGCTGATGTTGAGTTGTTGTTGTTTAGTTGCTGTTGTTGATGTGCTGATGTCGAGGTGCTGATGTTGAGTTGCTGCTGTTGAGTTGCTGTTGTTGAGTTGCTGATGTTGAGTTGTTGTTGTTTAGTTGCTGTTGTTGATGTGCTGATGTCGAGGTGCTGATGTTGAGTTGCTGCTGTTGAGTTGCTGTTGTTGAGTTGCTGATGTTGAGTTGTTGTTGTTGAGTTGCTGTTGTTGATGTGCTGATGTCGAGGTGCTGCTGTTGAGGTGCTGATGTTGAGTTGTTGTTGTTGAGTTGCTGTTGTTGATGTGCTGATGTCGAGGTGCTGTTGTTGATGTGCTGATGTCGAGGTGCTGATGTCGAGGTGCTGATGTTGATGTGCTGGTGTCGAGTTGCTGCTGTTGAGTTGCTGTTGTTGAGTTGCTGTTGTTGATGTGCTGATGTTGAGGTGCTGATGTTGAGTTGCTGATGTTGAGTTGCTGTTGTTGATGTGCTGATGTTGAGGTGCTGCTGTTGAGTTGCTGTTGTTGAGTTGCTGTTGTTGAGGTGCTGTTGTTGATGTGCTGATGTCGAGGTGCTGATGTCGAGGTGCTGATGCTGAGTTGCTGCTGTTGAGTTGTTGTTGTTTAGTTGCTGATATTGTTGTTGTTGAGGTGCTGATGTTGAGTAGCTGCTGTTGAGGTGCTGATGTTGAGTTGCTGTTGTTGAGTTGTTGTTGTTTAGTTGCTGATATTGTTGTTGTTGAGTTGCTGTTGTTGAGTTGTTGTTGTTTAGTTGCTGATATTGTTGTTGTTGAGTTGCTGTTGTTGAGTTGCTGTTGTTGAGTTGCTGTTGTTGTTGTTGAGTTGCTGTTGTTGAGGTGCTGTTATTGTTGAGTTGCTGCTGTTGAGTTGATGCTGTTGTTGAGTTGCTGTTGTTGAGTTGCTGTTGTTGAGTTGCTGTTGTTGAGTTGCTGTTGTTGAGTTGCTGATGTTGTTGAGTTGCTGTTGTTGAGTTGATGCTGTTGTTTAGGTGCTAATGTTGAGGTGCTGATGTTGAGTTGCTGCTGTTGAGTTGCTGTTGTTGAGTTGCTGTTGTTGAGTTGCTGATGTTGTTGAGTTGCTGTTGTTGAGTTGCTGTTGTTGAGTTGCTGTTGTTGAGTTGCTGTTGTTGAGTTGCTGATGTTGTTGAGTTGCTGTTGTTGAGTTGATGCTGTTGTTTAGGTGCTAATGTTGATGTGCTGATGTTGAGTTGCTGCTGCTGTTGAGTTGCTGTTTTTGAGTTGCTGTTATTGTTGAGTTGCTGCTGTTGTAAATGTATATTATCTACTGTTCACCATTTCATACTTAATAACATTACAGTATTTGGTGTTTACTTGGTATTTATAATAAAGCAAATAAAGAAAACAGTTATTGCTGATGTTGAGATGCTGCTGTTGAGTTGATGCTGTTAAGTTGCAGATGTTGTTGAGTTGATGTTGTTGAGTTGCTGTTGTTGAGTTGCTGTTGTTGATGTGCTGATGTCGAGGTGCTGATGTTGAGTTGCTGCTGTTGAGTTGCTGCTGTTGAGTTGCTGCTGTTGAGTTGCTGATGTTGAGTTGCTGTTGTTGAGTTGCTGTTGTTGAGTTGCTGATATTGTTGTTGTTGAGTTGCTGTTGTTGTTGTTGTTGTTGAGTTGCTGTTGTTGAGGTGCTGTTATTGTTGTTGTTGAGTTGCTGTTGTTGTTGTTGTTGAGTTGCTGTTGTTGAGGTGCTGTTATTGTTGTTGTTGAGTTGCTGTTGTTGAGTTGCTGTTGTTTAGTTGCTGATATTGTTGTTGTTGAGTTGCTGTTGTTGAGTTGCTGTTGTTGTTGTTGTTGAGTTGCTGTTGTTGAGGTGCTGTTATTGTTGAGTTGCTGCTGTTGTTAATGTATATTATCTACTGTTCACCATTTTATACCTAATAACATTACAGTATTTGGTGTTTACTTGGAATTTATAATAAAGCAAATAAAGAATACAGTTATTGCTGATGTTGAGTTGATGCTGTTAAGTTGCAGATGTTGTTGAGTTGCTGATGTTGAGTTGCTGATGTTGAGTTGCTGCTGTTGAGTTGCTGCTGTTAAGTTGCCGATGTTGTTGAGTTGCTGAGTTGCTGATGTTGAGTTGCTGATGTTGAGTTGCTGCCGTTGAGTTGCTGCTGTTAAGTTGCTGATTTTGTTGAGTTGCTGATGTTGAGTTGCTGATGTTGAGTTGCTGCTGTTGAGTTGCTGATGTTGAGTTGCTGTTGTTGAGTTGTTGTTGTTCAATTGCTGATTTTGTTGTTGATGTTTAGTTGCTATTGTTGAGTTGCTGCTATTGAATTGTTGTTGTTGCTGTTGAGTTGCTGATGTTGAGTTGCTGATGATGAGTTACTGTTGTTGCTGTTGTTTAGTTGCTGATATTGTTGTTGTTTTTGTTAAATTGTTGTTGTTGCCGATGTTGAGTTGCTGGTGTAGAGTCGCTTTTGTTGTTTAGTTTCTGTTGTTGTAGAGTTACTGCAGTTTTTTAGTTGCTGATGTTGTTCAGTTAGTACTGATGTTGATTTGCTAGTGTTGAGTTGTTGTTATTGAGTTGTTGTTGATGAGTTGCTGTTGTTGAGTTGCTGTTGTTGTTGAGTTGCAGGTGTTGTTGAGTTGCTGCAGTTGTTTAGTTGCTGGTGTTTAGTTGCTGATGTTGACTTGCTGATGTTGTTGAGTTGCAGTTGTTGTTGAGTTGCTGCTGTTGTTGAGTTGCTGTTGTTGAGTTGCTGATGTTGTTGAGTTGCTGATATTGTTCAGTTGATGTTGTTCAGTTGCTGTTGTTGTTGAGTTGCTGTTTATGTAGCAACTAAATGCGATGAATGTTTGCATTTACATAAGGATTAATTTAGTTTTCATAGACTGGTAATCATCGCTGTGAGAAATTGGCCGCTCATTGAAACTTGATCACATTGGTCAGTGACTTAATTGAATTTCGAAAATTTACAGACTTCGCTTACAATCTACAACAAAATGTGAGAGAACTAAAAAAGGACTCTACGACGGTATCACTTAAAAAACCTGTCAAATAAATCACAAAGAACCTATCCCCAAGGCAGGACCTACCCCCCAGGCAGGACCCTACCCCCCAGGCAGGACCCTACCCCCCAGGCAGGACCCTACCCCCCAGGGCAGGACCCTAACCCCAGGGCAGGACCCTAACCCCAGGGCAGGACCCTAACCCCAGGGCAGGACCCTAACCCCAGGGCAGGACCCTAACCCCAGGGCAGGACCCTAACCCCAGGGCAGGACCCTAACCCCAGGGCAGGACCCTAACCCCAGGGCAGGACCCTAACCCCAGGGCAGGACCCTAACCCCAGGGCAGGACCCTAACCCTAGGGCAGGACCCTACCCCCCAAGGCAGGATCCTACCCCCCAAGGCAGGACCCCCAAGGCAGGATACTACCCCAAGGCAGTACCCTACCCCCAAGGCCTACCCCCAAGGCAGGATCCTATCCCCCCAAGGCAGGACCCTACCCCCAAGGCAGGACCTTACCCCCCAGGGCAGGATCCTACCCCCAGGGAAAAACCCTACCCCAAAGGGCAGGACCATACCCCCAAAGGGAAGGACATTACCCAAAACATTATTTCAATTTGATCTGAAGGACGGTTTCGTTTCTCTCTTCAATTGTGCTTTTAGGCATTTTTAAGTTGCTAATACTATCTGAACATATTTTAAATTTTAATGAAGGTGTGTTTAAATTTTGAAAATTTTATCAGTATTATATAACAACGTTCACTCGGTCCTTAACACAGAAATGCTATGTGAAAATGTAGGATTCGGACATGGAGCCATATATTTACGGTGCAAGCAGAGACTTATCATGTTATTATATTAAGGGAATTTGTATAAACAACGCTTAGTCAGCCCATAAGACATAATTGAAATAATGTTATATGAAAATGGTTGGGACTCGGACTGGGAGCATATCATGACCGTGCGACCACATACACGCGTCATGCAATTTGTTCGTCTCTTACTAGAAACAAACAGATATAAAGTGCAAAGGCAAGTCCGCTAAGACAGAGACGAGCTCCTCGGCCACCCCTTCTGATCTAGCCCTCCTTATCTAGGAGGGAAGAAGGGGTGTAGGGAAACAACCGAAGTGCAAGCCAAGCAAAGCAGACACAGCCAAATGCTTGATAATGGATGCACCCAATGCCCAAAGGTAACTTTATATATGACTGCTAAGAGACTAACTTAAGACTTCTTTATATGTGAATACAGTATTGTTAAAGTATGTCAAACAACTCGAATCCTGCTCTGTATGAGGTAAATTTTGAGTGAACGCTTGTGCATGTATTATATTCTATGTTGTCTAAGTTTCGTTGCAATTGGCTTTAAATTTAAATAGATAAATCACAATTAGAATTGCTAAATATATATATTTATATTTTCATTGTTATATGTCGTACCCTGGGGCATAATGCGTAGACCAAACGTTGTTAAACGGTTACATTATATTAGCCCAATCATTTTCACACCATTCACACTTAACGTTATATGTCATAATCATATCTTGTCATGACGCAGTGATCTCCCCTGATAGATGTATAGTATCTATCCCTCGATTGCTTCACCTGTTGGTTACAACCCAGCGAGAACTGATCCGAGCTTCCTAAACATCTGAATCTGATCCCGATCTCCCGAAGCAACTCAAGTAGAAATCTCAACTCAAATTAAAATTGTGTTCTAATCAGAATTAGAGATGCATCTGACGTTTCAGCTCTTGAAATTTTACTGTTATAATACTGTAATATTGCTTCTGTTGAGGGATGCTAATTTTGAGTCCAGTCTCAAGTGGAAACTTGGAAATATTTGGGATGAAATTTTGCTCAGATTGAGATGCTCCGGGAGATCTGGGCCTGAGCTAAATCTCATCTCAAATATTACCATGTGTCATTTAGAAATCTTCATTGAGAGGCTGGACGCAAAATGTGCTTCATAAAAACATAGAGCAATAGTCTTAGTTTATTACCGTAAAATTGTAAAAGCTTGAACTTTAGATTGATCTCAAATGCAGACTCTAGATTGAGCAAAATCTCAATTTGAGATGAGATTTCTACATGAGATCGGGACGACTTGTTATCTGTTTCTGTAACCGACGTCATTTTAATAACTTGAAGCAATTAGGTCCTGCACAGTATACACCAGTTCTAGTACTGTATATACGATTAAATTCCATTTTTACAATGATGTTTACATGTGTATTATTACATATATTTTATGAACAATGACAATAATGAACATTTATGGAGAAAAACAACATAATATACAATGCACGAGTGAAAGATAGGAAATAGATGATGCATATGAATAACATAATATAAGAAAAACACACATTTCAAATAACATAATTTGACATTGCTTTGTGTTAGCTAATGTTTTCACAAACACTAGTTTGCTTTATATAAAATATGTGCAAATTGCAATATCAAACTATGTCCTGGCATGATAGGCAACTACACTTCACACTCCTACATAAACACCTACAGTTTTATCATTTCTAGATTATTAATCTATGAATATATTAGAAGTTCAAATTGTACTGCGAGTACACGTACATATAGTATAGTTTTTATAAAACAAAACAACAACAAAACTTGTGTCCGTTGCCTAAGCAAAGCGCTACCGAGTGCCTTCATTCAGTAACCCACCCCGTTCAATTAATTAAAGAAGGCACGAGTTACCTCCAGTTGAAAGCGCTACGTATCGCTTTGATTATGCAACGTACACTATTCAACATTTTTGACGGACATACTTATTGTTCTTTTTAGTAATATACAGTTATGCAAAAATTAAAGCTCGTTTCATAAAAGTTTGGTTCATTTTCACGCATTAGTATTACTGTAAAATCATTTAATTTCGTTGGGACAAAATTTCGTGGTTTTGGTAAAAAAACAATTTCGTTGGGACTTGAATTCGTGGATCTTGCATTACATGTAATAAAACAAGGGTCAAAATCAATGTTCGTTGGGATTAAAGTTCGTGGTTGAGGTGAACCACGAAATCCACGAAATTTAATCCCCCACGAAAATTAATGATTTTACAGTATTGGAACCGACATTACTGTAGTGATGTGGGCAGTATGATGTTGGGCTGGGATGGCACGATCCTCTGGTAGGTCGCACAGTCAAACTCGTCAAATGGTAGCACAATTTCGCCTTTCAATGTAACAAAACTATTCAGCTATACATAATTTATATAAAATTAAAACAAACTGTATTGATTAGTGTCAGCACTTTGGTATCATCTCGATCATAATACTTTTTCTTCACATCTATTTATTTACTAGAACAGAACAGAACAGAACAGAACAGAACAGAACAGAACAGAACAGAACAAAAAGTTTATTAAAGACAGAGTAGACATAGCTTACTGTCTTACATATACATATATACAAATTGCATGCCGAAAGAAAAAACACGAAAGATACTAAAGACATACAAAACATTTAACATATATATGTATTGTTAATGAGTTATTACGGAATCAAAAAAAAGTTATAAATCCTGCGAATGTTTAACGTATAAGCATATTGTATATTATTTATTATTACAATAATAGAGCGATATCTTACACACAATCTTAACCAAGCCACAAACAAAATCGCAGACATGCGAACGGTACCTATTGCGTTCGCCATCCATTATAGTAAGTTACATAATAAAGTAACCATTGTAGTTCGCTGGCTTACAATGGGAAGGTCGTAAGTATAAATCGATATTTTTAGATTACACGTAAAAATGGCCGAAATTTACTCAAACAAGCTGTTTCAACTTCAGTTTGGTCAACATGACAAGTTCCGTTTTTCATGAAATAGACTCATACGAAGCTCCTTGTAATGTTGATTTAAAATATGTATGAGTCTTATAAGGTCGTAAGTAGTAGTTACGACCTTCTCATTCTAAGACAGCGAGTTGTATTTGGGCATTTCCACAATAGCCTCCGTAGCTCACTGGTTAGTGCGTTTGTCGTATCAACTGGTGACTTGGGTTCTAATCCTGGTTGAGCCGCTCTCAAATTATTTTTATTGTTGTGTTAATATGGCAATGTGTCTATACGGTATTACTGGTGGCTTGTGGGGAGCGGTGGCCTAGAGGTAGGGCGCGCGCTTCGGGACTCCACCATGGTGTAAAATGGTACCTGTTAGGGCAGTGTCTACTCCTGGGCGCCACAAATCGATGTTGGCTGCCACACCACAGGAGAGAAATAGTCTCCACAGGGAGACACGAGTGTAGGTGTCCATATGTAGCCCAATGACCAGGGGAAGTTGAAATGTCAAAGGGTTCTAACAGCTGAAAAGAGCCCTAGAAAATAGGTAGATTAACTTTATTTTCTTTTTTTTACGATTCCCTATGAACAAATTTTGCACGAACCGTTTAAGCCCTTTCACCACTGGCTTAATAGTGTTTCGTTCTACGAATCTACATCAAAATGTACGGTTTCGAAGTTTGGTACGTCGGGCGCACGGTGGCTCTACGATGCAAATTTGGGGACTGCACGACATAACACTTGACACCCTGCAGCTCTATGATTATCTATGAACAACTAGAGTGTCGAACTATTGGTTAGGTTAAAAAATTTAGAAGCTAGATATGATAAATTACGGAATGTCAATTTATAACTTGCGTGGTGATTCAAGTATGTTGTGTTTATTTTGAATTGTGTTGATTTGAGCTTCTGACAACTTTAACATCTTTGTTGCACATTCGGTGTAAAACACAGAGGGAATATCTTAAAATCAACTGTATGTACTTTATTTTCTAAAAACGCACCGTGATATGTTTGGGTGCTTAATTTTGTAGATACGTATGATATTCTTTTTTCCGTTACCAACATGAATGGTACACGGGTACAGAGACCCGGGTAACAACTTATAAGACTGGATTATGCGCAAGGTCCATCACACGAACCGCTTCCGGTCAGCTACAACAACAACTAGTTCGATGATCGGAGCCTCTTAGATTGAGTAAATTGACAACTTATTTAAGACATACCACCCGTTTTGTTCACAGCATCCCTTATTTTGATTCATTTATATTATACATTGAAGACGACAACGATACACTCCACATTCGTTTAAGGTTTAGTCAAAAAACGTCGCGCCTCCAATCGTGAAAGCTCGGCCATTTCCGTTTGTCTCCGGTAAATATGCAATAATTATATTGCAATGCATTAAGACTTAGACCGGTAGCTCCTCGTGATATAGATGGAGCACGAGCCTCGGGATCGAGAGGTCCCGGTTCAACCCTCGTCTCGGGAACTTAACTGGTTAATATCTCTGAGCAAGAATAACCCACGTGCTCCGCTCGACCAAGGTGTAAATTGATACATGCGAGGGCTGTTTGACCTGATCGATAGTCCTGGACACAATTATTATATATATTGATGTTGGCTGCCACACCAACAGAAGAGAAATAGTCACCACATGGAGACTCGAACACAGGTTCCCATAGGTGGCCAAATGACAAGGGGAAGTTAAAATGGCGAAGGCAGACATCGCGGAACATCGCCGGACCGACTGACCTGCCAGACATGTTGAGTTCGGTCTGATAGACAAAAAAACATGCAGCTGGACCTAATGTCTGATGGCAGAAAATCTGTCCTTTTAGGAAAATTGTACCGTTTCATGTAATATTTTAGTTTTAAATGTGAGTGTGTCTCTTGGAGTGATGTTTGCTTTGAATGATTACATAACAATACCTATTATATTGATTTCGTCAGAGCTTAATATGGAAATAAGACTTATCAAATTTTCGGTCTTTTAATTTTTTCCGGTGCCGTGCTTTTCCAATCTGTACAGGACCGAATGTCCAGTACATGTTTGACAAGTTTCGGTATGTCTGCAAAGGGTGGTTGAGCGGCTGAACTGCTGAAAACAGCCCACGAAACTTGGTGACTTAACTTTTTAACTTAGCGAAGTCCATGTGAAAACTGAGCTAGCTGTCCGAAATATATATTGCAAGGGGCAACATCAGCCCTTGGAACATATTAGTGTACGTATCATACCACACCTGTAGAAATCCATTCCCATGTCTGTATTACAATGTAAATCCGTGGATTTCACTAATACTTACTAATATCTAAACGGACCAGCACGTCACATCGGTACGTTGGCAGGCTGTGTATGGTATAACTACGCTGCTAAATGTGAAGTGGTTGTGTTTAATGACAGACAATCGAAGGGAGACAACCGTGATTTTAATATTGGACCAGATACAATCGACGAAACTGATAGCTATAAGTATCTCGACCGTACTTCTTCTTCTTCTTTCATATACTGAGCTTGGCACTTTTAAAATAGGCGGATTTAGCTCAACCGACGTAAGCTTACATTAATTCATTAGAACTTTTGTATATCGTGAATTTCAAAATTAAGACAAATTTGATAATTATTATTTTAAAAGTATGGACAGTTTTATCAACATACCTGTATTTGATTGGTCAATACATAATTGATCAATCGAAACTGCATTCAGTATAAAAAATATTAAAACATTACATTGTGATAAAGATCATTTATATGCCGATTAGCTACAAATAAAAATGGTTAATTAAAGCTGACAATAGTATATTAGACCATTCTTGAAACAACAACACAGACTGCTTTGATTTTTGTCAGTAGCATTTGTTGCCGTATTGTGAATTATTGTATCATAAATGCTTCAGACTACTAGGCTAGTGGCCAAACCTCAAAAAGGTGCTTAGAAATGGGAGTAACCCCTCCCCATGGTAGAACATTTCATAACCTGGTTTTTATTGAAGGCTGAGGCCTTGGGCGTTGGAAAATGATGGTTGTGGATCTGGGCTCAATGTAGGTCATTTTGAAAATCGACGTTTTATGTGTGTTTTTTAGTATTTTGAGAGGCAATTTTACGACTTATTTTGTCTACGTACAGAACAAGACAGGTACGATTTAGCCCAGGAAAAGCAAACCACAGTCGTTATTATGGTAGGATCATATTACATAATGGATGGTTTATAACATCTAAAAAAATCCAGCTCTTTAATAGCATGAGAAATCATACTTTTGGGGTAAAAACATAAAAAAACATAAACGAAAAGTGCGAATTTTAGGAATCGGTGCACCCCAATTTCATATGTCAATCTATTCGAACTAAAATCACTTGGGTGGGGAGGTAGTAATCTGTAGTTTAATATATCAAAAATCTATTGACCAGCTATTACTCAAATTGCGATAATTTTTGGGTTAAATTGTTATAAAAGCATAAACGAAATGTGCGAATTTTAGGAATCGGTGCACCACAATTTCATATTTCAATCTATTCGAAATAAAATCACTTGAGTGTGGAGGTAGTAACCTGTTGTTTAATATATAAAAAATATATTGACCAGCAATTACTCAAAATGCGATAATTTTGGGGTTAAATTGTTAAAATTTTAAACGAAAAGTGCGAATTTTTGGAATCGGTGCACGACAATTCCATACATCGATATATTCGAAATACAATCACTTTAATGGGGAGGTAGTAACCTGTAGTTTAATATATCAAAAATCTATTGACCAGCTATTACTCAAAATGCGATAATTTTGGGGTGAAATTGTTAAAATTATAAACGAAAAGTGTGAATTTTTGGAATCGGTCGACTACAAAGTCATCTTTTATTTCATTTGAAAGTTAATCACAGCAATATGTAGGTATGAAGGTCAGGTTTAATACGTCGAAGTTCTACTTGCTCGAATCTGTGCAAAACTCGCTAAATTTGGGTCAAACTTCACAAAAATAAGCGAAAAATGCATTTTTTGGATTCGGTGAACTGCTGTGTCATTTATGATGTAATTTGAAACAAAATCACTTCAAAGAGTACATAATAATATGTAGTTTAAGATATTAAAATAGCTTAAGCCTAGGTACTCTGCAAAATTATTTATATTGAGGTAAAATATTACGAAATAAGAACCAAAATTGTGAATTTTGAGAATCGGTAGATTTCAATGTCATTAATGATTTTATGTGATGTTGAACAACTGTGACATGTTTGTAATGGTGACATGCAGTTTCACACATCAGAAATGGCTACTGTTTTAATTGAAATATTTAGGGATAAAAAGATACAAAAATAAGTTTAGAATGTGAAATTTCCGAATCAGTTGAATACAGTGTCATTGATGATCTGATTTGATAAAATTCACTACAAAATGTGTTAAGTGATATGTTATTTAAGATTTAAAACTGTTGTCCCATTCTATCGTTCAATATTAGGGTACAGTATCATTCGGTGTAAGCTTCAACCTTATTCATAGTGACATACGAAATTTGTCTACATAGTAGACATGTGACGATCTGGTGGAATATTTGGACGATGTACTACTTACTGCCAGGTGAGGGTCGTCAGTGGTATTAACCACACAGTGAAAACCAGTCCATTGAAATCAGGTGTACTACATGGTGTTGACAAAGCGGACTCGCGTGGAAGCTTGGACTGGTTCATAATGGTTCAAGCTCTTTGACACGCCATCCCTACTTCGAATTAACCCAAACAACGCATACAGGTTACATATTCATACAATTATAAAAATAACAATTTGGTCAATGTTGCATGAAGGAGTTCTGTGTTCGAGAATACCATGTATACGCTCCATGACATGGGCCATGCTCGTTCAAAACGACCTTGGTAGTTTGAGAGTACTTTTCTACAATGGATGAGTCAACAGTTATACATTGACTTCACTGATAGGTCATGCTATGGTGTAACGGAAACGAGGAATCACCAAATCTGAGTATCGCTTTTGATGCAGGAACATTGATGCATGATGGGTTAATTAAATTACACAGTAAGAACATAATTATAGTAAGCTTACTTTATGTTTTATAACCATAGTAACATTATTCTTGGTCACGCGGTTTTTGTAAATATTGTTTATATATCGAAAAATATAGTATGACTTGGAAGGAAGGAGGAAGCGTACTTGACCATCATACGAATGGGTATGCAGATGTCATGTCAACATTAGATATCACTGAAACAGAAGGTTTAAAACTTTACTGCTAACAATAATACAGGTCTATCAGGATCACCGAGCAACACCGACACTGTGGCTTTGAATATACGTTTGTAATTATATCTTGTATGATGTCCGTCATTGCACTGCTCTTGTAATCGACCATACGGAAAAGGACAGTTATGGAGCTCTGAATTGGCCATCCCACTCTCCAGATTATGCTTGTTAACCGTATGAACACGTCTGACATAAGTTCAGCATATATAATTAACCAAGCGATTTCAGCCACGAAGTATTTAACAAACTAAAATAGTTCATTAGAATCATGATATGAAGATGTTGACAAGGAACATGTCGCATACCCGATACTACGTTAAATTGTGTAAGTTTTAATCAATATTGATTGTTTTGAATCTACTAAAACACCAATGTTCTATTGGCGTCGTAGTCAAGGGTAACACATAACAACATAAAACAGTTTAACACCATAACCCCAGCTTAATCATTACACATGATATCAAGCTGTAATATACGGAACAAAACAGGACAGAACGAAACAAAGCCGAACCGAATCAAATTAAGCAGAACATATCTTGTAGATTGAGACACTCGTTCGATTGTAAAATATTATTTTAAAACAGCTTGTCAACAAATATATATCCATACATGTATGCAATATGGCAGGGTACAATTACGGGGTAATGGTGTTGTGACTAGCAACTAGTTTCAATAGCATTACTCTGGACAAACGTTGAGTTGTACATGAATATGTAGGTATTTGTACAGACAAAAGACATGCACATGATCTGATTTGGACCACCAGAAAAAGCGCTGGTTATAAGAGCATTAAACCTATTGGCTATTTCCAACCTGTCTGTCTTACTGAGCAGCTATGCGTGTTATTTAAACCCGCAGTGGTTAGGAAATAATTAGTGTTAATTTCAATTTGCAATCATTCAAAAAGAGCATATTTGTTTCGGCGGCGATTCACCCTCGATGCAACTAAATGAGCTTCGGGAACAGGATTCTCTGGACTTGGGGAAGCTTCTTGGAATTTATGAGAAATCTACAATTGCATTTACATCGCTAGTATGCCTACACCGGGAAATTTCAATGAATGCATTAATGTTTCATTCCACAGCGCCGATGAGGATTTCTTCGGTGGGACCTAGTCTCCAGTCTTATCCATTAATTAATATATCGTACAATGTAGATAATAATTAGGTTCGGTTAAAGTGTTGCAGTCTTTAAAAAGTCTTGGTGCGTACCTTGGTGACATTTGATATTTATAGTTGTATTGGCATAAACGGCATTGAAATGCATGTCAAGAACATATTTCATGTACATGTACGTATTTAGTGTTGAGCATCCGATAGGACTCATGATGGTTGTAACAATAGGCAATTGATATCCTTTATCGCTAGGAAGATTAATCTGCTAATGAAAACACATTGGAACATTTCTGGGAAATTCAAATGTTGGGGTAATATTTCAGCTCAACAGGGCACCAATTGTTCATTATGAGCTTATTTGATTGGCTTTCCTCTGTCGTATACTAGTATCTTATATTTTGTAAGGCTTAGCCTCAAACCATTGAATTGTATACAATTGCAAATTTACTTAATTCAAGATAGTTTTTACTGAAGTTACTTTGTTCCAATCAGAATATTAAACTATGTAAGAATTTGTATTCTGCTGATTCCAAACATCCAGCTTTTCGGTTTAGAGGTTTGGGATAAAAATATCTTAATTTCAACAATATCCAGACGCTACATGTTATGTTTCACACCGGACTTTATACATACACGCCACGATTGTTCAATATCAAATAAAATCATAAATGACATTGTCGTCTACATATTATCAAAATTCACATTTTGTTCATTTTTCGTGATATTTTACCTCAAAATATCTCATTTTTGCCGTGTACCTATGCTTAAGATATTCTAACACCCTAAACTATATATTATTATGTACTCATTGAGGTGATTTTGTTTCAAATTACATCATAAATGACTCTGCAATCCACCGATTCCAAAAAATCGCGTTTTCTCTTATTTTTGTGAAATTTTGCCCCAAATTTAGCGAGTTCGCACATAAATTCAGCAAGTAGGACATCGACGTATTCAATCTGACCTTCATACCTACATATCGCTGTGATTAAATACAAATGAAAAAAAAGATGTCATTGTAGTCGACCGATTCCAAAAATTCACACTTTTCGTTTATAATTTTAACAATTTCACCCCAAAATTATCGTATTTTGAGTAATAGCGGGTCAGTAGATTTTTGATATATTCAACTTCAGGTTACTACCTCCCCATTAAAGTGATTGTATTTCGAATATATCGATATATGGAATTGTCGTGCACCGATTCCAAAAATTTGCACTTTTCGTTTATAATTTTAACAATTTAACCCCAAAATTATCGCATTTTGAGTAATTACTGGTCAATATATTTTTGATATATTAAACTACAGGTTACTACCTCCACACTCAAGTGATTTTATTTCGAATAGATTGAAATATGAAATTGTGGTGCACCGATTCCTAAAATTCGCACATTTCGTTTATGCTTTTATAACAATTTAACCCAAAATTATCGCAATTTGAGTAATAGCTGGTCAATAGATTTTTGATATATTAAACTACAGATTACTACCTCCCCACCCAAGTGATTTTAGTTCGAATAGATTGATATATGAAACTGTGGTGCACCGATTCCTAAAATTCGCACTTTTCGTTTATATTTTTTTATGTTTTTACGCCAAAAGTATGATTTCTCAAGCTATTAAAGAGCTGGATTTTTTAGATGTTATAAGCCATCCATAATGTAATATGATCCTACAATAATAACGACTGTGGTTTGCTTTTCCTGGGCTAAATCGTACCTGCCTTGTTCTGTACATAGACAAAATACGTCGTAAAATTGCCTCTCAAAATACTAAAAAACACACATAAAACGTCGATTTTCAAAATGACCTACATTGATCCAAGATTCACAACCATCGTTTTCCAACGCACAATATCTCCCGCTTCAATAAAAAACAGGTTGTGAAATGTTCTACCATGGGGAGGGGTTCCGACCAAAAATCATCCCTCGGCCACTAGCCTATACAGACATGAACTTATAAGAGCCTTAATGCCTTTAGCTTTGTGATGTAATGTGCATTGGACAAAGCTACTAATAACAAAATGTCTAATTATTTTTTATTTATATAGAATAAATAGAATAATAATCTATTTGATTTTGATAAAACATAGGGTTAATGATTGACACTTAAAACTGGTCCATATGATATACACCTGTAAAGGGAGATCACTGCGTATAAGATGTATGAATATGGCATGTAACGCCGAGTGTGAAATGGTGTGAAAATAATTGGGCTAATATAATGTAACCGTTTGACTACGTTTGGTCTACGCATTATGCCCCGGGGTACGACATATAACAAAGAAAATATAAAAATATAACCTCAGCAATTAAAATTGTGATTTATCTATTTAAATAGATAGCCAATTGTAGCGAAACGTTGATAACATTGAATTTAATATATGCACAAGCGTTCACTCAAAATTTACCCCATATAGTGCAAAAATCGAGTTGTTTGACATGCTTTAACATAACTATATTCACATATAATGAAGTCTCAGTTAAGTCACTTATCAGTCATATATAAAGTTACTTTTGGGCATTGGATGCATCCATTATCAAGCATTTGGCTATGTCTGCTTTGCTTGGCTTGCACTTCGGTTGTTTCCCTACACCCCTTCTTCTCTCCTAGATAAGGAGGGCTAGATCAGAAGGGGTGGCCGAGGAGCTCGTCTCTGTCTTAGCGGACTTGCCTTTGCACTTTTTTCTGTTTGTTTCTAGTAAGAGACGAACTACATGACGCATGTATGTGGTCGCACGGTCATAAAATGCTCCATGTCCGAGTCCCAATAAATAGTCCATTTCATACAACATTATTTCAATTCTTTAAAGGTTCGAATGAAAAATATTTAAACCAAGTTACTTAATACTTGAATTTGTCTGTGGTCAGGATATGCTCCATGTCCAAAAACCAAAAGTCCCATGTCTGATTCCCAATCATTTTAAAAAACCATTATATCATTTATGTCTTGAGGTCCGAGTTAATGTTTTTTGATAACCTAATAATGTAAGATTTATACACATCCGCTCTAAATTGAAAGCATAATTTAAAAAAAAGTATCCGGTCCTTAAGATAGAGTTGAAATGATGTTTTTGGGTAGGGTAGGCTTTTCCTTGGGGGAGGTCCTGCCCTGGAGGGTAACGACCTGCTCTGGGGTAGGAACCTATCCTTGGGGTCCTGGGGGGTTAGGGTCCTGGGGGTTAGGATCTTGGGGGGTTAGGGTCCTGGGGGGATAGGGTCCTGGGGGGGATAGGGTCCTGGGGGATAGGGTCCTGGGGGGGATAGGGTCCTGGGGCGATACGGTCCTGGGGCGATAGGGTCCTGGGGCGATAGGGTCCTGGGGGGATAGGGTCCTGGGGGGATAGGGTCCTGGGGGGATAGGTTCCTGGGGGGGATAGGGTCCTGGGGGGGATAGGGTCCTGGGGGGATAGGGTCCTGGGGGGATAGGGTCCTGGGGGGATAGGGGCCTGGGGGGATAGGGTCCTGGGGGGATAGGGTCCTGGGGGGATAGGGTCCTGGGGGGATAGGGTCCTGGGGGGATAGGGTCCTGGGATTGTCAAGCGTGGTATGGGTTTGGATTTCAATTGACTTTTTTTCAATTTCTTTCTGAATAAATACTTAAACAATGATATTTTTGCTATTTTTGCATTGATTTGGTGAATCAACGAGAGTAGACAAATGAAAAGTCTGATCAAGCAGTGTAAGTCTTAGGTATGTGGGACCGGAGATATGTATTAAAGAGGCATTCCCTATAACTAGCATAGTTTTCTCTACTTACATTAAACGAGCTAAATGTACAAAGCATTTTCAATTATCATAATTAGTCAGAAGAAAGTTTAGACTAATATGTCTCTATAATGTCAAAAATAGATTTAACTCACCAATAATAATTTATCATAATGTGGTCAAATGGAAACAACTCGTGACTATTTTGGCTCGATACGGAAATATGTTTTCATTCTTTTCTCGGTATAATAGTGGGAGCTTTTTGTTGAAAATTTGAGAATTTTAAGCAATAATGATTCTTATTTAATGTATAATATTCCTCGATTTAAATAATAAAAGTTAAAGGGAAAGCCTCTTTAAGGTACTTCTTAGATCCAGAAAAGGCTTTATTTGGCATTGTAAGGAACCTTGCAGAGTCAGAAAAGGCTGTAACTGGTAGTGGTAGGTTCATAATGATCCGTACATAGCATAGGTAGGCACCTCAGAAATCAAGAAATTGCTAAATATCTGGTTGGAGAAGGTATGTCAGACACCCAAAAATGGCTATATCCAGCTGCTATTTGGCTGTATCGGATTGTGGTAAGTACATATATCTAAGAAATGACTGCATCTTGCTATCAATTGTACCTTAGAAATCACGGATTGACTGTGCCCGACAGGGGTAGGTATTTCAGAAACCCAGAAATGGCTGCGTCTGACTGTGGAACCAACTGTGGTGCAAGTTTAAGAGATGGGCTCAAATTTTGAATTAATCGCCCTCGCCTCTAAGAACCGTAATCGCACTCGATTGTGTTTGTCACTCTTGAGTTATTAATAAATACAGTAAAAATTCGTTATGAGGAGCATCGATGTCACGAGCACCCGGCCTATCTCGAATTAATTTTAAACCAATATCCGTTTGTATCATCAATACATGCATTTTGGTTATTTCGAGCACCCGGTTTATCTCGAGCATTTTACTTATCCCTTCCCAATTACTCCTCGAGATAACGAAGTTTTACTGTACTGTTATTCTCATTTTAATTATAGATGAATGTATATATGGTTCCCGATCTCCAGAACCATCTCAACTATATATCTCACCTTATATTTAGATTTTGCTCAAAACAGGGTATGGGTTAGAAATAAATCTTAAGTTCAAACTCTTTGATTGTTAATGAAACAAGTTCAGTGTTTCTGTTATATCCATACTGAAATTTACTTATAAAACCCCGACCACTCATCAAGATAACGCAGTTTAACTTTTCACTCGAAAAACTAGTGTAGTAATGGTTTACCTGCTGTGAAAAGTGAAAGCAAAGTTACTGGTGTCAACATGGCTCCCTGTTGTTTATGTTAATTTGAGATTGTCTTATCAGTTTCGCGATCAAATTAATTTACATGAAAATATTTGTTTAAATTGGCCCATTTGATAACCTTCTAAACTGCATGAATACATAATTAATCTGCCCCCCCCCTTGACAACCTACTTTACTGGGGACGAATAAGGAGTTGTACACTTGCTACTCATTATTGACCAAAACAACATTTTAAACTTTTTTTGTCCGAGTGAAATTGACCGTATATTGTTACGGTAACGGTAGGCCTTGATTTTTCACTGGTCCGCACAAAATTGCCATTCGGAACTCATCGCAATGTACACTGTATGAGTTGAACTGGTCCCACAGCCTCATTTTCGATTCAAGATCTGCAATTAGACTAACCTTTTGGAGTAGGGCATGTCGTACCAGTCTAATATGATTCAAAAGGAGAAATATACGAGGTGTTCCGAATTCGCAAATTGTCTGAGACGCCAAGGCGAAGACAAGAAAAATATTGACGTCACACAACCAATAGCGCAGCCTAGTTGGCACTTTATACAACAATGCATGTTTTTATTTTATTTTATTTAAAAAAAGAACGTTAGAAAAATATATTTTAATAAGAAACGAAAAAAAAATCAACAACGCAGAAACATGGAATAAAATATGTTTAATTCCATGGCACTTTAAATCATGAAATACTGATATTGTGACTTTATCCAATAACTACGGCTCCCGCATCCCTGAAATATAGGAAAAGTCACAAATGTAAAAAGCCCGTGAACGCAATATACCAAGGGCTTTCTTTGGGGGTGGGGGACATTTTAATGTTTTTTTTATTGCGATCGACTGAGGTATAGCTTGGCTAATTTGACACGAGCCTGCCCTATTGATTAGCATAATTTAACAGTCGATGTATTGTCTAAGTTTACAACACCGAGTGTATATTTTCATAATCGGGGAGTATCACGAAGACGCTCGAGATGTAACACAAACACAAATCTGATATACCGATATTGCACGGTTTGCTTGCGGAAATTGATGTATTCAAAGCAAGAACCTTGTAATTTATTCTTGCATAAAGGTCAGATTCAGGTCAAAATAGCCAAGCTATAGTCATTAATGCGTGGCCATTCTCTTACTAAACCTCAGATTGGTCAATGTATGCGCAGTGAAGACACTGTTGTTTGATACAAGGCATCTAGATGTTCTAACCAAGTCACTTCCGTATAGTCTCTTTGTATCCTTGGTGTACCCGACGTGCATAGTGATTCGCGTTATAACATACGTTACTTCTTCTTGGTTACCAGTTCATTTATAGTCTGTTGGGAAACACTTAAACGTATTTGATAATTAATTAAGACCCCCAGTCTTGCCAGTCTGCTTGTTTCGATGTTATTTTTCAAATCAATTTAATCAAGAAGTGAGTGTATATGGAACAGTAACCAACAGTATTAAAAACGTATAGTATAAAATGCACACCATTAATTTTTTCCCGAATATCCAGCAAATGGTGTATAACAAATGTCATATTTTTTGTTGATCTCACACGACGGCTATCTTAGGTGGTCTGAGGTCACCTTATATATGTTGCATTACTCGATAGAAATATATTGATTGTAACCATTTACTTATTGTGTATTGACTGGTGGTCCTTTAAATATTTGACAATGGACAGACAACCTAATTAGACAGCGAACGAAATAAGCAGAGAGCATTTACCCAACCATGGTTTGGAAATATAACTACAGTAAAACTTCGTTATGACGAGCATCGATTTCACGAGCACCCGGTCTATCTCGGACAAATTTTAAACCAATATCCGTTTGTATCATCAATACATGCATTTTGGTTATTTCGGGCACCCGGTTTATCTCGAGTATTTTACTTATCACAATCACTCCTCGGGATAACGACGTTTTACTGTATGTATTGCGTGTACGTACATTTTTTCACAGACGTAATGATGTGTGTCGTCACAATCCGTGTCCGACCATAGATCACCGTGAGAATGGGAGTATCTCACACAGTTATCACCAGCGTCCGCGTCAGGTTCATCATGTCCCCAGAACGAGAGAGCTGAAATAATGGCGATAGGAAAGTTTTCAAGCTTATTTAAAAGACTCAACTCCAGTTGGTAAATTGCAAACTTTATCAAAAAGTCCTTAAAATCGTATTTTTTGGCTTGACCTACCTAATACATTTATGTAAGAATCTGGACTTATTCATCTAGAAGTAACATATCCCCATTACGATCGGTATATTTAATTTAAAACCCTCGTCTGGACCACTGGTTAATTTCTCAGAGCAAGGTTAACCCACATGCTCCCCTCCACCAAGGTGTAAATTGGTACCTGTAAGGACAGTGTCTATTCATGGGCCCCTCAGATCGATATTGGCTACCACACCTACAGGAGAGAAATAGTCTCCCCAGAGAGACACGAGTGTAGGTTTCCATAGGTAGCCCAATGACCAGGGAAGTTAAAATGTCATAGGGTGCTTAATTGAGTGGCTCAACAGCTGAAAAGAACCGTAGAAAATTGGTACCTTAACTTTTTTTCTTCTTACTTTTACAAACTATACACAAAGTCCTTACCCCCAGCATCTGTTAGACTGTTTTTGGAAGGCTCCCATACAAATTCTCCTTCAACCAACTTGTCCGTTAACCCAATCCATAAACTGTCTGAATAAAAACAATAGCGATAAATGTATTAATAACATAAACAAACTCTTCTGGCTTGTTTAATTGTTTTTAAAATAGCTAGCTTGTACTTCACCCGATGGATCCCGTTTGGCCGTGTCATTCTTTCTTGATATGGACTGTAGTCAAGTTAATTGTGTGTATCACCCCATCTGTGTGTGTTAACATACCAGTCCTTTGCTTCATCAACGTTATATAAGAGTATCTTCAAAGTGGTTATATGGTGCAGTTTCAAGTGCATTTGAGGATTAATTATTTAAAAGTCAATACCGGGGTGAGTGTCAAAATATAACGTTTTATAAAGCATAACGTTTTAATCAGTATTCTCAGCAACTCCGTTTTTTGACAATACATGTAATTTGTTATTTACTAGTAAGTCCCAATCGCATTTTGCGAAACCGTCTTTTTGCATACGTTTCATAATCTCGACATTTCATTCCTGTTTGCCTTCTATGCTGAGCGTCAGGCATGTGAAATGCAGGTATCATTTTTATTTCGACTTTGGTATGTTGCTTTGACTATCGGGGTATACCTGTTTCATTGTCTAAAATACTAGAAGATAGATATTCTGATCAAAATCGAAATCGACACCCAAGGAACGATTAGAACATGCATTTTATCTGAAACCAGAAATCATAACCAAACATTTTAACGGTACACGTAGTTAAATTGTGATTTACAAAGTCCATATACGTACTATCTAGGGTTACGCTCTTTTTTGACAAGTACTCGTTTTCTGCGACACTGTTGACCTCGGCTAATGTTGCATCTAATAAATACTTGCAGGTATCCTGAAATATCAACGTACAAAATTCATTCATTTCATCTGCTTCACAAGGCGCTTCTAATGAGCCTTTTTTCATGAAAATCTGAAATTGTCATGTTGACCAAAATGTTTTAACAACGTGTTTTCCCATAGGTAAAGAGTAAATTACAGACAGTTTTCTCTTGTTTTCTCAATATATCGATTTGGTAGTTACGAACTTCTGGTTCTAAGCCAGCGAATTGTCCACAAAAAGTTATAAGACCGCCGGACACGGAAGGCAGCACTCAACTTAACCAGCCGAGCACAGAAAACTTTAACAACACCACATAACACACATACACGACACAACGCCTACACACAACCAAACGTGGACACGAAACGCCATACTTCAATTAAGCTAATGACGTTTTGGATTTGTGCTAATTTTACAGTATCGTCGGCTATCCACAGTAATAATCACATCACGATAGCATGTAGTTTAACGTAATGGATTGAACGTGGGTTCCAACGTTGCTTTTACAGATTCTTCTCGTTTCTTTCCGGCCAAAATTTTATAGAAGATACTTCGTGTACGCGTAACCATGGTATGTAAATACGCCCATAGTAACGGAATGGAACAAAATAATTTACTAAATTTTACATCCGACAATTGGAATTGTCAAGCGGAGTAAGATGGTATGTAACACCATTATGCTCTTATGAAAGAGCGAGTCGTGGTAATTTTTTATCATCCCACGCACATTATGTACCAAGGGGTGGTTGGCTTTTACTAATATTCATATTGGTTTTGGAAGAAAATTTCAGCAGTTAACTTACATAAGCTCCCATCCATGTTTCTTGACCATGACTGAAGAAATAGCAGGAACCTTGATGTCCCTCAAAGCCATCAGGACAATTTGCTCCGTAAATACCTGAAGGTAAAATGTACCGTAGTCGAATGTTCTAAGTACACACTTTTTTTTATTTTTTTTTGAAAAAGTATAACGCCGGTAAGTGAACCGAATATATAGCTTGGCTATTTTGACCTGAGCCTGACCTTTATGCAAGAATATATTACAAGGGTCTTACTTTGAATAGGCAAATCGTGAAATATCGGTATTTCAGATTTGTGTTTGTATTACATCTCGAGCGTCTTCGTGATACATCCCGATTATGAAAACATACAGTCGGTGTTGTAAACGTAGACAATATATCGACTGTTAAATTATACAAATCAATAGGTCAGGCTCATGCCAAATTGGCCAAGCTATACCATTGGAATCAGGACATTGTTTTCTATCATAAGCAGTAAATTACCACTCTAAAAACTTCTATTTATTTCAATGCTCAAAACAACAAAGTTTAGATACAAATTGATTAGTTGTGCAGGAATTGTTGCCGGATTGCCATTCTAGTTCAAAGTCCGTTATAATGTACAGTAGGATACTTCGGCTGGCATACACGCGGTGAATAACATGGGGAAAGAATAGCGTCCGAGTTGTTGACTAAATACCAGACAAACCTGAAATTATAGATAAATTCATCCAAATCAAATTCCGTGTGATAACAGTGTGTTCGTATCATTCAAAAGACATGAGTGTCCGGGGAAAATATGTTTTGCTAATTTGAAGTTGTAATTTTGATGTCAAATGCTAACTTGACGTTACTTTCATGTTCAACTTTAAATTGTTCCACACAAAGAAATGGACATATCCGGTTTAATTTAACGATTCCATCTGATTTCGGGATTCTTAGTAATATAACCATCAGTCGGAAATTGTAACAAACTTGTTTTTTGACGCATCTAATGACAACAGGTAAATGACGTCAGATGACGTCTCAAGTTTGAAATGTGTCAATAGAAACATTGATTTATTTCGTGAATTCAATGCAAATGACATAGTAAAACAATGTTGCATGGTTAAAAAACTCAAAATAGACAACTTATGAAGAAAATCTTACCCGTTTTATTGACATGCCAGTTTCGAACAGTCTTATCACACAAGCATGGTCTCACATTCGCGCTGAATATTATGCAATAGTTTTATGGCTTTATATTTGGGGTCGAATGTTAATCGTGTATGAAATAATATGAAACACATTTCGATGGCTTAGAATAAGAAGGTCGTAAGTGCCACTTACGACCTTTTAAGATTCATACATATTTAGAATAAGCATCACAAGGCGCTTCTTATGAGCCCATTTTCATAAATATCTGAACTTGTCATGTTGACTAAAAAGAAGCTGTAAAAGTTTGTTTTACCATAAGTACAGAGTAAATGTCGGACAGTTTTTCCGTGTTGGCTCAAAATATCAATTTGGTAGTTACGACCTTCTTATTCTAAGCCATCGATCGAAAAATAGGACTTTGTCATTTACGTCATGCATCAATGATTTCTGTGTTAATCTAGATTTTTCGTCTTCCGTGTTAAATGCAATCGCCCGAATAGGATAAAACATGTTCTATTGAGTTTAGATGAGTTATTCCTGATTTATTCTAGCTCTAAAAGTGTGTACTTGGAACATTTGTCAAGTGTATGGTCATGCAACTACTACAATCTGGGTTAGAAGAGGGGGAAGCGGTGTCATGGTGGTGTTGATGATGCTAGTGATTGTTGCTGGGTTAGAAGATACCCCATGCAGGTACCATATACATGAGTCAAACAGAAACAGTCCAAATTCTATGAGGCACTTGCGTTAATATATTAATTTCTGCGAGCAGTCATGTCCTTTTTAAGATTTAGATTTATGTTTGTCTTGAACAATTGAACTGAAAAGCCTAACTATTACCACTGTGTCATAGAGGATTCTAAACTTGATGTACAAATATAACAGTTTTAATATATAAGCTAACTAAATGCAATAATGATCTGATATTATAGAAATTATTTACCTGCTGACAACGACAGCAACACAATCGCTTGAGTAAACATGGCTGCCTGTTTATGTCTTTGTGAGACGTGGTCTGGTCTTATCAATGTCTAGGTCTCAGGAAACTATATGTACAGGTTTGTACTTGTACGCATATAGAGTTTTCCCTTTGATAACCTACTTAATTATTTTGGGGTTTGTAAATTACTGTAGTATCAGCAATGTGTGAGAAAATACATTTTACAAACTCCCAAACATTTTCCTACAAACGTGCCAACGTGTCATTTGCAGTACGAACAACACAGTGAGGAATGCCGTTGGTTCTCACCCTTTTCGTCTTACTAGACTAAGTGTACCAAAGACGAAAGAATATTCAAGGAAAATAATTGCATAATTTTACAATTAAATACTTATAAATACTAGTAGTACACAAAGTATTGAAATTGTGCCTGATAATAAGAAGTATTTCTTTGTGAATAGGGTGCCGGTCACCCATTGACTGTATGCCGACGATATTGTTATAATTACTCGGCAACCACAAAAGGTCAACCGTAATCCCAAACAATTCAAAGAAAAATGATGTTGCAAAAATGTGAATGTAACATCATGATATTATATTCCACAAGTTGCGATACCTGTCCCGCTACTGTGCAGGTTTATGTAAAGTGTTATTGTTTTGTTTAGCAAATCATTTAAATTCTTCGAGACTTATTACGAAGACGTGGTATAATGCTGCTTTATTGTTTACGCTTTGCTTTAAATTGTATTTTCCCAATCGCCACAAGCCAGTTAATTGTGGATATTCCCTCGCAGTATATTTGATAAAAAAATATGATCTTCCAAAAGTATGTGCAATGGATCTCCGAAATGAAATTGTAATGATCTTCAACATTAAATTTGCAAATTACCACGATCACACTAAAATATGATCTTACAAAAATGTCGATTTTGTTTTTCATAAAATTTTTAACCTTCTATACTGACCCCTAAAGTTTGACTTTGACGTCCTTGGTTTGCCAGACAAGGGGACGTATGGATTTGTTGATTATACTAATTAGGTCAAGGTCCTTCCATTGTCCATGACAATAAGGAGATAACGTATTTCATGTCACCGACTTCAATTTTTATCAACGAACGTAAACATGTCGGTTGTGTCTTTGGTTAACTTATTTTTCATCAGTTTGGCTGTTCGTGGTAAGTTCTGTGTGATGTAATTGTTACCTTGATTTTGTGAAAGCTTGTGGTGCATTTCAAAAAGCCTTTGCTAACATTTCCATTGTTATGTTAGGGAATTTCAGAGGTCGTTCTAATGCGTATCTCATGTTACGTTGTATTACACCGGAGTCGGGTTCGACAAATACTTTCAGACGGAAGAGGGCCCATACCATGCAATACCATTGGTAATTAAAATGTGACACTGTTGATTTTTTCCGTATATTGTTTTTCAACGACTTGGTGATACAAGGACATAGGGGTTTGTGTTTATTATTGTTACCATTCGACCCAAAAGGCCGCAACTATGATAATTGTATAGATGAGTAATGAAGTTGCGTTTTGAAACTTACTTTCTAGATAAACCCTTACAATAATTTTACATACACGCACATGAAAGTTCCAAAAAAGCATGACATGCATTTCTTGGAACTTCTCGAGACGAAGTGGTACTAAAGGTAACTCGTCGAGCAGTAAATTAATGTGTCAGTCGAAGTTGTCCAATTTTTGGGGAAGTTGAAACTTCGTTGTATGTCTGCCTCTTGCTATGGTGGGTGGCTAGGCGATGTCTCCGTTTCGGTGTTGCCTTGGATCTTGGATTGTCTTTGCGCGACATGATTCAGAACACATGCATACATATTTCACAGTTATTGGTTAAGGTTATATCTCAATATAACTCATCGTGTAAAAAGCTTGTTCTATGTGTTATAGGCACCTTAACAGCTGAAGTATGTCCACATGGGTTCGAGCTGTATATGGGCAATTGTTACTTCTTTAGTGGTGGAGAAGAAACATGGATACAAGCATTTGTACGTATGTAATATCATACCTGCCAAGTACTCTTATAAAAGTGGAGTTACTCCTTTTTGCGTTGTTAATTTCTGGTTTTCCAAGTTCATCTAACTTCGAACAAAGTTACATTTGAATCATTTTATGATCTTCTGTTCCATTTTATGATCTTCTGTTCCTTATTTATAACCACTAGAATGAATATATCCCTTGATTAGGCATCTAAATTCCTTTTAATCACATTTAAGTGCATCGTGTGACACGTTTTGCTTTATCACTCCTATTTTGGATTTAATTAGCTTGGCATGTATGCTAATTCTTAATTATTCGACGTCATTCGTTACGTAGCCATTTTTGAGAGTGCCTTATTCTTTTTATATACCCATGTAGCTTTTTATTACACAGTCTCTTCACACTATACCGACGTTCGTTTCACAAAATTCAACTCGTTTCATAAATTTAACAATAAGCCAACAATCATTCTCAATACATTATTATCCGATTCATTTGAAAAAGATGTAGATAACATGATATGTTCAGACATATTATACTCGTAAGAGTGTTGTCCCTTCCCTTTAGTTACACAAATAGAGTGTTCATAATGTACGCGTTTTATCAAACGAGTGGACAAAATAATATTACACGAAGCTTTTTCATATAAAACGCTATAGCATACGTCTAAGTTGCTTCGAGAAACTGAGACTGTTTAATCATTTAAAGCACTTCTTCTGAAAACCCGACCAGAATAATGTGACTGTATCGTCTGCAAAGAACTAAAACAATGTTGGTGCATATGTCATGGAAGTTTAAGTCCTGGACCAAAACTAATGGAATAGAGGCGACACAGTTGCTGCTGTTGGTCCTTGAATAAAACACTGACATAATGTAGTGCTGGTGATGGCAAGAATTGAACCCTGACTCAGGAAAAACATTCTTTATTCCCCCTTCCATTTTGATATATCATAAATAATATTTCTGATTTCGTTGTAGGAATCCTGTATGTTATTTAACTCTCAGCTGGTTGAGATTGACAATGGCCCCAAAGACGAATATCTACGTAACAAATCGATTGCCCTTGGACACAATAGTAAGTTACAATTAACACTCCGTTATGGAACGCCCTAGTTGTCTCACGATGAGTTTACAATTAACACTCCACTATGGGACGCCCTAGCTGTCTCATGTTATGTGGTTTCGTTATCATGTTATATGGATTCGTTATCATGTTATATGTATTCGTTATTATGTTATATGGATTCGTTATCATGTTATATGTATTCGTTATTATGTTATATGGATTTGTTATCATGTTATATGGATTCGTTATTATGTAATATGGATTCGTTATCATGTTATATGGATTCGTTATTATGTTATATGGTTACGTTATCATGTTATGTGGTTTCGTTATTATGTTATGTGGTTTCGTTATTATGTTATATGGAATCGTTATCATGTTATATGGATTCGTTATTATGTTATATGGTTTCGTTATCATGTTATGTGGTTTCGTTATCATGTTATATGGATGTGTTATCATGTTATATGGATTCGTTATTATGTCATGTGGTTTCGTTATTATGTTATTATGGATTCTCTCATGCTCAGTTAAATATTTAAATATAGAAGACACGAATTATCGCCAATAAAAACACTACGTAGCCTAAGTTAACGGTGTCCTATAATGAATGACCCTCGTACATAGAATTTGACCACTGAGTCGTAACCTTTGGGTATATATACAATGGATAAATAATGAGGCCAATATTTAATTTCTGCTGCTATAGTATACACGTATATGATCTTCTGGTGCCATATGAAGACAGAATGGTGAGTTGCTATAAAATTTATGAAACTGTTTTACTGTATATTTGGGTGAGTGTTATTTTCTTTTTCTCAGAGTATTATTGGATTGGTTTAACTGACAAGCTGATCGAAGGCGAGTATATATGGGGAACCAGTAAGATACAGATATCCGCGGAGGACTATATTAACTGGGGAGCAGGGGAACCAGACAATGATGACGAGAATTGCGTGTTTCTCGCCCCGTCTCGTAACTACACGTGGGCTGACGCAGAGTGCTCGAGAAAGGAAAATTACATTTGTGAAATAAGGTAAATTCTTTACATTCGTGTAGCGATTTTAGGAATATGGCCACTTCCTACAGCCTTGTTGTTGAGTTAACTCTTGTGATGGGGTTGAGTGTCTGCCTACAATGCTAGAGGTCATGGGTTCAATCCCTGATGAGGACCAGAAATGCTGCCGAAATTACTATAATAGTGGCAGTGATGGGGTGGAAGTGTCAACTGCTGGACCGGAGTTGCCTTAGCCATGTGATTTCCCAGGCCAACTTTCGGGACGAAACTTCTCGGAGGGGGAAGTAATGTGAAGGTTACAGTTTCACGATAGTAAAGGTGTCCTGTAATTTTACGACAAAGTTAGCAATTATTATTGGTTGTAATTTGGAATACAACGGTAGTAGACGCTGGATTCAACATTTTGGGAAACATGTAAGAAAGAGATAAATACTGAGAAGGCAGTTGACCTTAGTTTTGTCATATTTGCGCAAGTTGCAATTGAAAATCGGTTATACCACGTTTGAAACTTCACCTTTCTGGTCAGTACGGAGATGTTAACCTGGCCCTGACATTTGAGCATGATTAACTATATTAAAGGTTCTTATGTTGAATATATGAGTTTCCGCGACCAAATTATGCCCTATATCGGTACTTTAGGTGGGTGTTTCTTGTGCAATATTTAGTTATACATCAGTACTAACGATTTGTGCTTGTATTAACTGTTGATCATCTTCGTGCTACTCTCCACGTATGAACACGTACAGCCGGAGATATAAAATATACCAGCTGCTGTTAAATAGACCCAATGCTAATCAAAGGTCGGTGGTCACCTCAAACTCTGGCAATGCCTATGCTTTCAGACACACGTTTAAGCTTTACTGGTTTTGTCAACGTCTTATTAATTAATGATATTTTACAAAAAAAAAATTAATCACTTTTCGAATAATAATATATATATATATTATTTACAGTCCCAGTGCAGGAACGGTCGTCGGATAAAGTAAATACGTATGTACGTGTGCTGTAGCAGTCAATTCAGATGTCTGAATAGATTCAGTGTAATAATATGATGAAATAAATAAAATACCACAAGTATACGTTGTTCATGTTACTTATCGTTACGTATTCTTTGATTGAGCGAAAGGTATAGTGTAGTTTTCATGAACAGCTAGTGTCAAGCGGTCTTATATTCACCAACATTGATGACGGAAACTCAGACTTAGACTTAAAATTGATGTACATTTACAATCACTGCCATTTCTTTGCAATTATATTTAATCATGTGAATTTTTATCTGACAATTTGTTGTTACCGATTGAATATGTATACCAATTTATATCAAAATAGGTATATTTATAACTAAATGAGAGCGAACAAAACATTTAGAAATATATTTAATATATTTATTGTCTTAGTTTAAGACTTACAACATGATAGTTGAATAAGTCCCAGGATGTACCTCCATAGCTGCTCAGTGGTAAGCGCGCTTGGCGTCTAATCTCCCGTCCCGTTCCGAGTGGAGGGTAGTCACTCATATGCCTGCTAAGTTAAATAACAAAAAGCTGACTGGCAAATTAAGGTAAAGCTAGACAAAGGAAGTTTTACACTGTTCTTTGTGTGCCTTTAATGTTCTGTTATTTCTGTAGAATTCTGTCTTTCCAGACCAATTTGTATCCATATATGAATTTAAACTGAAACATAGACTTCAAATTAAAATAAATTCAATTGGCTTTAGTTTCATAGTTTAACGAAACACATAACTAGCTTCTCGTTTATCATTACATTCTTTGGGTTGTCAATATGATTTTTTATATAATGAATATAAGAATGAACCACAATAATACACCATCATATAAATCCAGTCTTACATGACACATATTCAAGGTTGAACATGAAACCAACCGCTCGTACATAAAAGTCATGAATTTTAGTGAATACAGCTATATTCTAACAGTCATTTAATGTCAAAATAATTACTTGCATCGTTTTTAATTTGATACTAGACTACCTTAATTGCAAATTAAAACTTTGGATGGGTTCCGTGTACTTTGATTCAATCGTCGAAAAGTAGACGATTCTTGTAATTTCATATTCATTATAGAACACTTTCGTATGAAAATGGACAGTTTGCATGTCCAATAAATCACAGAGAGAGTTTCTGTTAAAATTGAAGCGAAAAATGATCTAATGGATATGAAAGCATAATTGTTTTTCAGTTTTTGAAACTTTTAAAAAAAATATCCACCAATATAGCTCTATACACTTTAAACGACATTATACATAACATAGTATCAGTTGTAAAATCATATATAAAACAGTCATGCATGTTAAACAACAGTGTATGTGTAAGACAGTATAGGTTATAAAATAATTGAGTCGAATCTTTAGCTAAAATGTTTTAAGTTTACGTATTTGTAGTATTTTTCTCAAATGAAAAGGATATTTATCGATAAAGGGGCCACAGGGACGGCGAGGGAATTATAGGTAATGTATATTGTTGTTATAGAATCTAGTTCGATATATTGATTATAAACAACACATACATGTAATCACGGTATGTCCTATGTATATTTTATGACTACACCTGTATACCTCGAAAGAAGGATACATAAACTTAAAGTAAATGTTTTTCTAGACTAGTACAACGTTTTACCTACAAGTACGCACATATGCATAATATTCCCTGAGATGAACTGTTGATAATCAAGATGTTGTAGCTGCTGCTGCTGTTGCTTCTGATATTGTTGCTGCTGTAGCTGCTGCTGCTGCTGTTGTTGTCGGTAATGGTGGTGACGACGAGTTTGTACTGATAAAGAAGATAAGTTTTTGAGGACGCTGGTGAAATTGATGATGGCTATGAATACGATGAGAGTGTTCATATTGATAATTATTAGCCTCCTACCGGTTTTCAATCGGAGGGGACGATAGGTTTGCCCTCCGTCCGTCCGTCCGTCTGTCCGTCTGTCTGTTAGTCTGTCAATAAATCTATTTCCTGCCATAACCCAAACAGTAGTGAAGCTAGGTTTATGGAACTTGATATGTGGAAAGGGACCATTAATGAAATTATGCACGTCTATTTTTTATTTTGACAAATGTGGTTGTCATTGCAACAGAAACATTGGATAAACTGAAAAACAGACAGGGACTTCGGTATTGCTTGCCATTCCTAATTACTTGGTATTACTATTCTTATGATCATGGTGATTTTGCTCATGTTGTTGTTGATGATGATCACGATAACAATTATAATGATCTGTTTATTGTGTCGAAGTAGACTACCTTTAACGCAATGTCCTCCCGCACGCCAAGCAGAAAGCATACACCAAAGTTATCACAATTTCACATTATTTATAATTTAAACTTCGTAACTTGGTTGTCGAAGCGGTGAAATGTACTCAACAAGTTATCATATAATATACAAACTGGTTATTCATCTGTGTCAATACTGAAGATCATCCCTGAAGATAATACATGTATAGCTTTGCTATTTTGACGTGAGTCTGACCTTTATGCACAAATATATTACAAGGTTCTTGCTTTGAATATATCAATTTCCGCAAGCAAATCGTGCAATATCGGTATTTCAGATTTGTGTTATATTAAAAGCCGAGCGTCTTCGTGATACTCCCCGATTATGAAAACATACAATCGGTGTTATAAACTTAAGCAATATATCGACTGTTAAATTATGCTTATCAATAGGTCAAGCTCATGTCAATGTGGGCAAGCTATATATACATTGCACAAAGGGAGACAACGCGTTCAACGTGACGTTTGACATGTACGAGTAAGGAGTATTTGTGTTTATTTACAATTTCCATCCTGGAGGGTGTGGGGGTGGTTGGGTGGAAATGAACACATATCAACAGAACAAACCCAATTTCATTACGCATTCACTTAATACAGGTAAACACAGACAACACTTGCAATCGATGTTCGATAATTGTCCGGCTTACTGTTAGGCTAGTCAGCACGGAAACCTGAAGGACATCGGTAGGGCCATATTTAATCGAATTAAAGGCATGTTTAGTAACAAGAAGATTTATCGGTGACCGTCCGATCCCCTGACGATGCCACCCAACGAATGACGAACATCGTAGGAATAGCCGCCCTTTCTCTAGGAACCAGTTCGGCATATGGAATAAACGGACATCGTCCGGCAAGCTGACGGACATCTTCTTGTGTCCTAGTGATGTACGTGTGACTCATATGTCTGTAGTATGCGAGTAGGGGCCTTATTCAGACTAAAATTCAGACTTAGACTTTATATTACCAAAAGTTACATTCGCTCTAATGTTATTATAAATATAACGATTTTGATATAAATGGATATACAGGTTCAGTTGGTAACAACAAATAATCAGATTAAATTTCATATGGTTAAATCTAATTGCAAAGACAAAATGGCAGTGATTATAAATGTTGTCAATTTTAAGTTTCAGTATTACAATGTTGGTGAATAAGGCCCAGTTAATTTCAAAGGCAAAGTACATATAACAACATAGATCTGTATACACCATGGTTGTATTTGATTAACCACAAAACAACATGCATGTACTGATGCATAAACAAACCAAAATACCAACAACATGAACAGGATTGTTGTGTACATATAAATGAAGTATTGTGGATTGAAATAGCAGATTACCATTGCTTAAGTCACTTAACAATGATTATCGTTGGTTTTAGATCTAAAGTATAACTTTCACTTAAAGGCTTGGTGTGTTATTTTAAAAGGATAACGACTAGGTAAGTATAATCGAAGAAATAAACTCATAGAATGATTTGGACATAACTTTTATTTTTCTCTGCGTTCTTCATATCGAGCACGTGAATACTAGTAGCACAGGTGGTACCGTGTTGTTATTAGTAGAAAAGGAGTCGTTTACATATAAATCAAGCCTTAAAAGTGTATTGTTATTGTCGATTCAATAAGTAACACTAATGAAGGAACTATCCCATTCGTAAGAATAGCGGTGAAAACCTTTAACTCATGTATACCCAGTTAAACCAAGATAAACATATTCGTAGTTTACCTACCGGACGATAGTATATTTACAACGCTTCTCGATTATCTTTGAAATATCTGTACAATTCGTGATTTCGTCAACAAACCAACCGGAGGCCGTTTATTGTTTTCATCCATCTTATGGTGTTTTGTCATCTTTGTGACTAAATAGATAACCATGACTCAGTTAATGCTTTTTTTATTTTTTGGCTGTTTAAGGCTTAATTGGACTCTAATGAACTTTTATGTTGATATGTTAATTGGGTTGTGCTACCAAAGCAACTTTATCAAATGAGCTTGCCACCGATCTTTATTAGAGTAGAGTGGCTAGAGTCACATTAAGTCTTAAACTGCTATTTATATTAACTACAACTTGGCAACCTCTCTACAGAATGATTAGTTGATTCCAAAATGTTGACAACATCATAAGATAAAAGAAAATGTAATAAAACATTCAGATGGTTTGTTGACAAAACGATAATTTTGTAATAAAGGCATGATTAAAAGTCAAAGGGGAGCAACTCATGCAAAATGAGTATTTTGTTCTCCATACAAATTGCTAAATATCGTCGAGTATTGGTCAATGGTTAAGAAACAGAGTAATGGTTCCATAATCCATTGTATGTAATGGATGATCTAAAAAAAGTTGTGGGAGCAATAATGTTTAAAGCAATCAAGCATGTGTAAATAAGTAATGTATAATACAGTTTTGGTTTGATCGGAAATCGATTATTGGTGATTGGTAACACAATGATAGTCTATTCAAGTAATCAATTGACCCTTTACTCATATGTGTGGCTTAACTTTGTCTATTCTATTTGTTTTCGAAAGTATCTATGTGGATTATTGGCATTCAGCAGAAGGCATTTCAAACTGCAATTTTTTGTTTCTTTTGTATCCGTTTTCCATATCAAACTATAGTTTTTCTGGAATTAAAACTATTCATTTTTGTACTGAATTAACACATGTTTGACTAGACGTGCATAACCGAAGCATTTAGTGCACCGAAGCACCGCCATTTGCATTTTAATGTCAGAAATTCATTTCAGAGATCACTGAGGACAGAATTCAATTAAGAACGACTTTTCAGTTTCATGGATAAAGAAATTAAATGACAGCCAAATACACCAAGTTAGCGACTCAGGATGGTAGGTAGAAATCATGATAGTTTCATTGATATCATACACCCATGCACAGATCTCCCGAAACAACTCAATCTGAGCTAAATCTCATCTCAAATATTGCCCTTTGTCGCCTTGATAATTTCCTTGGGAGGATAGACTCAACATTTGCATCGGAAACAGCAAGCACCATTGATTTCTTAGTTTAAGACAGTTAATTTCAAAGAGCTTTTACTTCAGATTGTTCTCAAATTAGTACTCCGATTTGGACAAAATCTCAATTTGAGATGCAATTTCTCATTGAGATGCTTCGAGAGATCGAGGCAAGGAGTTACATAGGATTTCTAGCCTTCATGTCAACCTTGAATATTTCGCTGGCTAAGAATGAGAAGACCGTAAATACTACTTATGACCTTACATTTTAAATTTATAACCGAACGAATTAATAGAATGCTGTGGCTATGTAGCACCAAATCGTATAACAATATGTTCTATCCAATATTAATTACTGATACGCTGTTGTAGACATCAATATTGTCTATTATATATAGACTGTTACCCAAATTTTCACTGAGTACACCGTCTATTTTTAGAACTGGAAAAACCTTTACTTGGGACGGGGGATTTTCAGTTTGGACAAGGTAAATATTTGATTTTCTGTCTAACAACTTCTGATCCATAAACCTCAACTAGCGCATTGCGTGCCTTAAAGTGTATAGAGCTATATCTAACGGTCATTTTATGTCAAAATAATGACTTGCGTCGTTTTAAGAATGAGACTAGACTACCTTAATCATGTTAATTGCAATTAAAACTTTGGATAGGTTCCGTGAACTTTAATTCAATTGTCGAAAAAATAGACGATTCTTATAATTTCAACCGTCTAGAACACTTTCGTAAGAAAACGGACACTTCGCATGTCCAATAAATCACCGAGAGACTTTCTGTTAAAGCTGAAGCGAAAAATGATCTAATGGATATGAAAGCATAATTATATAGTTTTTCAGTTTTTTTTTTTTTTGTTTTTTTTTTGGTCAAATATAGCTCTATACACTTTAAGAGTTGCCACTACCAGATGGTCATCTTCAAAATGAAAAGATTTCCCGAATTTACCCACATTATTGTTCTGGATTCTTGGGGAGGGGGTGCCACTCCCATGTAATGCGATGCCGCTTTACAGAAATCGTCTGCTCATAGACGCTTCTCTTAACTGTAAAACATTTATTGATTCTCTTCTATTCTATAAATAGATCAACATTACATCGTAAGCCGCATCTCATTTTATACGACATGCAACTAAAGCACACTATGAGCTCAAGTCGATCAATGTCGGTGTTTTCGTAAGAACTACTTATCGTGAGATTTACAATTAACTAGTTTCATATTATGGAGATAGCTGACGGCAGGATTTTCTTTACAAGTGAGATGGTATTAGATTTCCATGTTTGGCTATTTGTTTGTGTGTTTGTCTATCTTGTATGTATGTTTGTTTGTTTGTTATTTATTATGGATGACACGAGTCGACGGTCGAGTGGTGTGTTGCACTCTCGACTACGGTTCCTGAGGTCCCTGGCTCAAGTCTCGGCCGAGGTACCTTGTCATTTCTGAAACGTTGTTCAGTGTTTCCTACCTATCTAGAGGTATTTTAGCTTTATTAAGGCATTTTGAGATAACGGGTCAGAAATAGACCCCTAGGTTTTTTGCAGTGAGTTTTTTTTGTCAATGGTGTATAAGGCTACGTGTTCGAGGCATACTAGTAACAAATATGTTAAATTAATAGCAAAGAGGTAATATGACGAACTAATAAGCTATATTTGTTTAGAGTTTATACTTTAAATATTGTTATGTAAACAAACCATGGCCAATGAATATGTCGTATACATGAAACATCACTTGATCAATACGTATACGGCAATTTTACTTTTTCCTAAACCACTCTAAATTTTCATAATTTGACTTTTTTTGTTATTTTTAAGAGATGATATTCAAATATTACATAATATCTTTTTTCTGTACTTATATCACGAAATTCAATGTATAACTTTCACAGGTAAAGTTTTCAATAAGTTTAAAACGTGTTTTGCTATGTTGTGTTTTGTCATAATGCAGTATTCATTTTTACCTGTATACTGTATTAATTTTTCAGTATTGATATATCATGAATGCATAGCTTGAACTACACTTGTAAAATTTTCAAAACATTAAACGTTTTTTTTGCTGGGTTGTGTTTTGTCATAAAGTAGTACATGTATTCATTTACACCTGTTTGAAGAATATTCTCTGTATGTAATTACACAGACACATGTCGTTTGCAGTATGCTAATTACAATATGACATGTTCCCGTCTGACTATGTTGATGTCTGATTGTGGTTTCACATAAGTTTTATTTGTGTGTAAACTGTTTTTTGTCGTACGTTGTTATATTCATTGGTAGGAAAGAAAACTGTTAAACGTAGACTAAGTTTTAACTGAGTTGTCTTTCGTCGATTACGATTAAATAAAGCTACGAGCTCAGTTGTTGCTTTCGATGTTATAACCCTTAACTCAATGCGCAGCTTTTAGTGGCTACTGTCAAGAATCAATTCCCTTAATGGAATGTCTCGTTAAATTACTTTAACTTAGAACTAATGAACTTAGCTCAAATTTGCCTATGACATTCGAGCGTGAACAACATAAAAATATTTGCGATTAGACATAGTTTAAATTTATGAAGGGCTGATGATCGTTTTTTTCTGAACAACGGAACCCAAAGATCAAAACGGGTTAGGTATCACAGAAAGGTCCTATTTGAGAAGGTCCGTGGTACGGGATTTGGCATCTCCCGACCATATCCTGACCAGTGCTTCTGAACTCAAAACCAGGTGTCTCTCGGAAAACAAGAATGTCACATTCAGACTCCTAACGTGGCTAAAATCAGTAACAACAAAGTTTATGAATGTTAAACTATGGTTAAAATGTATTCGTCGATACGTATTTTAAATGTTTGTCTACGAACGTTATAAATACCTTTCTATACCAATGCTTTAATCACCTGACTTGTGACTCGTGACGTAATGTGTGTCAAGTCACGTGATTATGCCACGAGGTCAATATGTTTGCAGATGTGTCGGCACAGAATACAGACGAAGATGAGTTTGAAGTGAGATTTTCTACCGAAGATGACCGAAGACAAACGAGAGACGACAGCGATGAACGAGGTGATTCGTCACCAACTTATACCGTCGAGGAAGCGGTGGAAAAGCTCGGGATCGGCTGGTTCCAGTTCCGTCTATGGGCAATTACTGGATTATTCTCGGTAAGGATAGAAACTAAAAATCTCCAATCGCCCAGATAAATTCATGTCATAATTATTCTGAATCCTAATAAGGCCCGTAGCAACGCTGAGGCACACTGAGGCGCTTGTCTTGGTGATACTGTGAGAAAACACAAAAATAAGAAAATGCCTCAAATAAACCAATGAAACTATTTGCCTCATTGCTTTTTGTCTTTGAATACGGGTACGTACCATAAACAAAAATGTATATTTATTATATATTAAACAATGGTAGATATAATTACGGGTCAGTTTGTCCTTCGTTTTGTTTATCAGACATCTTCCAATTAGTCAAACCGATTCGGCATGAAAACGGAATGTGCCTTCTCTACCCTTCTCTTGGCTCTCCTAATGATTGATATCACACGGAATATTTATATGTCGAGAGTGACTAATATAAGTTAGAAAAACTTGATTCACAAGCATCCAAAAATAAATTAGTATACTCTACATCGCATATGAAATCTAATTTGCATCGGGAGCCGTGGCGTAATCGTATTTGAAAAATGTGTGTACCGTTATGCGTACATGCGTATATATACTCGTTTTTAAAAGGAATACCAAAACTACACGCATATATTCGTGTAGAGTATTGAATGTAAACTAATTTTTATTCACTACAACCTGTATCGTTTATATAATAATGTAAGTGGATGTTCAGTACCGGCCAAATGAACAGCATACATGTGCCATAGGAGTTGAACTATCTACGTACATGCAGTCCCCTACACCACCCTCAGTCAAGGTTGCTTTTGTTGTTAGATATATGACAACAATAAGTATCGTGTAGAGTTTCACATCCATGTAATAAAGGAATTATTTCAGCCCTTTTGATTATAACGTCTAAAAAGCACTTTCAGTTCAACCCTTGGATCAAAATGTCTAAAACGTACTTTGAGCCCTTTGATTATAATGTCTAAAACGCACTTTCTGCCCCTTAGAAAAAATGTCTAAAACACTTTCAGTCCTTTGATTCTAAGTTATAATTCTACAGGCAGCAGATGCTTGTGAGATGATGTTGCTGGCTGTACTATCACCAGTAGTTCGATGTGAATGGGGTCTGACCCAACCACAAGTAGCGCTAATCACCACAGTAAGTTATTCATTAAATATTGAAAAATCATATGTTTTCGCGATTTCAAAATTTTGCGACTTTGTTTTTCTGAAAGGGTTCGCGGGGTAAAAAGTACGTGAGTTGAACAACTTGTCACATATGGTCTTAGTATCACTAGTCTTATAAGTGATGACGCAAATTGCGCATACGAGGGGAAATGTTTCTTCATTTTATACATGTTTTCCCTAATTCCTTCCTGGTTCCGTTTTATATTGCCCTATAAAATAAATTACTATTGATACTCATGTTAACATTTTTTATTATGCGCGCTAAATGACCCTTGTTGTTGATGTACCTTTATACACCATCAGATAAACGAATGCATTTGTGATTAAGGTTGTGTTTGTTGGGATGGGAACCATGGCTCCTCTGTGGGGGATGATGGCGGATAAATATGGCAGAAGAAATGTAAGTACCATTGACGGCATTTATACTATTTAGAGCTAGCAATTTAATATACATTATTCTTTTAAGGACATCCTTCACATAGTGACAAGACGAAAGTTTCCTATTATTTTCCGTATGTCCGTCAGCCACACTTGATCGTGAACATATATCTTATGAGTTACACGTTTGCCTTAAATTTCACGAAGCTTGTGTTCACAATGACCGTGCGTACAAATATTCGGGACCATTACCCATGTGTATTATATGTAAATTTATATGAAATAAATTGTATATATGAATTGGGTAATAAATATGTTTAAGCTAAATACTGTACATTACACACATCATATAGGATTACATCCGATAACTTGAACTAAGAGCCTATGAATGCCGGCATAATTTTATTGAAATTTAGTCATAGTACATTTAGCAATAAATAACACAGGTTGTAATATATTCTTGGTTACAGACAATGTTGCTGGTATCATTTGGTGTATGGTATTTTGGTTTATTGACTTCATTCAGTCCGTCCTATGCCTGGGTACTCATACTTCGTTGTTTAGTTGGTGGAGGAATGGCTGGTATGCCACAAGGGTAAGTCATATATTTTCCGTTTATTGACTTATTAAACTTTTGATAGTTTTATTGACCAATCTAATACCAATACTGTAGCGCACATTAATCAAGTGCCACACAGAAAAGGCGCCGTCGCCTGGTCAACGCAGAAGAGTCAGACATATATCGAATCATCAATGTCCCCCAAAATGATGGATATTTACAGCAAGCTATAAACTTACTGTCTAATATAGTAGCTTATTTACGTCATGCCGTACTTTCACTTTTTTCCATCACAGCAAAGCAACAATGTGAAACTCGAAGATACGTCCAATTATGTCGTGTTTTTTTCTTTCGCTTTTTCGCATTGTTGCTTTGTTGCGTACTTGTACATGTATACTATTTGAACCTTAAGTATCTTAACACTGTGTAACCTTTGCTTTTTAAAAGCGAGTAGTGATGGCTACTAAAGTCTTAGTTTTTGTATGATTCAATTTCTATTGGTCCGTTGTTAAAAAAACACGTTTTCATTGCCTGGCCACATCATGTTTGTTTACGCCCTTTCGCAAATAAAAGCAAGGAACATAGTAATAATTATGCAACGAAGACAGTCTACGTACTATGTAATTGTGTATAGCTTCCCCACATTGACATGAGCCTGACCTTTTGATTATCATTATTTAACAGTCTACGTTTATAACACCGAGTGCATGTTTTCATATTCGGGGAGTATCACAAAGACGCTCGACTTGTAATACAAACACAAATCTGAAATACCGATATAGCACGATTTGCTTGCGGAAATTGATATATTCAACGCCAAGAACCTGGTAATATATTCTTGCATAAAGGTCAGGGTCAGGTAAAAAAAAGCCAAGCTATAGTTTGTTTAAACTATGTCCTTGTTTTTCAGATTTACTCTGCTGACGGAATATCTACCACAAAAATATAGGGCAAAAATATTAATATTTGGATCGGTTAGTATAGCTCTGAATTTTAACTTTTTAAGCTCCCAATAGCAGTTTAAATGTTTTTGTAATAATTCCAAATAATTGCTTTATGTTTGGAATGATAATGTTCAGTTTAAACTGTCTCAAGATTTTCAATCCATGTCTCAGTCACATGATGATGACAATTGATTAATTAGTCTTGGAGGTACGGAATACCGTTAGGGCCATCGTGGTTACACATTAAAATCCAGAGGGCGACAATGCGATAGTGCGATAGTACGATGGCGACAATGCGATAATACGATGGCGACAATGCGACAGTACGATGGCGACAATGCGACAACGCGATAGTACGATGGCGACAATGCGATAGTACGATGGCGACAATGCGACAACGCGATAGTACGATGGCGACAATGCGATAGTCATATCGTACTGTCGCCATCGTACTATCGCATTGTCGCCATCGTACTATCGCGTTATCGTACTGTCGTCATCGTATTATCGCACTGTCGCATTGTCGCCATCGTACTGTCGCATTGTCGCATTGTCGCATCATGGCCCTCTTGTTGAGTAATTGTCCAATGTTATTTAAAATACTTATTTTTTTGTCCGGAGCATATCTTTAAAAGTATTTGAGATATTGACTTGAAACTTGATACATATATAGATCTCATTGTGTGGAGTTCTAGTTAGCTTTACTATTCAAGGAATAGCGGAGCTCTTCTTACCACGGTGTTGTCGTTGGTTAAAATTTCGTACCAGTCCAATTTTTAGCACACCTGTTACACTGTGACATTGTGAGCTTTTGAGATTTTGTGGAAACTGTCATCAGACTGTCCATCCATGTGTCCGTCAAACTTTTGCCTCAAATTACAAAATATACTTCTCCTAAACCTCTGGGTCAATTGGTACCAAATTTGGTAGAAATGATCCTTTGGTGGTCCCATTTCAAAGTTGTTCAAAAATGGAATTTCATGAGGAACTCTGGTTTCCATGGCAGCCAAATTTAAAAAAAATCTTCTACGATGCAGCAAGGCCCAGAGCTTGAATATTTGGTGTGAAGCATTGTCTAGGGGACAAGTTTGTTAAAATCATGACCACCGGGTAAGATTGGCCCCGCGGCATATATGGTTTTGTATAGGAAAACTCGAAAATTGTTCTCCAGAACCACAAGAGCCAGAGCTTAGATATTTGACATGTAGCATGGTCTAATGGACCTCTACCAATTTTGAAGTTTGATTAAATCATAACCCCAGGGATCAGATAGACCCCTCCTCGGGGCATCTCTGGATTCGGATGGGAAAAACTAAAAATCTTCACCAGAACCACATTTCCTAGACCTTAGATATTTGACATAAATTGTCCTTAAATTCAAGTCCTTCAAGATATTGCCTTGAAACTTTGCATACGTGTTTATGATCACACTCCCCATCAAAAGGCGCGAGTAGATAACTCTGTGAATAATAACTGAAAGGAAGTGGGGGTATACTGTTTTGCAAATGTTGATGGGCCGGTCCGTAGACCTTTTTGTTCTGATCAATAACTAGAGATTGCCTTGACCTAGGGTAGTCAAACTTAACAGGATGGTTGCTTGTATTAAGTAGATGAAGCCTAATGTTTTTGGGATCAGTAGATCAAAGGTCAAGGTCCCTGTGACCTTACATTAAAACACAGTTGCAGCTAAATAACTAATGAACAATTTGACCAATGGAAGTGAAACTTCATAGCATTATTGCTTATATTCAGTAGATGATACTTATCAGTCGAAAAGTCAAGGTCACTGTGACCTTATGATAGAAAAGGATTTTGGCTCAATAACTGGAGATTACTTTGACCTAAGGTATTCAAACTTCATAGGATGATTGCTTGTATTAAGTAGATGAAACCTACACTTTGGGGTTAGTAGGCAAAAGGTCAAGGTCACATGACCTTACATTGAGCAAGGTTAGTCAAACTTCACAGGATTATTCCTTGTATTGAGTCGATGAAACCTAGTATTTGGACTCAGTAGTCGATTGGCGATAGTCGACAACGCGATAGTACGATGGCGACAACGCGATAGTACGATGGCGACAATGCGATAATACGATGGCGACAACGCGATAGTACGATGGCGACAATGCGACAGTACGATGGCGACAATGCGACAACGCGATGGCGACAACGCGATAGTACGATGGCGACAATGCGACAGTACGATGGCGACAATGCGACAACGCGATAGTACGATGGCGACAATGCGACAGTACGATGGCGACAATGCGACAACGCGATGGCGACAATGCGATAATACGATGGCGACAACGCGATAGTACGATGGCGACAATGCGACAGTACGATGGCGACAATGCGACAACGCGATGGCGACAACGCGATAGTACGATGGCGACAATGCGACAGTACGATGGCGACAATGCGACAACGCGATAGTACGATGGCGACAATGCGATAGTACGATGGCGACAATGCGACAATGCGATTATACGATGGCGACAATGCGACAACGCGATAGTACGATGGCGACAATGCGACAGTACGATGGCGATAGTACGATATGACTATCGCATTGTCGCCATCGTACTATCGCGTTGTCGCATTGTCGCCATCGTACTATCGCATTGTCGCCATCGTACTATCGCGTTGTCGCATTGTCGCCATCGTACTATCGCATTGTCGCCATCGTATTATCGCATTGTCGCCATCGTACTATCGCACTATCGCATTGTCGCCCTCTGGATTTTAATGTGTAACCACGATGGCCCTAACGGTATTCCGTATGGAGGTAATCAACCTTACATGTACACACCAAACAAGGTATAGTCCAGTTAGGATAAAATGACAGTGACGTCATCGTTTATGTGTACCCAAAAGATTAAAACCATTGCTTAAATAGGTAGAGTTTAGTTTGGTATTGAACTCTGTTAGTATAATCCTTAAATACTTGTTTTTACACCATACTCAGTGGATTGTTCCACTGCGTCACTGGATTTTTATCCTAACTGGACTGTAGCAGTTGTAACAAGCTTAATAAGAATATCATAAACACTTTCGTGTGCCAGTCTTACAAGCAGTCAGTACAATTATGGCGGCCGACACGAATCACAGACGGACAGAAGCAAGGGATATTGTCAGGAAAGGCATGCACTGCTCAACCCAAAAGTGATAACCGATGCTCTGCCGGAAATCCCAGCGATACACCAAACGATCTAAACAACCATACATGGTCATCTCTAAGGTTATCTTTTACTGGCATCAACTGTATTAACCAGACAGGCTTTGTCATTTGACGTGTTTATGACTGAGTAACAAATCAGTACTGTACAAATTGAGCCAACAATGTTGGCTTACCATTTATGTTCTCTCTTTTTTAAAATATACGATCGTTGTATTTATTTCAGGTGAGTTGGGCGAGTGGTACAATGTTTGAGATATGCCTGGCAGCATTTGTGATCCCTACATTAGGTTGGAGATGGCTCCTCATCTTGTCATCTATACCATGTCTACTTATCATCATATTGTTCAAAGTAAGTTATGTGTTTGGGCTCAAGGCATGTGCTTATGGCATGTGGATATCTTTTTGTCGAATTTCGTGCTCGGCTATGCTCTGATTTGTTTAAGTTTTTTTGCTTCATTTCGTGATGGTTTCTTTGTAAAATTGGACCATCAGGATGCATTTTTGCGGCGGGAACGTGGACTTTTAATCCTTGTTTGGCTTATGTGTGGGCATTGCTCATTGTAGTTGTGTTGTGACTGATTTTTGTGCTCGGCTGGTTAATTTGATTGCTGCCTTCCCTGTCCGATTTTCTTATACCTTTTTGTGTGACCAAGTGGATAGCCAGGTGCTCACCTACCGTGTGCATTGTATATCGATGGCTAAGAATGAAAAGATCGTAAACTCATACATATTTGAAATATGCACTACAAGGCGCTTCTTATTGGTTTCTCAATAAGTAAAGAGTAGTTTTCAGACGGTTATTTTCTTCTTTCTCAAAATATCGATTTGTATATACGACCTTCACATTCTAAGCAAGTGATAATTGCTTGTAAGTCGAGTCGAATGATACTAGATTATATGCAAAACATCCCAATTTATCCGTCCATTTTTGTTCGTCTTATAATCAAGACCGACTTGTATGTGAGAGGTTACGGTAAGCAGCACAAATCCCCCACCATATGGGAATATTAAAAAGGGTAACAGAGTGAACGGGTAATCTGATGACTTACGATTCGCTTCAGCATTGTCATGACCTATTTGCGTAGATACAATATGACCGGGCAACTGTCAGTGGAACTTTAAACTTCAGTCTGTTAAAGATCATATTCAGAACAAAATACACAATGTATACAACATGATATTTTGCTGCGAACAATTAAAACTGTCGCGAGCTTTCGTAATGTACATTAGTTTATTAAAGTCACATTACGTTATACACTGTCCTTTTAATATGCTATAATATGGTAAGCTCTATGAAGAATGATGCAATTTGGGCATTTTAATTGATTCCCAAATGTGGAAAACACCATAAGATGGAAGAAAATGTAATGAAACACCCAGCTGGTTTGTTGACAAAACGACAATAAGTGCACGATTTAAAGTCTAAGGGGAACAACTCTTGCAACATGAATATTTTGTTCACCACACAATTCGCTAAATACGATACATGTATTTGGTCTACTGTTTCGACAGATATAGTTAACATTCTATCGTCGAGTATTGGTCATTTGTTAAAAAACAACCTAATGGTTCCATAACTCATTGTATGCAATGGATGGTCGTAAAAAAGCTGTGGGAGCAATAATATGACTCTAAGGTTCCATGTATACTTATGATTTTATTTATTTCAGTTCCTACCACCGTCAGCTAGATTCCTGGTTGGAGCAGGGCGGAAGAGGGAAGCTATGAAAATATTACAGAAAATTGCAAAAATTAATAAATCCACCCTGCCGGAAGGTGAACTTGTACCAGAAACAGAGGTGAGTGATTTTGTTAGATTTTCCATTATTTATTCTTGCTGTTTCATCTAATTCATGAAAAAGGGACTAATCAATCATATTTAATTTCGAGAATATTATATCACTCAAATCTGATAAGGGACATGGTATAGCTTGAAAACCAAGATGGCGGCCATGGTAAAGTTTCACTCAACATTTTACACAGCTTTGGTACGTGGTGTAAAAAGCTTTTTAATTACTTGGAAGACATTAGATATTCTTCAATTTGTGTGTACATGTATACGAGTAACGTTGACACAATATATTTTTATTTTAAGAGCCAAAATATTTTAGTTCTCAATTTGAATTCTAGTCTTGTTATATAAATATACTTAAGGAACACAGAGGACATCCAAAGTTGTTGATATCTCCAGCATATCTACGTACCTCACTACAAGTCTGGATTTTATGGTTCGGTACAGCACTTACATATTATGGCATGGTCCTAGCAAGTGCCGAAATACTACAACTACACAATAAAAAAGAATCAGGTACCCGGTATTAAAGTTTTTTTTTCAAACCGTAAACGAAGATTGTTATTCCATGACTTCTTTATTCCTATGTGGTTATGATAATAAAATCCAACAGCAAACGTGTCTAAGTCAATGATTATATCATATATCTGTCTGCACAAGTTACAACATTGTTCCAAAGTCCTTTGGTGATATCCTTGGCTGAAGTTGACTCTAATATATATAATAATCTAAAATAATAAAAAAATATCCATAATATAGTAACATAAATAAATATCCTCGAACGGTTTAATTTTATTATACAATTTAATACCTCGAAAATGATTAATTAAAAGTGTTTTTCGCCAAAATTTAAAAACGTTTAGTATATTAGACAGTTTTCCTGCCACACTTAGTTCACATTCGAACGACGCGAGACTACCTTTGGATTTATAAGTTAATCTCCAGTTGGTGAGAAGCACTAAAAATAAAAAATTCTGCACCCGTAACGTATGTTATATTTCCACGGTAATAGCTATGTAATATTTGTTTACATATTTCTACAGGTGGTGAATCATGTACATGTAACTTGTTGAAACAAGATGATTACATATCCATGATACTGAGCACGTTTGGTGAATTTATATGTAAGTATTCAAACTCGATCGGATCAAAATTCTTAACCGCTCAATACCCTTTCTGTATTCCACATGCATATATAGCCTCTAAGCAAATAGTAGGGCACAAACCAAAGCCACGCACCTACGACGACAGCGCCTAGCCACACACGCAAGGCTCAGACATAGTAAAAGCCATCGCCATCCCCAAAAATGGATGCTCCAAGCGAGCCTTATATGCTCACTTCGCAATGAATAACACACTGCGGCCTTTGAATTTTGTGCATAACTAGCCATAAAGGGAGGTAATTATAAGTGATAACTACACTGAAGTGAAGTACGGGGCGACATTTTACAGCCGCCACACAGCACTTAACACCTGCTGTAGTGATAAGTAAATAGTAGGACACAAACATAAGCCACACAGCTACAACGGCAGCGCCTAGCTATACACGCAAGAGTCAGACATAGTACAAACAATCCACATCCCCAAAAATGGATGCTTCAAGCGAGCCTTACATGCTCACTCCGCAATGAATATCAAAGCCTTTACTGAACTATTAGGACCACACAACGAACTGCAGACAAACTACAAGATAAAACAGTCAAAAGATGTTGGAGTCTATGTATTATATATTATACTAAGTCCGTGTGAAGTCTTCACAACTGATGGTAAGTATGCTGCGTTTCCATCACCTTGCTGTACTTATTAGATAGGACATTGAGTACTTAGATACATTTCAATTAAATTTTAAGTACATTGCTCGAACCATCCTTTTTTATGATCTTAATTATACAGTGTCCATATTTACTGCCAATTCAACTTTGATTTATTTGATTATCAGCTCTGCCTATCAATATGGTTCTCATAAATTGTATTGTTATACCGCTTTCGTTATATTGCTACAATTTCACGATTCGCGAATTCAACTCTGATGACTTTTATTTGATTTTCAGCGCTGCCTATTAATATGGTCCTGATTTTGTTATATTGGTCAACAGTATACTGACAGTACTTCTTTGTTTGCATTGTTTTATATGTAAGTGTATATCCATTGCTTCAATTTTACATATCCAGAATTCAATTCGAATCTGAATTTTAATTTATTTTCAGCCCTGCCTATCAATATGGTCCTCATTGATTGTATTGGACGTCGATACACTGGCAGTATTAACTTCTTTGGCTGCACCGTTTTCTTTTTGTTGCTGCAATTCCACGTGACCCAAGAAGTCTTGACGTTTTTCATATTCATGGTTAGAGGTTTCTCTACTGGGATATTTAACTTTGTCTACATTTACACCTCTGAAGTGAGTATTCATAATTATTACGCGTTTACTGTAGTATCACATGCTGCATTTGGTCAATCATGTTTTGTCAAATTTCTTTTTTAAGATAAACGTGTTTAATGAATATTGAGCAGATTTTGAGGTGGGACCACCAGAAGGTTGGTCATTAGTTTGAATAGAATTTTTTTTTTATGTTTTCAACCGGATATGTTGACGATATAAATACAACTGCACTTTCTACTAAGAAACGTTGGATTGATGCGTTAACAAATGTTCAAATGATATATCCAAGGAATTAAATCCTTGATATTGTACATGATTCTTTATGAACACGAGGTCTGGAAATGGTGGAATACTTAATGGAATGAAGGACTGTCTGAAGTAAAATACTAAGGATTTGAAAAAAGTTTATCTGACAATAACACCACAGCGCAAAAGTTGTTTCTAGAGCATAACCAACGTTAACCTTTTTACTTATTTCAGGTTTATCCAACAACTATACGAGCTATGGGACTAGGTACATCTTCTGCATTTGCAAGAATTGGTGCTATGATTACACCTTTCCTGGCACAAGTAAGTACGACACTATCACACAGGTTTATGTTGCTACCTATCCAACTAAAGGATAGAAGGTAATAGGTAAGGTATAAATAATATAGGTTAGACGATCCTTGTGATAGGAATGACACGCATGTCATATCATTCTTCCCCTATGCATTTACTTATTTTATGCACGGAAAAGTTCGAACAAAAACAAGAAAATACTTAACTAATCAGCCAAAAAGACCTTGCACCCTTCTTTGGTAGCTTGTTTTTATACCGGTATGTCTTTCAAAAGGACATTCAGTACTCAGTTTGTCATTTTGGATGTTCTTATGCAGTCAGCTGGCTTCCGAATAGGTTGTTGTGTTTTTTAGTTTGCTTTAATTTGTCTTGCGGATTCTATGGTTGTCCCTGTGACGTGTCTTTGTAAAGTAGGACCATCCTTCATTTTCCCCGTGTAGTTGTATTGTGATATTAATGCTGTCTGTGCTCGGCTGGTGTTGTTGAGTGTTGCCTTCCATGTACGACTTCCTCATATATTCTTGGTATTTTGTGATTTTTCCCCTTCAATTTGTGTGAGTTCTTTTAATGCCTTTCACCCTTCTCTGTGGCTAATGTTCTAATATCGTATTAGCCTATAGTGCTTTCATTATATTGGGGGTGTTTACAAACAAACTTGGTTCTGAAATAACTGAAGTGAACAGATGTGGTCGATTTTGTTGTAATAACGGTGTCAGTAATAATTCGTGTACATCTGATTAATACACCATGATTGTGGATAGTGTAGGCAGACTATCGTACTCAAACGCTAGTGTTGTAAATTTATTTCAAAATATTTTTATGTTTCTTATACAGGTTCTACTTGACGCGTCTCTTACTGCTGCGGTCTGGGTGTATGCAATGATATGTTTGACGTGTGCTATAGTTGCTGCTTGTTTACCTATAGAAACAAAAGGGCGGGCGTTGCGGGTAAGTGAACTAGTCAAGTGATATTGCTCTAGGTATAGTGTCTTTATTTTGTATAACATTATGTCTTTACAGTTAATATCACCAATTACTAAATGTTTTAGTTTAGCAGACTTATTACCTCTTTAGTTTTGACTTTCGTTACATCGCGAGCAAAACTGATCTTTCTCATTGAGGTGCTTCGGATGATCGGGAAAATGTTTGGTACGTTAGATATGCTGCTATTATTCGTCAGGCATTTGAAATAGATTGTTACATTGAGCTGGAAGTATTCTCGAGTTAGTCAATTCATGAATTGTTTCATATATTTCAGCAAACTGTCACCTGAACTTCCAGGAGGGCGACACGACGTCTTGCAAAACATAATGCATATTGATCTCATACATATTTTTAACAAATCCAAAATATAAAACTATGCTTGAATTACAAGTTTAAGCTCTATTGCCACGTACATATTTAGGGAGCTTAGCAAGGGAGCCAATAAGAACACTGAATTCTTCCATTGCTTCATTCGGTCCTATTTAAAGTAGGCCACGAGTTTAATATTCTGAATGTAAAACTATTTTAACTGCATTTTAATTATATCCTTCAACATAAGAAGCGTCACAACGGCACTACGTCAAAATGCCGAAGTTAACAAACGCTTAAAGTTATTATTTAAGTTTAATGTTTATTTTTGTCATCATTATCCATACAACGAGGAACATCTTTCTGGGAAAACCGGAGTCGTCAGAAAAGCATACAAGAACATATTTTGTGATAGCAAAGCACTAAAGCTCACGGCATATTGCAGTTACAAAAGGTGGACGATTTTTGACCTGTACATGTGAAAAGGCCAACAACTTCCCCAAATATTTGAAGAAAAGTACAGAGCAGCATTGTTTGTACCAAAAGTACAGTTCCCTTTCTTAAAAGCTTTGCAAGATTGCACTCATTTATACATACGTATTAAAGATGTAGCTGACGTGTGCAGTTTTGAGCACAAAGGAACTGTTGCTCCTGGAAACGAAGTTTTTGTTGTTTCGGCAGTGTTGGATATATATATATATATGTGTAATTTATCAATTATAAAATTTTGAAAATGCTTGTAAATCAAAATGCGCACTTACATTATACATTTGTATATATTTCATGTTCGTCGCAGAGTCTATACTTCATGGTTGCATTCATTTCTTTTTTAAGTTTACTAGCATCTCATTTGATCATTTTAACATCTGTGTAGAAGTTAATCTATGTTTTATTTATCATAATAATAGATTTTAGCATTTAGGTTCATCAGTACCCGTTGTTGTCAAAAATGTTGTTGTTGTGATACAGCGAATAGTAAAACCTTTATGACGAATGAAAATATCAACCTCTTCGAAAATAAACATCCACGCAGACCTAATTGTTATTGTTGTTGAGAAGTTCCTGCTTAAAAAAGGTTGAATATATTTATATTATAGCATTATGTAAACCATGTGAATACGTTTGAGAGAGGTGGTTATTGCAGTGGGTCCTTCACGAGTGGTCGTTGCTTTAAAGCCGGTCACTCTGGAGTGGTTATGCTGTAATAAAAATTATCCAGAATAAATTATTTGAATAAAATGTTTATCTGTTTTATTTCTTTTTCATTTTCAACAAGTTTTAAAAAAAGTATGTATATTTTCAACCAACAGTTTGGTCAAGTCATCACGCTGTAGTTAGTCCGTCACAGCGCCCTCTAGTAACAATGACGTCATCCAGTGACACAGAACTACCAATTTCGTCACCAAGAACAGCTTCAAACAGTACCTGTAATATTCAAATACAATGTAAAACAATACACTCGATGTATTGGAGATACTCGATCATTAATAAACAGGATCTGTCCTCGGACCTTATCTGGGGCACCATTGGAAATTTAGTGACGCTTTCTTTAACTTGAATTCAGGATTCCAAATCAATTTGCTTCTCCCGATTCCAAAGAAGAAACCGTAATCAACAACACGCGCACCATTTTGATAGTGTGACCATTTCAAGAGGCTAGCTTCATAAAAATTTCCAGAGCTCGTTAAATATAAGTATGTATCAATTAGCAATTATTGAAGGATCATCTATATACAAATTTACGTATAAAGCAGCCGTCCGTTTTCGGCAGAGTCGTTGAATGAGTTGTTGTTAAGAACAGGTTAATAAATAAATAAATATTTGAAATTAAAACTTATTTTATTTATATCACAAATAATTATCATTTTAGAGCGTTTGTCTCATTACTTTTTGATCACCCCATGTATACGTACTGAAATTTTATACTAAGTAATTACACTGACCTGAAATTCTCTCTCGGCTTCGATGTTGATCGAGGTTATCTTCCAGGATGCATCTTCAGATCCTACTTCTTCCATTATCAAAGTTTCAGCACCAATTGTCTTCGCTCCAATAGTCTTGGCTTCCGTTGTAGAATTGTCAAACCTGTTGACTGCATCTACCTTATAAACATTAAACCCCGCTAGCTCGCCACCGTCTATCTTATACGTTATCGTCAGACAGTTCCATGTACTAACTCCGCTGAATACTCCTGTTCGAATTCTAGCCAGAGCTCCTGGTTCTTGTAACATGTCGGAGACAGCGTGTAATACATTCCCTGCAACGATAAGATACAAGAAAGTAAAAATATAATCGGACATGAAAGTCAGTACTAAGTAGAAACAGAAGTTTTATAGACAAAATGACTAATCGAGGATAATTCTTCCAAAGGTCTAATATTAGAGGATACATTGTGTGTTGCTTTACTTATTTTACAGAATCTAATTCTATTATTTGTTCGGGTTCAATGCTGCTTTTCAGTAAATGTTTTAGCTTTATAAGACGACCGATTCACCTCAACATTTTATAGACAGTATATGAGCCAGGATTTACTTGACCTGTCACATCGATCCAGCAACGTCTCCAAATGTGAGGGAGAGTTTTTTTAGAGAAAATCTGAAGTGACTACAGGCAGGCATACCTAATCCTCTTAGTGTTGGTTTGCCAATACAATGCCATGTACCTCTACCGGCCAGTGATTTACTTTACAATTTGTTACTATTCCAATTTAGTGAATTAATGAATTAATTTTGAAGAATTTTTACCTTGCGTTGACGTGATATTTTCATGGGCGTCAACTCTCTTCACATACCAGTTGAAATCCTTGTCAGGTTCATTAACGTAGCCACACAGAGTGTGTTGGAAGTCACAGTTTGTACCGAAATTGTCCTGAATACCTGGAAAATAATTTATATGTTGCTTTAATTTGTTAAGATGAAATGGCGGTTGTTCAGTTTTAAACATTGTCGTGTCCGCCTCCACTGTGAATAAACGAGTCGATTCCCGGCAATTATAGTGAGGGATACACATTTAATTATACAGCACGGCAATAAGGCATACAGTAGTGAGAATTTAAATGTGCTAACTGCTTTCAATAGCATTAAATGACATATTTGCATTTGATAGTAATCCGATAAGTCAGACAGTGATTTGGTTTATACAATTTGGCCTCTATAGTATAGTGATAACGCAATACTAAGGCTAGAATGGAAACTAGTGCCAGAATTCAGAAAAGCTACTTGAAAGTCATACTCCTGACCTTTTCTGACAAAAAGCTAATCAAGAAAATGTACACCATGTAGTACTACTTACTTCGTTTTCTTGCATAAACACATGTTGGGAATTCTTCGTCCCACAGAGCAAATCCTGGTTGATCTACACACGTGATCGGAGAGTGTCCAACAAGTTTATAACCGGGTGCACATGTGTACCATACCCTGTTACCGACCATATTGCCCTCCTCGGTGATAGCACCGTGTGCTGTCTGTAGAGGTCTTGTACATGCCTTTTCTAATAGATATAATTTATATTTTAGGCCAAGAATCTTAATTTTAAACAAAAGAGACCACTATGAAGTCCGGTTAATTTGCTAATTAGAAGCATGTTGGCATGTTTTGACGGTTCATTTACGGGACTTTTATGTACATTAAAACATAATTTGTATTAATATGTTTCATGTTTAGTATAACGACGTTAAGTGTCATACAGTCGGTGGATGTCTTTGCTTAAGAAACACATCGATGTCATTCAAGTTGTTTTACTACTTGTTACTGTTATATGAAACCGAAGTGTGCTGTTTGTAAGCTCACATACCTATATTGATCATGTTGAAAAATGAAAATAAGTTTCTGTCTTTTAAAATAGTTTGCACCAGTCTTTCATTAAAGAGGCTTAATAATTTATCGTTTCGAGCGATTTATTATTATGAGGTTAAAGGGAAACAACTCTATTTTGGCTCGTTACGGAAATATATTTTCATCTTTTCTCGGTAATTAGTGGGAGCTTTCTGTTGAAAATTTAGGGAGTTTAAGCAATAATGATTCTCATTTATTGTGTAATATTCCTGAATCGATTTAAACGATCAAAGTTATAGGGAACGTCTCTTTAAACGACATCTTAAAAGTAATGTTCAGGGACGAACCGAAAACAAACCCGTACTCACGTGAGCGACTGTTGATTGTGTAGAAGACGGTGAAACCACGCCCAGTATTTGTTTCGTCACTAGTGAACTTCAGGAAGACATTGTTAGATGATGACTCAAAACTACCCGGGATGGTAGATCCACAAAATGTTGCTACAAGAGGTGCATGCTTATTGTATCCGTCATATAACTGTTAAAATAAACACACAAAGGTTATAAAACTAGACACAACTATAGTTAACTTATCTTTATATACACATATATTCCGATTCAACAATGTTTTTAAATAATGATTTTGTTATATACGGCCATACATTCACCTAGCCAGTTTTCCTTGAAGATAGCCTGGGATGGTATTCACAAAGCATCTTAAGAGAGAATTTCCTCAAAATCTTATAATTTCCTTAAGTGTCTCAGGTGAACAAGAAAAATAGGATTATCAACATTTTACATTGTTTTGAAGTGTTATGTAAAGCGCTACAAAAATAATAAAGAAATTATGAAATATTTTAGTTTCTTGCAAAACATGCGCTGGTCAATATTTTAGCTTAAGTCAAAATATTTGAGTTTTGACTTCAGATGCTTTGTGAATACCACCCCTGACCAGTACTGACTTTCTCTTCCAAAAAGAAACCAACAATTTATCCAAGTGTGGAGGAAAATCAATCAATTTTGGTGTCACATGTTCCTGCCAGCATGACCTGTTGCGACCAGGAAGACCGGGTTACATGTGCGGATAGGTTGGTTTATCGCCAACTTTGTCTTTGTTAGTTTGTCAACGTGCATTTGTGTTTGTCAACCTGCATTTTTGTTCCCATTTTTGGTTCATAAAGTGTGCCTAGTTAGCTTCTGGAGGTTTGCTTGCGATGTGATGTTGCCTTTGTGCTTCCTTGTAGTATGTTCTTTTGCTACTTCTGTTAAGTAAGCCTGATTGAGGTAAAGACCATCATGTGTTTAGTGGACCTTTCTTCGTAATTATAAATCATGGCGTTGCACATTTTTCAGTTCTAAAGACTAAATGAGGGACAGGCTATCCTGGGTATACTCAATATTTCTTTCTTTGCAAGTTTATGGTCATGTAATTTTGCTTTTGCGTTAAATACAAGCATCTAACTTTTGTCACTGTGGTCCCAACATAGCTTTTATGTTCTAGTCAGCTTCCTGTTGAAATGTGGCAGCGCTATATGAGTGCCACCACCGGTATTTAAACCCGGATTGCAAGATTAGATTACCTGCCCACCAAACCACTGAGCTTAGAAAACATGTACGTACCATTAATGTATCATATACACAACCCTTGCTGTATTCAATGTCTATTTCGTGGATCAGTACAGAGATGGTTGCGAATGGATCACCTGTTGCTATCTCGTATTCACATTCCATGAAGTTTTCATAATCCCTCATCCATATCAGGCCGCTTGTCCCCGGCACGCCGGCATAATACCGAGAACCACACTTGATGGGAGCTGAAAAATACGAGTAGTATCGAGGTTTGAGTATTTATGTTTGGGTATTTCCACATAACTGTTCGTTGTTTTACATGGTCAGATTATATTTGTGGTATCGATAGCCTATCATGTATCGTATTGCTAGGCGATGGTGTCGAACGGGTATGGGTTCGAATCCCGCTATATGTGCAATCTACATTGTATTGCGTTTCTCCTTTCCCCCTTCTTCAGGTGTGGGAATCCATTTTCACTGATTTCAAGCCAGTGAGAGTAAATTCTCCTGAAAAGAGCGATTGGAGGTTATGGCTAACAAAAGTGGAAGAGTGACTTCCCTTTGATAAAATTGTTTTACCTATGCATGTTCCCTGATTGCACACTACAACATCTCTACTATCCCCGACACATGGTGCACCGTTACCAATAGGTGGGGGATTATCACATCGTCTATATCGGTACTGTCGTCCCAGACCGCATGACCTTGTACAATGACCCCATTCCGACCACCTTGACCATTGTCCATCGATATCTAATAACATAATTGTGTAAAACTGTATAAACAATAGATATATGTAAAAAATATGTTTGCACCCATAGCAGCGCAATAGTCAGGAGCGGTAACTAGACATTTAACCTACTGAACTCAGACAATAAGAGCTACATCTGTTGCTGACCAACATACATGTAAAGCACCCCTTTCTAATCCTTAAGTTTCGCATTTCAACATACTATGATGCACTATATCACTAGAAAACAGTGCTTTATATATCTTTATGGCCAATAACCTTCAACAATTAATTCTAATTTTCAAACATGAATAATCAATCAAAAGTTAAAAGAATCTCATTATTCGTCATTTTCACACCGGTCACTGATACAGCAGAACTAGCTTATGTACAGTGCTTTTGTTGCCTTTTTTGGACTTCTGTTTTTGTGTAGTAGAGTCCTTCCTTTGAGACAATTACAAAATCTGAGCACACGTGAGAGTATTTCAGTGTATATTTACCTGGATCAAATGTGTATACATTCACAGACTCGTCAGTACCAAGGCCTTTGTGTTCACATTTGTTGGAAGCTCCAGGTTTGGTAAACTCCGCAGCGGCGTTAGGTCCGGTCAAACATTTGCCTCCGTCATAAACGGCAAACACTGCGTACCCATGACTCTTAGCATAGTTTCCACACTTCCTTACCGCATCACTTCGACCTATAAAGTCAAGTAAAATATATTTACGTACAAGCTAAAAATTAGTTATTTGTGTTCTTGTTGTGTTTTATAAGTTCGTGGACTATTGCTGCTAGAAGTTAATTCTACAAGTTTTGAGTAAAGGTGAAAGATTTAAGTGATAAAATATCAGGCACTGGCATTAACACGGTCAAATATTATCAGAATAAATATAGTCCTTTAGTTCTTTACAGAATTTTTCTAAGTTCTAAACTAAGTGTAAACTTTCTGAAGCTCGCTTTAAGTATTTAGCTGCTACAAAATCTTAAATGTTTAAGAATTTTATTAATTTCATTTTCCTTAATATGTTTTTTAAATTCCATCAATATTCATTCGGAATAGATAGTTATTCTAAATACTATAGCACACGAGCAAAAAGGTATCAAGAATTCGGACAACCCAAAGCCTCACAGAAACGGTCGATCGCCTAGCCATCAACAATGTCTCACCTTTATACGGGTCCATAAGTGATGGATGTAATCCTTCTACTGATGGAATGGTCACTATCTTCTCATCATAACCCCAGCATCCAAACGACGAGGCCGCTATAATATGAAATAGAGGAATGGAAACATATATCAAATTTACGGCGGATAAGAGTGCAATAACTACAACATAGAGCATTGGAAAAGCATGACTTGTAGAATAAGTGCAACAACTATAGTGTACAAAACTGTACTTTTTGTTTGTTACTTGGCATTTTTAGATAATTTAACAATCGACAATCGCCACTGTACATCAGTGGCAAGCACAATTGTCGTCTAATCTGACAACCCGTGTTCTAATACGGTTGGAGACACTGACATGCCATATTTCAGAAAAAAACGTTGATTGACAAATAGATAAAGGCTATGCTCGACACATCGACAATTGTTTTAAGTGTATATGTAAAAGGAAGATCCTAGTCTAAAATGTCAATATTAATAAAAAAAACTCAAAACTTAATAAAACAGTTAAGTCAAAGTTTGTTACTTACGTGTACACTGGTGCGGGCATCCAACGATTTCAGTGTTGGAGCCAAGACAGTAATTTCTATCGTAGTTTAGACAAACTCTGTATCTAGAATGTGTACATTGGAGATCACAAACTGACCACTGTGACCACGTTGACCAGCCCATTACATTGACCGGGTGTGCTGGATTGGTGGGATTAGTCTTTGCTACAGTTTGTTGCTTTACGGTTGCAGGAGGCGTCGCCTTTGGTGTTGTTGCTGGTGGGGCTGTCGCCTTTAATGATGTTGCCGAAGCAGCTATTGCTTTTGGCGTTGTTGCTGGTGGTGCTGTTGCCTTTGGTGTTGTTGCTGGCTGCACCGTCACCTTTGGCGTTGTTGCTGGTGGCGCTGTTGCCTTTGGTGTAGTAGCCGGTGGCGCCGTAGCTTTTGGCGTTGTTACTGACGGCGCCGTAGCTTTTGGTGTTGTTTTCGGTGGGTTGGTTACCGGCGGATTGGTTACCGGTGGATTGGTTACCGGTGGATTAGTTTTTGGCGGAGCAGTAACAGGCGGCTTTGTTGTTTTAGGCTGAGTAGGTGGATTTGTCGGTGCAGGTGTGGTGACGCCAATATCTATAAACAAAAATATTTATTTTGTTTAGCGGGCTGATTGAATTCATTTACCTATAAGTAGTATACAGATAACGCGACCACTTCAAAGGGAGAGTAATTATAATCTGGACTCAACACTTTGAAGATGTGATTCAAAAAGTCGTAACAGTATACTTTAACGTAAATGTACGTTTAAGTACGTATAAATATGTCATATAATAAATTATACGACTAAGAGTCTGTGACAGCCAACCACTAGTGCACATGCTACGTTAGAGCAATATTCTGATATCGAACAAATTTTGACCATTTATTTTCTTGTTTCTATAATACTAATCCTAAGTTTGAAAGTCGACAAAGTACATTTAAAACAGGAATACAAAACAATGTTAAGCGTTACAGACTCTCGTTGGCAGCGCTGTGTCGACCACACGTGTAGCACGTGTAGTGTTGTCAGAGCCTGACACGAAAGTGAACCACCCACGTCCCTAACAATGATAATATTAGCAAGCCTACGTACCACACCCATATAATTTCCTTATTCTCTCCACATCATGGTCACTGAGCCCTTCACGTTGCCCGATACCATCCCCTGCTGGTCTGGTCGGCATGATTGTCGGGTTTCCATTCTTTGTGAACGCATATTTAGAATAATGCATGACGCTACCATAATCATATTGTACTCCTAGTGTGTCAACTTGGTTTGCATCAATTTTGTCAAAATTATATTCCTTGCCTGAAACGAGTTTAAAAAACAAATTAAACTACGTAAACTTTACTAGTATGCCAAAATTTCCAAACATGATATTATATTGTATTGTATAAGCTCCAGCAACCAGAAAGAATGCACACTTTCATATTTGGACATGTATTTATGCTTGTAAACATTACAGTAAACGCACACCCGAACGCCTTAATTGTGATTAGTTTCCAGTTAAGAAAAATGGTTAAAGATTGCTAAGAAATGTTGATGATGCGATAGTTTCATGGTTTGGGAACGATTCTGGTTATCTAAAAGGGACTGTTGATTTTTGTTACGTATGGCGTGCTAGTTAACCTGCATAAAATGTTGTCTCGTTCAAACCAGATATCAGAAATTTCTTCCGCCTTCAATTGAAGAGTTTCTGACAGTAACAAGTCCACATAGTTTCTGATAGTAACAGGTCCACATACAAGCCTTATGGGTAATTAACATATATATGAAATCGAGGTTAAAGCTATGAGACATTTTACCGCTCTGAATGTTGCTGGAGATGATGTGAACCCATCCGTCTCTATCGGGTCTGCTCTGTTCATGCCAGAATCCAAGGGCATGCATCATTTCGTGTATTGCTGTGCCTTTCTTCAAACACGCACCCATTAACGATATCTCTTGCTCTCCACCTGTTCGGCCAATGTTTGAAAAACATCTGAAATCAGATAATCATTTAATATGAGCAAAACAAATATTCTACAATGTCTTTTCATGCAATCATCTAAAACATTTTAACAATGCAAAGCAACGCACTAGGATAATTACTATCGGACTGAAAATGCGATACTTCAATGAAACAGCTGCGCACATAAGACAGAAATAAATGATTTTTATACTGGTATAAAATGTTGGGCGGGCGTCAATGCTTGACTGTGGCGTCACAATCACCGCAAGGATTATAACACATACAAACAACCCATAAATTAACGAGACTATACAACAAAAGCGCTGAAAGTCCACCCGAGGTCAAAAAGCTGATCGACCTAATTTCAGCTATTGAACGACTGGTTGACCTAGTTTCAGCGTCACAGCGGTAATTGTAATTAAGGCTAGGATGGTTTATAACTTTGTCAGAAATGAATGTAGTTTAAGCTTGCTTTATAATATAGTTCTTCTTTCTTACCCGCTGATTTGTTTAAAAATGACGTAATCTGTTTCGGATGTCCTTGGTACCCATCGTATACATGTCTTTTGATGATATTCATCCATAGCCGCTTGAATATCCTTACGCGCTGCTGAATCTGAATTACATAAACCTGAGTTATCTAGCTTGTTACGAATAAGAAAAGAATACAAACATACAAATCATTGGCTTAGAATGAGAAGGTCGTAACTACACAATGAATATTTTGAGAAAACAAGAAAAACAACCATTCTTTACTTATAGCAATACATGATTTTTCAACATCAGTTTGGTCAACATGACAAGTTCCGATTTCCATGACAATAGGTTCATTAGAAGGGATTAGTCTTATCAGGTCGTAAGTGGCACGTATGACCTTCATATTCTAAGCCAGCGAAATGGCTGGCCTTTGAACATATAAACAAATATATATCATTCACCATATGCACATTAACCAAAAATATAAAAAAAGAGTATTGACATTTATAGACGTCTATAACTACGTAGGGCTACTTATTCATTGGTTTCACGTATTGCTCTATCGATGTCTTGCATTCGTTAAATAGACAGAGGACCAATTGATCGTGGTGGCTTGATGGAAGAAAAACGCCCAATGCCATGTTAAAATGTTAAAACTAAATAGGCAACAATGCATCTATGAATATATAAACTAACTTACCAAACACCGAGTCTATGACGTATGGTACCACTCTTGTGTTCCACAACTGATCATGATTGGTGATAGCTGTACGTAACATAGGTTGCTGTAACGGAAATGACGTCATAACTATTATAATTTTTAAATAAGTCAAACGGTGCTACGAACATTTATTATTTTTAAAGACTATACATATGGTCGGATAATCCGGTTCAGGATGATATTCTCGGTGTTCTAGCCGGTAATGAGAACTATGCATGCCTATATTAATATCTTAGTGCAAAAAGGGGGCAGTTTTGTCGAAACTAGTTTCAGGTGACAAATATTAAGTTAAATGGACAATGATCATGCTTGGCTTGAACGTCTTGTTAGTCTCGATACAATTGATCAGAGTGTACTCTCTATGTATAACGTTTAAGCATCTCTCGCACTGTAACATACAGCAAAGATTCTCTGCACTTTCTGATTTGCGAAAGAAGCGATTTGATTGAATGATGTAAAGTGTACATTGTCATGACCCCATACGGAGTGTCATCAGATAATATAACAGTGTAAAGAAATGAAACGTACTATGAGTCTGATTTAAATGAGATTAAAATTGTATCAACTTATTTGGATGGGAATGGTTTCTTTAATTCCTTACCCGGCGGTTGTAGCCTTTGATGTCACCTTCAAACAAATTAAGACCAGCACCTGTAGAATAGAAATGAAATAGAGCATGGTTTGATTGGTCGAATATATTATGACGTCATCTCATAAAATACGCGTACGCAATGGTGATCTATGCTTAAGGAATGTTCTAAGCGTGAAGACGTACATGAACTCACCATTTGAAACAAAGAAACAAAGATAATTTACACTCACCAAATGTTCGAAGTACACACTCTCTGAGTGAGAATAACGTTACTTTGAACAACGAAATAATCAAAAGATATTTAAATTCGTATTGATTTTCACGTTTATCTATTCTTGTGTAGGGTTAATGGCACCCAATGCAACCATGGTCTCAATATCATACTAATCAAAGCATGATGAAAAAGCAGAATACTCGAATTGTCTTGCGCGTTGATATCGGATGTGAAAATATATTTTTGTTTCTAATTTTGTTCACGGTTCAGACACTCGGCACTAACATTTTTTTGACCCGATCATTGGTGTTTTTTCGACCGGCCTCCGATCCGATACCATCCAATAACAGGACGATGTTCGCTTTGGAGTCAGTGTGATATTGGTATAAAACAAACATAAGTTACCTTTATTCACCCTGTAGATATAATCAAACACAGATGCATCTGTCATAGCGTCCAGCCATGCAACTATAGATTTCAGCTTATCCAAAACCGAAGATGCTGAAAGAAAAAAAAAGATATTATTATATATTTCCTGTTCATTAACGAGTACCATGATGTTAACAGAAACATACTCGTATGATAGTTGGTAAGGTTGATTTATTAAGATACATTTTACAGGAGCATAGATGGTCGTATCCAGAAACCAAGAAGCACCGAGGCAAATCCTTTCTATGGCCTAATTACAACATTTTTTCTTTACAAAAAACGTGCATATTATGGTAATTCCTCAATTTTTCACAATTGTCTCAGCGTAGCTAGGGGACTTTGCATACCTTTTATTATTATTATTATTTGTAATATATATTTGTACTTTTTAAGATAGTTAACGTTCATTAGACAGGTGTTCGTCCCGATCGCAAACCACATCTACAGCGCTGTGAGAGTTACGTTTCATTTTCTGTGTTCGCATAGATTTTATGACAAAAATCCTAGCAACTTTTGAACGTCCCACGTATAAATAAAGATTTCAAAAATATGTACTGTAAAATTATTAAAATGGCTATATTCATACTTACATAATGACGATAGAGATTCAACCCTCGAAGGTCCCTGTAAATAATAATAATAATAATAATAATAATAATAATAATAATAATAATAATAATAATAATAATAATATAATAATAATATAATAATAATAATAATAAATGCTAATAAAAAATAATGATAGCAATGAAAATAGATATTTATTATAGAGTTTTAGTAGATAAAAAACATGCACATACTTACTGTTTTAAAAATACATGCATAACTTATTTTTTAAATTTAGTTCCAAACATAAAATGGTTGAAAATTACGATTTTGGTTGAGAATTGCTGGGGCGATTTTTTGCTCGGATGAATTGGCTGTGGAGAAATTCCACGAAAAGATAGTTTGGACTTTAAAAGACAGTATGTATTAAGAATACAGGGGTTTCACCAATTATAAGATAAGTTCAGCAAAGCAAATTGTGCGTAAAACATGTCGTTTTAAGTCACATACATATGGTTGAATAAAACACATTATGAAAAAATAATATTAAAAACCTTGACTTACCTGAGAGAGTGTCAAAATGAGTATACACAGGCAATATTTCTGCATCGTGACTAGTTTAGCACTTTGTCAAAAATATAAAAAAAAAATTAAAAAAAATATATATTAGAAAATAATATTAAAAATGATAAAACTTAAATAAGCATCGTTTGATAAAAAAGACACAGACAATCAAAATATTTAAAGTCCGTGTGTGTCGAAACGATTCTGTTTAGCTCCTGAAGTTTCACAGAGCTTAACTTTCTTTTAACTGAACTAATAAGGAATTGTCGCGCTGTTTATATTAGAGTTATCCTAGAATGGGAACCAAACTGGCTTATCTGCTTCATGCTTTCAATGTAGATAGATAAGTTTTGGGTTTAGTGGTACAGACGTATTTAACACTCCTATGACAAAGTTCGCAAAACGGGTGACGTAAACAACATTAACGTTGGTACAGATAAATTTTGAATATCTCATTGACAGCCTTGTGTTCCTTCGGGTAGCGCAAAGGTTAAGTACACAAAAATACCCTTAAGTGGAAATGAGCAAAATATGTTTGTAAGATAAGTGATATCCCTTAGCAGTTAAATTACCAATGACTTCATTAATGGTCGCTTATCAGCAATTTTACGTTAAAAAGTGTCCCATCGCAGTGTTGACATCCAATATCATACGCACGTTTTTACTTGATTAATTGCAATAAGTAATTAAGATAATAAACACAGTTTATTAATCGTTTTCATGTCGTCATGAATATACGGGTACTTATATTTGAAAACATGTGTTGAGGTCAAACTATGATTTGATAAAACGCGTAAAATCCGGGGGGTTTGAAACTGGAACGAAACAATCGCAATTTCTTTTCATGACGTATTCTATAATCGTTTATGCTTGGACAGCTTCGTCATCATGAAGCAAAAAAACGTATTTTTACTGATCACCATATTTCGTATCCTTAAGGTAAAGACATCGAACATGCCAAAAGTAACACGCAAATGCAAAGAATTCTTTGAAGCAACACGTATTTTCGATGCTGCACAAGCATATCAATTTGAGACAGGTGGGCCACTCGGTCGCCAATTTCACAACGTCACAAAAAGGGATTGCCACGAGGAGTAGATAGCCAACTTCTTACAACCGCTTGGTCATCAACTGAATACGTCAATGCACAGGGATAAGGACAAACTTCCCACAGTGACTGCTAAATTATACATAAGTGGGCAAAATTCCTATTCTTGCTTTTAGATGGTTGAAAAAAAAATCCCATCCTTAATTTTACAAGGTGGACAAAGTCCCCATCCTTAATTTTACAAGGTGGACAAAATTCCCATCATTAATTTTGTAAGACAGTAGTTCTACGTCTGTATGTCTGTTTATTGTATACGTTACTTTAGGGAGTTTAACAAAATGACTGTCGTTTAAACACCTGATTCTCCACACGGACGAAACTCTGTAGCCTGGAGTTCCTTGTCCTTGGTTCCTACGTCATCCCTGTAATTAATGTTGAGACGCACATTATGACGGGAACCAGACTAGCAACTATGCTGCTTAATATCAATGGAACGGCCTAACGCCATTTTATAAGCTTTTTATTCAAATCATAGCGCCCAAGAGTTTTAGGCCAATGGACATATCTGGGCGTAAGTTGAGTCTGACTTGATTTTATTTAAATTGACTGCTCATAAGTAAAATACGACATAATTAAGGTGTTTGATCATGTCAATATAAAGTAGGTAGTAGTTCAGTTGTCAAAACGATCGGGGCTAAATACCGTGCTATTGATAGCCCATTCAGGCTTTTCAATCAAACTTGCACAAGGTTATCTCAGAATTGATAGTACATTATTTAGGCTGGTCAACTATATACCAAAGTTGATAAGAAATTGAAGCATTCTTGTTAAGCGGCCAGACCAGTACATTCTTTGAAGTTTTAAGTTACGTTTAAAATTTTGAATGAATGAAAAACCATTAACATTTCTTTATCAAAGCATTGGAATTTGAAATGTCGGAACTTTGGTATCAGTTGAACTAACGTTCATACCATACGGTGTTATGTAAAATGTTTCCTAAAATTATGGAGACGCAAACAGTACGTTAAATAACGGTTAATCGGCAGGATTTTTGTTAATACCTAAACAAAATCTGAACCGATCGCTGTCCGGTCACCAGGACCCATACTTTGGTCTTGCCGGGCCACAGAACGGGCAAACCTTGGACGATGATCGGGCGACAGCTGGGGCCTTCAAACTCAGACTTAGACTTAAAATTGACAACATTTAAAATCAATGGCATTTCTTTGTTATTAGATTTGACCGTGCGAAATTTTATCTGATTATTTGCTGTTACTCACTGAACATGTTTACTCATTTATATCAAAATCGGTACATTTGTGACGTCATGAGAGTGAATAGAACATTTGGCAATTTAAAGTCTAAGTCTGAATTTTAGACTTACAACGTTGGTGAATAAGGTCCCCGGAGTTCTATTATGTTCTGCCTCTTTTGAAATATGCACTGTTTCTTATCGACCAGCCTCCGCACAATAATGCTTATGCATTGGGTATATACATCGGTTTAACGGAAGTCTCCCAGCTTCCGGGTTAGTCGTGACCAAGCTATTAACGTGATTAAAATAAATAATCTGTGGGCATTTTATGGGGTATTTTTCAGGTTTTCGACGGATGCGTATAATTATAAAAGCACACTCAAAGTCACGATTATGTTGCGATGTAGACCATCTGACTACAAATATTGTAATCAATTGAATGTCAGATTGAATAAAGACAAACTATTACTCTCCTAAAATAGACAATAACCCGGTGCATGGCTGTGATGGGATCCGGTCAGGGCCTTATCAGCGCCCGACGGGTGTGTATGACTGAGGCAGGGCGTGGTGCGCCGTGGTTACACCAGTACCGTGTGTATTAACTTAAGTTTAGATGCGTACAAGATCCCAAAGGGATGCAACTGCCTCGCGTTGGGCAGAACTATTACAAAAATAAAATTGTCTAATAAATTTTTCAATTTTGTTTTTATAGTTCCCTGTATTTCCAGGGGAGCTTTTAAACGCAAAAGAAATTGCGATTAATGGTTACAACCTCTATGTGAATGGTGTAACAACCATTATAAGCTTACATAAAATTAATCGAAATATTAAATCACATTTTAAAAACTTTAGTAATCAAACACCCTTATTGCTTATATTTTAAAAAAGAATGGGCTCTTCTTCGTTACACTATCCATTTCGCAATTTTGATACAACGTGTTTGTAAAATTACGGTGACATCTACTTTAAGTGTGAAATTAAAGTTAATCTATTAAATATCATAGTTTCAGTGACAAGCGATGAACTGGGTGGTGTTCCGGACAAACATATGCCGTGTAAACAAACAGATAAGTTATTTATAAACATAGAAAACTTTGTCACGCAGAAAGGTGAAACACCGCCGCGGTTTAAACTAGACGACGCTGTTATTTTCAGAAGTTTTTCTTGCACAAAATTCTATTTTAGTTTGTTATAGGCTATACGAGTAGTTAATGTTGTGATGATATCATTAATATGTACATGTTTATTTTACGATTATTTAGCTCGCCTCAGCCGTTTTGAACATATCTTTATGGGACTTTGTGGGTGTTTTGTTTTCTCGTTGGGTTGTGTTTGGGCATTGTGCCGTGTATTTGTGTTGTGTGATGTTTTCATGTTTTCTGTGCTGTGCTAGTAAAGTTGAATGCTATATACATGCATTCCCTGTCCGATTTTCGCATCTCTTTCAGAAAGACAGTTTTTGTATAGGTGTATACTAAAGTAACTACCGAAAACTCCGAACACTTAGCCCCAGGCCCTGGTCTCCCAAAGCATCTCAGGTAGAAATCTCATCTCAAATTGAGAGTAATTCAAAACAGTGTCTGTGGTTATAGGTACATCTGAACTTCCAGATTTTGAAATGTTACTGTAACACACTCAGAATGCCATTTTGTATGGCGTTGCATTTTCCTGCCAAACATTGCATAGAACTTGCCATAAAGTATCTTGCCTATATTTGAGATGAGATATTGCTCAGATTGAGATACTTCGGGAGATCGGGATCAGACCTCCTTAAACGATTTGTTATTGAGGAGATATTTAGGTGCATTGTTACACATACTAAGATGGAAAAAAGAATCGCCTAACTTAACAAAAACTATAAGAGAAATAGAAAAAAAAGTTTTTAGTTTGAGTCTGATCCTGAAATGTTTTTATGAGTTTTACAGTCAACTTACTTTATATGCGCACGGTCATCTGGCGTCAAAAATGATAGTGACCCTGTTAAAAATTGTAACAGCTTTTGAAAGGCCAGTTTTCATTGGCTATGTTTTACTTTTGGCCAAAATAATCAAAGGCTGAAAGTCTATTTTGGAAATGTTCGGAGTGTTTAAAGAGGCGTTCCCTACAACTTTGATCGTTTAAAGAGGCGTTCCCTTCAACTTTGATCGTTTAAAGAGGCGTTCCCTATCATTTTGATCGTTTAAATCGATTCAGGAATATTATACATTAAATGGGAATCATTATTACTTAAACTTCTCAAATCTTCAACAAAAAGCTCAAACCAATTACCGAGAAAAAATGAAAATATATTACCGTAACGAGCCAAAATAGTCACAAGTTGTTTCCCTTTGACCACATAATAATAAACCGCTTGAATATAGTTTTGACATTATAGAGACATCTTTGCGCACACTTTCTTCTGACAAACTATGATAATTGATAGTGCTTCGTACATTTAGCTCATGTAATGTGATAGTAGAGAAACATATGCTGGTTATAGGGCATGCCTCTTTTAGGTAGTTTATATGAAAAACTCCTGTTGTAATACTGGCTCACCGAGTTATTTTATCAGGGGAAGTGACTCTGTTTGACTTATTTTTAAGTCGTCAAGAGTAACTTCCCCTGAAAATCAGGGGAGTGAACTTTCCCGTACAAGAATTACTTGACATGCCATATTTCCCGGATCGTGCGGGAGACTCCCGGATTTAAGGGTCTTCTCCTGCCCTCCTGCATCTTTATCAAATCTCCCGCATTTCACGAATTTCAAAAAAAAAAAAAAAATCGTTTTAGAAAATCCGGGTTGAAGTTTAACTATTCTCGTAAATTTCTGGTGATGAATTAACAATTAATCAATGAGCCCCATCATCTAACAAGCCTTTATGACACCCCAGGAGATTGGTCACTTCAATGAGCAATGTGATAATTAACCCGATAAGAGTATACATAGGTGTCATAAATTAGATAAACATCGCTCCAGGCTCCAGCTGTTGTTTACAATTTGGTTAGAGTTAAGAGCCAGCTCAGACCGGACATTCCTGTACAGAATTAACTCGGAGCAGTTACTTCCCTTTGTTAAATAGTAAAATCGATTTCAGTTTGTATTTTTTTTATTTAACTTGAATGGTATTCAATTAGGCATCACTTATTTCAGATATATTTTTGAAGCTTTTAAACAAATTGAATTAATTAATAAGTAAAGACTTTATTTAACTAGGCTGCACATTTGGTTTCCTAATCATCCATGAGGGCCTAAACCAAAGACCTAATTTAGGTCTTTGCCTAAACTAATTTTATGTCTGAACTACAATTTATGAATTTTTTGTTTTGTTTGAATGATTATATGTAAATTGCATGAGAGCAAGTTTTTTTATCGCAGCAGTTGTTTTCTATAATAGTAAAGTTTTTTTTAATAAGTTATCTGAAATTTCTACAGTAATTGTTATTGTTTTCCTTGATGTGAGTAATGTTCATGTGTATGATGACTGAACTGGTATATCATAGATGTAACAATGCAAAGGGCATATAAACTTCATCCTTTTTAGTTCGCGCAAGAAAATCTCCTGCATTTCATTGAAATCTCCTGCATTTCCATCACCAATCTCCTGCATAGGCTCAAGGAAAATCTGGCATGTATACATGATGTACTTCACTTGTCGAAATCGAAAAACTGATGAAATGCAACTTTTCCCAATTTCTGACGATTTACTAATGAACAGCTATTGGAATTAGAAAAACGTTCGGTTTAGCTATAAATAAAGAGCTATACTAAGATGGTATGTCGTTATGTCAGATATAAATTAGCGGTTGCTTTATCTAATTATGTCACTGCAAAACCTTCCTCGACTAATTAGTAGCAAAGGTCTACACATGGGCGTCTAGATCATTGCTTCCAGAAGATAACATGTGCTATGAATAATAAAGTTTCTTTCTGATTCTAATATTTTTGGTTGATGCTTGCTAAATATTTATGATCTAAGCTGCAATGTTGCGCGCGCATTTATCACCGTGCCTTTGGTTAAGGAATTGGTTTTGTTATAAAATATGACCCATGGATGTTGTAGTATTTTTTACGATTTGTACAAACAATGTTTACGATGTGATTACGTTTGAGTGCAGAGAGGACATTTCCTTCTTTTGTCTTCTATTTGTACGTCTGTAAAGGGTTTCGTTGTCTGTCTTAGTCCAGTGGTTATAGGCTACTGGCTTAATTGTGCATCCCTGTGTAAAATAAAGTTTCCAATTTTCGAGGGCTCTTTTCAGCTGTCAAGCCACTCAATCACCCTTTGACATTTTAATTTCCCCTGGTCATTTGGGTTACCAATGGAAATCTATGTTCGTGGCTGCCTGTGGATACTATTTCTCTCCTGTGAGTGTTACATAGGAGCATACATCGATCTGCGTCGCACAGGAATAGACACTCCCCTTACATGTTCCAATTTTCACCCTGGCAGAGTGAATCATGTGAGCTATTCTTGCCTAGAGATATTGACCAATTGTTCAAACAGGGGTCGAACCCGGGACCTCGCGATCCCGAAGCGCCCTGCCTCTAAGTCACCGCTCCCCACTCTGTTATAGTTTCGCATGGTAACGCTTTCCTCTACATACCGGTGGTTCAAATATGGGTGAATCAGTCATTTACTTTGTATTATATAGATTCTACTTATCAAAGTACAAAAACACATGCATAATCTACATGTAGCCTAATGGTATTTAGGTAACACGCGGTAACAGCACCCTCAGTAACCTAGTGGAAGAGTGTCCACTTTGGTTATGGGAGTCTCGGATTCGTTTCCTGCTGACTGCATACAAAAGACGAAATACAAATTACTCCTTTTAAGTCATTTTGCATAACAACTGATTAAACTAGAACAATGGCCTTTTCTCATTAGCTCTAGGAGATGGATAACATAAAGGAATTCGTTGATGAACTACTACTAGTATGTCAGTTCTTTTTTACAATGTACTCAATTAAGATATATAGGTACAAAGAAAATACTAAGTGATCTGTACTTGAATATTCAGAGATATTGTGAAATAACTTATTTTATAAGTACTGGCGTACGCGCGCACTTACTATCGCCGTGTGTCTTCAAGTTATCCTTGGTTTGAGTTTGTATATGTGCCTGGTTGAATGTCTGCCTTGATAATTCCTTACATTTGATTTGAAAAAAAAGCAATTCTCGAAAAAGGATTATTTCCTACATACCGTGCAGTTAGGACAATGTGAGAACAACATTTCATTTTATATATGTACCAGATTGTATTCAATTAACAATTTGTTGGACTGGACAGCTGCTTAAAGCGACTTAGCATTGGAATTATAGATGCATTTGTCTAAATAAGCCTTCATGCATAGTTTACACAGTAATGCTACAGTCACAATGCTCGTACGATGTCCGTAAGGGTTTACCAACTCGTACGAGTCTGAAATATTTTAATCCTAACGGTATTTGTACGTTCTGAGCATCTGGTCACAGCTCGTACGGATCTCGTACGAGTTGTACAGAATGTATAGTTTTCACAAGATCACAGAGTCCTTTACGAGTTGTGAAAATCCGTACGATGCTCGTACGAGTATCGATATCCGTACGGGCTCCGTGCGGGCTCTGTATGGACGTCGTGAGAGTTAAGAAAAATCAACTCGTATGGAACTCGTACGGAGCTCGTAGTGCAAACGTGACTAGGGTATAATTGCAGAATCAACAACTGTATCCATCTATAATTATCCCAACTCGACAGGACGTTGTTTGTGTTTTCGTTTGTCTAACTTTCAATCAACAGAAAACATCATTATTTGTCAGATTTGATAATTATGATTTATTTTACAATTTCAGCAACAAAATAAATGAACAAAGGTAGATCTACACATCAATAAATAAACACACTTTTAAACACACTCATACATTGTCATAAAAATTGAGCAAATATTCCGACGTCATAGTCATTTCAACAGTAAATTAAATTCATACTTTTGGCCTTCGTACTATTGAACAATTTCTAATTGTTATAACAATATGCTTTAAACAACATAATAAATAAAAATGTTAATACACACATTAATAAATAAAAGCATCTTTAAACACTTTCACATAATGTCATAAATATTGAGCAAATATATTCGCACGTCATAGTAAACAGCCAATCAAATAACTCATTAGAACTGCATTCGGTTCTGGAAAATATTTGAATCTTGGGTATTAAAAAATATTGAAATGTTCCAATGTAAAAGATATAGAAGTCCTCATAATCGTCCAAGAAGTTGAGACAATAACACAGAGTATATGACAGACTTAGCGACAGTTTCCTGGTGACCGGGACCATGGTACGGATTGTAGACGGATGGCTTCGTAAACGCTGAGAACAAACCACGTTTCGGATATACAGGTAAAGCCGGATACAACATGTGCGGTGTTTGGATTTTTGCGGCGGCTCCGTACGGTAAAACGTTGTGATGGTATGGTGCTGGAACTGGTGAATGTACCACAGGCATCGGTGCTGGGTACACATATTGTTGAGCTTGAACCTGGCTTTGATATATAGGTAATGGTTGTTGATATTTCGGCATTGATGGATACACGGAAGGGAAGAATCCTGTGCCTGAAAATGATAAAAACAATGAAATAAGAAACAAATAATTATACAAAAGTATTTTCATTTGTATTTTACTCCCCTATCGGACAGGTGGCTATTTAATTAATTCATTATGGCATTAAGGACGAACGCCACAGTTGTTTATGTGCCTATTTATGTGTAGTCTTTGAAACAAATATTTAGTCTAACTTGTTTTCAGTAAGTTTTAATGTGATGATAGATGGAAATAACTTGTGTAAGAATATCATATGGAGTCATTTTTAACATTTGTTTTGTAAAGCATATTAGACGCATTAGACATAAAACATGTTTTAGCAATAGGATGTTACGTATTTATTCATAAGCGTAAAATTACACTGTTCAAATCATTCCATTAAATACGTACATTATTTTTCAATTCTATATCTTTAAAATTGCTAAAACCACTTTACATGCCTTTAATGTAAGAATATAAAAATAAAATTACATTCGACTTACCTTGGTCTTTACCATATCCCAGAGTTCCAGGGCACCAGCAGGCAATAAGAATTGCAACAGTCGAAATTGTGATGAACTTCATTTTTTATTGAATTATTTAGTTTGAGTTTGAAATATATACGTATGCAAATATCTTATTTTGTGGAGATGTAGTTCGTTAGAGTAGGTAATTTGATTTGAGAAAATGTTGGACTTGGCGGGTTTATATATCAAGATAGAAATGAAAGTCGTTCGTCACACAGGAAATGGCGAACGAGTTCCTTACCCTACCCTTCCTTGCAGCCAACATTTCCTGTTTGGTATAGTGAATCCTATTTGACTCAGCTAAATTACTTGAAAGATTATAAACCAATCGCTGACAAGCTAGTTGTGTGGCTTGATGATTCACCAATCCAATAAAAACATCATCGTGAAACAGGTTTGTAATTTTAAGTATACTAACGTTAGTAACGTTTTAATAATAGTTTTACGTCCGTTAATACTGTAAAATCGTTAACTTTCGTGGGGGGTTAAATTCGTGGATTTCCAGGTTCACCTTCAACAACGAAATCAAGTCCTTTTGAATTATATTTTTGCCCATGTATTTATTACCTGAAATGCAAAATCCAAGAATTAACGTCCTATCGAAATGGTATTGTTACCAAATCCACGAGTGCTTGCCCTTCGAAATTAAATGATTTTACAGTATTCAATGACACACCACATCGTTACAATATTGAGACATTTTCGATAATTAAAATCAAACTTTACGCAAACTGACTAACACGTTGAACATCAAATTGCCGGCGGCAACGTCGCTTGTCGACCATCGTATCATGACGTCATGCGCGTGTCTAATTTAAAGTTAACGATACAAGAAAAGAAACACCTTCTTAAGTGTAAAAGTGTTTAATTTACGGCAACATCAACGCAATAAATACATAAAATATGTTGTTTTTTGCTGGCAAAATTAATAGAAACACATAACGCATATCGACGTTAACATTAACCATTGTTTACAAATAAAGGTATTTATCACGATCTCCATTTTGCACGAAATGCACGAGATTGAAAAATTAAAAAAAGATCGATAGCCTAGTGGTTGAGTGTTCGCTTTGAGTGGGAAAGATCCCGGGTGCGATTCCAGGCCGTGTCATACCAAAGGCGAAATAAAAATGACACCAGTATTTCCCTGGCTGGACGCTCAACATATAAGGAAAACAAGCGTCTCTTCTCTAATACTATCGTGGCGCTGGATAACATTTTTATCAGGAATTAGTTGTCGGGAGTGATCAATAAAAACTTGTTTCATAATCGACCTTATATAAATTAGTACAAACTATAAAAGCTGATTTTTGACGCTACCTATAGCCTAGTCTGGTTCTATACTTAGCGAATATATGAGGTGTCTCAAGAAGCCCAAACCATTATTCGCATTAGGATAGTTTCAAGACAGTGAATTAACAAGAACAAAGCGAATAACGATAGTTAGACTATAGTTTAACCATTAAATATTTCCGAGATCTCTAGTTGAACTTTGGTGACCATGGTTAAAATCATCGCGTTAAAAACCAGCTAATTGCATTCACGGTTCATATGTAGCATGTAATTTCGGTACAGCACGGTATTGTTCGTGTTTTCTTCTGGTTGTAGGGCGAGACGCACGCACTATTACAGGTCCGTGCTTCTTGAAGATTTTGCGCTTCATTCATTCGTGATAATATGACAAATTATAATGTAATTTTCAAACTGAGTTCACCTGAAGGTGACTTTTAAGAGCAAACGTCCACGTAATGTTGAAAATAATCCTCGAATGTCAAGAATGTTTTCTATATAATGAATGGTTTCCTCCGGAAAATAAACATGTGTTTTATTTGTCTTCAAATATTCGTTCTAAATTAAATGTACAGTACAACCTGTGTAGAGCCTCTCCCTTTTTGACAATACAATACAATACAATACAATACAATCTTTATTTTAAGTCGGATTTAATTTTACAACAAATAACTTTAGCTATGTATAGCAATTGTCCGACATGCAACTATTAGCAGAAGTTTAGAGGTTGTTGCGCTACAAAGGTCTATTTTAGAGTAACGGGCAGTTTTGGAAATGTTGCAGGTTATTCTAATCTATATAAAGAATTTGTTTCTCCACTGAGGGTCGCTCTGGAGGGGTAACAATGTATATACAAATTTGAAAGAGATTCGATATGAATTAAGCTCTTTACCAATATTATTCCACTGCGCGTATATACCATAAAAACGTAAAAAGACGGAACACCATGCGTGACGTCATACCTTGTATCAAATTGTCCCCATGAGCTCCCAGACTGTAATTGAAAATCAATAACAACTTAATATGCCAACAATGTAGGAAAATTATTAATAATTATTAAAATTACTGATCCTATAATGCTAACGATGAAAAAGATTTTTTTATCAATAAAATGATTAGTTCTGTTTTTGTGTTTTTGATTTTTAGCATTGTGTGGCAGATTTGACAGATTAACTGGGAATTAATTGATGCTACATGCACATGTGCTCTATTGACGAATGATAACGAGAATTCAAACGTATGTACGGGAAATCAAATATTTATGATGTTTGTTAAGTGTTATCATGTGACATGGTGTTGTATTTATTGTATTTTATGTTTTCACCTTTCAGTTATACAAATAGTTTTACTATCTACAAATCTGATTTTTTATCGAAGCTACGGTTGAGAATACTATGTAGTCTAAAAGATGCAATATTGCGTTGGTAAAGAGTGCAATATAATAACTGCATTTATTTAGTGCATGCATTGTAAAAGCGTGCGATAGCTGCAAAACTGTATTGTAAAAAAGTGCGCTAATTGCAATACTGCTCTGTAAAAGGGTGAAATAACGGAATTAGTACCTATGAACAGAGTGCAATAACTGTATTAGAGCGGTGGCCTAGGGGTAGGGCGAGCGCTTCGGGATCGAGAGGTCCCGGGTTCGATCCCCCTCTGGACCACTGGTTAAAATCTCCGAGCAAGACTCCACTCCACCATGGTGTAAAATGGTACCTGTGAGGGCAGTGTCTATTCCTGGGCGCCGCAGATCGATGTTGGCTGCCACACCACAGGAGAGAAATAGTATAGGTTTCCATATGTAGCCCAATGACCAGGGGAGTTAAAATGTCATAGGGTGCTTGAGCGGCCTAACAGCTGAAAAGAGCCCTAGAAAATTTGTAACTTTTTTTTTAACTTTAACTTATATGAAAAGAGAGCAATAACTACATGTACAATATTGCATTATAAAACAGTGCGCTATTTGCAATACTACACTGGAAAAGAGTGCAATAACTGTATTAGTACATGTGAAAAGAGTGCAAAAACTACAAAGCTGTATTGTAAAAAGGTGCGCTAATTGCAATATTACTGTACTGGAAAAGAGTGAATTAAATGTAATACTGCATTGCTGTATCGGAAAATGTGCGTTGATTATATACTGCATCGATTGTAAAAGAGTGCGTTAATGTCACCATTACTATCACAATGGCCACACATTTTGTTGGACAGTGCTACAAAAGAGAAAGAGAACAATGTATAATGATATAAAGCATGGAGCTTACAATTTGTACTACGTCAAAAAGAAAACCGGATGTAGAGAAGACATGCAGCACTCAATATTAACAAGAGCTAAAAGCATAAGGTTAACAAAGAAGCTGAAAATACCATTTTACAAGATTTTTGTCGACATTTAAAGGGACTTAACTCCAGTTGGTAAATTGCAAAGTTTATGAAAAAGCTCTCTTAAAATCGCATTTTTGTTTTGGATTGACCGACCTTAAACATTTATGTAAGAATCTGGACTTTTTCATCCAGAATAAAAAGAATGATAAAACGTCGGTTTTTACCTTTTTAACTCCTATAAATAATGCAATTTCAACAATATACGTACACGTATTGTTGTTTTCCTTTTAAACCCTTTAAATATATGGCGTGACTAACGCTTAAAATATATTTAACGTTGTTCTATAGCGTTGGTGTGTATAAATGCCGAGAAAAGTCGTGACCTACTTAACGGACGGTAAAACGTGTACGTGAGTTTACATCGATCGCATCTCTGATCGTAATGCAACTTTTTATATCATCGAAATGGTGTTAAGTCGCTTTAAACCGTATAATTATTACCATGATCAATGCTGCGTCTTGCAATTTATTTTTCTATAAGCTTCTTTAAAAACACAGGAGCTTGTACTTATAACTATGTCGATGCTAATTGTACTAATCACCGACATTGCACTTTTTTACATGGCACAGAGCAAGCATTATATCCCTATAACTACCAATTACTGCTCATTAAGGGGGTTTGGTGGTATGACTACATTGTACTAGAGGGTATAGCTTGGCTAATTTGACACGAGTCTGACCTTTTGATTAGCATAGTTTAACAGTAGATATATTGCCTTCGTTTGCAACACCGATTGTATGTTTTCATAATCGGGGAGTATCACGAAGACGCTCGAGATGTAATACAAACACAAATTTGAAAAACCAATAATGCACGACTTGCTTGTGGAAATTGATAAATTCAAAGCAAAAAGCTTGAACTAGATTCTTGCATAAAAGTCAGGCTCAGGTCACAATAGCCAAGCTGTATCAAATATATCGAGTTTCTTTCACAAGTTGTCAATCGGTATAAACAAGTAGGTTTTATCACATGATTTTCCTTGTATCCAGGTTAGTATAGCCAGTACGTATAAAGTTATACGTACCACGTGTTGTATAAGCTATTGAGTTTTTCCAATAAATCAATGCGTATTTTGCGTTTTTAGTGTCATATGATAAAAAAAATCTATCACTCGTTGTCATTTGATATATTTATATTAAACTAGTTCAGGTAATATTATTAAGCTCGCCAGAGGCTCGCTTAATAAAATTTATATAAATTGACAACGATGGTTGGATTGTTTTTGTCATGTGATACAAATAACATGCATGCTCACACGAAGTTTGAACAACAAAGATCAAAGCACTTCCATGTCATAAGCAAGATTAAAGTTTTTGTCATTTTAAATATAACCGTATTGGTGCCCTTGACCTTTGATATAGTGATCTTAAACAGATGGAGGTCATAGGTAGCAATGAGATGCGTGCACACATGAAGTTAAAAAAATATAAGCCGTTTTTATTTAATTGGCAATGTCACAATATGTATTAAACAGCCTTGATGACCTTGGCCTATGACCAGATGACCTCAAAACAGGTGGAAGTTGTAGATGTACACATGAAGTTTGAAGATTGAAGAACTCAGGCCAAATCATAAGCAATGTTAAAGTTTTTGAACAGACAGACACACAGACAAACAGACAGCCATGGGCATAAAAGCAAATTCCATTATATAAACGATTTCTGAAAACAATGTCGACAATTAGAAGATAAATGTGCGGCATTTGATCGTTATTTAAGAAACAATGAATTATGTATCTAACATGTAATGACGTCAATGTTTTTATATAGTGTTCTGCCAATGATTCTTTTAATTAAATATTTTCCTACACTGAATAGACTTGATAGACACATGTTGCTGTTTTCTAATTTGTATTACGTTATTCCATATTCTGACAAAGTTTCAGCACCTTTGGTCACGTATGAAGAGTCCACAGCATTGTCCTGCCAGCGTTTTGACACCCCTCGTACAGAGAGCGGTATTTGTTCACCGGTGTCTTTTAACACATATTTGATTGTTTTTCAAAGATTGGTCCGTTCATGCAGTCTTTCATGATATTGCTAACTAAAAGTAACGTTACAATGACTACGTTAATTAACTAAATAACAGGGGGTGCGACGTTTTTTTCTAGAACAAAAACAAGACTTAATAAGATTTTCACAGTGGTCACCGTGTGCCAAGAAATGTAATATTTTGAAACAAACAAAAAATGATTAATCTATTTTCCAAAGTTTTGTAAATAACGTGAATGTCGTCGAACTATTTTTCGATAGGTGTAAGGATATGTGTGATTAGGTTCACAACACTTCCGGTTTGAGTGGTGACTGTAGAAGGGGCATTCCAAAACGGCTCGTCAGGCAAATTACTTAAAATATTTAGTCAAAGACTGCATATACAGTTAAACACTAAAAACACACGGTCATCTGAAAGCCCAATAATCAGCAAATATTTAATCAAGTCCACAGTGAAACAATTGACCATGTAGTTGATTACAAGTTCCCGACAATGCTTAACCTTAATGATCGCCTCATAGACTTTTGGCTTAAATCGGCTGTAAAAGGCAGCATAAAAACACACTCACGGTCATCTGAAAGCCTAGTAATGAGCAAATATTTTATCTGGTAGATTGTGAAAGTTTTTATCATGAGGCTGATTACGAATACCTGGAAGTGTTTATGTCAAATTCTCGTTGTATAGACGTATAAGTTGAAACTGTTGAAATGAAGATATAAAAACAGGAATACAATACACGGTCAAATCGAGATTATATTTTCTTGTCCTTGACACCAACTGCATCGCTTCATTTCGTGATTTCGTGATGCCTTCATTGAGTGGCAATACATGCAATACTAAGTTTTGGTAAATGACATGCTACATGCATGTTGATAAATGAGCATACATCAGCCAAGACTCAGTACACAGAGGTCTTTCATAGAACGAAACAGAGATTCAAACGCTATAGTGATATAACAGGAATTGCCGAAGAAACAGAAATTAAATACATTTTACAACATGCGAAAGGTATTGCATTGAAAGGCCATTTGTCTTTAACAACAATGTCGTAATTATCACTATGTAACTGGGAAAGAAAAATGTGCAACCAGACCGGGGCTCGAACCCTGGACCCTTCGCTTACAGGGCGAATGTTCTACCGACTGAGCTAGCCGGCTGCCTGCACAAGTTTCTCCCCTATTAGTTATTAAATCCTATTCACCCGGCTACACACACCCCCTTCTTCGAAGAATTCATCCGCGAATTCCAGGAGTACCAGAACCTCTGTGGGACGTTCTCAGGGTGTATGGTGGGTCATTTGCGTTGGGCGCCAAATGTAACAGGGAAAGAAAAATGGGCAACCAGACCGGGGCTCGAACCCGGGACCCTTCGCTTACAGGGCGAATGCTCTACCGACTGAGCTAGTCGGCTGCCTACACAAGTTTCTCCCCTATTAGTCACCCGGCTACAACTATCAAGTTTAAATAAGTTCTCTAGTTGGGTACGATTGCACCGAATCTGTACATATTGTATTGTTTTTGCACTCTTAAGCACATCACAAGAGCTTTGATCCCGTCATTATTGGTCGAGACTTCTTGATCTTCCAATGAAGAAACTAGAAAAAAGAGCGAACTGCTTAAAGAAATACATTTATAAGCAGAATATGTGTTAATGTAAATCCCCGCTAGTACGAATTACGAATACGAGGTCATGAAAATTAAGACATCGCAATATACACGATTACACAATTTATGACGTCATACCAGGAGGCGTTTCCATGGCAACCGACGTTTGTGTAGTTGTTAATACACTGCATTGTCCATGTAGCTTCTTGACAGAATGACAAGATATAATTTTTAACAAGTGAACTAATTGAGGTTAATCTCAATGGAGTCGTAATTACTAAGATATAAAACTAAGGAACATGACTATACTCTTACTCGAGCACGCTAATGTGACATTATCAACACTTCAAGATTAATTTACAGTCATGTCAATATTCCATTCAGCAAAGGAAAACTAACTACAGACAGAGTCTGTTTTATTGAATTCCATTCCTTATTATACAACTACAAATAAGAGAATGTTAGAATATGTTTTGAAGGAGTTCGTTAGCTGATTCATTCTGCAGTACGTTTACATTGCGGATCATTTTAATTTACAATTGGTACAGTACTTACATGTAGACATGCCCTTTGCAAACAATGTAAAATTAAAACAAAGTCTTGTTAATTGTTTAGAATATTTTAATCGGATAAAAATGTAGTGAAATTCAAAACCTTATGCACCAAGCCATACAGTTTCGATTGCAAATGCTTCGATGTATGGTCAAAGTTGGTTTAATTAGAATTTTTTTATGCCTCCCAATTAAGCCGTGGTTGGAAAAATTATACTCTTAGCAAATTTTATAATTGGTCACTATTCAAACCCCAAATATTTTTTTAAAAAGAGGGATAATATTTTCTTCTGAAATTTTGCACACGAACGTTTTATGAATTTCACCTACAAACCAAATCGTCAAAAAATCAAAATTACGTACCAAAGCATCCATGGTCAGTCATGCGATCAAGTTTGCATTTTCGCCGAGTGCTGCTTTATTTTTAGGGATGCAAATTTTTCACCAAAATCTATCAGAAAGTGTATTTTAAGAAAGCAATAAAAACTCTCTGGCAATCACTCTTGACTTAAGGTAAAACAAGCATTTCAACGTCAGTTTGGTCAACATGACAAGTTCCGATTTTCATGAAGATAGGCTCATAAAAATCGCCTTTTGACGTAGATTTCAAATATACATTAGTCTTATAATTGCCACTAACGACATTCTCATTCTAAGCCAGCGATATATACATTATTGGAATTGGCGATTGCTTGGAATCTGTATGTGAGTGATAGTATGTTAGGGGTAGATTTCGGAACAATTTAAACAACTTAAACATGCTGATTTTGACACTGTTCTATCGTGAAGCGACAATCGCATCCACTGATTTTGTTTGTGCCACTAAAATAGCGGGGACATATATCCGGGCCTGTATTTCTGTGGTTTAGTGTGGGGGATTTGGCGGGGAGGGCACCTTCTGCATGGCCATGGGGGCAGGGATTTTACCCGGGGTTTAAAAAACAAAAGTCAAAACCACATCCTTCCACGGGCTTGGTTTCAGATGACTGGTGTTACATGCATTGTCGAGGAATTCTAGCTTCAAATCAGATTGTCGTAACCAAGCTTGAAGTCGTGATTCGTGCACTGTCGAACTCTATCCGTAAATTCAAATACGTGAAAACGTGCAGAAATTACAGAACACGTCAAAAAAATAGAATATCCGGTTTACACATGATTCCCGTAACGTTGGCACCTCGCAATAAATTTGCAGAAAAATGGATTTCGAGAGCTGTAAAAAGTCCTCCTCGTAGACAGTTTACTCCGTTTTTGAGGAATATCGAAGTCATATCATGATACTATGATGGAACAGCTTTAAAGAGGCATTGCCTATAATTTTGATCGTTTGAATCGATTCAGGAATATAATACATTAAATGGGAATCATTATTGCTTAAACTCCTCAAATTTTCAACAAAAAGGTCCCACTAATTACCGAGAAAAGAATGAAAACATATATCCGTAACGTGCCAAATAGTGATGTCATTGAGTTGTTTCCCTTTGACCACATAATAATAAATCGCTGGAAGCGATAAATTATTATTGTTGATTTAAATATATTTTTAACATTATCTTTCTTCTGACAAATTATGATAATTGATAGCGCTTTGTACATTTAGCTCATTTAATGTGATAGTAGAGAGATAAAAATATTCTAGTTATAGGGAATGCCTCTTTAAGGTCTTTTACTATGAAGACTGCTGGTCGTCACGATAGTGAATATCATTACTAAGACGTCAAATAAAGAAATAATCATTGATCCTTTCCTAAGCGACCCATTAGAATATATATTTACAGAAAATATTTTTACCGGAGACGAACGGAAATGGCCGACCTATCACGATTTGTCCTCGTGTTTTCACGCCCAAAATAGCACGGATTTTACTACCTTGTGCCTTGAATGTGACCCGCTATTTAGCTGGGTATCGTCGTGATTTCAATTGACCCAGTGGAGCCCTAGACTAGTTTATATCAATGGCTGACCAAGTATACCAGGGGCCATAATTCTGCTCAAATGTCGGATAACATGGCGAAGACAATGCAATGCTCCAGTCAATTGACCCCCCTCTCCCCGAGGAGGGATGGAGGATAGCATTAGAAAATAGGCGACACATGTAGTCTATCGGGACTACATTTCTCTGGTTTAGGGCGGTAGCAATTTGGCGAAGATTTTACCTTCTTAAGGGGACAGCTGCATCAATCTAACATATCTTTTTCTGTTGATAATCATCCCATTTAGTGTTTTCTGACTTGTGGATCGCTATAGCAAAAACAGTGACCGCATGAAAATTATTCGGCGTCGAATCACGATTTTCTCGTGCATTATATTGATTTTGACGCTGCATTTCTTAACAGACCATAGAATATCGACCAAAATTATGAGCACGGGCTAACATTGGAAATCTTGTCAGTAGCAGTTCCATAAAAGTTCGTGCAAAATATTGATTGATAAAAAAGTTGAACGAAAATAAGTGATTCACACTTATAAATTTTTTGAAGTGTTTATATGGTCTGAAAACACTCAAGAATGCAAGTACGGCTTCTTAAAAATAAACATCTGAGAGAACATGCCCCGGACCCCTAGCAACTCTCTGGATTGATAATGCACGTACACTAAAAATAAGCCCAGCTGTGCCCCTGTCCTGGTTTAAGCACAATTTCATCAAGTGTAAAACTGTTGATTCAATAGCAGGAAAGTCGACTGCCAATGTTTCTGCTAACGAAAACCAATATATCTACAAATATGTGTATGTATTTGTGCTACTAGAAACTGTTCAGTGATGACATGGGAAAAAGAGAAAATATTCTTTACACAACCGTTCGGTGACACGATCAGGAGTATTTAAAATGCTACTGAACCAATTCATCGGTCAAGTGTTTTTGACATTTTCTACACAATTCATTATAACAACCGGACATACAAATGCCACCATTGGAATAATCTGTGAAACAAGTCCTACAAGTTGGCAATACTTGTTTGATATAGCTTCAGCTATCAGCATTGCGGTGGACATCTTGAAAGAAGACCAAGTTTTGCCCGAGTCATTTGAATTAAGGTACTGCTTTACATTACATTAAGTGTTTTATACATGTTATTGCTAAAAACGAACTACCATTTTTTCTCCCCTCTTTTAGGACGCACGAAGCGCATGAGTCTCTCTAACGAGGATTTCGAAAGTTTCGTCTTTGGTTGCTTGCTTGCTTGTTTGGTACGCTTCGGGGATCTTCGCTTTTGTTTCATGATTCATCTCAAAAACATCCTCTGATATTTTAGTTTAATGGTCATGGAACTTTGTCAATATACTTTTTGAGGGTCACTCTCCTTTCAGAATGCCTTATATTTTCTAGCCAAGAGCTCTTTCGGCTTTGTTGATATTTGGTATTCTTATGGTTAAAGGCCAAGTTTGCATTTTAATTTGTTCATTTGGGTCGTACCAAAAGGAATCTGATATTTTCATATAAATGGCCCACAAAGAAGGTGCTTGTCAGTAACGGGGTCTTAGATAGTGTTTTGGTGTCATTTATATTGTGAAAAAATCAAGTTCCTCAGGTTATAAATTCCTATATCTACCAAGATAGTTAAATCCAAAATTGGAGTGATAAAGCGGAACATGTCATAAGATTCACTTAAATGTGATTTAAAAGGGATTTAGATGCATAAACAAGAAAGGTATTACTACTAGTAGTTATAAATAGGGTACCGAAGATCATACAATGGATCAAATATACATTTGTTAGGTGAACAGTTAGGTGAATTAAGAAAACCAGAAATTAACGAACAACAAAAATAGGAGTAACTCCACTTTAATAAGAGTACTTGGCAGGTATGGTCATACTTATCTTAATTACGTTGATTGTGATTCAAAAAGGAATTTGCATGCAGGTACATAATATTATGTTAAATTTCATAAATAATTCGACGTCATTTTCTGGAGGTTTTCTTGCACAAACCATGTGTAGAAACCACTAGTTACATACACATACATGTATTTGCATAGTTCTGATATTTGAATGGTGAAGAGAAATCCCAACTCGTCACTGACAGCGAGTGGTTTACAATTACGAGCTTCTTTGAATTTCTTGTAGTGCATATGTATGATATTTCTGTTTCATTTTTGGTGAGTGAAAGTGAGCCTTTGTTGTATCCCCTTTTATTTTGTAAAATCATTAATTTTCGTGGAGGTTAAATTTCGTGGATTTCGTGGTTCGCCTTCAACCACGAAATAAAATCCCATCGAATAGTAATTTTGACCATTGTTCATGTTTTATTAACTGAAATTTAAAATTCACGAATCAACATCCCATCGAACTTGTCTTTTTTGGCAAAACCACTAAATTTCATCCGAGCGAAATTAAATGATTTACAGTACTACAAACTTCTTCTTTGAAAAAAATAGAGGCGAAACATTTATATTTTCTGGGCACTTCAGACAAGATGAAGTTTTCGTCAAAATGTAATGAGCATGGTATCCAGTCGGTTTAAATGCTGTTGATGTGTTTCAAACGCCGAGCATAGCCTGTATTTACCAGTCAGCTTTTTGCTGAATACGGAAGGCATATAAGGTTAACTTCTTAAATGATCTTCAAAGTAAAGTGAACACGGGATAAACTCGAGCATGTAACAGCACATTACTGTCAAACGGGCAATATTACAGTTGTCAGACGATATTCCTAGAATTTATCAATGTTCTTTTTTGGTTGTTGTTTCTGTTAATCGCGTTTGTTGTTGTCTTTCAGATGCCCACGGTTAGCGTTGAAACATATAGCCAAGCATGAATATCCCGAAAATGCAAAATTGATATACTCGAGTATGCTTTAAATCGCATTTATTTTCGAACAAACCTCGTAATATTAATCACGCGAAGTTACCTTTTTAGCTCGACTTTTCGTAAAACAGGTCATGAGCACTTCCGGTTTTGACCTTCATACATAGATACAGGTAAATAACCACTAAATGCTTACGCGGAACAAATTCAAATAGTCCGGTAAAAAACTTTAAAGCGACTGGAAATGGGGGTATGTCTTGACAAATCAGCATCAGAATGCAATTGGCTATGTATGCATGTACGAGGGTTGTCCCAGTAAATCGTGTACTTTGCTCATAACAAAAAAGTAGCCAAAACATCCGTTTCAAATTTTCACTGATGATTAATGAATATGTTTTTAAAAGGTATACGACATTTCATGAAAATAAATCAAGAAATAATTTGTCAGTTAACATTACTAAAACACATGGTATGCAGGTGCGGCGCACGTAAGAACGTCATGCAGCGGAACATTCGTATGTGATGTAGTGGTTTTATTTAAATGGTTTTATTCAGAAATATGTTGTATTCTTGCTTAAATATGAAAGTGAAAGTAAGGTTGGGGCTAACGGACAGTGAGTAAATCCGTACATGTGAGAAAATCTGTTCACCGCGTTTGACGAACCAAATGTTTCATATATATATGTGATACATGGCCCCCTACTTTTCTCATTTTCTTGAAACTGGATGCTATTTCTATTGATTAAAAGATTTTGAGAGGGCCCCATGGACAAAAAATGGACATTTATTTGCTGACATTGAGTTACAGAACAATTATATTTCGTGTTTTTTTTAATTTTGTACATACATGTACATAAGATATATTGCAATCATGCTATTATCGTTGTTGAATTTTAGCAAGCACTTCGCGCAATATTGACCCTTTCGATTTGTGTTTGCACTACACCATGAACGTTATAATATACACAAATTCAACACTGATAAATCGTGCATGCTTGATTTTCCACCCCTGTGGCTTATTCAAAATGTTCCTCCTTTCTTGCTATCCTGGACGCGCTCTTTCCAGCGTATGAAAACATCCATACGAGACCATAATATAGACTATGTATCAGGCTATTGAAAAACCATATTCAACCAGCCCGCTTAGCTCAGTCGGTAGAGCGCGATATTAGTAGTCACTACTTATGTCGGGGTAGTGGGTTCGAACCCCGGACTGGTTAACTAAAATTACTAATAGTCTTACGGATGAGACTTAAAACCGAGGTCCGATGTATCGGTATTTTACACTTGGCATGTAAAGAACCAGGGAATTCTGGAATTGGGGCATCTTCTGTATCATCTTCTGTATCATGCACTATCCCCCAAAAACTAAAAGTACTTAATTCTTCTGGGGGCCTCGCCCATATGGATTATCCGGTGGCGAGGATAAATAAATGCATTAAAATAAAATCTATTGAATAATGGTTATATTAAGTTGAGGGTCTTGTTACATTCGTCGTACTCTATAACAACGAGTGTGTATAGATCTACAACAATCACTCGGGCGTAAATGTACTTTTAACTTTCGAGTATTCCAGGTTATAGGGGTGTTTTTACTAATGAAGGGTACTTTAAGAATCGATAAATAGCGCAGTCGGCTAAGCAACTTTGAATACGTAAACTTCAAAACTGAACGAAAGAGTTCGAATCCCATTCCACTATATTTTTTTTAATTTTTGCTCGGCAAACATTTTTCGTGCTTGTCTATTTAGTTTAAACATATCTATTTTCCCAAATATATTACAGTATGCATACAATTTACAGTGTAAAATAACATAAACATAAGAAAAAGGGGATTAGAACGAAAGACACTTGATCTTATTAAATTCTTCTCCCTATTTACAAAGAGATGCATAACTATAAACATATAAACATCCTGTGCGTAAAAAGCACTTAAGAAATATGTCATAGCTGGTACATAGATTATAGCGACGACGCGAAAGATCTCATCGAGAACGTACATAGGTTTTGTATGGACGAGAAGGAAATAGGACTGAAGTTTTCGCTTGTCAGTGTGTGAGAGGGGGTTGTTAGACTGACAAGAGCTAACATATAGACTGCATATAAGGTTGTCTCAGCGTCGTAACTTGTAATTCAACTGATACTTACACTGATTTTGACACATTGTATAATTGATACAACGAATATTTGAAAAAAGAATAACGCAAACTATGAATAGAAAAAAATATAATGATATGTGATCATAATCAGGTAATACAATGGATGCATATAGCATTAATGTAAGCATAAGTTTATTAAATAAAAAACTGTTAGTAAGTGGGTCCGAACTCACACTGGAAAGAACAAAATAGACGATTGATACCGATGTACTATGACCGCTGCACCACACTGACAACTGACAACATACACCATTAGCTAATTCTGATGTTTCTACCGAAAATGCTTAAAATGGCGATTGCAGCGAAGCCAATGACGCAATACCATATTCAGACTAAGTTAATGTAAAGGAAACAAAGCGTTTTTTATTAGTTAATCAAATATTAAGAATTAAAATATAAACGTAAAACGATAAAAAAATATTGAAATAGAAATCTAATTATTGAAAATGAGTAAAGCACCGGACTCGAACCCACAGTCTATATAAAAGTATGTTCCTGACAAGAGTACAGCTTATCCACTAAGCCACGTTGCCAACTAGAAATAAAGTGAGATTTTCTCAAACCTATCCGTATTGTTTCATAATATAACGGTAAATATCGTTTCAACCTTGGTAAATGGACTGGTCCAGGGGTCATATTTCGAAGGTCGTTGTAGATCTATACAGGGAAAACTTGAACAAAAAATACCATAACATAAGCTCATTAGTAGAAGTCTTCATTATATAGATCGGATTAACATCAATAAAATAATACTATTGTATAGCTTGGCTATTTTGACCTGAGCCTGACCTTTATGCAAGAAGATATTACAAGGTTCTTGCTTTGAATATATCAATTTCCGCAAGCAAATCGTGCCCTATCTATTTCATATTTGTGTTTGTATTACATATCGAGCGTCTTCGTGATACTCCCCGATTATGAAAACATACAATTGGTGTTTTAAACGTAGATAATATATCGTCTGTTAAATTATGCTAATCAATAGGTCAGGCTCGTGTCAATGTGGCTAAGCTATACTTACAGTGATTTATTTAGTTAATAAGTATCATACACAGCAAATAAGTACATTGTATACGTTAGAGGCAAGAGTACACTAAATACTTTCTATTTATACCCTAGTCACATTTGCCCTGCGAGCTCCGTATGAGTTGATTTTTCTGAACTCGCACGATGGCCGCTCGGAGCCCGTACGGATATCGAGACTCGTACGAGCATCGTACGGATTTTCACAACTCGTAGAGGACTTTGTAATCTGGTGAAAACTATACATTCTGTACAACTCGAACGAGATCCGCACAAGCTGTGACCAGAAGCTAAGAACCTACAAATACTGCTATGATTACAATATTTCAGACTCGTACGAGTTTGTAAATCCGTACGGACATCGTACGAGCATTGTGACCGTAGCATTAAAAGAAAGTTTAGTATAGCTTTGCATGTACACATCGGTATATAGTTCTGAAAGGTGACACTAGGTAGTCAGGTGTCCGTTGCCCAAGCAAAGTGCTAATAGCGCTTTCCAAGGGAGATAATTTCCATGTCTTCTATATTCAATTGAACGGGAGGTAACTGATAAAAGCGCTCAGTAGCGCTTTTCAAAGGCGACAATAGGAAGCAAGATGGACTTTCGATGTTTATCTCTATTAGCACCATAACTTTCCCGCGTTGCCTTTTCAGATATTTTATCAATGATGTACAGTCTGCTCAAAGTTAATTGATAACGGCTGTAAACACTACAATGTAGCTTGACAGTCAGATAAACTATGTTTATCTAGATTGAACTGGGTATACATGAGTTGATGAAAGTCCCCGCTATTCTTTCGAATGGGATAGTTCCCTCGTTAGAATTGGTAATAGAATTGACAGTACAAGTTTGTAGTAAGTATTTGGTATTTTTTTGCACACAGACTGTTCGAAAAAAAAACCCACATCGAATAGACTATCCATGAAGCAAGTCACGTATTTATAAACGTGTTTGCATTTCACAACAATACGAATATTGTGTGAATAGGAGGGTATGGTGGATTAGATTCATTGAGGATCCATCACGACATGTATATTGCTATAAACTTAACAATAAAACGATTGTAAAAGCGCTCAGGGAATCTGATAATGCGAGCCTTTGGCATGATATTTTCTGAATGAACACTTTTAAAAACAGCCAGTTTTATCACAATATCATTTGCCCCATATTTACTGTCATGGAAACGATTTCCCTGGTTTGGCTATAGTGACAAGAGTTGTCATCAGACGGGCTACAAAATGTAGCTGTACATAAAATATCAATGAATACAGACCGAGTTGATCATACCCAGATCTCCCGAAACATTTAAATCTGAGTTCAATCTCATCTCAAATATTGGCATTTGTCTTTGAGTTAATTTACAGGCATTGGCATCACAAAACAGACAATGTTGATTTGACTTTATTACAGTAAACTATAATGCGTTTGAACATAACTTTTTTTCTCAAATTTAGAATCTTGTTAGCAAAATCTCAATTTATAAGAGATTTTCACTTGAGATACTTCAGGAGATTGGGGCCAGACCATCACAATTAACCGTATTATTTATAAAAAATATGGTCTTTTTTAAAATTTGTATTTTTCTTTTAAAGTCCATTTATAAAGAAATTTACGAACCAGTGACTTAGTTGCACTTTGTTTGTTCGTTTATTATACCGTGTCAGAATAAACTGGCTTTTAATACAAACATACATACGTATAAAATATCAAATGATCGAAAATAAGTATGGCATCCCTCATAAGAGTTGTAGAAACACTGCATTTGGCATTATGTCTATGTATTAAGTGTTTCTATTAGAATAATAAGAATAAGAATATCATATTACGTAGACACATATTCAATAACAAGAATCATTAATCACTTTTAATGGCTCTACATGTATAAGAAACGATGATTTTTTGTCTATATCTGGAAAATTATAGAACTCCACATGTATTCGCAAATTACCACCTGTACAGAGTCACGATTTAGTTTCGTATTTAATTCCCTGTAGATATTTATTACCGGCATTGTGATTAATATAACATGTTTTGTTCTTGGTTAAGGTTATTGACTCTACTAGTGTGATGACATACAGCTTTACCGATTATAGCTTGGCCAATTTGACACGAGCCTGACCTTTTGATTAGCGTAATTTAACAGTCGATATATTGCCTACGTTTACCACACCGGTTGTATGTTTACATAATCGGGTAGTATCTCGGCGACGCTCAAGATGTAATACAAACACAAATTTGAAATACCGATAGCGCACGATTTGCTTGCGAAAATTGATATATTCAAAGCAAGAACCTTGTAATATATTCTTGCATAAAGGTCAGGCTCATGTCAAAATAGCCAAGCTATACTTGCAATTTACAGGCATATTTATTTGTTGTATCACCTTGCACTATATAGGGTGTATTCGTAAAGTTGTTCGGCGCTTTCAAGCAGACTGGAACACTGCTTGGAACATATGTAGCAAAATAATTATTGTGTAAATGGTCAAAGGTATTTCACAAGCCAAATATACCAACAAAACTGTAAACTGTATGTTACACGTTTATATTGTTTTACAACCTATACCCTGTCAATGTTGCTCTTAAAGTCAAGCACGATAGCATGGCAGCATATTGTTGTGTTTCCTTTAAAACAGTGTGGCCTTGTACTTGTCATAATTTTTATGTGTCTTTTCTTTTTGTCAACTTATTGTATAAGCATGCGATAAATCCTATACATATAATGATGTGCTTGAAAGTCAATTAAAACAATATCTGTAGATGTTTTGTTTCCAGCAAACTTTATACCGGTTTATTTCCGATTTCAACGACAAAAAAACGTTTCCCACATTGAGTGTTATTTTCATAATTTCCGAAAGCCTCGTTTTGAAGAGTTCATACTAAAGTAGAACATATATCAATCACACGAAAAGGTAATCATGTGACTAGGTAATCATGTGACTAGGTAATCATGTGACTAGGTAATCATGTGACTTGGTAATCAGGTGACAAATTAAGCGATTCTAGATGCCACAAAACCAGGTCCGGCTCGTTTGAAGAACACTTAATGTATTTTCAAACCCTCGCATATCATAACAATGCTTTATTAACTGCCTTGCAGTGATGTAGAATAAAGTGTTACTAGTTCTTAGTGCTACCCTGTTGGATGATTGCTGTGGTCTAATGTTTGCGTACATTACATTGTACCGGTTCGAATCCCCCTTTGGGTGCAACCTATTAAATCTAAGACTGAATCAACCCAGAAAAAAGGTTCCCTCTCAATAGAGATAGTAAAGCATGTACTGTCGTGTCTAGATGGCATTGTGTAAAGGTAACGCTTGGTATTTTAAGTGTGGCCGGGGTACGTATATATCCTTGTCACTGTTGTCAAGTAGGGAAAGCTTTTCCGCAAAAAACTTTAGTCAGGAAAACGATATCGTGATTAACTTATACATATCCAACTATTTGTCCCATTTTTCCCATTTGTATTCGCACATGTGACATTTCTTACCATTGGAAGGCATGGGGACTCCACGTAAAATTGTCCATTTGACAATAACTATTTGAGATATTTCTTATGTGCAAACACATTTTGTAGTTTGATATGTCTACAAAATAATACACTAAATTTCATAGTTGTCTCTTTACGGGATCAACCCCCTTTTAAGGGTTTTTAACATGAAATGTATATAATAAGCTCACGCTTAATTCATTTAATAATCGTACAGGTGACTCAGGTGAGATATAGAAAATGACGATATGGTATTCGTCATGTACACAAAATGTCAAAAATATCCAAAGAGTAGCTGAGAGAACAAAACCCCTCCAGCAAAGGATAAACATTAATTAATGCGCTCCGACTACCCGTGGAGTTAGCGCAGCATGATTACGCAATCGAGATAAGATCGATCAGATTAAAACTGGTATAACACCAGTCAAGGAAAGATAACTGTGGTCGACTCGAAAACACATCTAATACAAATGGGACAAATTGTTGGATATGGCTTGTTTGGGTACTCGTAGCTCAAAACAATACCATTGCGCTCACCAAATATTACAAAACATATTTTCCAGAACTTTATTATTTTTAAATATGAGGAAATCGGACAGTGAATATAGAACCCAACTTAAGCAGCCGAGCACAGAAAACAGTAACAACACAACATAACACAACTACACTGAACAATGGTCACACATAACCCAGCGAAATGATTAAAAACTGAAAAGCCCCGTTGTCACAAAGAAATAACAAAAAAGGTATATTAAGTTTTTATTATGAATTGAAAACTCGTGATAGATATTCAGTATTTATAGAATAGAATAGAATATCCTTATTTTCCAATTATGTGCCATTTCTGATATACAATTACATTTAAAAATACACACGTGTATGAAACAAGGCATAATATTACAAAAGCTTAATTTATGATTGGGAAACACAAATAAGTAAAATAGGAAAAATACAATCTTGAACATAAGTGAAACGACATGAGATACAACCTAGGAATAGAAACTAACAATTTAAAGATAATTGCTGAATATAATACAATCAGGCACACATTTCCGACGAGACTGAAGAAAGGTGAAAGCATTGTTGGTACTCTTTATATATTATATACTTTCAAAACAAAATATTTTATATTTTGGAAGAATCAATCCACACAAAAAAGCTATCAGGCAGTAAGTTGATATAATTTTTTTTAAATCTGATATTGTAAATGTGAATTTTAAGATGACACGTCGTTGTCGTCGTCATGAGATTAGATACTAGCATTTAGTAATAGTGTAGCGGTTCTAACTTCTAAGTAACACCGAGTTCTCTGGAGTCAATATGCAAACACGTGGTTCTGTAAAAACACTTCCAGGATTGTTTGTCAGATTATTAGTTTTTCTCTCCAAACTCGACCAATCATACAATCTGCGTGCATACCAACTACTTAAAACGTCATTGAACGAATAAAGAACTCCGTGTACTGTGTTTAAACGCCACCATTAAACCTATAGTAACTCTGTATGTGTCTAATGCTTTTTTTACTTTACACTGTTTCGTCAACAATGCCCTTATGGACTATAGTACGTTTATTATTACATACTATTAGATATTCTCGGTAGGATTTCGTGATACGAACCAATGATCATAATTATGCCCATGTATTGGTATTAATAACATCATGCGCAGGGTGTGTGTGTGTGTAAAGAACGTTCCCGTGAGTGTCAGAAAATATGACATATTTTTCATGTTTTTATCAAGTCAAATCTTAGTATATGCAAGGGAGCGATAGCGACCGCTGCGCGTAATTTGTTTATAATTCTAATATGGAATCTATAACCGGGTTATAGTTTACCGAGCTTTTCTATGCTTTTATATGCAAGCAATAGCATGCCCATTTATGGAGTAATGGGTGTGAAATTGGACACCCCTTGTATATAAGCAGATTATATATTGCTGAAACAAACAAAGGTCAGACTCAGGTCAAAATTGCCAAGCTATATTTTAGCATAAAATGTTATCACATGACTGCGAAGTCATCTCAGAACACCTTAGCATTGGTTAATCAACTTGATTGTAATATTATAGATCATTCAGAAGATTGTAATCACGTTTTATATTACTCTAGATCTTGATCTAAGACGCAAATACAGTGATGATAAGTGCAATATCATGTAAGATATTATATGTAACTTGCAATCAAGATGAAAAAAACATAGAAATCGTGTGTAAATGTCATTTCATCTTATTAGTCAGCTAATATTGATAAATGTTTCTTAAAGTGTAATTTTGTTCACTTGTAACATTGATACTATCGACGTTTGATAGAGTATTCAGATTTATATACTAAACTTACTTTATAACCTCTGGACTCGATTTAAGCCTCACCGGAGAGACCATCTGAGCGATGACCTTTCCTAGAACTTCAACCTCCTCTCCCCCCCCCATAATCACATTACCTGACCAAACAAGTCCAGAATGACCATGTCTCTGGTTACAACCTCTACAATAAAGCCACCGCTACCACTTCACAGTTATTGCTCATATTAGCCGGGGATCAGTCGTTTCCCTGCTCATATTGGCAGGGGGTCAGTCGTCTCTCTGCTCATATTGGCCGGGGATCAGTCATTTTCCCTTACTCATATTGGTAGGGAATCAGTTGTTTTCCCTGCTCATATTGGCCGGGGATCAGTCGTTTTCCCTGCTCATATTGGCAGGGAATCAGTTGTTTTCCCTGCTCATATTGGCTGGGGGTCAGCCGTCTCTCTCCTCATATTGGCCGGGGATCAGTCGTCTCTCTCCTCATATTAGCCGGGGATCAGTCGTCTGTCTCCTCATATTGGCAGGGGATCAGTCGTCTCTCTCCTCATATTAGCCGGGGATCAGTCGTCTCTCTCCTCATATTGGCAGGGGATCAGTCGTTTTCTCTGCTCGTATTGGCTGGGATCAGTCGTTTTCTCTGCTCGTATTGGCAGGGGATCAGTCGTCTCTCTGCTCATATTGGCCGGGGTCAGTCGTTTTCCATGCTCATATTAGCAGGAGTCAGTCGTTTTCTCTGCTCATATTGGCAGGGGATAAGTCGTTTTCCCGGCTCATATTAGCCGGGGTCAGTTGTTTTCCCTGTTCATATATGCGGTGGATCAGTCGTTTTCCCTGCTCATATGACTGCATTCATCATTTTTCTTATTTCATTGACGCGGGATCTATGTCCAGGGTAGACGTACCACGTGACTCTTCGGCTAAGTAAGGGATACCATGCTCATGCTCGGGGGCAACCAGCCCGCTTAGCTCAGTCGGTAGAGCGTGAAACTAGTAGTCACTACGGATCTCGGGGTTGTGGGTTCGAATCCCGGGCTGGCCATCTAATATTACTAATAGTCCTACGGATGATACTTTAAACCGTCCCATGTATGGTGCTATACACCTGGCATGTTAAAGAACCAGGGATGCTTCTGAAATTGGGACATCTTCTGTATCATGCACTATCCCCCAAAAACTAAAAGTAATAAAACTCTTCTGGGGGCCTCGCCCATATGGATTATCCGGTGACGAGGATAAATAAGACCATTAAAATAATTAACTCATGCTCGGCTTGAGCGTCGAACACTCCTCATGAAAATCGATCAAAAAGATATGGTTGTTTTTAATTTTTGCTTGTAGACTTAGCCAAAAAGCCACTAGGTATATCCACCTTGATGTCAATATTTTTAATTTTTGCAAGTTGTCTTTATTCAATGTATTAAGTCAATCGTATGATTTTGGGAGTGTATAGGAACTTTTGGCGGGTAGTGTAGTACATGTATAATGATATGTATAATGATATGTATTATTTCAGTGCAGTATGGAGGGACACGAAATTACAATCGGACGGTGTGGGCCACGTTGTAGAACTGGTCCTAGACGAGAAAGTCGATGTTATATTTGGATCGCCATCGTCTAGAGGTACATTGCATATCTCTAAATAGTCCAGGAGTCTGATTTCACGAAGGCCTTAATTTCACAATTTTGTTTTTTAAAAAACGTCTAAATTATTTCGAGAACGTCCCCTGTTTATATATAAGAAACCCGAAACAACGAAACTTATAATTATATATAACGTTTCTGTTTTTATCGAGAAGGTTCCTGGTTCAAAGTATATCAAAGACATCCCAAATTACATCGATACAATCCCTGTTTTTACCAAACATGGTCATAAACGTACCGGTATTCTGATAAATAAACATTGTAGAGTGTCAACAGATCAAACAAATAAAGTCATTTAACCAATGTACCTAATGTGTAACATCTATATGTTCGGTTTGTTTTAGTGACGCTACCATCAGCCCATCTGACGTCACACTGGAACTTTCCGCATATATCCTGGGGTGCAAACAGCTTTGAGCTTTCAGATAAATCATTGTTTACAACTTTCGTTCGATCTATTGGACCATTGAGTGAAGTGGGCAAATCGATAGTGGGTCTATTCGGTACTTATGACTGGGAAAGAATTGGGCTGCTTTACATTGATTACGGTAAGTAATTTGTTTGTTTTATCGATTGTAGAGTTATATCATATGATCTGCGGCCAAACAGTAACACCAAGCCGTGTTGAAAATATTGTTTGTGAAATAAGTATTTGCATTAGCCCAACGTGACATAAGCCAATCCATACCTTGATCGACACATGACGTCATGATAATGTCAATGTCGTCAAGACGTTACATCCATTTAATTTTCCTGATAATTTGTTTGTTGAAACCTTGGCAGCATGTATCATCATTATGTAGGGTTATGAGTATTCTCAAAAGTAAAGAGATCAATAGAATCAACTTTCGAGCTCATTACACATGAGTAGTCTTTAACTCATCGACAAAACAAAATGACAATCGGAAAAGCTTCGAATCAGCTTGCTTATATTTTCCCCACTCATTTAAAGTCACATTAAATCTTAAACTGCTATTTTAATAAGCTATAACTTGGTAACCTCTCAGCAGAATGATGCAATTTGAGCACTTTAGTTGATTCCCAAATGTGGGAAACGCCATAAGATGGAAGAAAATGTAATTAAACATCCAGCTGGTTTGTTGACAAAATGATAATCTGTAAACAATAAATGCATGATTTAAAGTCTTAGGGGGGAAACTCTTGCAAAATGAGTATTTTGTTCACCATACGATTGGCTAAATACAATATTTGGTCTACTATTTTGACATTCTATCGTCGAGTATTGGTCATAGGTTAAGAAACAGCCTAGTGGTTCCATAATCCATTGCATGTATACCTGATCGGAAAAAAGTTGCGGAAGCTATGATGTTACTTTAAAAAGATTCGTACGTTATGAGCAATGAATCGTGTAAGATCATCTATATACTGGTAGTACAGAAGATATAATCGTGTGGGTCTTTTTTCAAAAGAAAAAATATTTTGGTTTTTGAAAGAATTCTTATTATCTGCATTGAGTACTTCCTCATGACGTGTCAAAAAATCCGAAATAAATCCAGTCCTAATCGGCGTCATCGGAATTATAACTTGGCTATTTTTACCTAAACCTGACCTTTATGCAAGGTTCTTGCTTTGAATATATCATTTTCCGAGAGCAAATCGTGCACTATCGGTATTTCAGATTTGTGTTTGTATAATATCTCGAGCGTCTCCGTGATACGTACAGCACTCACCGATTATGAAAACATACAATCGGTGTTGTAAACGTTGTTGGCAATATATCGACTGTTAAATTATGCTAATCAAAGGGTCAGACTCGGGTCAAATTAACCAAGCTACACTGAAGTAAACTCAATAATGCTCAGATAATTCCGTTTATTTCAGGGTTGTGTTTATACAGCGCCCATGGCATCAAAACTGCGTTCCTTACAGCAAATCTAACCATCATACAAAGTATTGCCTATCAACATACGACTATACTTGATGACAAAATCATTGACGACTATCTTGGGATGATACGACAAACGAGTAGAAGTAAGCACAAGAAAACCATTTATGCAAAGCATCCAAGGGCGCCGAGAGAGATATGTCTGGTCCCGGAGAACGTTCTCAATGCTAAAACTTATTCACAGTACTCCAATTGGAGAATGTTCTTAGTGAAAAATTGTTGTTACTTCTTTATTAATGAATTGAAACATATTACATGTATATGGAAGTTCATTTTCTTATAGTTAGATCATTTGCTACAAGTTGGTGTTGGTTAACATGTAAATTTCTAAAAACAATATGTTTTTTCAAGTTTGAGCATGGAGTATTGAGTTTGAGTATATGAATGAGAACATGTTTATAATCACGGGGTCATATGGGCTTAGACATTTCGGGTCAATTAATAAATTTTTATACCGCAGGTTCTTATTTTCGCGACACTCGATTTTGTTTATCGTTGGATAAGGTGTAATGGTGCAGCGGTATTTTCTTAAGTTTTGTAGCTTACTTAATTTTCAGACGGCCTTGTTCCCTTATTTGACCATATACATATCAAACGGTGCTTGATAGAGCAGATTGTTGTGACACACACCGCCAAATGATTGAATTATTAACACCACATCGATTACTTTTGGACCCTGCATTGCAAATAAACATATTTGATCGGAAAATGTCATGTAGACTAAAGTTAAGTAGAAAAATATGTTCTAGATTTCCGACAGTTTTCACAACAGCGCCTCTCATGGGTGTGTGACACCAAGAATCTATTAAATCACATACATCACACCCACACAGCGTCTGTTGACACCTCATTACTGATGTTATATCCTTAGTCATGTTAGCATGCCACACATGTTCTAATTTTACTTTGATTGTGATACCAATTATACTATTACATATTATGTTCTATAGAGTAACCGGTTTTGGCATATCTTTTAGAACCCCCCCCCCCCCCCCCCCCCCTATGCTGTTGTGGCATGCCCAGTTTGCTGGGGGACTATTATATTTTGGTCAATGTGTATGGTGTTTGTAAACTAGGTCAAGAAATTGATTTCTGTTGTGAAAAAGGTCATTATTAGGTTATCCAATTCGATGGTCTTCTGTATCTGAGTGTGAAAGTGTGTACCAGAGGCTTTCCTGGAACATGTTTTAAGCAGAGACGTGTCCCTTTTGATGGAGAAACATGGTATTAAAATAAATAACACATTGACCGTGGTCGAGTGGTTTGGGTGTCTGCCTAGGAAGCGGGGGGATTGAAGGTTCGAATCTCTTCGTAGGCTGGTGTTGATGTTGAACTGAAGTAATCGGTTGGTGAGCCGCCAGCTAGTTAAATAAAATAGTAACTATAGGCCCATCTCTACCAGGCGCCCGTCAATACGAGAAGGGATTTGGGTGGTTGTTTGCGCATGGACGGTAACTGTCCGATAAGTCAAACGTGACTAGCCATTTCAACAGGGGTGTCACTTTAATAAAGAAACTGTACCATGTTTCATTTAAATCTTTTCTTACTATTACATTTGTTATTAATTTTGGTATATTTTAGTTATTCTACTGTGTGTCTCGGATCTGAGGAAGTTTTTGATACGGGCATACTACGCTGGTATGTGCAATGGAGAGTATGTGTTCATATATACGTCCCTGAATGTACCAACCGATCAACTATGGAAAGTCGGGGACAAATATGACACTATTGCAAAGTTGGCGGTTAAACATCTACTTTATGTAAGTTACACCACAGGTAACTGTATCTTTGATAAAAAAAACACGAAGCTTTTATTTTTCTATTGAGGTCCAGTTGTTGGGAAACGCTGTGATGACGGCCATGTTGGCTTTAGTTGAATGGACCACAGTGATCGGCTTCGACACAGTAACGTCTTATCTACATTTCATAGCATACATTTTTACTTACCTGTTTGATCAGTTTCGAATGGATTTTGGCATGGGGTACTAAGTTTAATCAATGCATGATTCTAATAAATGTTATTAGTTTAGGAAGTATGAGTATCTAAAGTTTAGTTTTTATACATGTACCTTTAAATTCTAACTACTTTAGAACAAATATATACCTTTCTAGAATTTCTTTTTTTTTAAAAAAAAACAAACAAACAGTTTTGTTACTCTTTATTAATGATACAGTTACAAGTGATTTACACATAATTCAGTGTAATGGCATTGCTGGCAGATCATGTGATATACCGTTTTGAAGAATATTTTCCTAAATAATATAATTTATTTTTAAGGTTTGTAGTTACTATATTGACTGAAAGAATGGAATATTTATGAGTCTTATTACTTATTTAGGAGGTTATTGTCCTAAAAAAATTATCAAAAGTTCTGTGACCTATTTTCAATATTCTATTTTCCCCGTTTTTTTATCATATATATTACTTGTTCGTCGACAAAGTTTGAAGAAATCCAACTATTTGGGGGCATTATGGCCCATCTCCCAAGCAAGAAACGTCTGTCAATATAATTCTAGCAAAATACTTATAATAAATTAAAAAGAAGTGTCGAGTAATATGCGACTAAAAGAACCATTATTATTATCAACTGCAATTTTATCACACGATGCAAACAGTAACAAGTAGTTAATCTAAGTAGCATTTAACCTTAATCTTACAAAAGTGACGAGTTCTAATTCAACATAATACAAACATAAAATTTATTTGCCATATTTAAATAGTCCTTTTTCATGCAAATTACACGTTCAAAAGTGCTGTGCAGTTTATTACGATTAAGACATGGTTAAAACAATATGTAATGGATATTTAAAACATGCTAGAAAAACAACAACAATAAAATGGGCAAATATAAACAATTATGGACAGTGTGTTTATCAACACATTCATTGTAAAATGCACGATTTAAAAAAGTATCTTTGTAGATGTCGACAGCAACTTGGGTGGGTGACGAAGCAAAGACGAGATTAGATCAATTTAACTTAGATGTTATAGATAGAATGGCAGACCCACCATGGCACAGCACGTACGCTAAAGATAATGGCATTGAGGTAATCCTACAAGTTTGGTGTGTATTTATTCTGATTTCACCCAATTAAAATTTTATTTTTATGTATGTATGGCTACCCTACATGCTATACCAACATCTCACTGACAGGGGTACTAGACCAGACGGTTTCCGATATGTGATTGATACTTTTGATGACGTCATCAAACGGTAGCGATATGTGATTGATATTGCTTATGACGTCATCAACAACAGGAAAAGTAAAATTACACAGTTCCTGTCAACAGGTTGATTCCAATATGTGATTTATATCGTTTATGACGTCATCAAACGGTAGGTTCCGATATATATGTGATTGATATTGCTTATAATGCCTTCATCGTGCTGGTTCCAATTTGCGATTCATGTTGTTTATGACGTCAACATCATGCTGATTACCACATGTGATTTTGAATGTTTATGACGTCATCAACGTAAGAGTGTTGTTATGTGGTTGATAGTGTTATGACGTCATCAACAAACTTGTACCAATATGTAACCCATATTACTTACAATGTCATCAACATACTGGTTCCGTTTTGTGATTTGTCGCTTATGACGTCATATTATTGATGATTGTTCTATTTTCTTATTCATATTCCCTTTTTATGACGTCACCAACAGGCTGGTTCGGACGCACAGAATCTCTACGATGCTATGTACATGTACGGATTGTGGATTAATCACAGTGAAACACATAGTCTAAATCTAAGGGATGGACACGCTTTTCTGGACTTCACAAAAGATCTTTCCTTTCAAGGTAAAGTTAATTTTACTTCTTTGTTGAACAATAGTGGATGTAATAATGAAACGTAACACTTTCGACACTGAAGACACATCCGCACTATATCAAGCAACAAACCTATCAACATTTGCCCAGTTGGGAAACTGAAAACAGTCGACATTTTATTTTTTCACCGATTTCTATAAAAGTCCAAAGGAAAACATACATGAGCCGTTCATGAAATATATACACCAGCATCCGGTGCAACCTTTGACTTTGAATATTTATTGGTCTACAGTATCAGGTCAAATTTGCGAGGTTCCGCAGAGTAATTAATGTATGTAATGTGGTCGCAGCTCAATTATTTAGGGAGGGGGTTATAATTATGAAACGTCGGTTTAATTAAATGGACAGACTACAGTAACTTTCTTAAAATATACATTAACGTTAAGTTGGTAATTTTGATTTTTCATGATTTTTTTTTCAAATAAAAATGTAGATCTACATTTTCATGATTTTAAGTAGTCGTAGTTTTGCTAGTATTTATGTTATGACGTTATGTATGACATCACAATAATTGGGTTGTGTTTATATTCAGGTATATCCGGACCGGTTGACATGGGTGACACTGGTGACAAGGTTCCGTACTTTTGGATATTTCAATTTCGAGGAGATGACGCAGTCCCAGAAATCGTCGCTCTGTCGGAGACAAAACAGGAGGTCAGTATAATACGAGGGCCCAAAACTAATTCCACTTTGACATAGCTTATTGAAATTTTGCATGGCCACAGACAATTTTTTTCCCCAATCAATTCAGCATGAAAAGTGATTGGTGACGTAACGATTTTTGACGTCATATCAATTTTCTAACTCAACAAAGTATTAAGCACTTTGTGCATTGTTATATTTTGTCTAATAATATGCTGGGCTAATTTTATCAGCAGATCAGTTTTTCTTTTTCAATTCGACGTTTTCACAGAATAGAGTAAATATTAAGTTATTAACCAATAAAAACGACGTGAAACGAATATAGTTTTAGTACGAGCAATCTGATTGGCTGTAATTACGTCGCATTACAAGATTGTATTGCATCTAATCAGAACACGGTTTTTAGTTATTTGTCTAATCAATAAAGAAGAAAGTCGCTGCCTGCGCTCCGCTACGAGCATCTCCCGTGGGTATCCGACGATGAACAAATCATTGGTTGAGTAGAAAGTAGGCTTATTTATAAACTCATTCGGATTTAATTGCTTGCCACTCCCTATCAGATTCATTATTATCTCTCAAAAAATATACATTTACATTGTTTTTCTTGTAATTGTTTTCATGATTGTAGAGAATTACCCAAACCCTAGGCTTTAAATGGTACACAGTCGATGGATCGCCACCTTTGGATACACCCGTGTGTGGATATTTTAACGAACTTTGCCCTGTAGAAGTAAATGGTAAGTTTTGCGATATCGTCTGCAACCCACATCACTTACCGAATTTGCTCACTTATAAGTCGACCTACATCATAAGACGCATCCGGACAACGAACCGGTTAATTCCGATTTTTCGTTTAGATCCCCATAATAGTCGAGTCGTCTTATACACGTTCATCTTCACAAGGCTCATATTTTAGAGGAAGATTAGTGATGGGAACAGGTTGTGTCTCTTTTTCAATATCCCAAGACAGATCGACGCCTGGTTATCATCCGGCTTACTTTTTGCTGATCGGACGTGAGCCTAGACTGATATCAGTCGGTCGATTGGACCAAATTTGATGAAGTGTCGAACTAAATTTTAAAAGATAAAACATGGCTTATCGACAGAAATAAATCACATCACGGATACAAGAACATTGTGGGCGGCTTGATATTTTGTGACCCAATTGTATGACATGTCGTTGTTTAATTAATTAACAAAGCTCAAATTGCATTTATGATAAAAGTATTGTTTTCGTGTATTACTATTATTGCATTATTTTTCAGATAATGCCTTAGTGATAACATTATCCATTTTCGGAGTGTTCTTTCCAGTGTGTGCAGTTGGCATCGTCACCTATATAATAAGGTAAACAATTACATTTTCCAGTTCTACATTTCGCTGGCTTAGAATGAGAAGGTCATAACTACAAACTCAATATTTTGAGAAAACAAGAAAAACTGTTATAGTAAATCAAGCTTTTTCAACTTCAGTTTGGTCAACATGACAAGTTCCGATTTTCATGAACAAATGTAAATAGGCTCATAAGAAGCGTCTTATGGTGCAAATGTCAAATATGCATTAGATGTTCTTATAAGTTCGTGAGTGTCACTAACGACCTTCTCATTCTAAGCCAGTGATTTACTGGTAGTTCGGATGATAACGTATATATCCGCATTCAAGACGGACTTTATTGTACGCGGATCTATGAAAAAACCACTTTGCCAGTTATTCGGTTTTATACATAGTTTTAAGTATAACACTGTTCTGTATAAACTCTTTTAATTTTTCGCGCAGAGGGCTTTTTCCTCATTATGAAGGTTTTCTACACGTTGTTTTTCCTGTTTGCAAAACATTTATAAAAATGGCGCAATTTATATCATGATGAGACTTCAACTATTCTAAATGGTTTCATTTCGCGACATTTAGGTCATTCGCAAAAGTAACGACAACTAATCATTTACAAATATCAATAATGTCACCGTAGTACGATTTAATCGGATAATCATCCAAGGAAATGTATGTCGAATTAACCAATTTTCTGAACATGATAATTAAATAAAACAACCCTGACTGCATTTACGCACACGATCATCGATTGCGATTGGTTAATTCCTCACCGGATGTCATGTGATAAGTCACTTCCGCTCCGGAAGTTGACGCTGTTTCTGCTAGTAACTAATCACAACAACATCAGCAAGATTCGTGATTTTAGATTTTCGTTGATAAAATATCCTTCCAAGAGATCATTTAGAATTCTGGTAACTTTGCTCGAAAGTTAAAAACACTCAATACTAGTAATTCGATTTAAATTTGAACGTGGTTAACATTGTATATTTTTTCTTGTTAGCATAAACTAGTTGTTGGTTTGTTGCTTCATAACTTGTCCATAGTTGCATTTAGTTTACACACATTGTATTGTATATGACTGTTTTAACTACGTTTAAACGAAATTATGCTACTCTTCTATTTATATTTTTAGAAAAAGAAAACTTGACGCCGAGCTGCTGCAAAGTGTTTGGAAAGTAAACATAGATGAAATAGACATACAAAAGTCAAGGACAGCATTCGGGTCAAGGGTTTGTATACAGCCCCTCTGTCAACTACATAGTACATTACAAATATAGAACAAAATTAATTCAATTCTGAATCAGAATAACTTCGTTAAGACGCGCATCGATATTACGAGAACTCGGCTTATTTCGAGCACATTTCAAAGTCCCCGCGATTTTGCTAAATATTACGTATATCACATCGATATGTCGAGCTTCCGGTTTATTTCGATTATTTGGCTTATCACGATTAGTCCTCGAGATAACGAGGTTTTACTGTACTATGTAAAAGTATGCATACTTAAGATGATGACATATAGACGTTTGTATGTTTGTTTCACTCGTTTTTTCTACCATGCTAACCTGACTGGCTACCCTAGTTCTGGCATCCGGTAGTTCCATGTTTGATACATCGATGGACAAATTATATAATGTAGCATTTAACCCAGTAGGTACTTCCAGTAAATCTTTGTAGTCGCCAATATTGATCAACGGAGATCACAAAAACGAATGTTAAGTTATCATACCATAATATTATACTAGTAACGAACAAGTCTTAGTACATGTATTCTTTTGATGCAACATGCTTGTTTTTTTTCCTTATTCTATGTCTCTCTCATTGATAACATACGGTTCTTTGTGTGACGTCCATCAGGTTTTCACGTGTTAGTGCATACCATCAAGCATATGAACACAGCTTTAAAGTTTAAATGTTCCCACCGCAAGTTATAAATTTATATGATATGTCGTTGGCTTAGAACAAGAAGGTCGTAACTACCAAATCGATATATTGAGAAAACAGGAGAAAACTGTCTGTAATATACTCTTTACCTATGGGAAAACACGTTTTTAAAACTTCATTTTGGTCAACATGACAATTTCAGATTTTCATGAAAATATGCTCGTAAGAAGCGCCTTGTGAAGCAGATTTCAAATATGTATGAGTCTTATAAGGCCGTAAGAGGTAGTTACGACCTTTTGGTTCTAAGCCATCGATGTGATGCAGTCAAAATCGATGTTTTATTTTAAGCAAATTCTCGGCACTATTGGATACTCCGCATCAATAATTTCTTGCTATTTTCCTTATTTTCTTATGTTATTGTAGATGAGCCAAAAATCGGCGATACGACTCAATCAATCAAAACTAGACATGACGTCCGAAACGGGCACAATTGGTGAGAAAGATTTATTTACATTTGTTATATAACACTCTGTTTATTCACAGGGAACTGTGTCATTGATAACGAAAAAAAAAAGAAAAAAAAATTGGGTTAAATTTATATTTATCTTTATTATAGAACAAATTCATATTTTTTTGTCATAGAACAATGTAAATTTTACAAAAATTGTTTGTTTCAAATAGTCTTATCAATGATACAGTTTCCTGTGGTCGTATTGTCATACAGTATTAAATAGACAGCATCAACGAGTATGGACCCATACAAATAGCCATGGAGTCCCTAACGCGATCGTTAGTCGTAGTAAATAAGCCTATTTCTGTGCTGAATTATAATGGCATTAGAATGTTTAATTATATAATCTTTTAGTTTGTTTGTCAATATGATAAATTATTATTTACCGAATAATAATAATTAAATTACTAGACTAGTAGTGCATGAACTAATTACAGAAAATATCAGAAAATATAAGAAAATATCATCGAAATAAACGAATTCATACTGAACGTTTAGTCGCTTAATTCTAAAGATGGAGGCTAAAAGTTCGGTTTAATATCGCTGCCGTAGTCTGGGCTGATGTTCACAAAGCATCTGGATAGACAACGAAAAAATCAACATAATTGATTAAGTTTAGCACTTAGATTATTGGTGATTTAGAAACGCTCTTTTGACATACATGTTAATCGTAGGTCGCACTGAGCATTTTTTTCCACAGCAATGTTAATGAGCTTCAGATGGCATTGGGAGCAGTCATTACACAATGTTTCAAATACTTTCCTCGAAGTTTCCCCTAGACTATGATAACCCTTTTCACAATGTCTTCCAATAGTTCCTTGTTAATACTCTAGTCACATTTGCCCTACGAGCTCCGTACGAGCTCCGTACGAGTTGATTTTTCTGAACTCCCACGACGTATGTACGGAGCCCGTACGGATATCGAGACTCATACGAGCATCGTACTAATTTTCACAACTCGTAGAGGACTCGGTGATCTGGTGAAAATTATACATTCTGTACAACTCGTACGAGATTCGCACGAGCTGTGACCAGATGCAGGTACCGTTAGGATTAAAATATTTCAGACTCGTACGAGTTTGTAAATCCGTACGGACAACGTACGAGCATTTTGACCGAAGCATAAATCGGAAGTACGTCGCCGATGTAAAAATGCTCCCTGGAACCAATTATCAAATCATGTCCAGGGAATTATAAGTATAACGGAAAACTCCAATGGTTTTTCTTAAGTTTCGACTTTTATTTGTCTTCTTTAGGGAAATTATAACTCACAGTGATATTCATGTTATGGACCTTTTTTATCCTGGCTAATGCTACGGTCACAATGCTCGTACGATATCCGTACGGATTTACTAACTTGTACGAGTCCAAAAAATTTTAATCCTAACGGTATTTGAAGGTTCTTAGCTTCTGGTCACAGATCGAACGGATCTCGTACGAGTTGTACAGAATTTATAGTTTTCACCAGATCACCGAGTCCTCTACGAGTTGTGAAAATCCCTAAGATGCTCTTACGAGTCTCGATATCCGTACGGGCTCCGTGCGGGCTCCGTCCGGACGTCGTGCGAGTTCAGAAAAATCAACTCGTACGGAGCTCGTACGGAGCTCGTAGGGCAAATGTGACTAGGGTATAACCCCCCTTATTTGTTTTCATCTTCAGCGTCAAATAGAGGAGAGTATCTGATGACGACTGTGGCTCAATATAAGAGTCAATTTGTGGCAGTTAGAAGTGTCAAACGACAAGATATTAACCTAAAGTCTGATCTTCACGACCTCAAAACGGTAAATAAATGTGACCTATCCACTTCCGTTCTTTCGTGCTTGCATACACACAAGTTAACGTCACATTATTTCTACTACTTTTTTTCTATCATCCATTTCAAACAATGAATTATGGAACCATAACCCTGTTTCTTAACAAATATTCGACGATAAAATGTTAATTTTATCTGTCGAAATATAAGACCAAATATCGTATTTATGAAATTGTATTGTGAACAAAATACTCATTTTGCAAGTGTAAAACTGTTGTTCCTAAGAAAAGCGCAACCGAGCGCCTTCATTCAGTTACCCACCGTTCAATTAAATATACAAGACATGGATAACCTTCCACGGAAAGCGCTTCATAGCGCTGTGTTTAGGCAACGGACAACTGGGTGCATCACATGTTTTATGTGTAGTTTTTTCTCTACATTCAGATGAGGGAGATGGTCCATGATAATGTCAACCCGTTTCTAGGTGCATGTTTCGACAGCCCTTCTCCTTGTCTTATATTCATGTACTGTACAAAGGGAAGTCTACAGGTAATGTTGATGTTGTTGATCTAGAACCCCCACTCAAAACCAATTGAAATTACGCCAGTTGTCAATAAATACACTTTAAATAAATGTTAACGGTTGATTATAATCACATGGTCCAATTGATTAACTTTAAAACCTTCGCCAATCAGCCCTCGACAAACAACCGGGAGGAGCTATCTTTGCTCTGGCGTAATTCCAATTATATATTAAGGACAGTTTTTCGACGACCTAATTAGTAGGCTGGAGGTCCTTCCCCTGATATTATGTAATCGGTAAATTGTAGAGCACGTCCGGGAACCACACTACCTTATAATATGCATAATTTATGCCGCAAAAATCACGCAACATGGCGCTTCAATTACAGTGACGTCATACTACAAATTGCATACAATCAAAGTATTGGCAGTACTTGTGGGACGATGCTTTAGATAGTGATGAATATTACGACATCGATATACATTTACATAATTATATGGTTAAATGGTTGTAGATGGTTATGACCATCAAGGAGAGTATGTTAACGTTTTTAAATAAGTGGTAACAGTCATTATACCTAATCAAGCACGGAGAGGCAACATTATTACACGTACATGGACCAGCACAATAATCCAACACACTATAACCACTGTTCTATGAAGACATTTATGAAACGTGTCACAGGCAAACGCAATAAACTTTGGCTATATTTTATATACGAAACATGTTCCTATAGCATTGGAAGGAAGCGTTTGGTATGATCAGGAACATGACAAAAATACTGCATTATTTTTGGGAAAACATTCATGAGCAAGGTTTTTACAAAAAACGCATGTCTCCCACAGCTACTGCAGATAAATGCACTAAGAATGCTGACAATACCATGCCATTATATTAAACCTTTACAAAAGAATCGTCCCACCATTACTGTCAGTACTTCGATTTGCATATTATTGTGAACAGTCATAAGCATTGCATTTTATCTTATTAGTGTCTAATTTTGATAGATATATTAATTATTTGCGTATTATTATGTAGCTTATTGGATAAGGTATTGATTTCCACTGCGTTTTCTCCAATTAAAATACTAGACTAATTAAGTATACAAAACAGCAAATAATACAAGTTCATGGTGGTGCAATGTTGCAATTTCTCTTAGCATAGTCCTATATATATTTGACTGATAAAACATTGGTTTTCAATTCGTTTTCATCCTATTTAAATATTCAAAAAAAAAATAAAAAAATATAATTTCGCAGTCTCGACTATGCGGACTAGTAATAAGATAATACCAAAATGTATCCAAGGAATTACAAAATTAATGTAAAAGTAAAACAGAAATTAATGAAATTAGGGAGTGGTCCGGAACAGATCACTCGAGGTCTTTGTGGAGCCTCGTTAAATTCGTGCGACAGTTTGTGTCATCGGAAAGACTAGAAATGAATCGAGGTTAGGGTACGGGGTATTGGAAGATGACTAGATGAAACCCAATGTGTTTCCCGACGTTATGCAGTGTATTTATTATGAATTTATTACAGGATATTGTTTTTATGGTTTTATTACCGGTTATTGTTAATGATTTATTATATATAGGATATTTTTATGATTTTATTACAATAGATTTTTAAATGATATTCTGATTTTATTGCATGATATTCTTACATGATTTTATAACAGGATATTCTACATTATTTTATTACAGGATATTCTACATGATTTCATTACAGGATATTTTACATGATTTTATTACAGGATATTTTACATGATTTTATTACAGAATATTTTACATGACTTTATTACAGGATATTCTACATGATTTTATTACAGGATATTTTACATGTTTTTATTACAGAATATTCTACATGATTTTATTACAGTATATTCTTCATGATTTCATTACAGGATATTTTACATGATTTTATTACAGGATATTTTACATGATTTTATTACAGAATATTTTACATGACTTTATTACAGGATATTCTACATGATTTTATTGCATGATATTCTTACATGATTTTATAACAGGATATTCTACATTATTTTATTACAGGATATTCTACATGATTTCATTACAGGATATTTTACATGATTTTATTACAGGATATTTTACATGATTTTATTACAGAATATTTTACATGACTTTATTACAGGATATTCTACATGATTTTATTACAGGATATTTTACATGTTTTTATTACAGAATATTCTACATGATTTTATTACAGGATATTCTTCATGATTTTATTACAGGATATTTTACATGATTTTATTACAGAATATTCTACATGATTTTATTACAGGATATTCTACATGGTTTTATTACAGGATATTCTACATGATTTTATTACAGGATATTTTACATGATTTTATTACAGGATATTCTACATGGTTTTATTACAGGATATTTACATGATTTTATTACAGGATATTTTTACATGATTTTATTACAGGATATTTTACATGATTTTATTACAGGATATTTTGGAGAATGATGAGATTAAACTGGATACAACATTCCAATACTCACTGACAACTGATTTAGTTCAGGTAACTGTATATATCGCTGGCTTAGAATGAGAAGGTCGTTAGTACAAAATCAATATGTTGAGAGCACAAGAAAACTTTCTGAAATTTACTCTTTACTATTATGGAAAACAAGACTTTCAACTTCATTTTGGTCAAGATAGCAAGTTTCGATTTTCATGAAAATAGGCTCATATAAAACGCGTAATCACAGGGTACGGTATCAAGAGTAGTTTCCCTTATGTAGTAATATATTATACATGTATACAAGGGTTAAATGAAATTTTGCCCATGTTTTTTAACAAGTTGGTAAGTGCACAAATATCAAAAGTTCAATAAAAATATATTGTTGCAGTGAGGACAATACTCTAAATGACCATTCTGAAAGGTTTTGTCAAAATTGGACTTACATTTCAAAAGAAAATGGCTTACAAAGTTGCTACAGATAACAGCTGTTGCATCCAAAAAATTTAAAGTCTGATTTTGAGGTTTATATACATGTAGCTGGTCAAATCAGATTTTTAAATGTTATAATACTGTTAAATAAATGATATGACAGGTATTTCAAGGCTCAAATTACTTTATTTGTGGTTTTTGCAAAAAATATTACCCCACCCACGTCTTGTAACTTGTTTTGAAATTATTCAAAATAAGAACATTTCGGGTACAAAAACTGCTTTTTTCAATTGCATGATACTTCTGTGGTTATGTATGAAGGTTTCAGATGCAAATATGCCCATAAAAAGGTTAAATGACAAAAATTGAAAAATTGACTAACCGCTGATATCTGCAGCCAAAATGCACACATTGAACCCTTATAAACTACTCTCGTTACTGTACCCTGTGCGCCTAATAGTATAAATTTCAAATAATATTATGCATATTCAGTCTTAGTAGATACGACCTTCCTATTCTAAGCCAGCGATATACTACCTTAAGTTTAATCAAAGTCATCACAGTTTTCTAGTGACCTTTCTTTAAATATTATGATTTATGAAAAAAAGTTATATAATGGCTTATAAGCCTACTGACATTGAGATAATTCCGGACAGAAATCGCATAAAAAAAACTTCCCCTGGAGTTAAAAATCGTTTTTTTTTCAGATTGTTTGTGTTTATGAGTACCACTGTTCAAGATCTTTGCTAAAAAAGGTTCCCCAATAATGACGTCACATGAACAGCAAAATATTGGGGCCGGAAAGAGGGCACTTTTGTGCTATTTTCAACGATATTACCGGACAGTCTGCTTTGAAAAAGTTTTTTTTAGATTTATGGACGAGATATCAAAAAAGTTTCTTAACAGATAATAATACCAATATTAATGAATTATTGAATTAAATGAAGCGTCTAGACCGTTTGTCCGGAAATATCTACTGTCGGAATTATCTTCTGTGTCAATATGTAATCACAGTATTCGACCCGATAGTCGGATTTTGAGTCTTACCTAATATTACCAAAAATAATGCAGGGGAATAATAATAAAAAAATAATGATAAAGACTTTATTTATATGCGCAATATAGTAAGGCGTTTGCTCATTTTCCCCTACGAGTCTCTGAACCTATACTTTTTATTCGAGCTCTGTTGTGCGATGATAAAATATTGTGTTTGGGAACCCAATATTTAGTTCAGAGCAATATATTTTTCTGAGACAAATTGTGGAAAAAAAGTGTTTTGTTTAATGATGTCACCCTTCTCCTTTATAATTGTTATTGGTGGCTTTTAACACTCCATGTGGAACATCACCCGTCTGTGAAGGCTCTTGTTTGGAATCAGTAACCCACATCACCATTTACAGTTTTCTGGGATAAAAAAAATATATTATGATAGGTATGCTGTTACTTGTAGATAACGGTTGATAACAATGTCATAAAAAATATTTTTAAAAATTCTTAATTGTGGTCGATACATACTGCCTTTCAGTTTAAGATCAGCTGTAGTGTCAGAATATTTTGCTAAATGATAGTATGTTTGGGGTAAATAGAGTAAAACATAAACGAAAAGTGAGAATTTTGAGAATTGGTTAATTATTTTGCTGTGTTTACTCAAAAAATCAAATATCAAATTACATTACAATACATCCTTTATGTGTCATGATCCAACAAATTAAATATGTGTAATTTATTTCCTTTTTCCTACAGGGCGCCTATAATAGGACCTGTACTCATTATATGACATCACCATATTTGTTGCTATTTTGTTACGTCAATGACGTCATTTTTAACGTCAGTTGTAATTTCATGCCGTTAGTTTACATTTTGCCATAGCATGTCACTTAGTTGGACGATTTTGAAAAGGTATACATTTTTGGAATCCTTAAACATTACTCTACACAATCCTACCAAAATGTGAGGATGTGAATTGTTGACATCGGGTTGGAAATCCCACAGTACAGCTCATTTGTACTAATATAGTCGCGTAGTTCTTTAATGTTGAATAAGTTCAGTTTACTCGAAGTATTAACATTGCACTAAAAGTCTTACTGGTTTCTTAGAAGGTTGTGTTATTTATCGCGTCTACGTGATCAGCTTCGCTTCTTGTTTATACGAGGAATGTTTAAATCCTAGCGTCTTGTTAATTAGTGTTTTTTTGTGTGTATTATTATGATTTGTGAGTATTCGACTCTTGCTGCTAATTAGATGAAACATCGTCAATCAGATACAACTTCCAATTAGGGCAATAATCGACCTACGAGGGATGATCAATATAAACTATAACGGGAAAATGCGTATAACTTTTTTATACGCCCAAAGGGCCGTATTATGTTATCGCCTGTGTGTCCGTCTGTCTGTCCGTCTGTCTGTACGTCTGTCTGTCCGTTTTTCGTTAGCAATTAGCAATTTCCCTTCCGCTCTGTCACTCTTGAACCTCTTGAAGGATTTTAAAGAAACCTGACACAAATTACGATTCAGAAAGTGGTTCAAGTATGTACATGTATAATTGTTTTCATTTTGTAGCTGTAACTTACCGCTAGTGAGTTGTGAGTTGCTTAGAATATCAAACAAAGTCATGACAAATATAACCACAAAATTAAATTATAATCATGTTCACATTGTCGGTTTTTTGTGGGGGAATTTCTTCCATTTTTTGTTCAGGGCTGTCCTTTTGCCTTCAACTGTCAAAAGTTTGCTACCAAAACCTGAAACAAAACCCTTCGGGCGTATATTGCCCCGTATTGCGGTGCTATTGTTAATATTCCTGTTATTTTTTCAAAATCTTTTATGTGGCACCAAATGCATATATGTTACAATGATTTGTATGAATAGAAGTAGTGTTGCAATAAATGAAATAGTAAACTTATAATAACCTTTTTGCCGACCTATGAAACCGGTAGGCAGGGCAACGTCATTTTTCACAATAAATCATAATGTTTGATATGTTTACAATATACGATACCGTAGAGTATAGACAGCATGCTATAGCTGATTTTTAGCAATTCATTACTAATACGAGGGGTGATCAATATATTCGAGGACTTTTCATCTTGCAATTTTATTTTGGCAGCAAGGCTCAAAGCCATTTAACATCATTCGGAGTAAGATTTCTCCGACCGAAAGCACTAATAAAATTGCTTGATTCATACATGCGGCACGTAACGTTGGACGTCACGCGACGTCATTCCAAGCGTCACCGTCGCGAGAATTTTACAAATTTCGCATTAATTGTCATAGCTAGTCGTTATACATAAGTAACGTCCGAGATGTTCGACGGTGCGTGCTTCACCATGGTTATAAAAAGTGACGTCATCAAGTAAATAATGACGTTACCATAAAGTAAATTAAACAGATCGCGAGGTAATTGATTGGTCTAAATCAGCTTGTAATTTCATTACTCTAATTCCAATATTTCAAAATTAAGAAGGAAAGTCCTCGAATATATTGATCACCCCTCGTACATGTTGCTATACCCAACTGAAGTTTGAGCAAAATCAGTTGAATAATAAAAACGATATTAGAATTTTTCCGTTATATATAGAGAATCCCTCTTATATATCTGATTAGACTTATAACCAACAGTACGATGGTCAGGTATGAGTTTCATAAATGGTGGTTCTTAATAAATTTCTTTTCATTAACTTAAGTCTTAAATTACATAGCTTAGACGTGTATTGTCAATTTAGCGTTCTTTAACCGCAATACTCCATAAGCAAACTAATAGAAACTAATACTAACTAGGCAAATCGAACTCTTAACACTTAGTATCAGCATTTACGCCAATCTGGACCACACACATCGTTATTAATGTCGTTAGACGCAGCGGCTAAAGAAATTTTAAAAAGCCGATATATCGTTCCTGCTTAAATACCCGGTTTAGCTGGCGAATTTGACACGAACCTGACCTTTTGATTAGCATTGTTTAACAATCGATAACCCGTGTCAAATTAGCCAATCTGTAACATATTTAAAATCAGCACAACAATGCGCTTCTTGAGAGCCTAATTTCATGAAAATCGGAACTTGTCATGTTGACCAAACTGAAGTTGAAACAGCTTGTTTTACCATAAGTAAAATGTAATCTTCAGAGAAGTTTTTCTTGTTTTCTCAAAATATCGACGGAACATGTTAACCCATTTATATCAAAATCGATACATTTGTAACACTATGAGAGCGAAAAGAACATTCGGTGATATAAAGTCTAAGTCTGAGTTCTAAAATTACAGCGTTGGTGAATAAGACCCTAGGGCTCACGGGGAAGGCATATAACGTTGGAACCCTTTTGAGTACAAGAGGTCATATGTATTATTAGAAATCGTTAAAATTTCACTGGTTTATATCTACTTCGCTCACTTGACGTTCATCAAACTTTAAGATAGTTCCTGGTCACAGCTGATAAGCCCGGTGTAGATGAGTTATATACTGTTGACCAGTGGAACTTTAAAATATTGGCTAAACACACACACATATTTAAGCTCACCACGAATTGGTAGTGATGGAGAAACACAGAAATTTGGCACCTAGGAAATTAAATGAAACGATAGTTAAAGAACATAAAAAGTTACGATTCAAAAATTTAAAGTTCAAAAATATTATGTTTTGTTTTCATTTTATTCTAGGGTATGTTGTACATCCACAATTCCGATCTCAGGTCACACGGTCGATTGAAAAGTTCAAACTGTCTTGTCGATAATCGATGGATGCTAAAGATAACCGATTATGGTATCGGTCGATTCGTTGACGATATTTCCACAGATCACGTGGAAGAACATCAAAAATATAAAAGTAAGTGACGTCATCTTTTTCGTTCAGTATATGACGTCATATGTTTCGTCCAGTATGTGACGTCATATTTTACGTCCTGTAGAATATATGTGACGTCATATTTTTCGTTCAGGAGAATCTATGTGACGCCATACTTTTCGTCCAGTATGTGACGTGATATTTTTCGCCCAGTATGTGACGTCATATGTTTCGTCTAGTAGGATCTATGAGACGTCATATGTTTCGTCCAGTATGTGACGTCATCTTTTTCGTCCATAATACATTGTTGTGGCATCATTTTATCTCCAGACAATGGCTTCATATTTTTACAACCCGGAACGGCACATCGTCGAAAGTACCTGATATTATAGCTTAAACACGGCAAAAGGGATATATTTTTATTGTTTTGTGTGGTAGAGGTATAATTAGATCTGACCATAACAATTTTCTGGTCCGTTTATGCGTTAATTGGTGTATTTATGTAGCGGTGGACAAAGACGTTTAAACCCTGTTTCTTTTATCTAGATGTAATGAATGAGTGAAAATTTGAGGACGTTAAAATCGATTCTTGCGATATAATTTCTTAGGCCTGAGATGAAACCTACGCATAAATATTGGCTTTTTAAAACTTGTTGGCCTTTTATTTTTCTTGTCAAGGTTTGTTGTGGACGTCCCCTGAACTTTTATGTGACCCCGGCAGAAGCTCTAAAGGGACCAAAGAAGGGGATGTGTATAGTTTTGGCATTATACTACACGAGATATTTTATCGAATGGGGACATTCGCTGGAAGAAGCAACATGACGGCCAAAGGTTCGTGGTGCTTTTCTCATCGGACGTTGACCCTTACGCATTAAAAACGTACTCTTTACCACAATAAAGTTTAGAAATTCAGGCGCTTCTAATTTATCTTAATTATTAATTGACTCTACTCAATTGCCATACCATGTCTGGAAAATATCGGTAATGCATCGGAAAGAAAAGACATCAATCAAACAAAAGACCCGTGTACAAAGGTCAGACCAAGAAACATATTCAATAAATCTTGGAGTCACATAGATACACATATAATGAGCAGGGAGCGGTGTCCTAGATGTAGGACGCGCGCTTCGGGATCGAGAGGTCGCAGCTTCGATCCCCCTTTGGACCACTGGTTAATTTCCCTGAGCAAGACCCACATGCTCCACTGCCCCATGGTGTTAAATGGTACCTGTGAGGACAGTGTCTATTCCTAAGCGCCGCAGATCGATGTTGGCTGCCACACCAACAGGAGAGAAAAAGTCTCCACAGGGAGACACGAGTGTAGGTTTCCATATGTAGCCCAATGACCAGGGGAAGTTTAAATGGCAAAGGGTGCTTGAGCGGCCTAACAGCTGAAAAGAGCCCTAGGAAATTGGATACTAAACTAAACTAAACTAATTAAGTAAGCCTTAAGTGCATCTGCATACATGATCTTAATTGTCTACATGAAAACATTGATGATCAACCAAACGAACAGGGGAGGTGTGAGCTCAAAAAGCGGTCAGTAAAAAGGATGACTATGAGTTACAAAAACTCGGACAGGGAATGCAGCACTCAACTTAACCAGCCGAGCACAGAAAACAGTAGCAATGCAACACAACGACATGATTAAAAGCCTATATATAAGGCCCCGTTGCAAAATGCAGGATGACCAAATTTCATACAGAATTACCAAAACAAACTCAAACAAAGTCAAACATATTCAGATCAACAACAACAAATCACAAGGACGACCACATATCATCACGACACCCCCACAAAAATACACCAAACAAATTATATATTCATGTACCCATGCCAGTTTGGAGGGCAGAAAGCAGCATTGACTTAACCGGGACAAGAACCAACTTGTACGTATTTAATCATACTACAAGGTACATGCATCTGTCCGAACAACAGTAGTATACTATTCAGATATTGATTCAAAGATAAACAATGTAGGGGTGTAACGATACGGTCACTTAACGATACGATACGTATCGCGATATAAGGGTAACGATACGATACATATCGCGATACAGACATACCTTATTTCTCCTATAAAGTATTGATACTTTTCGGAATATAGTTGACATTTTACTTATAAATATGAACTATTTTACTTGATCATTTTAATTCAACTCGAAGAAATTGTACACTGGGCTTATTCAACAACAATGAACAATATTTTGCATTAGTGTTTTAATTTTTCTTTCAATTGTCAGACATTTACAATAATATTCTGATATCACTTTAGGTACAAATCGTATCGTGTTCTGCTTTATGTCACGATACGTATTGTATCGTGGACTACGTATCGCGATACGATATGATACGATATATCGTTGCACCCTTAATACAATGTCATGAATTTCTAGTTATCACTTAAATAACGTGATATTCCATGTGATAACAAATGACGGAACAATGTTCCCTAACACGTGTGGTAAAAAATACGCTAAAACATAACTTTGTCGGCTTAAATTCGTTATTTCTGGCTACTATGGTAACGTGATAAAAACAATCCGTCATTCGTTTTCTTGGAAAACGAATTAAAAAGCTCGCTAAATAACTTGTGTTTTCTAGACTCGTTTAAGAAATGTTGATCTCCAAAGACAACTCATGACGGATCCTATATTTCTTTTAGATATAATTGGACGGATAAAGAACCGCGAAACGGACCCATGTAGACCAGAAATATTCAGTGATGAGTCTGATGTGACGCCTGCAATCGTAAAATTAATGCAAATGTGCTGGTTAGATAATGAATGTGAGAGACCGTCTTTCAACGTGGTGAGGACGTATTTAAAAAAGAAAGTCCACGGCGGAGAGTAAGTATGCGCGTCAGTGTGTTTGCGCATGTCACGTGACAGTATGAGCGCGAATCAGATTCCTTTAATATTCAATGTTATTGATGTGAAAATCTAGAATGTTATTATAACTTGTCGTGAGGTGTGTTAACGAAATGGTTTGGATATAATTTAAAGTTCATGTTCTGTGTTTCTGGGCATTGCTCCGTGTAGTTGTATTGTGTTGTGCTGTTGCTGTTTTCTGTGCTGGACTGGTTAAGTTAAGTGCTACATTCCCTGACCGATTTCCTCATATCTTTTTTACAACATATTGTTTCATAATACTAGGGGTCATAACCAGTTTAACCTGATTTAACAAGAACTAACAAATTAATCACAAACTACGAACATCAGTGTGTAGAATCACGTGATCAAATCGATTAAAATGAATGCGGTTTTACGCTCAAAATTATTGCGATTTCATTTGCGAGTTTTTTCTTGATTATAACGATCGTGCATTTAATATGGTTATACTATATAGCCTAAAGTACATTCCGTATATGTAAGAATACCCGGCAAGTACTGAGTTCGCCCTATCTTTAGCTGTTTTTAATTGATGCTCGACCAAATGCAGTTTCCAACCGAGTGTAATAATTTGGTTTAGCATCAATTAAAAGCAGCTAAAGATAGAGCGAAGTCGGTACTTGTCGGGTATTCTTACATATACGGAATGTACTTTAGGCTATATAATATAACCATATTCAATGCACGATCGTTATAATCAAGAAAAAACTCACCGTTAGCAGACGAAATCGCAATAGTTTTGAGCGTAAAACCGCATTCATTTGATCACGTGATTCTACACACTGAACATGCCCGCATACGTATGCATTCTTGTTTCTCTAACAGAACTTTTACTGCTGCCTGTGCGTTGTTGAATTTTACATAACGAAATGATTTGTTTTGTTTTATTTATTCTGAATTAACTTGTAAACGTGTGCTTAAAGAAAATTCTTAGTCTTGTGGTGTCTGCCGATTTATTAAATGAGGAATTCGGGTTCGTTTCATAGAAATGTCTTATCAATAACTGGAATGTAGCATGTACATGTACTAAGTAAGTTAGAAAATGTAATGGTTGATATTGTGATTTGCGCTTTTATGCATCTATGGAATAAGTCCGATTGTTTACCATTTCTGACTATTGTGCTGCCATGGGGGTATACATGTTTTACAAACAGTTCTTGTTTAAGTCAGATCTTAGTAAAAGAAACGTTTATGAAACGTTTCTCTGGCAATTAGCTCTTTTGAATGTTTGCCAGGTGGCTTATATTTAAAATAAGTATGCATGTCGAATGGCGATATTTCTAGTTGTTGTTTTTGACAGAGTCGCTTAAACCCTATTTAAAGATGCACATAGCAGTTTTCATCCAAGATAAAATGCTAAAAATAGCACAAAGTATTTCATGCGGATTATATCGGTCTTCATCGCATTGCTATAATCCATTGCTTTCACTTAACAGTAGTACGAATATTGTGGATGTGATGTTGCATAGACTGGAGAAATATGCCAGTAATCTTGAAGAACTTGTTGAGCAGCGGACACAACAATTGATGGCAGAGAAACAGAAAACGGACAGATTGTTATATCGTATGTTACCAAGGTAAATGACGTCATAAATTATTGTTATATCTTATGTAACCAAGGTACGTGACGTCATAAATTATTGTTATATCGTATGTTACCAAGGTACGTGACGTCATAAATTATTGTTCTATCGTATGTTACTAAGGTAAATGACGTCATAAATTATTGTTATATCGTATGTAACCAAGGTACGTGACGTCATAAACTATTGTTATATCGTATGTTACCAAGGTACGTGACGTCATAAATTATTGTTATATCGTATGTTACTAAGGTACGTGACGTCATAAATTATTGTTATGTTAAATATTATCAAGGTACGTGACGTCATAAATTATTGTTATATTAAATGTTAGCAAGGTACGTTAGTCATAAATTATTGTTATATCAAATGTTACCAAGGTAAGTGACGTCATAAATTATTGTTATATCAAATGTTACCAAGGTGAGTGACGTCATAAATTATTATTATATCGTATGTAACCAAGGTGAGTCACAGTCAGATAACTGTAATGAATAGAATAAAAACTGATGAAAAATTGCCTGAATTTGGACCAAACAATACATCTTAAACGCAACATCTGCATGTAAAGAAAAGCAACAAACCAGTAACAATTGGCATGGGCACTTAAATACTACTATAATTTTCTAGTATCTGCTGCCGAAATGCGAAACTAAGGGTACATAATAATTAGGTTAACTGTAATTTTTAAGGAGGCTGATCACAAAAGTTTTGATATTTTAGCAATTGCGCTGACCAATTTTCTGTTTGTTTTAATTTTAGGAGTTGCGCGGATAAACTTAAGATCGGGGAAAATGTAGCGCCTGAAATATACGAATCTGCGACGGTGTTTTTCTCAGACATTGTGGGGTTTACAAATTTGTCTTCAAGGAGCTCTCCGATGCAAGTTGTCGACTTTCTCAATGATTTGTACACGTGTTATGATGCCATCATCGAACAATACGATGCATATAAGGTATGTTGCATTCACAGAGAATTCCCAGTCCAAAGTTAAGTTACCAATTTTCTAGGGCTCTTTTCAGCTGTTAGGCCGCTAAAGCACCCTTTGACGTTTTAACTCCCCTGGTCATTGGGCTACATATGGACACCTACACTCGTGTCTCCCTAGGGAGACTATTTATCTCCTGTGGGTGTGGCAGCCAACATCGGTCTGCGGCGCCCAGGAATAAACACTGTCCTCAAAGGTACCATTTTACACCATGGTGGAGTGGAGCATGTGGGTCTTGCTCAGAGAAATAACCAGTGGCCCAGAGGGGGACCTCTCATATCCGAAGCGCGCTCCCTACATCTAGGCCACCACTCCCCGCTCATGGATTAGTGTCCGGGACCCGAGCGCTTCGATTTCAAAATCAAGTTCCCTGGAGCGTTTAAAAATGCAATACAATTCATTCTAAACCTACTCAAATATCTGACATAGAAAATTTTCGGATTTTTCCTTCGATGTGATTATTACAAGCACAATGTTTAACATGTTTGCTTACAATAGTTAGATAACTTTCTTACCATCACTGTCTACACCTATTTAAACATTTTGATTTTCTTGTCCTCTTGTTTGGTTGAGTATTGTGCCGAGCAATTGTGGTTTGTGATGTCTATAAACTTTCTGTGTGCAGCTAGCTGTTTTAAAATCCAGTACTGTTTTCCTTGTCCACAATTATGTTTATCTTTTTTAAATTCAAATCGGACGTTAATTTAGTTAATAAAGTTAGTGACCAAATTAACTCATTCAGAGATTTTTTGCATGAATTAACATAATGTTCGCGCATGCGTTCTATGTACATGTACATGACGCACATTCTTGTAAATGGTGCTTTTGATTATATAATGTGCATTATAGTAAAACTTCGTTAAGACGAGCATAGATATTACGAGCAACCGGCTTATATCGAGCAAATTCCAATGTCACGACGAATTTGCTTCATGATTAGTCTGTATTCTCATCACACCGCTATATCGAGCTCCCGGTTTAGTTCGATCATTTATCTTGTCCCGATAAGTCCTCGGGATAACGAGGGTTTACTGTATTTTAACAGGTTGAAACCATCGGAGACGCCTATCTGGTGGTCAGTGGAATACCGATCAGAAATGGCGATCGACATGCTGGTCAGTATACATGTTTATATAGTCCTTGACCATTTCTATTGTCTGACCATTGTCCTTGGCCAGATCTATTGTCTGATCATTGTCCCTGGCATTTATATTGTCTGACCATTGTTCTTGACATTCTATTGTCTGACCATTGTCCTTGACCATTTCTATTGTATGATCATGGTCCTTGACATTCTATTGTCTGATCATTGCCCTTGACTATTTCTATTGTCTGACCATTGTCCTTGATCATATCTATTGTCTGACCATTGTCCTTGGCCATTTCTATTGTCTGACCATTGTCCTTGGTCATTTCTATTGTCTGATCATTGTCCTTGACCATTTATATTGTCTGAACATTGGCCTTGACCATTTCTATTGTCTGACCATTATTCTTGGCTATTTCTATTGTCTGACCATTGTCCTTGACCATTTCTATTGTGTGATCGTTGTCCTTGACATTTCTATTTTCTGATCAATGTCCTTGACATGTCTATTGTCTAATCATTGTACATGACATTTCTATTTTCTGATCATTGTCCTTGACATTCTATTTTCTGATCATTGCCCTTGACATTTCTATTTTCTGATCATTGTCCTTGACATTTCTATTGTCTGATCATTGTACTTTACATTTCTATTTTCTGATCATTGTCATTGACATTCTATTTTCTGATCATTGCCCTTGACATTTCTATTTTCTGATCATTGTCCTTGACATTTCTATTGTCTGATCATTGTACTTTACATTTCTATTTTCTGATCATTGTCCTTGACATTCTATTTTCTGATCATTGTCCTTGACATTTCTATTGTCTGATCATTGTACATGACATTTCTATTTTCTGATCATTGTACTTGACATTTCTATTGTCTGATCATTGTCCTTGACATTCTATTGTCTGAACATTGGCCTTGACCATTTCTATTGTCTGACCATTATTCTTGGCTATTTCTATTGTCTGACCATTGTCCTTGACCATTTCTATTGTGTGATCGTTGTCCTTGACATTTCTATTTTCTGATCAATGTCCTTGACATGTCTATTGTCTGATCATTGTACATGACATTTCTATTTTCTGATCATTGTCCTTGACATTCTATTTTCTGATCATTGTCCTTGACATTTCTATTTTCTGATCATTGTCCTTGACATTTCTATTGTCTGATCATTGTACTTTACATTTCTATTTTCTGATCATTGTCCTTGACATTCTATTTTCTGATCATTGTCCTTGACATTTCTATTGTCTGATCATTGTACATGACATTTCTATTTTCTGATCATTGTACTTGACATTTCTATTGTCTGATCATTGTCCTTGACATTCTATTGTCTGATCATTGTCCTTGACATTTCTATTTTCTGATCATTGTCCTTGACATTTCTATTGTCTGACCATTGTCCTTGACCATTTCTATTGTCAGACAATTGTCCTTGACCATTTCTATTGTCTGATCATTGTCCTTGACCATTTCTATTGTCTGACCATGGTCCATGACCATTTCTATTGTCTGACCATGGTCCATGATCATTTCTATTGTCTGACCATTGTTCTTGACCATTTCTATTGTATGATCATTGTCCTTGACCATTTCTATTGTCTGACCATGGTCCATGACCATTTCTATTGTCTGATCATTGTCCTTGACCATTTCTATTGTCTGACCATGGTCCATGATCATTTATATTGTATGATCATTGTTCTTGCCCATTTCTATTGTCTGATCATTGTCCTTGACCATTTCTATTGTCTGCCCACATTACATTTAGTTTCCGATATGTAAAAATGCTCGCCTATATCCGTTAAGTCGTAGTTTAATTAGGTTTGCGAATTATATAATGTAATTTTCAATCAACGCTACAAAAAAGTTAAAAGTGTGTAAATGTTCAAAGGTGAAGTTTCGAAGAGCTGTATAGATAAATAGGGCAACTGACTATAGATTCAAACCACGTGCTAGTATACAGTAAAACTTCGTTATGACGAGCATCAATATTACGAGCACCGGCCTATCTCGAGCAAGTTTTATAATTGAATCCGGTTTTATTATCAATACATGCCCATTGGTTATTTCGAGCACCTGGTTTAACTCGAGCACTTAACCTGTCCCGATCACTCCTCGAGATAACGAAGTTTCGCTGTATATGAGTTATATAATATTTTACTTTTATGGAACCTCGTTGATCATCGTGTAGGTATATCTCATAGTACTGATATGACAATCGTAAAAGTTCGGCCATTATCGTTTGTTTCCGGTTAGTACTGCAATGCTAAAGGTGGTCAGGCCCGGTGATTATAAGCATTATTCATTCTCATACTCCATAATCCATACTCCATACTTCTTGCTCCAGCTTGAAAAACAGCTTTTTATAGAATTTTGCATCAACACTCACTAACACCATCTTGTAGCAAATTGCCTAACTAAGAAAATGAACCCCCATTTCATATTTTTTTTTATGCTTCCATTCATTAATATAGAAAACTAAGAAATGTTCCAAGTGGAGTACGAAGTATATTGGTTGGAGCAATAAGTACGTACTCCAATGTTTGTAATCACCAGGCCAGTAGGCTGATAATAGGAGTGTCTGAGCACTGTGGTCATTCTTTTGGTTTTGGAAGCTGTTTGTATGAGCATCATTTCATATTCCTATTATATTTTACAGGAATTATAGCAAATATGTCGCTAGATCTGCGAACCGAAACATCAAAGTTCAGAGTCAAACATCTACCCAACGAAGAACTTCAAGTTCGAATAGGAATGCATACCGGACCCTGCTGTGCGGGTAAGAAATATAGACAAATTGTGCAATAAATGAATACTTACAGAGTGAGCAAATCCCTATATTCTGATTGGCTACGACGCGACGTTTACACTCCCAGTAAAGCTCTGTTTTTGACGTTCACTGTAGGGATAACGCATGCTTTTTAGTGCTACTATATCTGCAGAGTCCGAGGACCGGTTGGTGCCCAAGCCCGTCAGCCCGTCAGCCCGTCAACACTCTGGACTCTGCAGATGTATTACACGAAAAGGCTTGCGTAAACGCTATTATAGCATAAAAACAACACCTTATTAGTATGTTTTTTTTTTCAAAATTATTACATTCTGGCGGGACATTTTGGGCGACGTCGGGAACACAAACGCGACGTCGCTTAGCGAACGTTACGTCACATACAATTTTTGTTATGATCGTCGACTTCCGGTATCGGCAAATACCATGAAAATAGTGACATTCGGGATTTGTTTACGTTTATTATTTTACTATTATAGAAAATTGATTAGAAGTTACAATTAGAATTTGAATTACAGTTCATATAACGCTGTAAATAATTTATTTTCGTCGGCTGGGTCCTGAAATGAGCATACTTAAAACTGAACACCAACAGCGCGTGAGCGCGAGAATCTTTACAATAACGTACCTTTTTTCCCCGTTTATGTATGAGCAAAATCACCGTTTTCATGCTATAATGATGTGTAAACACCCTATCTTCAGGCAAACGTTTAACATAAGGCCGCTTTGGGGCTTTATTCAATGTTTTTCTGAAGATCGGGTGTTTAGACATAAGAGATCGTCAACAAAAGGTCGTTAAATCCTATAGTTTTAAAACAATTGCCGGAAGTGCTATGCCTATGATGCTAGTAATGTGTGTGGTTAACATATTTACCTTCTTAATATTATTGTTTATGGGTATCAATGCCCTGGACCGTTACCAAGTTTGTCGGATCTGGAGTTTCGAATTTGATAATATATGAAGTTTCAGTTTTGATTGTTGAAAAATTCAACTGAAGTCAAACTTGTGCTATTTTAAATATGTTCATGCCTCTTAAGAAGAAGTGAAAGTCAATAGTAAGTTTGACTATTTGAAGCTTTTGGGACCTTGGTGCTAGTGAAAGCCCTGCGTAATATATTTTATGGTAATTTTTTATTTTTGTATTTTTTCTAGGAGTTGTCGGGTTATCTATGCCTAGATATTGTTTATTTGGAGACACTGTTAATACAGCCAGCAGAATGGAATCTAATGGAGAAGGTAGGCTAAAAAGAAAAACTAAAATTAAAATAATAGGAAGAAAAACTAAAATTAAAACAATAAGAAGAAAAACATAAATCATAAAAATATTTAGAAAAAAAAATAATCAGAAGAAAAACTAAAAATATAATAATAAGAATTAAGAAAACCTAAAATTACAATAATAATAAGAAAATTAAAATTATAATAATAATAAGAAGAAAAACTAAAATTGTAATACGTACATTTGTAATAATATGAAAAACTAAAATTATAATAATAAGAAGAAAAAGCACTAAAATAATACTACTACTAGTAGAGACTTACTTATAAGGGATTTACTTATAGAGGCAACATTGTCCAATCTTGCCTATGAGTCTCTTAAAACTTAAACACATTTATTTGATATACTAAGCAAGAGTTTTATCAAACTTATCGATATTAGATAATTCAAACATACAAAGGAATAAACACAGGACATATTTAATATTTGACATCTTACAGCAAAGACGTCAACGTCATATTTTAGATATGACCGTGGAATTTTCCTGGAATGTTTATTATCATATTGAATTATGCTGAATTAACAGAAAAATGTTTTTAAAAGCTCTTCACTTCTACCGAAAGTTTCTATAATTGTTTTCTTCTATTTATTCCAGCCAATAAAATACACGTCAGTGAAGCAGCCCACATGGCCTTGTTAAATAATGGAGGCTATGAGATGACGTATCGCGGCGAAGTTACAATCAAGGTATGTTCTCTCGGTATCCGCAAACATCTCGTCTTCATTTTCCGTTCTTCCACGATTCCATTTCCTCTATCTCAAGTTCAGTTTTTGACTGCTGCAACTTGGACTAAGTAGCCTTTAAAAATGGTATGAGGAAATCAGACAGGAAAAGCAGCACGCAACTTAAATAGCAATGCATAGAAAGCAGTAACACAACAATACTACTACACTACGCAATTCCCACACATTAGCCCAAAAAATATTAAAAGTCCAAGTCCCCGCCGCAAAAATGCAAGATGACACAATAATAAAAAGCATTTTTCAAAATATCGGCGATCCCAAGAGACCGAATGAATCGCAGCCAAGACCCGACCGAGTTTCTCCAAGCCCTTTAACTCGAGCACTCAAGAATTTACTGAAAATGTTTCAATGAATTATTTAGTAGTAATACAAAAATTATTGATATTAATTATTTTTATGGGATAAAAGTATTGTATTTCTGCACATTTCAGGGTAAAGGTGTCATGTGCACGTACTGGCTGAACAGCTCTAGAACAAATTGCAGCACAAGTAAAGGATTGTCTCTGTGAATACTCATATAATCATATACTGTGTTATATTGTTATATACAGTGCCCACCAAAAATATGGATACAGAGACTTTTCCCCCATTTACTTGCCTGTATAGCACTACTTGCAGAACAGAGAAGCAACAATGTGATTGAAGACCAGGAATATTTATTTTATTTAGTATACAACAATACATTGATTGGTACCCTAGATGGAAAAGATTAAGTTTCTTTGCCAGCTTTGAACGACAACATGATCATATAATTTGGCAAATTCAGCCCCTTGAACCCCAAAGTTTATTTTATTGTTTTTTTTTTCAGAAATGGCAAACATTGCTTCCGTCTGACCAAAAGATATGGAATAATTAAACCAATTATAATTCTGCATCTTTCAAAAAGTGTATCCATATTTTTGGTCGGCACTGTAGAAGAAGAATAATCATATACTGTGTTAAAGTGTTTTATAACGTGCGTATTTGATCGATCAGTTCGTCCCTAGCTATTCCATTGTATTTAGTAATCAGAAACAATGGGGCATTGGTAAACATATTTTGATGTTATGTATTATTTGATAAAAAGAACAATCATATACTGTATTATATTACGTGCATATTTAATAGACCACTTCGTCCCTTGCTATCCATACTATTGCATTTAAGAATCAGAAACAATGGGGAGGTTGCAAACATATTTTGATAATATGTATTCTTTGATAAAAAAGAATCATCAGATACGGTATTATATACAGTTTTATTGGTATAATCGGAATGCCAAATGCCTTTGACCAAATGTATAGATAAACCATGCCTTTTGAGCCGTGACTAATTTATGCAGGAAGGTTGATTTGCCCTATAAGGATAAATATTTCATTTAGACATGAATGAATACATTGTATTTCTATATACCTCTGAACCACATTTCGCTGGCTTAGAACCAGAAGGTCGTAACTACCAAATCGATATATTGAGAAAACAAGAAAAAACTGTCTGTCATTTACTCTTTACTAAATTAAATAGGTAAACACGTTTTTAAAACTTCATTTTGGTCAACATGACAATTTCAGATTTCATGAAAATAGGCTCATAAGAAGCGCCTTGTGAAGCAGATTTCAAATATGTATGAGTCTTATAAGATCGTAAGTAGGAGTTTCGAACTTCTGGTTCTAAGCCATCGATGTGTACTTTAATTGTTAAACATGCAAACGTTGTGAAATAAAACAAGTTCAAACTTACTTCCGACAGTTGTTGTTGTGTTTCATCGGTAGTATTACTTGCCAAAAAGTTATGAGCAAATCAGACAGGGAAGGTAGCATTCAACTTGCAAGACAGGAATCGACCTAGTGAGACCATTCAAATGTATTTTAGATTTGTATTACACGTTGTTAACCAGTATCGGCACACTCTCTGTGCAAAACGCTGTATTGTCATCCTCTCTGGGCAAATCAATGTTTTTTAGGACACCAGTCGAGAGGAGAGACACGACAACCATGGAATTTGTCAAGAATACAGATATGTGCTTAAAAATCAATAGCCCATTGATCAACCCAATAATTAACCACAGTCCTCATGTTCTTCCATTTGTTATATTTGGCCACAAGTTCCAATTAATATGGAATGTTGACCGGGGTACTTGGTCCATGAATGCGGAAACTGATTGCTTGTGTAATCTTAGCTTTAATGTGGTGTGTTAATAGCTCCTTGATTTTTACTCAATCTGTATGACAGTTATCCGTTAGGTTTTGTTAGGCCAAGGTTATTATATTACTTAGAGTCATATTTTCTAAAATTTAAAACATGTTATGCCAAAGAATTGTGCCAGAATAGATAGTTATAATTACTGTCTCTCTGGAGGTCATTTTACTTTTTGTCGGAGTATATGTCACATGCAGTCCAAGTGTTTGATCAAACGTGTCTTCTTACAAGGGTTATATAAAGTTTTGTAAGGACAAACAAACAAAATATACGAATTTCTTGATAATCCTTACAATGCTGTACTAAAACGCTTGTGCACGAAGATTTTTTTTTTCAAAAATAGTACTGTATCTATTACGAAAAACATAGCTTATATTGATATTTAACAACAAAATGCCATTTCCAGGCCGTGTAAATACCCTAAATCGTATGTTTAGCATACAAATTTAACAGACCAGGAGGTGGAGAACACTTATGTGTTTTGGTCTGATGCTTTCTGTTTAAAATTAAATAACAAATTTGATATAAATGCTATCTAGAACAACCAACAGTTTCAAAGGGTATTAAAGGGACTAAACTTCATTTCGATGATAAAACACGTTTTGTAGACGTTTTAATAATAAAACTATATTAAACGAATACACGTACAAAAAGTATTATTACAATTTACATTACAATCAAAGGCACTGTTGATAAAAACTACCGAACATGTTTACCGTCCGTTAATTAGGTGACGGCTTTTTCTCGGCATGCAGGCATTTAAACACCACTGTACTTTACATAACGATGGATTCAAATGTTAATGCGTTGATGAATAAGTCCAGATTCGTATATAAATGTATTGGGAAGGTCAAGCTAAAAAAAACCTTTTTGATAAATTTTGCAATTTATCAACTTGAGTTGAGCCCCTTTAACACACACCTGATAAATGCACGAATGACTGAAGAAAATGGCGTCTTACAGAAAATTTAGCTCGATCTTTAATTCAGCAAAATTATTTAAAGTCCCATAAAGTCTCAAAAATAGCAATATTTTACTAACAAATAAGACCGTGAAACATTGGCAGGTTATAGAGCTCCCCAAATGTCATAGAATCAGCATACATTTGATCTATGTTGACTTTTATCCTAAGAATAATAATCTCCGCAAATCGTCAATTTGTAAACAAAGGAGTATTTTGTCCACCACACAAAATACTCCTTTGTTTACAATCTGAAATCGACGGGTCGTTCCGAAGACAGTACGTAAAGTTCCGTAATATATCGAGGCCACATATATTGATGACCAATTTATGCGAGTGCATGTATATGCATTTAAATAAAAGTCAAATATCGACCGGTATCCTCCGGTACTGGCAATCGCCGGTATCCTATTGCACTATATTGTATAGGGTAATCGAGTGTAATATATCACGGGTGAATTAAAGGGTAGATCGTTTTCATTAGGTTATAATATAACATATTGAGAAGTAAAGTGTCTATTAATAATGTTTTAGACCTTACGTCAACTAGACCCCGGGACTATGCGGAAGGGATGCTGATTACAACATGCTCGTTTCGGGAACCCTTCAAGTTCATTTAATGAAAAGCATGGATACTGGCGAGAATAAGTAACATGGGGCGCGCTGAGGGTGTCAGAATGACAAAAATCCAGACATGTATGCTAAAACGTCATTTTGAAAAATGCGATATTTATAATAACATGGGGTTTAGCTCGAATTAGTGCGAGGAACTTATTTTTCTATCAATAAAATTGGACAGTATCGAGGTTTCGATTATTTGTATTCTTCTAAAAGCAATTTGTTAAAAACTAATTTATAAAGACACGTACGTGGCCAATCAGAAATTCGTTCAATGTATGCATGAATCTGACGTCATGAGCGCGTTCCACATGGCTCATTCTCACAAATTGTAGTGTTTTTAAGAAAAGTCAATCAACAGGGAACAAATTCATATACCAAGTACGATAATATTCCAAGCTGTTTACCAGACCAACGTGCAAAAAATATTTGCCATTACGCATGGATGATTTTTTGCATGAATAAGCCATTTTATTCCGGAAATCGATAAATTAGTGCGTGGAATGAACAAATTTCACAGCCTGAGATTTATTGATATAATATATCAGATGACATAATGTTGTTTTAGCGTGGCCAATTAGAAATTTGGTTAAGTGTTTAGACGATGCCGAACTACTATCTGAACCTCTTGGTAAACTGACGGCATCGCATCCGCTGCCATTCGAGATATACGCAGATGATCCGGCATCACTTCTTCCACGATCAACTGGTTCCTTTGGTAACTTTTCGCTTTTTGGCTTGTGATCTTAACATAATCGGCATAGCTTAATTCCGTGTGTAGAACTCATCCCTTCGGTGTTTTCGGGGAGCTTTTGGCATCGATTCGACTTTGGAAACCTTTCGGGCTGTCTTCATGATAACGAAGCCTCAAAGAAAGCGTCCCGAAGATGTGGATTGAATGTGGAATGATGCCGAAGGGTTCCATTACATCGCGAGGACATGCCGAACCATCTCGATCTGGCGAATTTCTGCTTCGGGAACCCTCCGGTCCTAGTGGACGGCAGGTCTTAGACATTTTAGTTTAAAATATAAGTATAAATATTTTATGAATATTTTAATTTCTGTCAATCCTGTTAAAAACTGCCGCAAAGAAGCGTTGGTTTTAACAGATGAAAAGGTGTAATATACAAGTAGCACATAGTTAAATAGAAAACTATCACAATGTTTGTGAATAAGTAATACCAACCAACCCTACAAAGCTTAGTTATAACAAAATTTACTCTATACAAGGCAATATACAGTATGTTTAACCAGTGATACCGACAGTTTCTATAGTTTCAAAAAGATACCGGCGGACACCGAGATTTAGTACTCGCCCACGTATGTGAATAACTTCATGCTCGCGTGCACTCGATACTTGACGAAAATAAGCTCGGCGTGTATAACAGTAAACAAAACATCAGAATGAAAGGCCAGAATTATCCATATTGTGTAAGTCAACTTATTGTTGCACAGTAATCAATATTTATAAAAACATCATACATTCCCGATAAGTTACTCATTTTGGGCACAAAATATGACTGCTTTTGAGCGTTAATGGGACTTTAATTAAATATCAATCTACAGATCAGCATGCGTGATAAAGGTCGCATAACATTAGCAAACCAAAATGTTGATATAAGATTATACAACTCTAGGCAGTTTTATTCAACAACAAACGGTTGGTATTATAATGCTAATACAGGGATACGCCAAAATGTGTGATTAAACTCGTGTGGTTGAATATTCGTATTTTAAAATTGTGAAAATCGAAATACAAAACAATCGTATCAAATGATGTGTATTCCAACTTGATTTAAATTGTATATCATTTATTCCAAAATGGATTTTCTGCTATAGATCTACATTTTTTACATGTTTTTTTTTCGTTTTTTCGTTTTTATTTTTGTTTTTCAAAGAATGTTTCAATTTATGGAAGAGTGTTTTAAATAGATTGGATTATGCGTCACATATAAACATTTGACACCATAGTGCATTAGGCATCCATTGTTATTTACGTATAACACCGATCGTACGACCTTCGTGATCGATTTCCACGCATATGAACTCCATACCAGGATATTTTAGTCGGTATATCCACAGGTAACTGTATCGTTGATACTCGTAAAGAACAAAACAAAACAAAATATTTTTTGTAAAATACTTTTTTCCTTTTTTTTCGTTATCAATGATACAGTTCAACTTTTACCTGTTGATATATCACGTAAAAATAATATAATTTTTATACATGTATTTCCTCAATAAATTTGTACATACGCTGTTGAAGCAACCGTAAACTGAATGTTTAAAACATGTTTGACTGTAAAATTGTACTCGTATTCCTTAAATCATACCAGTCCCCTTTTTTACCTTGAGAATTACTATACGTATACGCTCAAATTGCATACTACTTTAACATGGCTAACATGATAGGTCAAGCGAAACGCTGACACGGTTATCGTGTATTAACGTAATACTATGTATACGCACACACAGTTAATTTATTTGCATATGAGTTCAAAAATGACTTGAATAATAATCGTAATAATATCGTATGGACTTGGATAAATCACTTGTGATTGAACATACAACATTATGTTTGTTACCTACATGGGGTACCACATGATCGAGTTAAGTTCAAGATGTCGGTGGGTGCTAGAATTCGGGAATTGATTCCGCCGAAAAACCATCTGTATCTCGCATTGAAGCTGATATTATTAGCTGGATACTTGGTATACTTAGGGTTTGCATTAGCGTATCGTTTTGGAGATGAAGGGTCGATGAGACTGGTTGGATGTACAGTTCTGGCAGCGTGGATATGGTTTTGGTTCTGGCTGAAGAATACGACTGTTTACTCTAGGTTTCAAATCCTAGCGGAGACACTCAATGGTGCTTATTCAAAAGGCAGGAGACGTCTTATAGTAAGATGGTAAGACTTTATTTCATTTCGAAAAGTTAAGTAAAGTACATGTACAAGTTTTTAAGTCTATTTCCAAAGCCGGAGTTTGTATTGTATGTTTTTAAATTAGTTTAAAGTCACAGTATTGTCCCCACTACTTTTTTCGATCATCTATTACATACAATGAATTATGGAACCATTAGGCTATTTCTTAACAAATGACCAATATTCGATGATAGACCAATAATGGACCAAACATCGTATTTAGCAAATTGTAAGGTGAACAAAATACTTATTTTGCAAAAGTTGCTCCCCTCGGACTTTAAATCATGCATTTATTGTTTACAAACTGTCATTTTGTCAACAAACCGTCTCGATGTTTTATTACATTTTCTTCCATCTTATGGTGTTTTTCACGTTTGGGAATCAACTTAAGTGCTCATCATTCTTCAGAGAGGTAACCAAGTTATAGCTTATTGAAATAACAGTTTAAGACTTAATGTGGCTTTAACTCTACTGTCAAAGATTCTTCCGCTCAACCACAGGCCTATGGAAATATATCACAACCAACAGTTTGACTTTCCATGAATTACTAGTATCATCTATTCATTAAAACCCCTTTCAGACCCCTACACGAAACCAGCATTTAACGCACCAATGGACCTGAGAGTGGTTGTGTTCGGGTCTAATTATATCTCTACTACGCAAAACAATAAACATAATTATCTACCATTAACCATGTTTTAGTTCTAATACCACGTACGAGAGTAGTTTCGCTGATCAGCCGATCAATTGGGTTCCATTGTCAGTCTTTTATAGTGAATGGATGAACAATTGGGGAAGTGAAAACTGTAGTTTGTAGTTTGTGATATATGTATAATTATTTAGGCCTGTGGCTCTACCGACTATACATTTCCCCAATCGTTAAGTCGCAAGTTGTTGTGTTACGCTCAATAATGTTAGTTGGTGTTGCTTGTTCAAATAGATTTTTAGTAATTGTACAATCTTCTACTATCATATATTGAGCTGGGCACTTAATAGTCGTATTAAGCTCAAATGTAATCATTTTAACAGAGTTGCAATGTGACGTGAGAACTGAACATGGCAGCTTTTGAGATAATAATTATAATAACAACAATGACAAAGACAACGGCAACGGCAACGGCAACGACAACGGCAACGGCAACGGCAACGGCAACGGCAACGGCAACGGCAACAACACTAATGTCTTTATTTTACGAGATAGTGCATCATTAATATTTGACATATTACACGTACATTTGCTTTGAAAAGAGTGTGAGGAAATCGGACAGGGAAGGCAACACTCAAAATAAGCAGACGAGCACAGAAATCAGTATCATCACATCACAACTACACTGAGCAATGCCCACACATAAGCCAAAGAAACAATTGAAAGTCCAAGCTCTGCCGAAAAAATGCAGAATGACCCAAGTTGACAAATAAATTATAGAATAGCGGGAATAGCGGCAAAGTCTTATATTCGTTATAGATAGTATGCCGTATTTCGATCACATTAATCAAAAACAAAGGAATGTATCTATCATAATTAAAGTATTAATATTTAGTTGAGAAAATAAGTAGCCAGTTTTCGAGGGACTTTTCATGCATTTTAGCAGTTCTAAAAGATGACAAGAAATAATAAAGGATGCTTTCGACGTTTATGATATTTAGGAAATGTTGTCGCGACATACAAGCAGATTGAGAAATGTTCAGTTGTTTGTTCATGTCCAATGGTTTTTAATTCGGATGTTTAAGCCAATGCAGTCAGAAATGGGATAAATTTAACTAAAAACAAATAACCTACGATAGGGCATGCCACAATTTTACAACCTACTCTCCCATATAACCTTTTGCTGACACAATGTCAACGAGAATATAAGATATAGGACATTTGACACTGATATCGCATTGTTGAAAATAATAATATCCAGTGACGATCGCTTAGAATAAAATGTCTTGATCAAAGATAATAACTTGTACACCCATCACGTTCATTTAGGTAAAAAAGGTATGAGAAAATCCGACAGGGAAGGTAGCACTCAACCCAACCAACCGAGCACAGAAATCAGAAACACCACCACACAACTACCCTCAGCAATGCCCACACAAACCCATGCCAAAGCGGCGACCAAATGAGACACAACAACCCCGGGCAAGATAGGAATGGGTAGGGAAATAGTAGTACATATTCCTAGCAACTACAGTGAGCAATGCAAACACACAAGCCGAAGAAACAATTAAAAATGCAAGTTTCCGCCGATAAATTGCAGGATGACCCACTTTCACAAAGAAATTATATAATAGCGGTTATTGCCGAATGAAACGCAGCCAATACTCGACCAAGTTCCTCAAGGCCCCACTGTACGGCGACCAACCGCCCAAACCCGTGCCAAAACTGCCACAAAATGAGGCACAATCACCCCTGACCTAGTTTAAAACACTAAGGACAGTGACCTAACGTCAATACGTCTTAAAGAGTCATTTTTGAGACTTTACCTAGTTTACAATAATGGGTAAAAAGAGGACGAAAATATATACTAGTATGTCAAAAACGTTTATCATAGTGACAAAACAGCACAGTGACCTAATTAAAAAGTGTCTCATTCAGCATCTCCACAAGATACAAATGAAGAAAGGGGGTTATGTAATACATTTGGTTACATTTAAATCAGCTGGACTCCGGAAGGTTTTCATGTTTCCCGATATGCACCGAATGTCTAGGCAGCATACCGACTGTATAGGCAAAGAGAAGCAATGCATAAAAAGTATGTCAAAATAGTTATAATTATGTATAAATCGCTGGCTTAGAATGAATAGGTACATAATCGATAATTTTTGGACTCCAGTTTGGTCAACACGACAAGTTCCAATTTTTATGAAAATATGAAGCTCATATGAAGCGCCTTGTAACTTCTTGCGACCTTCTCGTTCTAAGCCAGCGATATATAAATAATACTCGTAGTTTAAAAAATACTCCGACCCCGGGCCGCTGTCCGATAACCGGCATGAATAAATGTAGTTTGAAATTGTATTATAATTATGTTTAAATTTATATTATATTAATTTATATAAATGTATATTTCAGGGTTTTATACGTTGCTATGGCAACATTTATGGTGGTCTACATAGTGATATTCGTTGCTTTAAAGACACCAAACAATCTCCGTTCATTGGTTGGGCTTGTAGTTCTACCATTCCTGCTTTTCCTGTACTCCAACAACAAGCGAAAGGTAAATAGTTCCTTATATGATGTATACAAAATGTGGTTAGAGAATTGTACTTGATCTTGACCTATAACACTGACTGTATTTTCTCCATGTAAACGTATAGGACTGTGTCGTGGTTGTCCGTGATATACCGGCCAATATATTATGGTTTATCGTACATCTGCATAGTTATTAGATAGATAGAGACTAAAAGGTTAGTGTCGTCGATGAGTACTACGGCCTTCGTAATTAATTCCTACTCATACGGACTCTAAACCGTGATATATTGGCCGGTATATCACGGAAAACTGAGATATTTTTCCTAAATATATTACACGGTTCTTGGTTTGAACATAGCAATTAATGCGAGCAAATCGAACAATTTCGGTACTTTAGCTATGTAGTATTAAACAGCGAGCATCTTCGCTGTGTTTCCCGCTTAGGAAACCAAACAACCGGAGTAATGAATATACGTGGGTGATCAAAATGTAATGAGTCAAATGTTCTCATTTTTAAAGTTAACTTTTCTGAACCGTGGAAGTTTCATATTATTCTACCGCATTTAAGGCCGATATTTACGTATAAAATACAATGTTCTACAACGAGTAGTTCTTTATTAAAATCACATTAAGTCTTAAACTGCTTTTTATGCCCCCGTATCGATAGATCGGGAGGCATATAGTAATTCACCTGTCCGTCCGTCCGTCCGTCCGTCCGTACACACCCACTAGTAGTTGTGGGGTGTGGAACAATAGGCTATATTTAGATTCTATTCATTCCGTTGCTTACGGGGTGCAAACTGTTGCTTATGGGGTTTTACAAACAAAAGGATGAACAAAAGAAAACCGCACAATGTCAAGTCAGTGAGAACGTCCGTCCGTCCGTCCGTCCTTCCGTCCGTCCGTCCGTTCGTCCGTCCGGCCAGGTTAACCCAAATTGACCGTTTCTTCTAGCATTAAAATGGCTTGCTACAAAGTTTTCAAACTTGCATGGATGTTGTATATGACCACTCTCCACGCGCCTGTATCACCTGACTCCATTTTGACCTTCACCTTGACCTAATTTTGGACTTAGACTTATTGAAAGGTAAAATTCTTGGTTAACCCAAATTGACCGTTTCTTCTAGCATTAAAATGGCTTGCTACAAAGCTTTCTTACTTGCATGGATGTTGTATATGACCACTCTCCACACGCCTGTATCACCTGACTCCATTTTGACCTTCACCTTGACCTAATTTTGGACTTAAACTTATCTACCCTTTAGTATTTTTACAATAAAATTTTGTCTGGAGCTTATCTTCAAAACTATTTAACGTATTGACTTGAAACTTGAAATATAAATAGATGGCAACTTGGAGAAGTGCATTGACAAAGAACCATAACTCTGTCTGTCTTAAATTTTGAATTATCTCCCCTTTAGTGTTTTTTTATAGTCAAATTTTGCTCTGAGTATATCTTCAAAACTATTCAACATATTGACTTGAAACTTAGAATATAAATAGATGGCAACTTGGAGAAGTGCAACGACCAAGAACCATAACTCTGTCTGTCTTAAATTTTGAATTATCTCCCCTTTAGTATTTTCAGAATCAAATTTTGACAGGAGTGTATCTTCAAAAGTGTTTTAAGATATTGACTTGAAACTTGGTATATGAATAGATGGCAACTTGGAGAAGTGCAGTGACAAAGAACCATAACATCTGTATCACCAGATCACACATGAAGTCGATCAAGGCACTGCTTTCAAATGTGGCATTATTCGTTTACCATCATAAGCCCCTTATAGTTCAAAGCCATGTAACACTATCAAACATTTTAACTGAATAATGGCCCCTGATTGACTTAGCTTTTTATGGACATGGCTTCCACGGGGGCATAAGCGTTTATTGAACGCAGTCTTGTTTAATAAGCTATAACTTGTTAACCTCTTTAGGGCCTTATTCACCAATGTTATAAGACCCAAACTCAGACTTAGACTTAAAATTGACAAAATTTATAATCACTGGCATTTCTTTGCGATTAGATTTAACAATGTGAAATTTTATCGAATGATTTTTTGTTACCCACTGAACATGTATACCCATTTATATCAAACTCAGTACATTTAAAACCATATGAGAGCGAAGAAAATGTTTTGCAATATAAAGTCTAAGTCTGACTTTCAGACTTACAACGTTGGTGCATAAGGCCCCGGAAGAATGATACAATTTGAGCACTTTAGTTGATTCCCAAATGTGGAAAACACTATATGATGGAATAAAATATAATAAAACATTTAGACGGTTTGTTGACAAAATGACAATTTGTAAACAATAAATACATGATTTAAAGTCTGAGGGGATCAACTCTTGTAAAATGAGTATTTCGTTCACCATACAATTTGCTAAATACGATAGTTGGTCCACTATTTCGAAAGATATAGTTAAAATACTATCATTGAGTATTGGTCATTTCGTAAGAAACATCCTAATGGTTCCATAATTCATTGTATATAATGGATGATCGGAAAAAGCTTGTGGGAGCGTAAGGTGACTTTTAAAGCAACTTCAAATGATACACAATTTAATGATTAGGCCACACTAAATCTTTCTTCGTTTAGCGTCCGAGGACGGATACATTTGAGCACCTTGGAACGAAAAAGGTTTGTAACCACTTATCAATATCTTCACAATCCATTGAGATATTGCTTTCATACGTGTTTATCGCTATTGTCCCAAACCATTTAACAGCAGTAGTTTTCAAACAAACAGTGTTTTCAGTTATTATGATTAACAATACTTGAAAGCTATATTTGTTAGCCATATAATGATGAGGCTAGAAGTCGTTATGACTTGTTTTTTTTAGTGTTTTTGTTTGTCTCAGTATAGCTAGATAGGTTTACGAACTTAGGGTGGACGAAAATACGAATTGGTATGGCTTCATTGGCGGTACGAGTTGAATACCGCGCTCGTATGTGTAATATGTTTTATTTTGTATTTTGCTTCTTCAGATAAATTGGCATACTATATATTGGTCAATGGCGATACAATTTGTTATGGCTTTGCTGATACTGAAGACAACTTGGGGAGCATACATTATACAGTGGTTTGGTAAAAGACTCGAAGAGCTAGTCAGTAATGGCGACGCCGGAAGTAGATTTATATTTGGAGATACTTATTATAAACATCCATTTGTGTTTAAGGTAGTCAATGCATGTATTTTTTTAGAATATAGATATATACTTATTAAGGTAGAAATGCGTCAGACAATTAAGCAGAATATTGGGACTTGGGAAGTAGTATTATTGTTAGACTCTCACTATAATCATCCGTTTATGTTTAAGGTAGGCAATGCACGAATTTGTACAATATGAGTATACTCGTATCTTATTATTGAGTTAGCAAATTCATCCACTTTTAGAATACGTACTAAGTACTAGATCGAACAAAGCATCAATTCCTATTTCGGATATTATACAGCAATTTAGATTAAATACAGTTTTAGATATTGTCTTGATAAAGATTCCATTATAATGCATATTCATATAGCACTTTTTTCAAATAAATTTACTATCACTCTTTGATGAATATTTTCAAATCCTCATTATGACACATCGTGGGGGCCAAAATATCAAATATTATTCTTTTTTGGCATAGTTATTTTTTCTAGTTCACTGTTCATGTTGAGGATTTTATCGAAGATTGATTGAGTATATTGTCAAAATAAGTTTCCTCGTTATTAGTATTGTTGTTTGAAATACTAGATATTTTGTTTTTCAAATGTGCTTGTATACCCATTGATAATTTATTTTATTTGTATATTGCAGTCAATGGTGCAAGTGTTTGTCCTAATTGTTGGTCTGTCCGTGCTCACTTATCTTGGTGTTATCAAATTTGTGGTGGAAACTTTAGGAAGAGCTCTATCGTATTGTATAGGAACCAGTCCACCGGAAGGGATCAACGCCGTGGGAAACATATTTTTACATATAGCAAGTAGTCAAGTCTATTGTATTCTATTTATAGAAATATACCGATCGTCGGCATTAAACCCCTCCCCTTAAAGGAGCACTTCCTGTGACAGTTCAATTAATATCCTGTTAACCGGAAATAAATCTGGGAACTACATACAGTACCTTGTCAAAAGTGATGTGTTTTTTTAAAGTAGCCCTTCGTTTTTATTACTATTTCATTGTTTCGGCAAAGTCTGGTTTATATTATTATATTTCTTTATTTCAAACTCGGAAGTGAAGTAAAAAAACTTTTTTTAAAAATGTGTATTCAAAGCTGACAGAACTGAGCTCAGATGAGACTTCAGGGGCTTATTTACCAACATTGTAGACTTAAAATTGACAATATTTATAATCACTGCCATTTCTTTGCAATTAGATTTAATCATGTGTAATTTTATTTGTGCATTTGTTGTTACCCACTGAACGTGTCTATCCGTTTATATAAAAATCGGTAGATAATTTTATAACAACATGAGAGCGAATAGAACATTTGGCATTATAAAGTCTTAGCCTGAGTTTTAGACTCACAGCGTCGGTGTTAAAGGTCATGAAGATTACTCGGAAACGAAGTAATTTTTATTTTTTTTACTTCACTTGAGTATATTTCTGAATGAACATTCAAACGGAAGTGTGCCTGATAGTAAACCCTTATTTGGTAATTTATTGGCTACTATAATGTTTCATTTCAGCCGGAATCAGCCATGTTAATACAAGAGTACATAGCGGATATGACGCCATCACAGTTATTTGTGACGTATGCTGGCGGTCTTTCAACGGTTGGAGGAGTTGCCTTGGTGATCTTCATGACGGCTGGTGTAAGTACGAAAATGTCTACTTCTGCAAAGTCTAGGGCACCCTGAGCAGTTTTTCTTCGGCGATGTTACACTTCCGATTTTTGAAAAAAAATGAGCTTCGATCAGCATCGGGATTAGATAATTTACAAAATGTCCAATGACTTCACCGAATATGGGAATACTTGTTTTACAATCGTCCGAAAATAATAAAGTTAAACTAACGCTGAATTTACAGATTTTTCAAAGCCAGCTGATATTTAGTTTCTATGATTTTTTAAACCAGACCCAGAATTTGGTCTTTAAAATATCAATTTGATTGTTGGTGCCCATAAATCAGCCCTACACTAAATATTTGTCATTTTCAGCGACACAAACTATTGCCTGCCGCCATAACAGCAGCAAGGAAACCAACAAATATACATTTTTCTAAATATAAATGCAAAGTCCGTTCACCCCAGTTTAAACGCCGTTTCGTAACAGTTTCCTGCAGTTATTTACGGCAACCGATTATACTATAATTATATAACCAGTTTTCCGTGATTGTTTCATAAAAACACCTGACTTTCGCTTCCAGCCTCTTCTCCGCTTGTCGGTGAAAATCGAATCGTATAGGACGCCGTTTTACTATTTTTCCTTTCATTTTTATAACTAAAAATAATGTCTTCACATAAAAAATCGAATTTTTGATATCAAAATACCGTATAAATAGTAAATTGGCATCTCATAGAATCGAATTACAAATACAGCGTACTTAAATCTGAACCACGACCGTGATATCATATTGTAGGTACCGGCTGCTCCTTTGGTGGCAGCGTCGGCCATGTCAGCACCTGCCGCTCTAGCTGCCGCCAAACTGACGTATCCTTCACACGATGATGAAGAGGTACCAGTGGTGACCAATGAAAACGACGCTTCTCTGGAACAAAAAGGAATCCTGAGGTAAGCTTGATGTTTAAGGAGGTAGGTGCCCTGTTTGGAGAATATTTGGAATGACGTCACGATCTTCATTCAAACCATATTCGACGTAACTGTAACAATCATAATTTTGTATAAATATTCGACGTAACTGTTACCATGGGCCTAAGAAATAGTATCTCAAACTACAGTTTTTACTGCCCCAATTTTTCATCCATTCAATATAGTATATATTTGACAGGACTGCAACGTTTCGGGTTGGATTCCATTGTTAATATCAAAACAACGTGACAATGGCTTCCAAATCGGAACGGCCAATCGTTGAAAGTATCTGACAGTATTACATAAACACGACTCAAGATATATATTTTGATTGTTTTGTATGGGTGAGACATAATTAGTCCCGACCAAAACCATTTTCTGGCCCGTTTCTGCGTTAAATTCATGTAGGGCGGACAGAGACGTTTTAAACCGCATCTTTTATCTAACGATTTAGTGAAAACTTGGGGACGTTAAACTCTATTTTTTGTGATATAATTTCTTAGGCCTGTGTTTTAACAAGTATATTTTTTCATCAATGTTCGACGTAACTGTAACAAACATCGATTTTCATAAATACAGTATTGAGCAATAAACGGTTCAAAATATCTGCAAAATATCGTTTTACAATCATGTTTATGTTTATTACGATGGTTATTTTTAACTTGATTATATAATTTCTCCTAGCATCTTAAGGGAAAACTTCAATATCTTAAATATTGAGTTGCACAAACGAATCTATCCCAAACCGAAGAATAACCCATGTTTTACACACAGGTGTCAGTATCAGTGTTTGGTCCGCAAACGATTAAAAAAATGAAATAAAAAATATTTAAAAAAATCCGTCACTGAGCTAATATACTATCAACAAGGTATAAAGCCTACTATATGTCTATATGCCAAAGATTGTGGAACATTGCATCTCATTGTTTCAGCATAAAATTCGGGCGCTGAAGAAAAATAGCTATACAAGTCATTCAAAGAAACTATAAGATATTCATTCTTACCAATAATCTCGTTCAATTGTATCTTATAACTTCGAAACAGCAAAACAGTGTTACTTTCGTTATTTAACTTCGCTCAAGGTCATTTTATTTATGCAGTGGTTACCCGCTGCGCTCACAGTATCGTAATTGTTGTTGGGAACCAAGCCTATTGTAAGATGCGATGTTCCACAATCTTTGGACATAGACATATACTACGCTTTATACCTTGATAGTGTACATGGAGTTTGATAGACAATCGATATTTATATATATATACGGTCCATGTAGTGTATTAGCTCAGTGACGGATACAGTTACAAACACTGATACTGCCACCTATGGTTTTACATGCAATTGTTGTTGCTCTTTACATAAGGCTTCTACGCATTGTTTTATATGTAATCGTGATTTTTTCTGTTTAACAGACACACTTTAAATTTAGAGATATTGGGAAAATTTAAAGTTTTCCCTTAAAATGCTTTGTGCATACCACCTCCCCAGTATTGCGTTTCGAAAAAGAAATTATTATCACATTCTTGCGCGATTTCAGACAACCGGATTCCATGATGGATGCAATCATTCTGGGTATCAACCAGAGCGTGGTTCTAGTTGTCCAAGCTGTTGCTTTCTGTCTGACTGCGACACTTGTTCTAGAATTCATCAATAATACAGTTATCTGGTTTGGTGAACGTCTCGGGTATGAACAAATCACTATAGAGGTACGATACACCCCGTTTTGCAGTAAAGTTGCGAATTGTAATGGCAAAAGGTAGTACTTTTTCAAAATCAAAAGTGTGGTATAAATATTATAAAATGATGGATATGTATCATGACACTTCCAATTTCGTTGTTTTAAATACCTAACTTTCGGGTTAATATAAAAAATGATTACACTTTGAAAATTTATTACATAACGGGTTACAAAGTAATTTCCAAAGTGTATATACACTCTCATGCCGTTTTGTAATACTTGTGAGTTCAGGCACCCAAGGAAATTATCAAATTGACACATTGACACAACAATAGAGATCCGATTTTGCTCAGAGGGAGATGCTAAGTGAGATCGGGGCTACATGTATTTTTGTAATTGATTAACGGTAAAACAATTAAGGTCTAACAACTTTCAACCATGTACTGACTAGTTACATATACACATTGTGTGTAAAATGTGTTTGTGATTTCAAGAAATCAGGCACAACCTGTGACTTCATTGCTTAATTACCCAACTTTAACCATGGAATTACCATTTTATAATGGAAGAAGACCGTTGAGTCAATATTTGATTGCTGTTTCGACTGACTGAGTGTATCCAAACCTGTGACTATAAAAATAACATTACTCCATTCTCATACGCGTACTTCTATTAGAGCATGTTTAAGTTACAAAAAATACTGCTGTAACTTTTTTTAATGGAAACATATTATTAAATGGGTGTCCATTGTCTGTTTTACCCGCAATTGAAAATTTATTACCTGCTAAAATGTAAATTTGCATTCAAGAGTTGTGTTGCATTTCAATTTCAGGTGTAAGAAATGGTTTTACCAAAGAACTGTGTTCAATACTTAAATTGGCAATGTGCCACAAGTTGGGTTGGTGTTAATGTCAAGTCCTAAATTAAGCTGTAAATTAAGCTGTTTTTCGAGTTTGAGCTTGGAGTATAAAGTTTAAAAATAATAATGAGAACGTGTTTATAACCACAGGGCCTTGTTACATGTTACAACCCCGAATCACAGGAAACCTACATACAGCATAACGTCTGTAATATTTGGATTATGATTTTTTTATTTTAGTTTCTAGTCGCCTATGTGTTCTACCCATTTGCATACATGATGGGAGCGCCTGCAAACGATTGTTTATTTATTGGAAAACTTCTTGGTGTGAGAACATTCAGTTTAGCCATTATTGCATTCCCAAAACTTGGACCTATCATTCAAGTAAGTTATTTCCATACAAAGTTACATCCTCGCGAACCCAGACGACACTCTGCTCCTGTACTCGCTACATCAACTTGATGTAGAGCAGAACTTTTTCTTGGTATTGTCTGAGGTCTTTATTCTGCCTCAAAATTGGTTCCCAATTGCTTAAAAAAATCCCAATTGAAAAAAAATCCCAATTGAAAAAAAATCCCAATTGAAAAAAAATCCCAAAATAATGAAACCCATATAATGAAAGCCAAGTAAAGTGCTTCTTTAAGTTAAACCAATGAACTATTAACAAATACACAAATGAAATCGTTGGTGTCAATAAATTGGAACAGTAAAGTTCATTCTATTTTCAATACCCCTATTCAATCATGAACCAAATAAATCTTAATTTTTGCAATTTATTCGATTAAATTGCATCCCAATTTCGAAAATTTTGCGACGCAAAATTCCCAAATTTGGCTGAGGCCTTTTTCCCAAAAAGGGCAGAAAAAGGTCTGTAGAGATTTCGGGAGTGGAGTCACCGCTGGTTTTTCGATAAAAATGAGGAGGTCTTAAGAAATACCTAACGACAATATACGACTGAAACATATCTGAAATCGCCCATGTTTTCTTAGTGATTATTACAAAGCACTATCAGTTATCATAATTTGTCTGAAGAAAGCGTGCGCAAATATGTCTCTATAATGTCAAAATTTATTCAAATCACAAATAATAATTTATCGCTTCCAGCGATTTATTATTGTGTGGTCAAAGGGAAACAACTCGTGACTAGTTACGAAAATATATTTTCTTTTTTTCTCGGTAAATTGTGGGAGCTTTTTGTTTAAGATTTCAGCATTTTAATGTATAATATTCCTGAATCGATTTAAACGATCAATGTTACAGGGAACGCCTCTTTAAACTGGTATTTCAATAAGCTATAACTTGGTAACCTCTCTGAAGAATGATGCAATTCGAGCGCTTTAGTTGATTCACAAACGTGGAAAACACGATATGATGGAATAAAATATAATAAAACATTTAGACGATTTGTTGACAAAGTGGCAATTTGTAAACAATAAATGCATGATTCAAAGTCTAAGGGTAGCAACTTTTGCAAAATGGGTATTTTGTTCACCATACAATTTGCTTAATGCCATATTTGATCTACTATGCAGAACGATATAGTTAACATTCTATCATCGAGTATTGGGCATTTGTTAAGAAATATTTTAATGCTTCCATAATTCATTGTATGTAAAGGAGAATCGGAAAAAGCTAATTTGGGCAGTATTATGATATACAAATAGGTACAAATGCAAACTGTAAAGTTTTTGGAAGCGCTTTGTGATGCAGATTTCAAATATGTAACAGTCTCATAAGGTCGTAAGGAGAAGTTACGACTTCTCATTATATGCCTACAATATACAATGTATATGTGATAATCAGAAATTGGCCTAGCATAAATTATAATCCTCAAATTCAAAGGCATCGTAACTCAACACATATAATGTTGGAATAGAAAGGGGTCTAGCATAAATTTTCATGCTCTATTTAGTTCATGGTCAGTAGTTCTATCTGAATCAGTCTGTTTTTTTTAATCTGCTCACACTTTCTCAGCGTTTTATTATCAATATCATATATTTACCACTTGGTTTCAAAAAAAGAAGAAAAAAAAGAAGAAAAACAAAACGTTTCAAATTATTGTGTAATGGCTTGATCGGTCCCACTGAAGATTTTGGCCTCGGCGATTTACTCCCGATTTACATAAATTAGCTACAGGTGGCATCGGGAACTGGGATTTTCACCCTTTTCCTGATACTTTCCGGTATCCATTTATTAAATCGGGAGTTCAAACATTCTCAGTGGAACCACTGAATAACTAAGAATGAAAATAATTTCGTAAAACGTTTTACTTCCAGAATGGTCTAGTATTTCGTGAGTACACTTCAGCCAGTGTTAACAACACGTGGACAGCTGTTGGTGATGATATATTCCTGGATAATATGAACAGTACCCTCGTTGGTGGAGTTATTGACGTAAGTATCGCCGCCTCGATAGCCTAGTGGTTGAGCGTACGCTTCGAGGGAGGGCGGTCCCGGGTTCAATCCCAGACCGCGTCATAATAAAGACGAAATAAAAATGGTACATGTACCAAAAACTTCCTTGCTAGAAGCTCAGTGTATAAGGCAAAAGTGACTTCCCTTCTCCCATACCCTCGTGACAATTTATATCATCAGAAATTAGATGTCGAGAGTGATTAATATAAGTTTACAATCGATCTTTATATGCCATATATTCTTATTTAGCTCACCTGTCACATAGTGACAACCTAGGGGAGCTTTTGTAATCACTCTATGTCCGTCGCCAACAATTTCTTTTAACGAGTTCTTCTTTAGCCCGGCCTTAACCACTTGGCCAAATTTGCTAAAACTTTGCAGGAATGTTCCTTGGGTACTTTTACTTTTATTCCTCCATAATTGAAGATATACATAATGTATTTACAAACAAATAATATACATAATTATACACTTTAAACAATTTGCATCATGCAAAAAAATCAACCATATATATCATCACATCATGTGCAAACATGAGTATATCATCACATCATATCCATATATGAACACATCATCACATCGTAGACCACATCATAAACATATATGAACACATCATCACATCGTATACCACATCATAAACATATATGAACATATCATCACATCGTTTACCACATCATAAACATATATGAACACATCATCACATCGTAGACCACATCATAAACATATATGAACACATCATCACATCGTTTACCACATCATAAACATATATGAACACATCATCACATCGTATACCACATCATAAACATATATGCACACATCATCACATCGTTTACCACATCATAAACATATATGAACACATCATCACATCGTATACCACATCATAAACATATATGAACACATCATCACATCGTATACCACATCATAAACATATATGAACACATCATCACATCGTATACCACATCATAAACATATATGAACACATCATCACATCGTATACCACATCATAAACATATATGAACACATCATCACATCGTATACCACATCATAAACATATATGAACACATCATCACATCGTATACCACATCATAAACATATATGAACATATCATCACATCGTGTAAACATGAAGATCTCGTCACATCATATACATACATGAACAAATCATCACGTCATATACATACATGAACAAATCATCACGTCATATACATACATGAACAAATCATCACATCATATACATACATGAACATATCGTCACATCATATACATACATGAACATATCATCACGTCATATACATACATGAACAAATCATCACGTCATATACATACATGAACAAATCATCACATCATATACATACATGAACAAATCATCACGTCATATACATACATGAACATATCATCTCATCATATACATACACATACATGAACATATCATCACATCATATACATACATGAATATATCATCACATCATATACATATATGAATATATCATCACATCATATACATATATGAACATGTCATCACAACGTTTACATATACATCACACACATCATATACATACCATAGTTTCACAGAAGGTTTACCTTACCGAAACGAAATATAAGGTAAAACAAGTGAAGAGCTGGGTACAATTAGAATACAATTCCTCTGTATAGCAACTGCCCGTTTTACGACTTCAATCTAGCTATAAGAGTAAAAGCACATTAAACAAGCCTGCATACAGCTAACGCGATGTCTATATTATGTAATGCCACACCATTATTTCTAACCGCGAGATCCATAATCACCTGACACTGGTCTTTCATATTCATACTTATAAGTTGTGTGTACTCTTTGAATCCAATACATTTAATCACAGAATTCCAAAGTTTCGCCTGATCATTACTGACACAATGATATAACCAGTGGACAACCATGTTGTCTGTTAGTAACGAACATTTCCGGCAGCGTTGCGTGTATTGTCTTGAAGTAAACTTCATCACTGTTTGAATAATATTTCTGCATATACGGGATAGAGATGGTGTATTCTTGCAGACATGCCACAAAGGGGAACAACAGTCACTGTCAACAACACAGGGAACCAACCAATTGTTTTCACCTTGTATAGTTTCTTCATACATATTGGTGGTACTATAAGATATCACGTTTCGTTTCAGTATTCCATTCCATACATGTTTATTAGGAAAGGTCGCACTTCGTATAAATGTAAAAATATAGTCAACTAATTTGTATCTGATCAAAAGGTTGTAGATATCGGGAATAAAACCTATATTTTGTTTATCACCATTCACAAATCGACACAATCTATGCACAAATACAGTCTTGGCAAGATAATCGCACGATAGTCTACACAGTTGTCCTAAAAACTGAAGTTTCTTGAAATCGATCAGCGTCTCTATTGCAACCATGTTTAAACACGTCAGAGAAAGATTAGTACTTGTGCCCTGTACGAACTGTTGCATGTGTTTAATGCATAAGCGATGTGCCCTTTCTAATCTATTCATGTCACTTTTAGAGTATGTTGACCACAGTTCACATCCGTACAGCGCCTTCGGTAAAACTACAGATTTATATATTGTTCTAATTGTAACTGGATTCACTGATGCTGTATCAACTCCATTAGTCACAATACTAAAGTATGTTCCACGTAACTTGGTGCATGCCTCATGAATGTTAATCTTAGTACTTAAACTATTAAAACAAGTGATTCCTAAATGACAATAACTATCACTTTCCTCGATTGTATCTGGTCCAATTTTGAATTCACGATTGTCTCCCTTTGATAATCTGTCATTGAACACGACTACTTTACATTTAGCAGCGTTATAGAAATATCTCCATTTCCGAGAATAGTTCCAGCAAATGTCTAACATACTGTCCAGCCCTGATTTAGAGAAGGAGACAAGTGCCATATCGTCTGCGACTGTTGGTGAACATATTTGGCTCTGATACATACACATTCCGAAACCGCTAGCTTCTAATTCATCTATAAGTCCGTTTATAAAAACGAGGTACATAAGTGGTGAACTTTTGCCGCCTTGTCGCGTACCTTGTAAGACTGGAAATTCAGCAGAAACTAAACCTTGGCATCGAATGCGACTCGTCGCATCGGTATACATTTCACGTAGCGATAGTAGTGTGGTGGCATCAACATTGTACTCCATCAGTTTGTAGAATAATCCGGAGTGCCAAACATGATCGAATGCTTGTTTGCCGTCAAGAAAACACGTGTACATTTTGGACGACTGTTCATAACCATAGTACATGCATTCACGAAGAACAAAAGAACTCATCATACATCCAAGGCCGCGTTGAAATCCTCCCTGTTGTTTGTTTATTTTCTCTAATAATGTCTCTTGGCATCGGTTCAATAAAACCATTTCATACACTTTTAACAAAGTCGATGACAACGTTATAGCGCGATAGTTGTTTGGATCATCTTTGCGCTTTTTGCCCCCTTTATGTAATGTTATTATAATTCCACTTTTCATGCAATTCGGAATATAACTGAGTCTTAACATATAGGTATACAAGCTTGACAGCACTGGGGCTAGTTCTCGTTTTGCATATAAAAGATGTTCGTATACTAAATGGTCATCACTTCCGGCTTTTCCTTTTGGAAGAGTTTGAATTGTTTTCTCTATAGTTTCTGCACTCACAAATGCACTTTTGTCCGTTTCCAATGAGCTAAATTGATTGTTCACGGTAGACTCGACACATTCTTTCCAATCCTCATCAAACATTCGCGCATCTGACTGTGCATACAAATCTTTGAAGTATAGTCCCCATTGTTCAGATAATTTTTCTCGACCTCTACACAATTCGCCATTAAATATTATACCGGCTCCGTTGGTAGATTTATTCGTCTGATTACGCGATTTTAACGTTTTCCAAAAGTTTACGTCGCGTCTTTCTGCTTCAGTTTCTAACTTCCGGTCAAGAGACAATAAGTATTGACGGACACATTGTCTATGACGACGTCTAAATTCAGTTTTACACTGTTTGTAATGTATGAGCACACGCGAATTCTTATTCCTAGGTCTACCTGCCTTACACCACTCTTCTCTTGGGCACTTCATTCTCCTATGTAGTTCGCTAAGCTCTTCAGTCCAGTAAGGTTTCATATAAGCACGATATCGCTTCCGAGGAAAAACATCACTTGCAAAAGAAACTAATTTGTCACACAAAACCTTATATAATCGGTCAATGCCTTGTTCATCAAGTTCACTGCGTGTAAATTCATTCAAACATTCATCTCCTATTATAAGAGATTGATAGGATGACACATTTTCATCATTAGATTTCTTCCAATTCACACAACGCTCAGTACTATGAATCTCGCTGTTAGAAACATGACATTCAATACAACAAAGGATAGGTCTATGTCTAGACACATTCAAACAATGATCATCTGCTAACTCACAATGCAATACTAAATCTACATATTCCACAGGTAACAAAACATAGTCAATCATAGATGCATATTGATTATCATACGATACAAAAGAGTTCCTCGGACCATGACATATATGTGAGCAATTTACAGCATTTAGGTTACAATCATTAATAAACTTCAATAAAAGTCTGTCACGTGTACTAAAATTCACAGTATTTACCCGAGCATTAAAATCACCTAGGAAAACGGTTATACCTTGATTACAATACGAATTATACAGGTCATACAGTAATGCTATACAATCATCGTACTTATCAATACTGTGATTAGTACATGGCAAATACACCTGAAATACAAATATATAGTCTTTGGGCGAGATCTGTAACTGTATGCCCACAATCCTATCACTGTCAATATTTAACGGGACAACAAAACTGTCATATTTTCTATGCCATAAAATGGCGACACCTCCTTTACCGATTTTCCGCCTGTTGCTCATATTCGTCAAGTCATCGTCACATACTGCATGAAAATTATAACTGCTAGAAATAGTCCCTAGAAAGTATGAATTATTCGACGTAAGCCAATGCTCCGAAATTCCACATATATCTATTTCTCCTCCCGTTATTACATCACACAGGTAGGACGCACTAGACGTGATACCTGTCACATTCCATGTTAACATATTCAAACCATTGTGATACATTAAATAATATTAGAATATATATCACCCCTACAGTCAATCTGTCTCAACATGTTACTCTACGTCAACACATAAACCATCATACCGATTAGCACGATCATAAGTCACGTCGTTCGTGCTCCAGTAGCCAACTGTGTTCCTCTCAGCTGGTTGACGACCTATATCCTCTCGTCTCATCCTTGGTGGTAAGTCACGTGTCTGTTGCCTTGATCTCCAAGGTCTACATGTAACGTAGTCTGGCCAGAAACCACGCCCGAGCACCATATCTGCATTTTCATCAGCCATAACGTTCATTCTGATACGCACTTTGTTTGTACAATTACGTATAGGGAACACTCCGATGTTGGTAACTTTCGGTCCCTTTCTGGTGATGACATCACTTAATATGTCTGTATTCACTTTGTCCGACAAACCGAGAACACAAAAACGCTTCGTACGTTTCCGTCCTTGACGTCGGAACCCATCGTTCATTTGACTAGCATCCTCCTGACCAGTTATACGCACTGGAATACGTTCATCATAGTTTACCGACAATCTTTGAATTGAAGTTACATGGTTGGTTACAGTTTTATTTTTCTGGACACTTCCATAATTGTTGTTGTCATTAATAACATCTGTACAGGGGTCCTTACTAGGACTACTTTCAGCATCTGTTTTCAATGATGTTTGACTTTCATTAAATGTATGCGTGTTCAAGCTGGCTATTGTCACAATATTTTCAGTTTCCAGGAAACTCTCGACTAATCGAATTCGGTCTTCTAGTTGTAAAATCGTCCGACACAATGAACTAGTAATGTTATGAACATTATCACGTGATTTGTACATACACTGTTGTACTTCCCGGTTACAACTATATAAATCAGTCTTAATACTGTCCAATACTGATTTTGTTGTCACCATTTGTTCGGACCGCAGTTTCTCCTGAGCATGCTGCCGTTGTTTCATTAGGAGAATATCTGCTTGCATACTCGACATGGTATCTTTGATGAGAGATAGCTCCTTTGCACACGAACAATGTCCCGGAAGTGAAGTTGTGGATCGTGTTTCCTTACGATGCACTGAAGGCTTCCTCACTTTCGATGTACTAATAAGTGGTTTCAGTACATTACTATCACCACCTTCCGTTACATCTATGATGCTGTGAATGTCTTGTGCCAACTTCACCACTACCGGCTCACCGTATCGCGTTGAAACCCTTCGTTTCAATTCAGCATCATTTCCAAATGGAAAGTTAGAGTGAACAAGTTTCAAATGTTTAAAATACTCAGTCCTTATTCTGTCTAAATCAGTTTCACTAGACGACAAGTCCGAAATAATTTGAGCTACGAACATGTCCCTCGGTAACTCTCTATACATTTTGACTATCGAGCGATATTCTTCTAGTACCTGTATACGCTCTTCGTTGATGTCGGATTCAGCAGAATCATACTCACTATAAGCATCAGACATATTGCCCGATGTCGATTCTGGGTAGACCTCGTCCACTTCATCTAATATGTTAAACTGCACTGTTTCATAATCCATTGTTCACATTCAATATCAAACTTTCATTTCCTCATAAAAGTCCATAGTCCGGTGTTCGTCATCATGTACGGATTATCCCGCCTTTATCACTACCTTAGAGGGCGGCTAAGTCATGCGTGACGAAAAATCGATCAGCAGTGGTGAGCGATAGTCAAAATCTATTCATCAAAATAACAATGTCCATTCAACTTGGCCCTCTACCAAAAATGTTCAAATGGTTTCGGCCTGAGGATTAATTAGGTCATGAGGCCCTAAAAGGAGGTTTTAAATACAAACTTCAAAAACTTCTTGTCTGAAACCACAAGGCACGGGGCTTTCATATTTGGTATGTAGCATCAACTAGTGGTCCTCTACCAAGATTGTTCAAATTATACCCCTGGGGTGAAAATTGTTTTACATAGGCTTATAAAGGGAACATATGACAATCTTCGTATTTTAAAAAAAGTTACCAATTTTCTAGGGCTCTTTTCAGCTGTTAGGCCGCTCAAGCACCCTTTGACATGACAACTTCCCCTGTTCATTGGGCTACAAATGAAAACCTACACTCGTGTCTCCCTGGGGAGACTATTTCTCTCCTGTGGTGTGGCAGCCAACATCGATCTGCGGCGCCCAGGAATAGACACTGCCCTCACAGGTACCATTTTACACCATGGTGGAGTGGAGCTGTGGGTCTTGCTCAGAGATTTTAACCAGTGGTCCAGAGGAGGATCGAACCCGGGACCTGTCGATCCCCGAAGCGCGCGCACTACCTCTAGGCCACCGCTCCCCACAATTTTAAACTATAATGCCTAGTGCCTTGATATTTGGTATGTAGCATAATCTATTTACACTTCTTAAAGGTGTAAATTATTTCTTAGGTGCATTTAGACATGTGAGCGACGTATGGACCTTTGGATGCTCTTGTTGTAAATGGCTTAAAGTATATTTATATGCCGATCTGCTATAAATAAATGGTAAATGGCAATGGTTCAATGCATAATAAAGATACAATGTATTTATAAACGAGCGACCTATCGACCTTTGGATGCTTTTGTTGTAAATGGCTTAAAGTATATTTATATGCCGATCTGCTATAAATAAATGGTAAATGGCAATGGTTAAATGCATCTTAAAGATACAATGTATTTATAAACAGTATGAACCACGTGCGTGAAATTTACAGAACCAAAATAAACCTTAATGAGCCATTAAACTATTTCACGAAGATAAGTGCTCAAAAGCAACGAAAAGACATCGGAACTATATACGTGTACGTGTATACATTTGTTAATACAATTTATGTTATTTAGTGAATATGATTGTGTTTCAGGCTAGGTCTGAAATTATAGCAACATACGCTCTGTGTGGTTCGGCGTCGTTTGCCGTGATGGGACATATAGTTGGTTCTTTCGTTGTTATAATACCACATAGAATGGGTGAGGTCACACAGCATATATTCCGTGCCATGATTGTCGGTACAGTGGCTAGTTATCTAACGGCATGTTTTGCAGGTATATATTAATTAACAGTTTATTAAATTGAATATAAATCATAATGTGGAAACCAGTCAGGTTGATTTCGAAATCATATTTGAAATTGACCAATGGGAAGGCTGTATGTTTAGACTGGTCTTCAGATTTAGTTGAATATCATGAATTCCTTATACAGAACATTTTATTTCAGACTTGAGCTTTACGGCGCATATCATATTCATACATAAGCAATGCACACATGAATAAACGTATATCGCTGGCTTAGAATTTAAATGAGAAGGTCGTTTAACTTAGTACAGGGTGATCATTAATATATAGTAACATAGATAACTTCATTAACTTTGTCAGATTGTAAGGTCATATTTGTTGTTATGCAGAGGTTTGAAGCATTTTCCTTAATTCTGAAAAACAGCCAAAATCAGCAGCAAATGACGTCGTAAAACCAATGAATTCCTTGCATTTTACCCGTTGATGCTTCCAATTTGACATTGTATTGTAGTTTTCAAATCAATTGAATATACTGGTTTTGTATTATTGAATCCTTCCTTCAGCCATTTCCACGGTCAAAAACCCAAGGGGTTTAAATTCCGGTAAGTGTAGGGGTCAAATTTAAATGTGGTTTTCAGCAAAATTATTCCAGATCTCAAAATTTCATGGAATCACTGAAAATGCACGGCATCATCGATGACGTTTTGACATCATATTCACATATCATGCATCTATCATCCATAACTTACAAAAACTTGAAGCCTTTAGCTTTGGTATCAGGGTTAAACCACTACTCTATCATTAAATCTGACAAAGTTATTAACGTTTTTTATGTTACCATGTATCAATGATCCCCCAGTACGTACGATCTTATAAGACGGATGCATATTTAAAATGGCGCTTAGTATTCACGATGACTCTTTAGTACTGTCGTAATGCATTGGAGCGTCGAACGGGCTACATTCTTATTAGTCAATTTTCAAGAAAAACGGAAATTGTCAAACTGAAGTAGAAACAGATTGCTGTACGTGCATGATGTGATACGAGTTTATTATTAGCTTTCAGTGGATTATGGTGATTTTCAGTGAAAATAACCGTGAATGACAAATAACAGTGAAATTATCGTTTTGTTATTTTCACTGTTTTGGAGCTAGTTCCAGTAAAGTGTAGAAAAAGAAACGCAACGCCAACTGCGCCGGGCTTCAAAATATGCGTTACGTCATTGTGGTGTCATAGTTGTCACGGCTTGACGTTTTAATTTCAACTTAATTTTTCCAATTTAGCCAATTACTGTACCGTTTTACGAGAAAATGAAGCTAATAATTAACATAAAATTTGTTGATTTTTGGTAAAAGATCTTATTATATTTCTCTCGTCGTCACAGAAAATTATATTTTCACTCGTGGCTACGCCACTCGTTAAAATGCTAATTTCTGTGATCACTCGGTGAAATAAAATTCGATCTTACACCAAAATCAACAAATATTCTGTATAAATTAAATTAAAAAATGCTGAGAGATAATCGAAGTGTTTACATTATTGAATATCCATAATCAAATTAAAAACAATAAACTCCTTAATACTCATGGAGATTTAATTTCGTGAATGATCGTAACCACGAAATTGATTCCATAAGAATATTAATGATTTCATTCGTATATGAGTAAGTGGATAAGTTATCCTTGAACTTACTTCCTAAAGAAATGGTCATTTGCACAAAAACCACGAAATATTGTCCCATTGAAATGAAATTATTTTTGCACTGAGCAATAATGGACATTTGTTAATCGACAATTGTATTGTTTAATGTTTTCAAACTTTTTTTATTACAGGTCTACTTTATGAAGATGATCTTTCGTACATTTAGCAGGAATGTGTCCTTTGTGTGAAGATGCGGGTACATTACATAATATTCGTGACATAAGATAAATAGATATTATATTAATTACATTATTACATAAGTTTTATAACATGTGTTAGGTAGTTTGTGGAATGTTCCAATACAAATCTGCCTAATCAACGGGGGAAATAGAAAATGTCTCCAAGCTTGAAAAGGAGTTAAACTTTCACAGGGAAAAAAGTTACTACGTCATATTGATGACGCCATGTTGTGTGACGTCATGTTGTGTAGTCGCCATAGTGACTGGTCTCCACTTGATTCTACCTCACGCCAACATACCAGAAAAAATACTGTACTTTGTTAAGGTCAGAAAATTTCGCGAGGTCACAATTTGTCGATTACTAGTATGTTGTGCTGAAATAAGAAATTAATTACAGTTAAAAATATTGAATTAGCTTTTTATAATTGTTTAGTGTTTGTGATAGAGATATGGATCATTTGCATAAGATATTCATCATGTATAATAAAGGATCTATCACGAGTTGTCAATTGTCATTATTTGATATGAACTTGTATTAAACGAGTTTAGGAAATTTTATCAAGCGAGCCTTTGGCGAGTTCACGAGTGTAGGGCCTATAGTCACCGCTGGGTTTTCCACGATGGTCAGGTATAGTAGGTGGCCCTTTTCAAATCCGATTCGAACGAATAGATAACAAACACACAAAATACTGAGCTACTTGGCATCATTAACCGGTATGTAAGTGATTTAAAGCACAATGACTCATGCTTGCCCCGTACATTTTCAAAAACAAAAGCTCATGTTCCTAGTAATCGGTCCTTTAAGTCTTTCTATGTGAAAATCATTTCGCATATTTCAATTTGTCATCAGTTGACCAAACTGAAAATATGTCACGCTTAATTAAAAAATTAAAACTAAAAAAACATCTTGATCTTTTTCAAGACTATAATTATTAACACAAGACATAAAACCTTCCCAAATAATCACTTTAGTATTCGTGCTAATACCCTAGTCACATTTGCCCTACAAGCTCCGTACGAGCTCCGTACGAGTTGATTTTTCTGAACTCGCACGACGTCCGTACGGAGCCCGTACGGATATCGAGACACGTAGTACTACGTGCATCGTACGGATTCTCACAACTCGTAGAGGACTTGATGATCTGGTGAAGACTATACATTTTGTACAACTCGCATGAGATCCGTACGAGCTGTGACCAGATGCAAATACCGTTAGGATTAAAATATTTCAGACTCGTACGAGTTGGTAAATCCGTACGGACATCGTCCGAGCATTGTGACCGTAGCATTAGTACGGATTGATATTGTTTGAAGAATTTGTTTCGACATATTTTATATAAACAAGGGAGGTCCTTGAAGCAACTAATGTGTCAGAAAAATGTTAAACTTTTGAAAAATAAAATTTAAGATAAAATAAAAACGTCTATGAACTTTTTAACACTCTGTACATATTATACATGTACACATAAAGAAAGTGTAGCAAAAATGTCACCATGGTTTGGGAAGGTTCATAATATGTCATGAAAAGCCACTTAAATTGCTAAAATACGATTTTGCTAATCATGCTATGTATAGCATTAAGTCATAAACTGCTACTTTAACAAGCTATAATTTTGCAACCTCTCTGAATAATGATGCAATTCGAGCGCTTTAGTTGATTCCCAAATGTGGAAAACACCATGAGGTGGAAGAAAATGTAATAAGACATCCCGACGGTTTATTATCAAAATGACAATTTGTAGATTTAAAGTCTAAGGGGAGTAAATCTTGCATTTAATGATTATTTTGTTCACCATATAATTTGCTAAATACGATATGAGGTCTATTATAGCGACAGATATAGTTAACATTCTATCATCGAGTATTGGTCATTTGTTAAGAAAAAGACTCATGGTTCCATAATTCATTGTATGTAATGGATGATCGGAAAAAGTAGTGGGAGCAATAATGTGACTTGAATGATTTTACAGTATATCAAACGGATATGAAGTGATAATAATAATAATTGTCGTATAGTTGACTTTGGAAGTGGATAGTTATTTGGTTCAAAAAAGGTTGGCGACTTAAGAATTTTGTATAAAATTATTAAAATTTTGTTATGAGGAAATATTACATTTTATTTTATTTGATCGATTAGTAATTTTTATAAGTTCTTTCGAGGCCTAACTTAAGGCAGATGAAATGTTAGCGAATTTACTTTGTAATAAGATAAAATCGCCAAAACTTCCTATTGTAAAACTTAACCACTTAACCACTTATATATATAGACGTCGCGTCACAAGTTGGAGCTATTTTCAATTTCGCGTAATTTATTTGCCAAATGTTGCAAACGTAATTCTGTTTGTTTCAATAAATATAACATGTTATATATCAATCGAACGAAGAAAATCAGCACAATCGACCTGAATGTATATGTTTTGAGTTTTATTACAAAATCCCACACTTTCAGGGTTCGAAATAACCAGAATACGGTGAAATATCACTGTAGAGATGTAACATCCAATCTCGTTGGGCTTGAGAAAAATGTGTGGAGAGCAAAAACCATACGCAAAATTTCTAAAAATTTTACGCAAAAATGATTCTTAAACGTTAAAAGTTGATGTCATTAACGTAAAAGAAAATGACATCATCATAAAGTGATATATTTTGATTCTGTGTTGCGGGAAGAGTTGTGTAGAGATTTCAAAATTACGAGAAAATAAGTTGTTATTACACTGATAAAATTGTTCTGCAATATTTATTTTTAATAATTTCTCTTTGAAATTTCCTATAAAAAATACGTTTTTCATATATTATTAAATACGGTACTCATTTTAGAGTTTGAGTCAAGAAATCAAAAATAATTTCAAATTTTCTTTGTCTACCTAAAATGTCCCACCCTGTGCTTAAAACTAAAAACTGAATTAAACATGAAATTCGATTTGATCGAACGTGAAATTTTCTGTAAAACAATATTCGTCACTGAAATGATAAAATACGTTTTTTCCACGCTGTTGAATAGTATATTGTTTATCAAAATCGTTCAATATACGACGAAGTTATTAGTATTTTTCAATGTCGACACAAAATGTCCCACCAGCAAAATTTCGTACTAAGTAACGTCAAAATATCTTTAGTGTTTATGTTGTAGCTTCGATAATTCAATGCAAAATTGAAATCGAAAATTTTAAGATTGGTTTGAAAATGTTTTTGTATATACTAGGAAATGTTTACAGTACTTTATTTATCAAGGGATTTTTATTTTGAATTCTGTGTTCATTGGGGTTACACCAAGCATGTCTAAACTGTACAAAGAGCAAAGGGATAAATGCACACATTTCATCAATATGGTTAATTACAAAGTACGTACAAGTTATTTTGCCTAAATCTAAGTTCTGTAATTCCGAAGGATGCTGAATATACCCCCTATACACATAGTTACACAACTTATGTGTTTATGGTTGTTGTACGCCCATGATTTAGTTATTCTGTCAATTGTACGCCTTATGTCCGACATATTTAGCTAAAATAACGGCGTTTTTGACGTTACGCAAAATAGCTCCAACTTGTGACGCGACGTCATAGCAAGTCATTCAAATTGGTGCGTTATAATTATACTATTGCTAGGCAAACCACAATGAGGTAAGTCAATTTTTACTAATTTTTGTTTTGTCGAAGGTTGCTTGGCGAAGGTTTTCATTTTTTAAGTTAATCCATTGGACGATAGGATTATAACATAGTTACCGTTAAAACTTATTTAATGGGTATTGCTTGACAACTGGCGAAATGACAATTGTTTCTAGGAGATGTGATTCATTCTGCATGAATTGGACTGCAGGAAAAGTTTGACACGGCAAATACAGGGAATTATCGGATCGGGAAGATGGACGGCAGCATTCATAAAAAAAATGGAACACAGAAACCAGCAAAAAATACAGAGTCCAAACACATGCCATAATGTCAATAACAAAACTCGAAACGATAGGATGAAATCAAACCGCTGAAAGTCCATGTCTCAGCAGTGAAAACGTTAACAGTCTGAGTCTGTTACATTTCTGATTCGCGTATAAACTTCATGTCATGCAACTTTTTAATAACTGTGACTTGGGCCTTTCATTTTCTCGTTCGGTTTAATGTGGGCTGTGAGTCGTGTAGATGTGCCATGTCATGTTTTATTTCGTCTCTTTTGTTACTTTATACAGATCAACATCTCAAGAGCGCTCATATGTAGAGCAACGCTTTCCTTTAGTTGATATGTACTTAGATTAAAACCTCAGAATACCACTACCACTACACTTTGCAGAAACAAAGGGAGTTGCTCTAATAGACGTTGTACGGCAGTACCTAATTTGTCAATATTAAAGAGGCATTCCCTATAACTAGCATATTTTTCTCTACTATCACATTAAATGAGCTAAATGTACAAAGCACTACCAATTATCATAACTTGTCAGACAAAAATGTGCGCAACTATGTCTCTATAATGTCTATATAATATATTTAAATCACCAATAATAATTTATCGCTTCCCGCGATTTATTATTATGTGGTCAAAGGGAAACAATTCGTGACTATTTTGGCTTGTTACGGAAATATATTTTCATTCTTTTATCAGTAATAAATGGGAGCTTTTTGTTGAAAATTTGAGGTGTGTAAGTAATAATGATTCTCATTTAATGTATGATATTCCTGAATCGATTTTAACGATCAAAGTTATAGGGAACGCCTCTTTAAGTGCTACGTACTCTGTTGTTTTAGGTAGCCCGGTATGTAATAATGTCTTAAAGAAACATATTATAATCGTTCCAATCCATTTAACAAGATAGACGCTAGTGAAGAAATAAATTACTGGACTAATACAAGGAAAGGATATACAATTAACCCAAAGATGCAGAAAATGAAACAAGAAATGGACGAATCTGAACAGAGGCAGCTTGATAGTACGCAGCGAGCATTAGCTAGTATTGCTGATTCCGAACAAATAGGGAAAGTCACCGCTGAGGTAAATATAGTAAAACTTCTTTATCTCGAGGAGTAATCGGGACCGGTAAACTGCTCGAAATACACAGGGTGCTCGAAATAGTAAAATGGCATTTATTGATAATACAAGAGATTACAATTTTAAAACTTGTTCGAGATAGACCGGGTGCTGGTGATGTCGATGCTCGTCATAACGAAGTTTTACTGTATACGAGGGTGGAATGGGTCCAAGCATGACTGTATAACCTACATACATAAAGTCTTCATTATTATTATTGTATTTGTGTAATATAATGTTATCATAAAGTGACTAAGTAGTCAGCATATTGCTATAATACTGTAGGTCATGGGACTCAAAACAAATATTCCTAGTAGGCATAGCATTTTAGTCAGCAATATGTACTGTGAAATTACATGGCGAAAAAACATTTTACTCAGTACATGTTACAGTCCGTTCAATGTTTAATGATGAAGGTTTTAAATATAAGCTCGTCCGTCAAGTAAACTATGTTTAACTGGGCGTTACTGAGTTAACTGTAGGCCGTCCTATTCTTTCTACTGATATAGTTCCGACATAAGTATTACTTATTGAATCGAGCCTATTTAATTTGATAAACAGGATGTCCTTCTCAATCCAAATCGGAACATGTTTCAATTGTTTATCTTTAATTTGCAACGGTCACGGAAGCTATTCAAGTGGCAACATATATTGGTTCATTAAACACGGAAATAAAATGTAAACACATATATACGTACTTATTCAAAAGTTGTGTAAAGTCTTCCGTAAAATAATATGTGTAAATCATTTCTATAGACAGGCGTGCGTTGATCATTAAGCTACATATATCATTTCTATAGACAGGCGTGCGTTGATCATTAAGCTACATATATCATTTCTATAGACAGGCGTGTGTTGATCATTAAGCTACATAGACGTCGCTAGTTACTAGAACTTAATTGTTACATTAAGTGTACATTAGCACTTTTTAGATTATTATCCAGGAAAACGATTTATATATAGGGGACATGGCGTACGTATAAATCAGCGAAACACATTGAATAATGAAGTTTAAACAAGAAAAAATTCCGTTCTGCATGGCCCGGTGATTATAAACATTGGAGAACGTTCTCCGTGCTCCAGCTCACACTCCGTACTCCAATTGGAGCATTTGCTAGTTACAAAAACTGCTGTAACTTCTTTATTCATGAATGTAAACATATGAAATCGGGGTTCATTTTCTTAATTAGATCATTTTCTACAAGTTGGTGTTGGTTTTGATTCAAAATTCTAAAAAAAAACTGTTTTTCATGTTGGAGCATGTGGTATGGAGTTTGAGTATTAGAATGAAAATGTTTATAATCACCGGACCTGTGCACCGTTTTATCAACATACTTACGGAAATCGTAAACTTACGTTCAAATTAAAATTCAGTATAATTATTTAAAAACTGTACATTGGGGACAGTTATTGTTTGTTAGACATCATTAACTGAATCTTGATTAGTGTTACAGCTCAAATTTCCACATTTTATAGTTGTAACAGTATTATAAAGAATTTAGATTTGACCGTAAGTGAAAGATTTCCGTATATGCTTTGCTAAAACAGTGCCCTGATGTGTCCATATGAACTGCTTAGTAACCACGCATTGTAATTTTTACGATAAATACGGCAAAGCCGACGTTTCAAGACTGATAGATTGTGTGTAATTTGTCTTCCAGGAATTAGCAAGACAGGGGGAACAACTCAACAATATTGAACAAAATACAAATACAATCAACCAAGATCTCAAAGTTACTCAGCAGCATATACGAAAAATTCGAAGCCCCTTAGCTAGGTTTAAAGACTGGTTGACCGGTGAGAAGGTAAACGATACACCAACGACAAATCCAAAAGTTTCTCCTGCGAAAGCAGCAGACGACAACAAAGCATCTGGTGGTACAAGTGATGCTAGAGGTTTCTTTGATGACGATGATGATAAAGCAAACGAAGGGCCCGATGGTCAATCACAATATTTTAAACCTATCACCAAAAGCGATCAGGAAGAAAAGGTCAATGAAAATTTAAGTAAGTCGACGCTTTGTCTATTCGGGTGTAATGTTCTACTTCATGTTTTGTTCGAGAGGTGAAACTAAGGCCGGCCTCTGGTTAAAGGGGACATGATATAATTCTGATCGTTTCAATTGATTTAGAAATTTCCGACATTGAATGAGAATATAATTGCTATAACTATTCAAACTTTCAAATCCATGAAATTAAATGCCTCACGAATATCATGATTTTACAGCATGTCATTAATTTAACTCTAAATCATGTAGTTATAAGCAGAATAATCATGATTCACCAAATATTTTCTGAGTAAATGTTTTGTATAATCAGCTTTCTTACAGCTCAAAAAGTGTCCGCTTACGGAAATACTTTACACTTTTTGAATGGAATCACAGGGCGTATCGGAGTATAATTAGTTACCCCCGTTCAATTAAATGTAAAAGGCATTGATTACCTCCCGTGGAAAGCGCTATGAAGCGCACCGCTTAGGCAAAGGGTACCAGATTGGCATACATTATATTCTTGACGAGTCATCCTGCGGGTAACTTTCAAACATACGTACACATCGTGACAGCTCGTCCATTTCGTTTGTCTCCATTGGATAAAAACCGAGGTGATCAGAATGTATTGTTATTGTTTCAGACAAAATGGCGGATGGAATGAGTCGATTGAAGTTACTAGCTTCTGATATGGGTGGTGAAATAGATAAACAAAACGAACAGTTAGACATAATTAACGATGCTACAAGTGATGTGCAGGCAACTATTGACGACCAGAATAAACAAATACGAACATTGTTGAAATGAACGAGGAAAAATAAGAAGAAACTCCGACAAGCAAACGATAGTGACGACTTTAAAACGTTCAAGTTTTCTTGCCTTTTCTTTCTGATATTTAATGCCCACTCCACTCTATACCAATTTAACGGCTTGACCTGATTATATAAAACATTTTGCTTATGTGCAACCAATGAGAGCGATGTGAAGAACCTATATTGTAACCGTACAGATTCAGGATCAAGGTTACAGTTTTTAGGGATATATTTATACTAGATTTTACAGTTCACAGTTAAAGGTTTCAGTCCTACATTTTGTGACTAAAGACTAAAACAAAATAACTGTATACATAAAATTATGTTTTTATAAAGGTATGTATGTGTTCTAAAATTGTCAGAAATTCAAGGTATCAAAGGCAAGAATTGACTATCGATATCTTCATAAACTACATTGTGTTGTCACAGGTATACAAAGCCTAGTTAAAACTACTTTCATGTCAAATTATATCCAAATTGATCCAATATTTAAAAAGTTATATAGCTTGGCTATTTTGACCTGAGCCTGACCTTTATGCAAGAATATATTACAAGGTTCTTGTTTTGAATATATCAGTTTCCGCTAGCAAATCGTGCGATATCGGCATTTCAAATTTGTGTTTGTAAATTACATCTCGAGCGTCTTCGTGATACTCCCAGATTATGAAAACATACAATCGGTGGTGTAAACGTAGGCAATATATCGACTGTAAAATTATGCTAATCAAAAGGTCAGACTCGTGTCAAATAGGCCAAGCTATACTACGAAGTGTAACCGATCACTGTGGTACATTCAACACAAACCGTAATTGCTGTCCTCGCGGCGTGTTACACAATCCACAGTTAAAATAAAAGTTTAAGCAATGTTTTTCTTAATATAAAATTACATTTGGAATTACATTCACCGCATACACATGTAACATTTTTGTAAATCCACAGCCTTTTATAGATGATTGTTATGCATAAAACATTTTATGAAAAAAATGCACAACAATAACCGACTCGTCAATTTCTGTATAAATATACATGTACATTGAAAGAAAAATATAAATTTTACAAAAAAAAATGTAGTTTTGTTCGTGTTTTTTTTCTTATTTTTGTTTTTTTTCGGCACCAATGATACAGCTACTTGTAGACTGGACTACATTCAATGTTTCAGTGTAGGATCAATCATTGATATGGGGGTTATAGCCACCTTTTTAACTTCTCGTATTGTAAAGTTGAAGTTCCTCTCTGACTAATATTAATACACGTACTAATGTTTTACTACAGATTATACTGTATTTACACAAGTATCTACTTCAGAAAGTTATATTGGTGTATTAAAATAAATGACGAAAATATGTTCTTTATAATTATGCATTTTAGCTAAAAGTTCGATCTTGAAGGAGACATTTTGCTATTACTGCGTCATTTGACCGTCTCCTGGATAGCTTAGTAGTAGAGCCTCCGTTTCGATGGTAGGAAATCCCAGGTTTATTTGAAGGTAAGTTTTAGTTGCCTTGCTTCTTAACACGTAAATGATGTTTTTGTAACTTAATTTATGTTCTGCCAAGAATTCAAGGATGCTTTTGCTGGCTGCGCTATATTTCCCGGAAAACAAACTAATGTTCAAGGCTAGCTCTCTGCAGCATACATAACTTAAGATTATGTTTCTGTTATGTTTTCACGTATGTTTTATCACGATCATCAAATATGTTTTATGTTGAAATAATCTGTGGGAAAATCTACTTTTCTGAGAAAATGTTTGCACAACAACGTCAATGCTAATATCTATTCCCACACTTTCGTTAAGCATTGGCACATGCCACATGCTAACACAGTCAATATGTTGTTGATTAGAATCGGGTTTTTGCATATATCATACGGTAAACACTACTGCACACTGTGGTGTACCGTACACCTACATATGTACAGGGTGTCCAAAACTAAAGTATACAGTTTAAGTGTATTTCATCAAATATCGTTGCTTCGCTTTCACGAAAAAAACGTGCACATGATTAGACATAAGATGTAAGTTTTCGCTGGTACCAGTTTGAAAATTGAAAATCGGATAAATATTTGTTTAAAAATGTAAAATTTATTAAAATACCTAATTTTGCCTGTGACGTCATTTTGACTTTTTAACAAGTTTCCCTAATGTTTGCACTTCTCGTGTTTCCCGCCTTACACTTGTTATTTGGAAGTGTCGCTTACACTTGACACATAACTAAACTAATATTTTATACTAAGTACACATGTATATGATATTCCTCTGGAGAATCCATATTCAGATATCAGATTATGAAAACAACTTTTGCATATTAATTATTAATATTGTTATTTATTTGATTAAAATGATTATTTTTCGGAAAGATTTATGTCAAATATGGTGGTCTGAGCAACAAAACATATTTGAGCCAATGATTGGACCATTATGTTTCCCCTTGCTTGTGACAAACTTATTTTTGCTCATTTTGCCGAAGAAACTTGTTTTCGAAATCCACCCAGGTCCCTCCCCTGGACATTAAGGGCGGTTACCCCTTACCAATACAGATATTGATACAGTCTAGTGAGGATACGAATAGAGTGGCTCAGCAGTGGAATCCACTATTGTGATATACTAGTAATACATGTTATAAAGGCTATAAAACATGTGTAATTCTAAACTAAATTCTGCTTGTTCATGTAATGGTTGTAACCTATTGGGGACACATAAACTGCTGTCACTTGCATATCCTAACTGGACAATAACCCTATAGAGTATTGATACTAGCGTAGGCCTACCGAGTTTTTGGTAAGTTACCCGTATGTGTACGGGTAATTGTTGAACAACAACGTTATGGTATTACCGATTTGTACGATACACACTGTGATTTAACCATCTGGAATAATAATTTACATTGGAAGCAAAAAACGCAATCATGCTGTTGATGTTTGCAAATATCCGTACCATATAAATCTTCTACTCGTTTGTTTATAAGCATAACTGTACACGTACGTATATACGAGGGTTGATGAAAACGATCCTGGGAAAATACTTTTTATGAACCGACCGATATTTTATATACTAGTATCACTGGCTTAGAATGAGAAGGTGTACACAAAATCGATATATTGAGAAAACAATAAAAACTGTCTGAAAGTTACTCTTTACTTTTGGTAAAACAAGCTTTACAACTTAATTGTGGTCAACATGACAATTTCCGATTTTCATGAAAATAGGCTCATAAGAAGCGCCTTATGATGCAGATTTCGAATATGTATCAGTCTTATAAGGTCGTAAGTAGTAGTTACGACCTTCTCATTCTAGTAGACGCAGACGAAGGGGCGAATCGACAAAATATATCTGAATAACATGTGTTAATGTAATGAAATGAATCTCCAGCATTTGTGTAATTTATATTCTAGCTATATTTCAGAGCCATACTTCACTAATTTGTTCATTTAGATCCAATTGCGCATTTATGATCCCAAAAGCGACGTTTTAAGAACTGAATATCGCACCGCGAGAACGCCCAAAATGCACTAGTACTATAGATCACACCATTATTTTAAGTTTCCGGGGCAGTATGCCCCCGATCCCCAAGCACATGTTGAATCCATATTGATAGTTGACTAGCTACGCGCCTGCTAACTGTCTTTTAGACTTTAATACTTGAATAACTTGACTTCGTCATATCTGCTTGTTGAATAAATCAAAGAACTGTAACTAACTTAGTTACTGTAAAATCATTTAATTTCGTTGGGACGAAATTTCGTGGTTTTGGTAAAAAAGACAATTTCGTTGGGATTTGAATTCGTGGATTTTGCATTTCAGGTAATAAAACAAGGGTCAAAATCAATGTTCGTTGGGATTTAAGTTCGTGGTTGAGGTGAACCACGAAATCCACGAAATTAAATCCCCCACGAAAATTAATGATTTTACAGTATTTGAACTGCATGGTCTGTGTTACGTTGGTAGGTTTGTTAGATTCCATTTACAACACAATACCTTACCTGTGTTTGTTTCTCAAGCATTATCCGCCACATATATTGAAGGGAATGGCAACCAGTACTATCGTAACTAAGTCAGTTCGTAACTACGTCAGTTCTTAACTATGTCAGTTCGTGCCTTAGTCAGCTCGTACAATAAACTCGTACTCAAATAGTTTTTGTATTACATATATAGTTTGATTTAACATATATAGCATAATTTACTTTTTAACATATAGTACACCGTTAGAAATTCAATATCAAGTGAAGATGTAGTGTTAGACGGTTTGTGTTTCAATATTCGATTAACGACAATAATTGATCTCTGAAACTATTGCAAATAAATGAAAAAATATAGTTTCGTGTGTTTATTGATCATCCCTCACGCATCGCATGTTAATGTTAAACAGCCACGAAATATAATGATGACAGGTGCCAAGTTGTTTTTTGTTGCCGGGTATGAGTTCGAGTCGTGGGAAAATATCCTCGCAATCCGTAATCATACATTTTCGTGATATTATTTCTCTTTAGATTGCAGGAATTTGGTAAACAACGAATCTTGCCAGAAAATAAGAGAACGAGGGGCGTTCAAAATGCTATTAACTAGTCAAAACAAATAAAAGCTGCAATGGTTGATTTGAATATTAATTAATGTGTTAACTAATTAATTTATTTACTTGTTTATTTATTTTAATGCTTTCTCTGTGTTCTTGTACTTGATATAACTTGTTTACATGTATGCTATCTTATTTTAAATACAGATTTAATTAAATATAATCTAAACATTTTATATATGTTAAAGTATAACATTTTGCAAGATTTAATATATATATATATATATATGTGATGAAATAAGTCTTTTATCGGTGTGTCTATGTTTGTTAATACTTTATGTTTGTTATAAATGTCGAACAGTAGCTATACATAGCATATGTTATTTGTTGTAAATGAAATCCGACTTAAAAATATGATTGTATTGTATCAATACAGTCAACACATTCCGAACAACTCGGTTTTTATGCATATTTACCGGAGACAACATACGGAAATGGCCGAGTTTTCACGATTGAGAGTCAGTATAGCAAAGAGCACAAATGTTAACAATCATGCGTTTCATGTAAGCGTAATAATAAAACAAGGGTCATGACGGCCCTATATCGCTCACCTGATTATAAATGAAGCCATGTACAATTTTCACCCCAGGGGCATTACTTAGTAGATCTTGGTACAAAACCACTAGACGATGCTAAATACAAACTAGACATTGTAGTTTAAGACAAGAAGATTTTCATATGTTCCCAATATATAAGTCTATGTAAAATTGACAATCCCCTGGCGGGGCCAATTTTCAACCCAGGTGTATAATTTGAACAATCTTGGTAGAGGACCACTAGTTGATGCTATACATACCAAATATCAAAGCTCTAGGCAATGCAGTTTATACAAGAAGATTGTTCGTACGTTTTCCCTGAATAAGTCTATGTAAAATGGTTGACCCCCCCCCCCCTAACGGGGCCAATTTGACCCCATGGACTTACATGTAATTCCAATAATCATGATAGAGGACAGCTAGTTGATGCTACATAAAAAATATGGTGGTACGGTGGTCGAGCGGATAGCCTGCTTGGCTGCCGATCAATGGGCCCCGGGTTCGATCCTCGGCCGGGGCACTTTGTCAGTTCTGAAACGCTTTTCTGTGTTCCCAACCTAACAAGATATGAACTGGTAAGCAACCCAGAGATAGTCTCTCGTGTATCGGTGCTATACACCGGGCACGTTAAAGAACCAAGGTGTCTCTTCGGAAGGAGCTAGGGCATCACGCCCGGATACATTGTATCACACCACTGTCTCTTCCACCTGCTGTCACTTCAGCAAAACCACAGAACCCCATTGGAATTAAGTGCTTGCACTTTCATGGGTTATCCTTGATCGAGAGTTTTAAATAATTACATACATATAAAAGCCCCTGGCCTTGTGGATTCAAACAAAACGATTTTTGAAGTTTGCATTTTAGGGACTCATGGCCTTATTAATCAACAAACCGGAACCTTTTTAACAATCTTTGTAGAGAACCACTAGATGATCACACCGTTCAACCCGATACATAGAAAACAGTTTGCACATAGAAGACAGTTGTCAGTGTTTATGTACGCAAAACTTGTGGAAGTAAGTATTGCTTGTTTTTATATTTTTTTTGCAGGGTCTGAACAAAACAAAGTGTGTACATTTATTCGCAGTTAAAAGAGGTATCAGTACACAAAATTCTGAGCAAAACCGTGAATTATTTAGGGAGAAATCATGAAAAATGTATGCGATTTTTAAAAAAAAAACGCGTTATTTGAAACTTTGATCCCCAAAAAGGTATTTTTTGACAAATCCTTACCCTTTGACTTATACCATGACGAAATTACATCCATCCCCCGTCTATATGCAGATTTACACACTTTTATTCGTCCTTTTCGCCGAGATATAAGAGTTTAAACATGACATGGTGTCATATTTTTGAGAACAATGGAGACAGTTGATGATTAAAAAAGATCACATAGAAATCAGTCGCAAGGGTATAGATGATAACAATGAAGACAGCCTGAACGCAACGTTTTTGGAGCGCAATAACATTGAAATAATTACGGTATACTTAAGTGCCAATGTGTATAACTGGATTTTTATAATGCGCTACCAAAGTACCAATGATTTTTTTTACAAATGCCATTCACACTCATCACAGACCTGACTCAACGTATGAATCGGGACGCAATATATATGCTTGTTTTGAACATGTTTAAAATAAACGTGGTAAGGTCGGAGAGCTTCCTGACCAACGCACTTCCGTCACGTTTTTTCCACGTTCACAAATATCCTCTCCGATTGACAACGATTTGTCATGATTTGGACATTTTTAGATCTATGAAGAAGCGTATGTAAATTTGACCTTTAAATATATCAAAAACGTCTATCGGACATGAAAGTCGAACCCCTTGAGGAACATTTTTCATACATGACACCATGAACGAGATTGCGTGTTGTTCTATCTCGCTTATGGAAAAAAGCCTGTGTTTTCGCCTGTGTATTTTACGTTATGATAGCATGTACAGCATACGTATTACCCTAGAGAACACAACAAAGAAATTAATCAATGGTTGTGTTATTTTTTAAACTCCAGTACTACATATTTACACATACCAACTCTCCAAAAACAATATACTATCAAAACATTTATGAAACCGGTATGTACATCATAACATGCTATTTCGTTTATACTATATTTTACTTTTATATATCTTAAACCATTTTTGAATTAGAAGTAGAAAAGCGTGTGGGTATTATTGTTACTGTCACCAATCTGACTTGGAACCTATGACACTACCTTATAATTTGACATACGCATCTAAATAAAACCCGGCTAAATATACATGTGTTGGTAAATGCATTGTACTGACGTGTTCGTCACGTAAAATACGAAAGCAAGTTATGCATAAATACAATAATAAAATGCTACAAGTTGTGCAGTAGGGACAATTCTGACCTCATGTTATTACAGTTTTTGGTAAACAATTTACAAAAAACAAAAACAATGCATATAGTGATTATAGGGATAAGACTACGTGTGGAATGAAATATTGTCACGTAAAATACTATTGTAGGGGTGAAATAGCATGAAAGACTTATTTGAAACAAAACTAATGCTAACTAAAGGTTGTTTAAGCATCTAAGAACGATTTATCTGTTAAAATTACTGCTTAAAATGCTAAGCATGGCTTATAGCTTCACCATTGAACATCTATATACTGTCATGTAAAATACCAGTCTTGAAACATATTTTTCAACAGCAATTAACAAACGTCAAGCCTTTATTTTGGAAGCAAAACTTGTGTACACATAACTCAGTTTTATCACACATTATTTCTGAAATATATCCAGTAACTAACTATGGTTATTTTTCTTTTTAGGTGCTTCCGTGAAAGTCATGTGCAGTCGTCTGGGACGTTGAAAAATTCATTTGTTTCCAACGAGACACGCGCTCTTCAAAATTGTACAGTGAATATTTCGTTTTTATTAATATTAAATAAAGCATTGCCAGCATGCCAATAATCAATTGTCATATTGGCTCAAATAACTCTGGATTTTTATTTGTATTTTACGTGACGAAAGTTATACGGTTATCAAACACATGATTGCTGTCATAATTTACGCTTTTTTGCCAAGTTGTGAAAGCTAATAACTTAATTTATATTTATTAAATGTAACAGATAGCATTGCTTCTCATCAAAATCAATAATTGCAGTAATTTAGTACACTTTATGTAACTGCACAGACACAAAAACTTATACACATTTTTACTCTTCTAATATCAAAAGTCAAATAGTTAGCTTGATTTACATGTAGATTGCACAAATACTTGTTGTTTAAAGGTAATACACTCTAAAACCATGTTATAAGTCATCAAATGTAAAAATCAAACGTAGGTTCATAAAGAAATCAAAATATTGAAATTAAATTTTACGTTACACTAAATTGTATTTTACGTGACGAACAAGATCATGCTGACCAAGCAATAGAATACACTATCGGAATAATTCTAGAATATAAATTGAGGTACACCAATGTCTTTCAAGAGTAAATATTTATTATGCCCCATATGTCAATGGGTGACCATTTCTGTTGATGAGCAAATAATAGACCATTCGTGTTATATGTACCGTAAAAATTCAATGTCATTCTAATTATGTGGTATTTCCATGCATATATTGACTGTAAACATCAAATATGTCACAATGGCACAGAATAAGATATATACTTAACAACTTTTCTAAGTCCTCATTTTTATTTATCCATATCTTTTTTATTATATACAATGAAGTGACAAAATTCCGCACGTGAAGTTTGTACAACAAAGTCATAATAATTCCCGTATCGAACTGGTCGTATATTACGTGGTTTGTTCGTCACAAGATTGACGTGCGTTTCTAGTTTTTTTGACGCCACGCATTTACATATACATTGAGTGTATTCCAAATGCTTTCATTGTATGACCAATGGCTCACCTCGTATGAAAAACAGTTTATAAAAAGAATTAAATATCACAGTTAGGCGTTGTATTATGTCAGAAAAATATGAAGTGACGTCAGTACGGTACAGAGTAGCATTTAGTGTAGAAAATCATGACTTATTACCATAACGTTGAAAAGATATCAGACGTGGATGTATACATGCCTATTTGAGTGTTTAATTCAAGGTAAAGGTATTGTTTGCTTGTGTTATATTGATTGCAAGAGCATTTAGCATTTTTATTGTGACGTCATGATGTAAATTCGATCTACGTCGAAGACACATGGCAACTTTTTGTTAAGATGGTCATATTTAGTATCTATATTCAACAATGCTTCCCATTTGCGTCTTTGACTGTCAATAGAAACATAAGACTAAATGGTGGTCATCCAAGATATCAAAATATGCATTTGCGACTTTTACTTTCTTGCGGTCTTATGTTATGCGTGTGTCCACGCAATGAATTTCAATCAAACTCAATTTTTTATTTTACAATTCTGCAAACCTATAACACAAGAAAGTTCTAGCCAAATTTCATTGGGCTACATACACGTTTGACAAAGTTATCTTCAAAAATATAAGTGTGGACTTAGAAAAGTTGCTAAGTATATTCCTTATCATTTTTATCGTTGTAATCACGTTTTATTTAAAAACCCGTCACGTAAAACTTTTTTCGCACTAAGATGCATTTTTCTTCATTCATTGTTAAATCCGACATGTGCCAGACATATTACAAGGAATAAATGACCATTCCTTAATAAATAAGGGAGTTGTGGCTGTCACGTAAGAATACAACATAAATGTCCCGGTAAGGTACAGGCTTGAAATAGACTGACGTATAGTTTGTGTTCGTGTATTTTGGTAAAAAATATGTGTATTTATCGATAGTGCTTATATTAATAAACAAACTGGTTCAAATAATTTATAAATTACCACAAGCGTAAGCGTTTGCTATCGCATCCACAAAACAGTGTCACGTAAAATACTTCTTGTGGGCGACACGAACTCTGCCGAAAAAATTTCAAAGCAGCAAGTGCATAGCACTCTGCGCATTTATGGGTTCAGTTTCCAAATTATTTGCTTACATATAAACAACACATTTAAGATGTTTTAACGAGTTACTAATCATGAAAAGCATTTAAATTACATATTTTGTGTGGGTGACAGCCGATTTAGAGTATGGTGTCATAACTTGTATATTTTTTCAAGTTCATTATTTCTAATATCATTTGTATTTATTTTTGAGGAACTATATAGTATTAGTGATAGAAATTTATTTAAGACTTCTCATACTCGATCATTCGTTTTTATAAACATTATTATAGTGATGACAGCAGTTGGCTCAAATTTTGAGAATGCGCAAGAGTGTAAATGGCATTTATAAAAAAAGAGCATTGGTAGTTTGGTAGCGCATTATAAAAATCCAGTTATACACATTGGCACTTAAGTATACCGTAATTATTTCTATGTTATTGCGCTCCAAAAACGTTGTTTTCAGACTGTCTTCATTGTTATCATCTATACCCTTGCGACTGATTTCTATGTGATCTTTTTTAATCATCAACTGTCTCCGTTGTTCTCAAAAGTATGGCACCATGTCATGTTTAAACTCTTATATCTCGGCGAAAAGGACGAATAAAAGTGTGTAAATCTGCATATAGACGGGGGATGGATGTAATTTCGTCATGGTATAAGTCAAAGGGTAAGGATTTGTCAAAACATACCTTTTTGGGGACCAAAGTTTCAAATAACGCGTTTTTTTTTAAAACTCGCATACATTTTTCATGATTTCTCCCTAAATAATTCACGGTTTTGCTCAGAATTTTGTATACTGACACCTCTTTTAACTGCGAATAAATTTACACACTTTGTTTTGTTCAGACCCTGCAAAAGGAATATAAAAACAAGCAATACTTACTTCCGCGAGTTTTGCGTACATAAACACTGACAACTGTCTTCTATGTGCCAACTGTTTTCTATGTATCGGGTTGAACGGTGTGATGATGCTACACACCAAATATCAAAGCTCTAGGCACTGTAGTTTTAGACAAGAAGACAATATGTTTCCCTATATACTAGTGAATCTATGTAAAACTGGTGACCCCCGGCGTAGCCAATCTATATCATTTTTGGCAATGTCTATTAGCCAATCAGATTGCATAAAAGGAGGGCCAATATTAATATCACTTTTCGGCCCTGTCTATTTGCCAATCAGATTTTATAACACTTTTTCGGCCCGGGGACGATAACTGATATAGATATTTTGGCCCTGATATAGTGGAAGCATGCGTATTATTAGACTAGGTCAATTCTGTGTTATAGGGCTAATAATTGATACTCATTTAATGAAATACAATACAATAGTTTCTCCACTATAAGTTATCAAATCCAATACACCCGACTACTCCAGATAATTTTGTTATGAGATGTTGTTGAACGCCCCTTGTGTATAATTATTACGTTACTGTTGGAAGTATTGGATATAAAGGACTTAGAACTACTCCGACATCCATTTTCAAATATTCTTTTAACCTCGAGCAATCAAAGTTCTAAAACATGTTTATTATCGTTTTATTGGTATGTCTTATTAATGTAGGTTTGGCAGCTGAGCCGTCGTCATACGAGAAGGTTTTAGCGAAAATAATTGGTCAGGAGTTTATGTACTTAAAACTTCGCAAAGACGTGGTAACTTTTGTGCAGGAAATAAAAGCTGATTTAGCAGAGATAAAAAGTAAGGTGACAAATGAACTAAATCAAAATGATGATGAACGTTTAGCATTTAGGAATGAAATAATTAAAGACCGAAAGGCTCGTAGAGCCGAATTTAGAGAACTTGTTGATAATAATACTGATCAAATGAACAAGCAATTGGAGGAATTTCAGAAGCTAAAAGGTAAGTTATAATATTTGATGTCTTAATATCGGTCTTAATGTCGTTTTACACTTAATTTTATTTTTGGTGCTAGGCTGATGCGGTTGTATGCTGCCTTCCGTTTCGGATTTTCTTTATATCACATGACTTTCCTTGTATCCAGGTTACTATAATCTTATACGTAACATGGGCCAGAGGATCGCTTCATAAAAGTTACAAAACTCATTTAATATAAATTTATATCAATTGACAACTCGTGATGGATCCTCTATATAATAATAAAATAGTCGGACATTAAGTTAACATTACGTATTGATTATTTTATAGTTGTGCTATCCTTTAAAGTGTATACAGCTATATTCTAACATTTATTTAATGTCAAAATAATTACTTGCATCGTTTTAAGTATGATACTAGACTACCTCAATTATTGCAAATTAAAACTTTGGATGGGTTCCGAGTTCTTTGATTCAATCGTCGAAAAATAGGCGATTCTTAAATTATAATTTCATAGGGTGTTCTATTGATTACCACGCACTTTAATCCCATCGAACATTGATTTTGACCCCTGTTTTGTTACCTGAAATGCAAAATCCACGAATTCAAGTGCCAACGAAATTGTCTTTTTTACCAAAACAACGAAATTTCGTTCCAACGAATTTAAATGATTTTACAGTATTTCATCGTTGTGCTTTTAGTGTGCCGTTTAATTTGACATTTCGCTGGCTTAAAATGAGAAGGTCGTAATTACAAAAACGATACTTTGAGACAAAAAAAATAGTATCTGAAATTTACTCTTAACAGTACTTATGGTAAACAAGATTTTACAATTTCATCTTGGCCGACATGACAAGTTCCGATTTTAATGAAAAAATGCTTAAAAGAATTGTCTTATGGTGCAGATTCCAAATATGTACTATCGGTCTTATACGGTCATAACGGTTTATATTGTTTCTGGTCGTAAGTACTAGTAGTTACGATCTTCTCCTTATAAGCCAGCTATCAATCACCATCTCAAACATTATCAATCGTGAAAACTCGACCATTTCCGTCTGTCTCCGGTAAATACACATTTTTCATTGGATAAAAACCGAGGTAATCAGAATGAATCATAGAGAATCAAAGGGTTGGGATTTCCACAAGTAAATAGTAGTTATGATACAGTTGGGGTTTCCACAAGTAAATAGTAGTTATCATACAGTTGGGATTTCCATAAGTAAATAGTAGTTATCATACAGTTGGGATTTCCGCAAGTAAGTAGTAGTTATTATTCAGTTGGGATTTCCACAAGTAAATAGTAGTTATCATACAGTTGGATTTTCCACAAGTAATTAGTAGTTATGATACAGTAGGGGTTTCCACAAGTTAATAGTAGTTATGATACAGTTGGGGTTTCCACAAGTAAATAGTAGTTATCATACAGTTGGGATTTCCACAAGTAAATAGTAGTTATCATACAGTTGGGGAATTCCACAAGTAAATAGTAGTTGTCATACAGTTGGGATTTCCACAAGTAAATAGTAGTTATCATACAGTTGTGTTTCTTGTTTTCTCAAAATATCGATTTCGTATGTACAACCTTCTCATTCTATACCAGCGATCTGTTTGTGGAATCAAAGGCTAATAGCCTTTTTGTGAAAAAAGTTATTATACAAGTATATTAGTTATGTTCCAAAGTTATGCTATTTGTTCTTATCTAATAATAATGAATCAAACTATCTATTTTCAGACAAAGTTGCCACCGATACAGTTGCCTTTGTTGCTAAAGATGTTTCAGATACGACACCATCTACCGACCAGACCTTTGTATTCACGACAACGCTCTTCAATGAAGGTAATGGGTATAATACCGGCACGGGAGAGTTCACAGCACCGACAGGGGGGTTGTATAAGTTTAACATTCAACTGTGCTTAAATGGTGGAAGTTCCAACTACATTCATTTGGCAATAATGGCTGACAACAAGAAGATTCAGGGAGGTTTCTATAGAGATAATGACACATTAAATTGTTATACAGCTGATGCATTGGTCAGACTCGAGTCTGGTGGAAAAGTATTGGTGAAATGTGATTCTTCAAGTAGCTGTAGTGGTAGCATTTATCAAAGTACCTATGGCTGGAATACATTCTCGGGATATCGTGTCCATACTTGAAAATATATACCCGTACTAAAACATGTAGAGCATATGTGAGGCTAACCTATCAGGCATGCACGCGATATGAAACTAAATACATACACATGGTACCAGTACAGTTGGTGTATATGTACAACATATCGCCGGTTTAGAATGAGAAGGTCGTAAGTACAAAATCGATATTTTGAAAAAAAACAAGAAAAAACTGTCTTAAATTCACTTATTTACATTTACTTTTAGTAAAACAAGTTTTTACCACTTCATTTTGGTCTACGTACGTGACAAAGTCCGATTTTCATAAAAAAAATAATATTAGGCTCATAAGAAGCGCCTTGTGATACTGAGTTTAAATATGTTTCAGTCGTATAAGGTCGTATGTAGTAGTAACGACCTCCTCATTCTAATCCAGCAATATGTGTAATAATTGTAATTGTTTGTTTCCCAGGAAATATTCTTCAATGTACTATGTGAATGGATAACACACTACAATGTATACATTATATTATTGATGGGAACAAAGATCAGTGATTATTTCAATGCATGTTTGATAAATACATTATGAGTGATATCTTAAAATAAGTAAGATTGAAATATTGATCACAGGAAAAAATGGCGACCGATACCTAGTAATCGTGAACTAGGTATCAATCACGTTGCGACCTGGTATTGATTCTACTGATTCGTGTACGTTATGTAGCCTTGTGTCACACATGTGTAGTATAAAATTATACAACATGGGTATGTTGTTCCAATAAATATTGTGCGTTTTAGTATCATTTGATATAAAGAATCTATCACTCGTTCACAATTGATGATTTCACAATTAAAATTTATATTAAACTCGTTCAGGAAATATTTTTTTAAAACTCGTTTAATATAAATTTATATCAACTCGTGATAGATCCTCTAAATATATACATTAATACGAGTCCTCTTTTACATTTATTTTTTAAGTATACGGTTGCGCATTGCAATCATCTTCAAATAAAATTGTCATTAATTCGAGTAATTCGATAATTAATCCTTCTCGAATGTATGATTTTATTGTCATTATGAAGATTTGATGGACTTATTATGTATTGCTGAACAAAACTGAACATACAATAACATGTATCTTGTATTTAGAAATGATAAACATATTTGCAGTGAAAGGTCGTATTTTATTTCTCTCGTTATCATAGAACATTATATAATCATATATAATGTGCACGCGAAACCCTCCCCGCAGTAACATCAATGCCTCATCCCCCACTCACCCTTCCAAAATGCCCCCATACCCAAACAACCAACTCATTAAAATGTGAGCAAAACTACAAAGAATCCAGAAACCTGATAAAATTATACATATGGTAGCATTTAAACTGGTCATTTATATTGAAATGTGACAAAATTAATAAGAAAAATGGCTGAGTGTACATTTTCATATGCCTGCTACGGACCTTACATCCGGTATAACCATTGGACGGAACTCTGGATACCATATTAAATACCCGCTGATTATAAACATTGGAGTACGTACAGAATACTTCATGCTCCAACTCATACTCCGTACTCCAATTGGAGCATTTCATAGTTACAAAAACTGCTGTAACTTCTTTATTACAGAATGGAAACATATGAAAGAGGGGTTCATGTTCTTAATTAGATCATTTGCTACAAGTTTGTGTTGGTTTTGGTGCAAAATTCTTAAACAAATGGAGCATGGAGTTTGGGTATGAGAAATGATTATAATCACCGGGCCTGATGATCTGAGTTCTGAAATTCCTTCCAGTTGCAATTGCATTTGCAAGTTTGTCATGGCCCACTGGCACTAGACCGAAGAAAAATATAAACAGCCATTTAGACCGGTCTAAATATAGATTTTAGACCACGGCTATTTATAAATAAATTATCGGGTCTAGTCCCAGTGTCATGGTCATTTGTGCAGCAGAACTTAGAAGCAGCACAGCTGTGTAATATGTATAACAGTGGTACAGGCGTCAACAATCTCACTAAATTCATCCACTACCAAAGCCCAAATAAGAACTGGATCAAATATCATCGAGTGGCATACATTTTGCCTCGATAGGACGCAGGCCAGTCATCAGACATATTGTTATTTATTTAAAGCCTCGTTGTAGACATTCATTGTCATTAAGTGGCTTGCGTAAGCATGGTGTCTTGACATCGGGTACACACCGGATGCGCGCACATCGACTGGCACCCAGGTGATTTCAGGAATAAAATGGTATGAGAAAATTGGCCATTGAAGGCAGCATTCAGCAGAAAAAAATCGACCACGAAAGGTGGAGACGGAACATTCTTAAAAACACACGTACAACAAGCAAACGTTGCAATACCCAGTACAATCGGCACACCTTAGACAATTCTAAGTCGAATCATATCTTGGACATAAATAGAATGCCGTCATTATTCAAACGGTTTTGACGGAATCAGAACGGTTTTCTAAACAGGTTAAAATGGAACTTACGGCACTGATTAAACATCTTGGACATAATATAGCATGTTGTATATAGTTATGTTCTTTAGAGAGCCATAGCCTACATCTGCGATGGTATGTTAACCGCATCACATATGTGTGTGACCGCATCGCCCGTGTGGAAAGTTTCCACCATTCCTACACTACGTACATCCGAGGGAGTTTCCGGATTCATCACGGAAAGACCTGAGTAGTTACGATCGTGCACAACACGCAACTGAACACACACGCGTTGTTGAGCTGACGACAACGTTTGTTCTACAAACAAAACATCCTGAATTTTGCCACCAGTTAATCATGGAATTTGATAGACACAGATGTATGTCCCTGTGTGTAGTATGACTAATATAAATAACTCGACTGCGTTGAGTAAATTCCGAAAACGTGTCCATAATAGTAAACTAGCTAGCTTGGTTAGTCAATCAAGGGGGGCATAGTTAATTCAGTTGATATGTTGGATAGCGTTATTAGGCTTTGACAATGTAAACTTAGAGGAACGAGTACATGCCTGCGAACCAGTAGTTGCCGGGGCTTTAAGTCACATTATTGCTCCCACTATTTTTTCCGACCATCTATTACATACGGTTAATTATGGACTCATTAGTTTGTGTCTTAACAATTGACCAATACTCGACGATAGAATATTAACTATATCTGTCGAAATAGTCGATCAAATATCGTATTTAGCAAATTGAATGATGAATGAATACTCATTTTGCAAGAGTTGCTCACCTTAGATTTTAAATAATGCATTGATTGTTTACGAATTGTTATTTTGTCAACAAACCGTCTAGATGTTTTATTTCATTTTCTTCCATCTTATGGTGTTTTCCATATTTGGGAATCAACTAAAGTGCTCAAATTGCATCATTCATCAGAGAGGTTATCAATTAATAGATTATTAAGATAGTAGTTTAAGACTTAATATGACTTTGAAAATAACGTTAGGGTAGTCAAAGCAACGGAATACAATATACAGTCTACTAATCATGTGCAGATCCAATCCCTGCTCGAAACAAATTGTCTCATTGAGTACATAAAGGTATAATTTACAACATTTTAAAGTAATATTGGAGGTGGGGATGTTTATATCACAATTTATTTTATGAGTGTGTAAGTGTTTTGCAAACAATGTGACATATTTTCATAGATAAAAGTTATTTTTTATACGTTTTCACCAAAAATTAAAGGCAAATTACCTGTTGTGTTATGTTCAATACTGTTGAGTTGTTCCCAATGTCTTGCTTATTCATGGAAGAATTCCAAATACTAATAACCCTTTCTATATACTGTTAAATAAGGGAAACTACTCTTGATGCTAATCCCTGAAGTCCAAGCATTTAATTTATTTACCAAATAATACGAAAAAGCCGAAGTTTCATGAATGATAGGTTGTTTGTAATTTATCTTCCAGGAATTAGCAAGACAAAGGGAACAACTCAACAATATTGAACAAAACACAAATACAATCAACCAAGATCTCAAAGTTACTCAGCAGCATATACCATGGGCGTAGGAGCAGGGAGCCAAGGGGGGTCCAGGCCCCCAAATGTCAGGACAGGGGGGGGGGAACATATCTCTCCCCCCCAATAATTCAGACAAAAAGTATAATTTACGACCTTATATATCTCCTAATAGGCAATTTGCCTCCAGTTTTTTTGTGAAAACGTATATAAAAAAGTTCTCGCTTCACACGCAAAGTAACTTCCTCAAATAAAAATATGTTAACACCCATTGTTTCCAAAAATTCACTTGTGACATAATTTGAACTCTAAACGTCCTTAACCCCTCCTATATGACTTTGAGAGGTTTGCCAATTATACATAAAGTCTTTGAAACAAACGTTTTCACATTAAGCTTCAATCTCAAAATCGGGCCATTCAAATTTTATGCAAGCACCTACATGGGTTTAATATAAGAACTTAAAACTTTTCTGTACATGTATTAAGTAATAAAACAGGTCCTTTTTAAATACCAAATAACGTATCTCAGAACGCCCAGGATGCACCAGATTGATCCATTTTCTAGAAAGTGTTCCCGGGGTAAAATGCCCCCTGACACCCCTATATTGAAAATTGGTCTACCAATTATGTTGTGCTCTGAAAATAAGACGTAATTATTATTATTATTATTATTTCAACTGATTAACTTCAAGTTACCACGTAATTACTAAATCAAATTTCCACAGAACCATATTGACACTTATAATATAGTCATGGAGGATGGTACAAAATATATTTTTCCCCAAGTTGCCAAATGTTTGCCCCCCCCCCCAATGCTGAAGACGCTCCTACGCCCATGTATATGGAAAATTCGGAGCCCCTTGCTAGGTTTAAAGACTGGTTGACCGGTGAGAAGGTAAACGATACATCAACGACAAATCAAAACGTTTCTCCTGCGAAAACAGCAGACGACAACAAAGCATCTGGTGGTACAGGTGACGCTAGAGGTTTCTTTGATGACGATGATGATAAAGCAAACGAAGGGCCCGATGGTCAAACACAATATTTTAAACCTATCACCAAAAGTGACCAGGAAGAAAAGGTCAATAAAATTTAATTAAGTCGACGTTTTGTCTATTCGGGTGTAATGTTCTACTACATGTTTTGTTCGAGAGGTGAAACTAAGGCTGGCCTCTGGTTAAAGGGGATGTGATATAATTCTGATCGTTTCAATTGATTTAGAAATTTCAGACATTGACTGAGAATATAATTGCTATAACTACTCAAACTTTCAAATCCATGAAATTAAATGCCTCACGAATATCATGATTTTACAGCATGTCATTAATTTAACTCTAAATCATGTAGTTATAAGCAGAATAATCATGATTCACCAAATATTTTCTGAGTAAATGTTTTGTATAATCAGCTTTCTTACAGCTCAAAAAGTGTTCGCTTACGGAAATACTTTACACTTTTTGAATGGAATCACAAGGCGTATCGGAGTATAATCAGTTACCACCGTTCAATTAAATGTAAAAGGCATGGTTTACCTCCCATGGAAAGCGCTATGTAGCGCTCCGCTTAGGCAACGGGTACCAGATTGGCATACAGTATATTCTTGACGAGTCATCCTGCGGGTAACTTTCAAACATACGTACACACAGTGACAGCTCGGCCATTTCCGTTTGTCTCCATTGGATAAAAACCGAGGTGATCAGAATGCATTGTTATTGTTTCAGACAAAATGGCGGATGGAATGAGTCGATTGAAGTTACTAGCTTCTGATATGGGTGGTGAAATAGATAAACAAAACGAACAGTTAGACAGAATTAACGATGCTACAAGTGATGTGCAGGCAACTTTTGACGACCAGAATAAACAAATACGAACATTGTTGAAATGAACGAGGAAAGATAAGAAACTCCGACAAGCACACGATAGTGACGACTTTAAAACGTTCAAGTTTTCTTGCCTTTTCTATCTGATATTTAATGTCCACTCCACTCTATACCAATTTAACGGCTGGACTTGATTATATAAAACATTTTGCTTATGTGCAACCAATGAGAGCGATGTGAAGAACCTATATTGTAACCGTACAGGTTGAGGATCAAGGTTACAGTTTTTAGGGATATATTTATACTATATTTTACAGTTCAATGTCAAAGGTTTCAGCCCGACATTTTGTGACTAAAGACTAAAACGCAATAACTGTATAAATTAAATTATGGTTCTATAAAGGTATGTACGAATGTGTTCTAAAGTTGTCAGAATTTCAAGGTATCAAAGGCAATAAGTGACTATCGATATCTTCATAAACTACATTGTGTTATCACATGTATACAAAGCCTAGTTAAAACTACTTTCATGTCAAATTATATCCAAATTGATCCAATATTTAAAAAGTTATATAGCTTGGCTATTTTGACTGGAGCCTGACCTTTATGCAAGAATATAATACAAGGTTCTTGTTTTGAATATATCAGTTTCCGCAAGCAAATCGTGCGATATCGTCATTTCAAATTAGTGTTTGTAAATTACACCTCGAGCGTCTTCGTGATACTCCCAGATTATGAAAACATACAATCGGTGGTGTAAACGTAGGCAATATATGGACTGTAAAATTATGCTCATCAAAAGGTCAGACTCGTGTCAAATTGGCCAAGCTATACTACAAAGTGTAACCGACCACTGTAGTACATTCAACACAAACCGAAATGGCTGTCCTCGCGGCTTGTTACACCAGCCACAGTTAAAATAAAAGTTTAAGCAATGTTTTTCTTAATATGAAATTACATTTGGAATTACATTCACCGCATACACATGTAACATTTTTGTAAATCCACAGCTTTTTATAGATGATCGATATGCATAAAACAATTTCTGTATAAATATACATGTGTACATTGAAAGAAAAATATAAATTTTACAAAAAAAAACCCTGTAGTTTTGTTCGTGTTTTTTTTCTTATTTTTGTTTTGTTTCGGTACCAATGATACAGTTACTTGTAGACTGGACTACATTCAATGTTTTAGTGTAGGATCAATCATTGATGTGGGGGCTATATATAGCCGCCTTTTAAACTTCTCGTATTGTAAAGATGAAGTTCCTCTCTGAATAATATTAATACACGTACTAATGTTTTACTACAGATGATACTGTATTTGCGCAAGTATCTACTTCAGAAAGTTATATTGGTGTATTGAAATATGTGACAAAAATATGTTCTAAACTAAAAAATTGTAGCTAAAAGTTCGTTCTTGAAGGAGACATTTTGCTACTACTGCGTCATTTAAAGTCTCATCGATAGCTTAGTGGTAGAGCGTCCGCTTTGATAGAAGGAGATCTCAGGTTTATTTGAAGGTAAGTTAGATGTGCCTCGATTGTTAACACGTAAATGATGTTTTTTGTAACTTAGTTTATATTCTGCCAAGAATTCAAGGATGCTTTTGCTGGATGCGCTATATTTCCCGGAAAACAAATTAATGTTCAAGGCTAGCTCTCTGCAGCATACATAACTTGAGATTATGTTTCTGTAATGTTTTCACGTATGTTTTAATATCACGATCATCAAATATGTTTTATGTTGAAACAATCCGTGGGAAAAACTACATTTCTGAGAAAATGTTTGCACAACAACGTCAATGCTAATATATATTCCCACACTTTCGTTAAGCATTTGCAAATGCCACATGCTAAGACAGTCAATAGGTTGTTGATTAGAATCGGGTTTTTGCATATATCATACGGTAAACACTACTGCACACTGTGGTGTACCGTACACATACATATGTACAGGGTGTCCAAAACTAAAGTATACAGTTTCAGTTTCATCAAATCTCGTTACTTTACTATCACAAAGAAAACTTGCACGTGGTTAGACATAAGATGTAAGTTTTCTCTGGTACACGTTTGAAAATCCTAAATCGGATAAACATTTGTTTTAAAATGTCAATTTTATGGGAAATACCTAATTTTGTCTGTATAACGTCATTTTGGCTTTTTAACAAGTTTTCCTAATGTTTGCACTTCTCGTGTTTCCCGCCTTACACTTGTTGTTTAGAAGTGTCGCCTACACTTGACATAAAACTAAACTAATATTTTATACTAAGTACACATGTATATGATGTTCCTCTGGAGAATCCATATTCAGATATCAGATTATGAAAACAAATTTTGCATATTAATTATTAATATTGTTATTTATTTGATAAAAATTATTATTTTTTGGAAAGATTTATGTCAACTATGGTGGTCTAAGCAACAAAACATGTTTGAGCCAATGATTGGACCATTATGTTTAGAACTCCTAGCTTGTGACAAACTTATTTTTGCTCATTTTGCCGAAGAAACATTTTTTCGAAATTCACCCAGGTCCCTCTCACTGGACATTAAGGGCGGTTACCCCTTACCAATACAGATGTTGATACAGTCTAGTGAAGATACGAATAGAGTGACACAGCAGTGGAATCCACTATTGTGATATAATACCGGTTATAAAGGTTTATAAAACATGTGCAATTCTAAACTAAATTCTGCCTGTTCATGTAATGGTTGTAATCTATTTGGGACACATAAACTGCTGTCACTTGCATATCCTAACATCCTAACTGGACAATAGCCCTGTAGAGTATTGATACTAGCGTAGGTCTACCGAGTTTTGGTAAGTAACCCGTATGTGTACGGGGAATTGTTGAACAATAACGTTACAGTATTACCGATTTGTACGATACACACAGTGATTTAACCATCTGGAATAATAATTCACATTGGAAGCATTAATAAGCAATCATGCTGTTGATGTTAGCAAATATCCGTGCCGAATAAATCTTCTACTCGTTTGTTTATAAGCATAACTGTGCACGTACGTTTATACGAGGGTTGGTGAAAACGATCCTGAAAAACGCTTTGTATTAACCGACCGGTATTCTATATATCGCTGGTTAGAATGAGAAGGTCGTAGCTACAAAATCGATATATTGAGAAAACAATAAACTGTCTGAAAGTTACTCTTTACTTATGGTAAAACAAGCTTTTACAACTTAATTTTGGTCAACATGACAATTTCCGATTTTCATGACAATAGGCTCATAAGAAGCGCCTCATGATGCAGATTTCAAATATGTATCAGTCTTATATAAGGTCGTAAGTAGTAGTTACGACCTTCTCATTCTAGTAGACGCAGATGAAGGGGCGAATCGACAAAATATATCTGAATAACATATGTTAATGTAATGAAATGAATCTCGAGCATTTGTGTAATTTATATTCTAGCTTTATTTCTGAGCCATACTTCACCAATTTGTTCATTTAGATCCTATTTACGAATGTATGATTCCAAAAGCGACGTTATACACTCAGGGACAAAAGAAACGCAAAACATATTTAATGGTATTTTTCAAAGTTATTATTTTTTCAAATTCACTGAAATTTTACACAATCATTGGTGACATATTAATGATCCATACTTCAAAATTTCAGTCATTTCTGTCATTGAATAATATTTTTACATAGTTTTTAATCTAACAGTTCAACATTGCAAAAGTCACATTTTTGTCACATTTATTATCTGACGTAAGCACAACGAACACCTCTGCACTTTAAACATCAACGATATAATATTTATGATGTATAGTTGTGGGATAAAGTTTCAGTCTCCCATGTGCTGTAAAGCCAAGAAAATCATAGACGAAGTTTCAAATCATTCTTCATATAAATTGATAGTTTATTTAATTATTAGCTACCAATTGCAAACTAATAAACTCTACATGCATGTTAATGATTTCGGTCGTTAGAAAAAGCACTAGGAAACACGTGCATTATGTTAATGATAGATCAATTTTGTCAGTGTTTATGATACTGCTGTTAAAATATTTTTGTAAAGAGATGTGACGTTGATTGGCTAAATATTAACGACTTTGAAGTATATCGTTATCGTCTTTAATGTAAATTGAAAAGAAAATGAATCAAAATAAACGTGCGATATTTTCAAAAAGGAACTTTATTTTTTCAAACAAGTTGTCATTTTGCATACCCGTGGGCTCCTATGTATCCTAGCTGTAATTGTGGCTGATTGGGAGCGGTTCGTGCGATATAAAATGCGTATGGTACCGTCTTGTCTTCGAGTGGTTATCATTGGTTTCCCTGTGTGTTTGCGGTCCTTAACCGTTCAAGAGGCCTGGTATTGTTCATGTAGCTTTCCAATAATTGAAGGGTGGTAATGAAATTGTCCGACAACATCAAAAGGACTCGAACCCATTTGGAGCAGTCTGATTGCTTCAGGCCGTGTGTGTTCAGGCAAACATGACATGTTTAAAGTTATTCTAAATGTTTTTATTTGATGAGTTTTCATAAGTGTTATGTATACACTGTCATTTGGCAATATAAGTGTTCCGCTTTGCGATTTCGCACGTGCTCCATGTGTGAAAAATAGGTTTTACCCTAAACTGGTATAACCGGTTACAAACACATTTAATTATGTAGAAAAGTGCTGATATGTCAAGGTTGTAACCAATGTATCATTTACAGTAAACGAAAACAATATATCGCACTTATTTAGAAAATTATGACCCGCGAAAAAGTTTTGCGTTTCTTTTGTCCCTGAGTGTATAACTGAATATCGCACCGCGAGAACGACCAACATGCACTAGTACTATAGATCACACCATTATTTTAATTTTCCGGAGGAACATGCGCCCGATCCCCTAGCACATGTTGAATCTCCATCGAGTTGGCTAGCTACGCGCCTGCTAACTGTCTATTAGACTTTAATACTCGAATAACTTGACTTCGTCAAATCTGCTTGTTGAATAAAACAACGAACTGTAACTAACTGAGTTATTTGAACTGCATGATCTGAGTTACTTTGGTAGGTTTGTTAGATTCCATTTACAACACAATGCCTTACCTGTGTTTGCTTCTCAAGCATTATCCGCCACATATATTGAAGGAAATGGCAACCAGTACAATCGTAACTACGTCAGTTCGTAACTACGTCAGTTCGTGCCTAAGACAGCTCGTACGATAAACTCGTACTCAAATAGTTTTTGTATAACATATGGTGTATGATTTAACATATATACACGTACGTGTAGAATGCTTTACTTTCTAACATAGAAGTTGTGTTTCAATATTCGATTAACGATAATAATTGATCTCGGAAATTATGGAGAATAAATATTAAAACTGCCCATTTTCAAGTCAAATTTGTGTTTCTTATCTATTTTGCTTTATACCTGTTTCACATACAAAGTCACATGTTACAGTTAATTCTTGGTAAAACAGATGCACATAAATGAAAACACTATTTGCGTATGTTTATTGATCACCCCTCACGCATGGCATGTTAATGTTACGTCAACCATTATGTACAATAAGTGAAACAGCCTCGAAATATAATGATGACAGGTGCCAAGTTGTTTTTTTGTTACCTGGTATAAGCTCGAGTCGTGGGAAAATATCCTCGCAATCCGTAAGCATACATTTTTATGATATTATTTCTCTCAGTAGATTGCAAGAATGTGGTAAACAACGAATCTTGCCAGAAAATAACAGAACGAGGGGCGTTCAAAATGATATTAACTAGTCGAAACAAATGAAAGCAGCAATCAATAAAATCAGCACATTCCGATCACCTCGGTCTTTATGCCTATTTACCGGAGACAACAAACGGAAATGGCCGAGTTTTCACGATTGAGAGTCAGTACAGCAAAGAGCACATACATGAACAATTACAGTTTCATGTACGCGTAATAATAAAACAAGAAGGGTCATGACGGCCTTATATCGCTCACCTGATTATAAATGAAGCCCTGTACAATTTTCACTCCGGAGGCATAACTTGAAAAATCTTAGTAGAAAACCACTAGACGATGCTAAATACAAAATAGGCATTGTAGTTTAAGACAAGAAGAGTTTCATATGTTCCCAGTATATAAGTCTATGTAAAAATTGACGACCCCTGGTGGGATCAATTATCTATTTGATGCTACATACCATTGCAGTTTTATTCCATGTACAAGAAGATTCTGTATAATTTTATTATGTTTTCCATATATAAGTCTATGTAAAACTAGTTAACTCCTGGCAGGGCCAATTTTGACCCCAGGGCATAATTTGAATAATCATGATGGAGGACCACTAGTTGATGCTACAAACCAAATATGAACGCCTCGGGCCTTGTGTATCCATATAAGAAGATGTTTGTATGTTTCCCTATATATACTAAACAGATTTAAAAACGTGACACTGGGATATGTTGTATTATAGCAGACAGTTCAAGTTAATACCTGTATTTGAATAATGCAAGTTAAGAGTCAATGTATTGCCGTCCTTTTTGTACCAAAATAATACAAATCAAATGATAATTAATAAATATATTGTACAATCAATAAGTCGATCAAGAAAATGAAAGGTGCATTCTCACCACTTGGCAATAGGTATAGCGCCGATCGAAATTGTGCAGGCTTATGTTTGACGGAAGCTCCATGGTTAAATTTAGTTCGATGTTTTTGTAGCGTTTATAATGTCAGTAGGAAACATCTATAACCTACGAGGCCGAATAGATACATTTATTGTACTATCTGAAGCGACAAATTCGGCTACGTCATCTTAACGCAGTACAGAACCTCCAAGTGTACAACAGACAGGATGGCGCCGGATTCCTCAGGCATTTATTCGAACATTGTGCAGGTCTATGAGACAGCGATATGTTGCTGTTAGGAACATTGGTGGAGTACACTGCCTATTTTAACACTGTGGTGAACTGTATTAATCACCCATCATGTCGTGACATGTTATTGCTACACATGTGTTAATCAGTGATCATTTCAGTGAAATCAAATGTATTCATTTTATGGAATAAAATCAATGAAATCACACCATGTGTTAAAGCATCCTTAATAACCAATTGCAACATTATGTCATTTCTATTTCTGGGAACATGGTTTGCTTCCTGTTACGATATAGACACATTTTAAATAATTGGATATATGCCATTTATTCCGTTTAATTTAGAATGTTTCTATTAAGTTAAGACTGTCCTTACGTAGCCTAAACATGCGACTTTGTTATTCAGCAGTGCACTCGATACGCCGATAAAGATGTTACTTTCGTTTTCTGGACCAATGTCTTATTCATGCTATAATTTATTTAATACCTGTTGGATTTTAAAACATTTGGTATCGAAATGACGTCATTTAATTGTCCTTTACGGAAATACCAAGATATTGGATATAGGTATTCGTTTTCATAAGATATATCAACATACCCAAGTGTCGCGTTTTTAAGTCCGTTAACCATGTCTATGTTAAGCAGGTGACCCCCAGCGGGGCCAATTTTGACCCCATTGGTATAATGTGAACAATCTTTGTACGAGAGGTGTTCAACTTATTTATGAACAAAACATGAACACCGATTGTGCAATATTGAATGAAAATAATTGAAATATCTTTTTAAACCATGCGAGTAAATGTTTTAAGTTGAACATATGATCATCATACATTGTATATTTCATTTGGTTAAAGCTTAAAACAACAATTTAGTAGATGATGTTGTTTTTCCTGATTTTAAGGCAAAATGGCTCTTTAATAAGCATCAAGAAAGTGTTTTTATTTTGCATTTTTAATGAGAACATCAGTAATATTTGTCGTAAGACGCGTTATTAAAAGGTCACAGGGATAGGGAGAAGTTCATGTTTGTCCAGCATTTTGTGTTCGCGGTCCTTTTCATGGAAAGGCATTGGGTTTGGTGTTATGGAAATACGCACATCAAAATCAATATCAAATTGGCTGTGGTCTATGTACGAACCGTTTTAAATCAGGTTTTCAACAAAAAAGTGTTACGTATCGTTCCTAGTGACTGTTCCAAGAACATAGTGTTTCGCCCAGATTCAGCTTGAACTCACCATATACAACGCAAAATAAAAAAAGAATATAACTTTGATATATATTATAACCAAACAGTGGATGTCGAAGTCTTCTCATGCTTTAACAATATAACTTTCCCTCTGATTGATACTAAAACAACGATTAAAGAAGGAAAATGTAAACGTAATTATTACGAATCTCGGACCTTCAAAACGCAAATTACAACACCCTCTACCCCAATGTTGATTATGATTTAACCGTAACGTATTGGCAATTTACAATTATTATATATACTTCTTGATACACTACTTTATACGATATTAAAGGTTTTATTCAATTTCATTGTTAGAGTAACACAATATTGATGTTCATTTTCTGTTCATAAATAAGTTGAGCACCTCTCGTTGAGGACCACTAGTTGATGCTACAGGTGAGCTAAAACTAGTTATCCGACCCACTTTTAAAAATATTTAAAAAACTATTTGGTTTTCAATCAAATTACCAATACATTTCAAGGAACAAAGTTTTAAATGACATGTGTCCTGTGAATCATATAGACCATCAGTTTAGTAAAAAAAAAAGGGTCAGCTGGCTTTTTGGAGTTACTCATCTAGGATAAAACATCAGATAACACAAAAACATTACACAATGCCCATACATAACCGAACGATAAAATTAAATATTCATAAAAATAGGCTCATAAGAAGCGCCTTATGATGCAGATTTCAAATATGCTTGAGTCTTATAAGGTCGTAAGTGGCACAGTCGATCATCTCATTCTAAGCCAACGATATGTCAAAAAGTACTGCTATCCTACGATACCTGTGTAACAAGGTGAGAACAAAATGTGAAACCAGAACGGGGCTCGAACCCGTGGCCCTTCGTTTACAGGGCGAATGCTCTACCGACTAAGCTAGCCGGCTGTTTACACAATACAATACAATACAATACAATACAATACATTACATTACAATACAATAGTTTCTTCACTATTAGTTATCAAATCCAATACACCCGACTACTCCAGATAATTTTGTTATGCGATGTTGTTGAACACCCCTTGTGTATAATTATTATGTAACTGTTGGAAGTATTGTATATAAAGAACTTAGACTTACTCCGACATCCATTTTCAAATATTCTTTAAACCTCGAGCAATCAAAGTGCTAAAACATGTTTATTTTCGTTTTAATAGTAGGTCTTATTAAAGCAGGTTTGGCAGCTGAGCCGTCGTCATATTCAACCATGTTTGAGTATGACGAGAAGGTTTTAGCGAAAATAATTCGCCAGGAGTTTATGTACTTAAAACTTCGCGAAGACGTGACAGCTTTTGTGCAGGAAATAAAAGCTGATCTAGCAGAGATAAAAATTAAGGTGACAAATGAACTAAATCAAAATGATGATGAACGTTTAGCATGTAGGAATGAAATAAATGAGGACCGAAAGGCTCGTAGAGCCGAATTTAGAGAAATTGTTGACAATAATACTGATCAAATGAACAATCAAATGGAGGAATTACAGAAGCAAAAATGTAAGTTATATTATTCATGTCTTACTATCGGTCTTAATGTCGTTTTACACTAAGTAATATTATTTTTTTCGGTGCTAGGCTGATGCGGTTGTGTGTTTCCTTTCCTTTCGGATTTGTTATATATATGATTTTTATACCTGTATAAAATGTTTTATGACAGAAAATGGGGTTGCCTTTTGTAGCCCTATTTTAATACATATTTCTTTGTTATTGACTAGCCGCCGTGTTTTTCTATTTGGATTAAACTACTGGCTGCCCGCCGTGTATACGAGTCACGCAACCACGCCGTGATCATAGTCGCGCATGCGCATTTTACATTTCCTGCAGCCTTCTCAATACGCAATTTAATTTTATTTCTGGCATCGTTTTACATCGAATTTTGACCACCACCTCCCATCCTCCTTCCTCTATGCGTATGGCGGCTAGTCAATTTTTAGAAGCCGCTTTGTTTCGCCCATATATGTTTTCATTTTAACTGTTATTCCATATAGTGTGTTTAGGCTTTATTTAGTAAGCCTCATTTTGATATATATATGTTTTTAAGAACCTTATACTGTGTATAAGGTATCTGGCTTTACAAAATAAAGCCCTTTTTCAATTCACACTTGTGTCGTTTTAATTTGAACATACTAGCTTCACCAGTAACCAACACCATGAGGATGATAATAATATAATAGCCGGAAATTTATGGAAGGGAATATCCGCCAGTACATGCATGCTGTTAAGTGACAATTTTATGCTATCTACTTGCTCATGCGTTCTACTACTTGACAACTGCATTTTGGTTTCTTACAAGTGTTGTCCACGTTATTCATACTTCATGCTTCTTGATGCTAAGTGGGCAATCCCTTCATGTATATCGTTTATTCTTGCATGTAATTGCCAACTGCGACATACCTTTTTGTTTTGACTTCTGTAGTCTTGAATTATTCATTCTTACTATTGCTTACTGCATTCTATGTTTGACTACGTGCATTTGACTTTGTTGCAACTGAACTTGACGAACTACAAACAACCTTTTGGATCGTCCGTATATTTTGATACTTGATTAATTGTTACTGCTTTAAAGTTGTAATTTCGCGAATATTTAAGCATGATAATACATTTTACAACATTAAGAAAATTACAGGGAACCAATAGAAATTTTAGCTTCTAGCGCAAATTACTATAAAAGGGAGATCACTCAGGACAGCAAATGTAAACGTTCGGTATTTTCCGTGGTTTAGCGGTGAGTAAGTGAAAACTTGCCCGTCCGTTGTATCGTTTTTCGCGGAAATCATGTCTCTCTTAAAACGAATTATTTACAAGGGACGAAGCTGACACTTCTGACTGTCTAATGTATAGAGGCATTATATCTTATAGTTTAAGACAGGGTTTGCAATGTATTTATGATATATTATAAATTGTACAAGCGTCAACTAAACTCTTACCGTTCTCAGTTCGTATTAACGTAGTCATGTCAATTATATAATTATACAGTATGCTATTTAAATTGGATGATAGTTTGCGAATTCTTGATTTTAGATGCTTTGGTGGACAATTATCTCAAATATGCATGTTATTGTAACTAGCTAGCCTACATTTCGAATACTGCATCTAACTTTATATTCGTGAAGTCCTAAAATGCTTTGTTAAGGCATGGTCTTTCAACTGTAAATTATAACTTAACCTGTCATGCACCACTGCCACTAGATCTAGTCATTTGCAGCACGGCCCATCCACCCACCCTCGGATAATATGGTTACTTTTGCTTGAGCCCAGCATATCATTTGTAAGTTTTACTAATTAGACTGTGACGACGAGATACTTTTTTTATCTAGCCGTCCCAAGGATGGCCCTTCCAAATTCGTTCTCGAAAATCGGCCAACCAGAAAGCTGAATTAGCAGGGTTAATCATGTGCAAAACCTCCATCCTGAGGGACCGAACTCATGATAAGATCCCTACCAAATCAGGGATTCTATATAGAAGATCCTGACCAAACGCAACCATACTGCAGGGACACCCCAGTTCCCTTTTTGCCTATTTCCACTATTTATAGGAACTAAGGGTGGGTAAAAACCGAGGCTCATTGACCTGCTTTTGTCCGCACTTTCCCTGTGGTGGAGGGCCAGATCACAAATTACTGATGCGTTTATAAAGAAACATGTGAGAAATACATAGTAGGCCTAATACACTAGTGACATATATATATATATATATATATATATATATATATATATATATATATATATATATATATATAGTGATAATGATCATAATCCCTCATACCACTTGGTAACAACGAAGGCGTACATCTTGAGAGAGGCGTACTTCACCTAAAGGTGCGTACACACAGTAAGTTTTGATGTAGAGTCCCACAGTGGTCAAAGTGATCGAGTCCAGGCTAGAGCTGCCACCTACATATACCGGTTGTCGTTTAGACAGAGTCCCACAGTGGTCATAGTGATCGAACCCTGACTTGATTTACCACCTACAGATACCGGTTGTCGTTTAGACAGAGTCCCACAGTGGTCATAGTGATCGAACCCTGACTTGATCTACCACCTACAGATACCGGTTGTCGTTTAGACAGAGTCCCACAGTGGTCATATTGATCAAAACCTGACTAGATCTACCACCTACAGATACCGGTTGTCGTTTAGACGGAGTCCCACAGTGGTCATAGTGATCGAAACCTGACTAGATCTATCACCTGCTTGCAAGTATTTCTGCTGAAATATGGCCGGCATATCTATGTGCCGCTATCCGGATTTGAACCCGGATCGCCAGATAAGATGGCAAGCACACTAACCACTGAGCTACGGAGGCAAATGTATAGTTCTTAGATCGACTATGATCAAGGAACAAGATATTGTTCCATATGTTATTTTCTCACTATTTGATATAGATCTAGCTCCCATTAGCTTTGTACAATACTGGTCAATATTTAAAAAAAATGGTGATTAGTACATACTTATATACAAGGCTATCGTGAACAAACAAAAAAATATGTGTCAGTCCCATGTGATATAACTCTAGAAATATAATTCTAGAATTATATCTTTCCTGACGTCCCTGACCATTTAAGCGTAAATAGTTTAAGAAGTGCTATTTTCCATGCAGCGCCGTCCGTACACCTGCTTTTATAATTTAAAAAAGGTATGAGAAAATCCGACACTCACAGGGAAGGCAGCTCTCAAACCAACTAGCCGAGCACAGAAACACCACGACACAACCACCCTGGGAAGTGCCCACAAGCCGCACCCCTTTCCTACAGATACCGATTGTCGGATAGAAATGACCCAAAATTGGCGGTTGGACTAACACTAAATCGTCGTGTAGTTTTTTGTTTAAGCACCGTGCAAGGTTGACATTTTTACGGAAACTGCCGAAAAAGTCTGGTTTCCAGCATTGTATGAATTGAATATTACAAATGCATTCGTTTAAGTTCATGCTAGCTGCTGCTTAGTGCTTATTGGTTTCGCCTTGCTGAATTTGCAATCATTAATGTTACCACGCATGGGTCGGTATGATAATAATGGAGGAACGATTAAATCAAATTCACTAAGTAAAACGTAGGAAGCAGTAAGAATTTGTTGGCATTCACATTTTAAGATGATACACAAACAAATTAATAGAAAGGATGCATTTGTCATTTACACGCAAGAATTTGTAATTTATATACATAGAGTAAGGAAAGATTCATGCCACGTGCCACTTACTGAAGGAAAGAAGCACAAAGACACACGGCTGTTGCAGTTAGTTTAAAACGAATGAAAGAAGGCAAGATACAATTGTCATTTAGCAATATGCATGTAATAAGACAACATAAAATTGTCACTTAACAGCATGCATGTACTGGCGGATATTCCCTTCCATAGAAATTAACTTTAGGTATTGATTATTTTACCGTTGTGCTACCCTTTAAAGTGTATATAGCTATATTCTAACATTTATTTAATGTCAAAATAATTACTTGCATCGTTTTAGTATGATACTAGACTACCTCAATTGCAAATTAAAACTTTGGATGGGTTCCGTGTACTTTGGTTCAATCGTCGAAAAATAGACGACTCTAATAACTTCATAGGGTGTTCTAGAACACTTTCGTAAGAAAATGGACAGTTCGGCATGTGCAATAAATCACAGAGAGAGTTTTTTTTAAAACTGAAGCGAAAAATGATCAAACGGATATAAAAGCATTATTGTGTTTCAGTTTTTAAGCTTTTAAAAAAATATCGTCCGATATAGCTCTAAACACTTTAATTAATTTGAAATTTCGCTAGATTAGAATGAGAAGGTCGTAATAACAAATCGAATATTGTGAAAAAACAAGAAAAACTGTCTGAAATGTACTCTTTACCTATGGCAAAACATGATTTTACAATTTCATTTTGGCCGACATGACAAATTCCTATTTTAAGGAAAAAATGCTTAAAAAGAATCGTCTTATGGTGAAGATACCAAATATGTACTATCAGTCTGATACGGTAATAACGGTTTATATTGTTCCTTGTCGTTAGTACTAAGCAGTTACGATCTTCTCATTATAAGCCAGCGTTTTATTACCATCTCAAGCATTATCAATCGTGAAAACTCTGCCATTTCCGTTTGTCTCCGGTAAATACACTTCATTGGATAAAAACCGAGGTTATCAGAATGCATCAGTGAGAATCAAAGGGTTGGTATTTCCATAAGTAAATAGTAGTTATCATACAGTTGGGGTTTTCACAAGTAAATAGTAGTAATCATACAGTTTTGTTTTTATACAAGTAAATAGTAGTTATCATGCAGTTGGGATTTCCTTAAGTAAATAGTAGTTATCATACAGTTGGGGTTTCCACAAGTAAATAGTAGTTACCATACAGTTGGGAAAAACAAGTAAATAGTAGTTATCATACAGTTGGGGTTTCCATAAGTAAATAGCTGTTATCGTACAGTTGGGATTTCCACAAGTAAGTAGTAGTTACCATACTGTTGGGGTTTCAATAAATAGATAGTAGTAATCATTCAGTTGGGTTTTCCATAAATAAATAGTAGTTATCATACAGTTGGGTTTTCCACAAGTTAATAGTAGTTATCATACAGTTGTGTTTCCACAAGTTAATAGTAGTTATCATACAGTTGTGTTTCCACAAGTAAATAGTAGTTATTGGGAGATCAGAGGACAACAGGATGCCTAACAACAAGCACATGGATGAAAACTATTTTCTAATTGAAGTAAACATGTAAATACTACTTATATAACGATCTTAAGAAAGTTTAGCTATCATCCATGAACTCAGCTGCCCCGCATCCAATTGAACCAATAAACAATTAATACGAAGTCAATTTCCACTCATATAATTTAGACAAATAAATTAGTTACAATAACATTTCAAATCATGATAGAGCACATCGGTTGGTCGAATGTTTGTAGTTTGGAATAATGGGCGTGGTTCCCGCATTCATCTTGCTAACCAAATAGGTTAACAGGACACCGGACAAATCGTCGTTAAGGGCGACCTTTGACAGCAATCCGTTAAGCCACAATAGGCTGCCAAAATAGGCTAAACAATATATAAGCCCCACTGGGCTGCCAAAATAGGCTTAACAATAAATAAGCCCCACTGGGCTGCCAAAATAGGCTTAACAATAAATAAGTCCCACTGGGCTGCCAAAATAGGCTAAACAATAAATAAGCCCCACTGGGCTGCCAAATAGGCTTAACAATAAATAAGCCCCACTGGGCTGCCAAAATAGGCTTAACAATAAATAAGCCCCAACAGACTACCAAAATATATAAGCCCTAAATTAAAGCTAAATTTGAACTTTGGCCTAAAGGCTAAATTTGAACTGTGGCCCAAAGGGCTTAATTTAAAGTTTGTCCAAAATGTCTAAATACCTGAACTACTGAAGCCCATATCTCGCCACACACTGAATTGCGAATGGCCCTGGGAATCAGACACCAAACACAAGGCCCATGACGAAACACCAACCTCAGAAGCTACGGTACCAATAATATAATTTATATAATTATTTTCTAAATAACGAGATTTGAATCGCTATATTACTGAACTTTTGAAAAACAATATTTGAGTTTGGATATCGCTGTCGCCGGTCGCACTTTTGTAACAATAAACACAAATCCAGGTAACCACGCCGTTGTTGATGTTCTACTGTTCTTGTTAATACTGTACACACAAGCTCACATACACGAGTTCACCAATATTCTGCAAAAGACAAACAAACAAAAGCAGGAAAACAATGAAAAGAAGATTGTTTACTTTTTAAGAAATACTTGACCTACACAACATTTGCCTTCTGAAACAAAACTATAAAGTGTTATGCAAATTAACACAAATACAAAAAATATTTTTTATTGGAGTGGGTGGGTGGGTTGAAAGAATATTTTTGACAAAATGTGATACGATTTACTGATCACCCATCCTTGGTGTAGAAATCAACCGGAAAAGGAAGTATCGTCATACGTGCTGCTACGTCATCATTTTCAAATAGCGCAAAGAACCTACAAGTAACGAAAAGCCCTCATGCCTCCAATAACATGGGTTATCCATTAGTAGATAACCCTAATTATTGGGAGATCAGAGGACAACAGGATGCCTAACAACAAGCACATGGATGAAAACTATTTTCTAATTGAAGTAAACATGTAAATACTACTTATATAACGATCTTAAGAAAGTTTAGCTATCATCCATGAACTCAGCTGCCCCGCATCAAATTGAACCAATAAACAATTAATACGAAGTCAATTTCCACTCATATAATTTAGACAAATAAATTAGTTACAATAACATTTCAAATCATGATAGAGCACATCGGTTGGTCGAATGTTTGTAGTTTGGAATAATGGGCGTGGTTCCCGCATTCATCTTGCTAACCAAATAGGTTAACAGGACACCGGACAAATCGTCGTTAAGGGCGACCTTTGACAGCAATCCGTTAAGCCACAATAGGCTGCCAAAATAGGCTAAACAATATATAAGCCCCACTGGGCTGCCAAAATAGGCTTAACAATAAATAAGCCCCACTGGGCTGCCAAAATAGGCTTAACAATAAATAAGTCCCACTGGGCTGCCAAAATAGGCTAAACAATAAATAAGCCCCACTGGGCTGCCAAATAGGCTTAACAATAAATAAGCCCCACTGGGCTGCCAAAATAGGCTTAACAATAAATAAGCCCCAACAGACTACCAAAATATATAAGCCCTAAATTAAAGCTAAATTTGAACTTTGGCCTAAAGGCTAAATTTGAACTGTGGCCCAAAGGGCTTAATTTAAAGTGTGTCCAAAATGTCTAAATACCTGAACTACTGAAGCCCATATCTCGCCACACACTGAATTGCGAATGGCCCTGGGAATCAGACACCAAACACAAGGCCCATGACGAAACACCAACCTCAGAAGCTACGGTACCAATAATATAATTTATATAATTATTTTCTAAATAACGAGATTTGAATCGCTATATTACTGAACTTTTGAAAAACAATATTTGAGTTTGGATATCGCTGTCGGCCAAATGACGACATCGCAGATTCTCGATCAAGATTTCGTCAACGCCAAAATTAAGTCGCCAAAATTAAGTTTTGGCACAGCGAAATATCCAGAGATAGATTGCTGGATGAGCACGGGAACCACGTTCTGTAGCAGGCGGCGAAGTTAGCATACATGTGTCATGCACATGTATTCGGACAAGCAACCTTAGCCGTCGGGCAAATTATTCGGACAAGTTCTAAATTCGCAGACTGCTACAGTACCACACATTCGACTACATTCATTCTAAGCAACAGTTACTGTTAGAAGACACTGACACAATAGTTTCCTTGAAAATATGAACACTATATTATATTTATAACGTTAGTTTTTTGTTAAAACCCACAATACACGGGCCCCAACTGGCAAGGCCAAGCAATATAATTATAATAATCACCACAAGACTACCAGTGTAGCCACAATACATGGGCCCAAAGGGCAAGGCTTAGCAATATAAATACGTCCCAATAGGCTGTCAATGCAACCACAATACATTGGCCTCAAAGGTCAAGGCTAAGCAATTTAAATAAACACCACCAGGCTATCAGTGCAACCACAATACATTGGCCCCAAAAGGCAAGGCTAAGCAATTTATAATTTAAATAAGCACCACAGTCCATCAGTGTAACCACAATACATGGACCCCAAAATGCAAGGCTAAGCAATATATAATTTAAATAAGCACCACAAGGCTATCAGTGTAACCACAATACATGAGCCCCAAAAGACAAGGCCAAGCAATATAAATAAGCTCCAAAAGGATATCACTGTATAAGCCCGATAAGGCTAAACAATATAAGTCCCAAAAGACTAAACAATATATCAGCCCTTGATTAATACTACACAAGATAACAGTAATAGATAATAGCAAATACTACATGTATGCACGAAACATGAAAATGAAATAGCCAAGGAAACATCTCCCACTGTCTGAAAATTTAACAGTTATCAATTATACATTGCACTACTAGTCCGATTTATCGTAATAAGTAATTTGTTAAAGTGATCAGCTATAGTTCCTTATGAAAATTGTACTAACCGCATTTAGAATAATATCATTAAGAACATTATTTCGCCCGTGACCCCAACTCGCCATCAAGTTAAATGCGGCGAAAGCAAGTTAAATTGCTGCTGATAGCATGTAAGTCACTCATAATTGGATAATTGATTGGATTCCCTTATCAAACTCTTAATCCGTACAACGACATGCAGCTCCATCACCTGCGCTAACTTGTTTAAAGACTCCGTTAGAATATGCAATTACTTAGCTTCAGAAAAGAGTGTGTTTAACACCCAAGTACTCTTATTACTCTTATATCGTAAATCATGGACTGACTGAATCGGCAAATTTGGAATCTACTGAGGACCCAACAGTGCTTTTGGTGCGAAATTCCGGAAACGGTTCCAATGTTTGTGATTAAATGGGAAATATTCATAGGACAACTGTCGAACAGGCTGCATGACTTTGGGTTCGCCGATCGCCTAACAAGTATCGTACTATCAATATGCAACACGACCTTTATGTAACATTTATAACAACTGGAACCATCTCTAAATCACTCTATGTGCGTTGTTACTTAATTGACCCATCAACACTAAGGCCATGTAAAATATACCACCTCATGACCGAATAAATACACGTAGCTATAATTGCCAACCAAGCATCAGCAGGTTTGTACAAAAACACGTGAAATGAACCAAACAAAAGTGGCCGCACAAAAGTATACATGTCTCATGTCTGATAGTCCAAGTAATATTCGCCAGATTGACAACCAGTGACTGAAACTATGTTAATGAAAATTTCTCGTTTAAAATATCGCGTCTTTGCTCCATCACAGAATGCAAAGCAATTCATATTAACATAATATTTCTAAATCCCGAATTATCCGAGCACCGAGCTTAGCACGACATGTAAAATTCGGAAAGTAAGCTACAAAGTTTTCTAAAAATGAAGTCCCCACAAAATAAATTGCATCTATTATATAAAAGATCATGCAATTAGCAACCGATCGCTGTATGAACTATGAAGCACACTACACTGCATTGTTAAACTACATGTACTGGTAGCATTCATATTACCATTACGGGTTTTGTATTTTAGAATTGAAATTTTCACAGACATATGCGGACTTTATTTACCGTTTAGCTAATTAACTTCGCTTTACGTTTACCAAAATGATACTGAATCTCCTTTTAAACATTTATTGTCCATTATTAATTTGAATGTACACACTCTTCCTCATTTCCCATTTACTGCACACGTATCAACCGATAATCACAACGCTGAACAAACCATGAATTAACAACATTAACAATTCTAAAACACGGTGCTCAAGTTCGTTCAATCCAACATTGGCAAATGCTGATATGTAAACTTCATCATAAAATTAAACAACCATCGTGAATTACATCGTGAATTAAACAAACAACTAAGTGAACAATAATCCTAACTCCAGTATCTCCTTGGAAACCGCCCCTACACTGAAAATAAATGTCGACACGTTGCAAGTTGTTTATGCTAATTTGAAAAACATGGACACACATCGTCAATTGACATGTAGATACAAGCACCGTGAACACTCCAAATTACTGTATATTATAAATTATTGAACAAAGTGTCCCCTCACAAACCACAACTGTATGCATACTGAATTTAACAAAAGCAAACTCCCACCATTTTATTTCATGATCCGCACCTGTAGTAATACTCTGCATGTCATAATTACGATATACTATATTGCATATATGGCACCTTTTGAACAGCATCTGCAGTGTATCACTACTGTGCATATTAATATTATAGATTTTTAATATCAGGAATATCTAAGATTCTTGGTAACATTATGTAACGCACCTGATTACTGAGCAAACTTATTAATATTTTAGATTTACAAATCTGGAATATGGTATAACGTCATGAACGACATGGCACTACAACACATCTTATACTGCATTTCTACAAAATCTAAAATAAAAATCTCGTATCGCCTCTCTAGCCGCACCTATATATCACAAACGCAACCACCATATCCCGTAAAAGATCTGCACCTACGATACTAAATATGTCGAATATCCTCTAGACACGCACCTGTAATTATTAATTCTATCGTTTGACAAAATCTGAAATTTCGCATCCCCTCTCGAACCGCACCTGTAACAGTAATACTATAATAGTTCGAGAAAGTCTGAAATTTCGTATCCCCTCTCGAACCGAACTAATAATACTCAAGGCCAACCAAATCTGGAATTTCATCACCCCTCTCGAACCGCATCTGTAATACTATAATTCAACCAAATCTGAAATTTCCTATGCCCCATCGAGCCGCACCTGTTATTCTATTACTATCGTTCAACAAAATCTTGTATTTTGCATCCCCTCTCAAACCGCACCTGTAAAACTAAAGCGCCATCAAATCTGATATTTCGTATCCCCTCTGTAACCGCACCTGAAATACTATAATTCAACCAAATCTGGAATTGCGATTCCCCTGTGCAACCGCACCTGAAATACTATAATTCAACCAAATCTGGAATTTTGTATCCCCTCTATAACCGCACCTGAAATACTATAATTCAACCAAATCAGGAATTGCGTATCCCCTCTGTAACCGCACCTGTAATACTATAAGTCAACCAAATCTGGAATTTCGATTCCCCTCTAACTGCACCTGTAATACTATAATTCAACCAAATCAGAAATTGCGTATCCCCTCTGTAACCGCACCTGTAATACTATAATTCAACCAAATCTGGAATTGCATATCCCCTCTCTAACTGCACCTGTAATGCTATAATTCAACCAAACAGGAATTGCGTATCCCCTCCGTAACCGCACCTGTAATACTATAATTCAACCAAATCTGGAATTGCATATCCCCTCTCTAACTGCACCTGTAATATTATAGTTCAACCAAATCTGGAATTGCGTATCCCCCATCTACCCGCACCTGTAATGCTATTGTTCAACCAAATCAGGAATGGCGTATACCCTCTGTAACCGCACCTGTAATACTATAGTTCCACAAAATCAGTAATGTAATATCCCTTCATGAACAGCACCTGTACAACTATTCTTTATGAAATATGGAATTTCGAATCTCCCCACGAACTTCACAAAAGTCATGTAGATCTAATACTTTTATAATAAACTAAACAATCCATAATGTCGTATGCCCTCCCAAAACGCACCTGTAATACAAATATTATACAATGTATTCTATAGCAAAAGTTCTACAAAATCCGTAAGAACCGCGCCTGTACGACTATGCATATTACAATGATTACAGAACACGCAGGCCTATGTGCACAATGCACCGCAGTGTCAACCCAAGCACCTTACCACTTCTGTAAACAACAAAATTTCAAAGAATAATCAGTCATTTTTAATAATAACAAAACAATCATATTGTAGAATTCTGTCTCTCCTCAAGAACTGCACCTGCATGCATATACGTACATCTACAAAATTTGGAATCTCGTTTCCTCTCACGACCCGCGCCTGTACCAATATGAATAATAATTATTATAGTTCTATAAAATATGGATTGACGTAACCCCTCACGATCCGCACTTGTCCTGTCAGAATGTGCGTCACAGCACAGTGATGACGTAGGAATTATGGGCAGAGAACTCAATGCTAGTTCTTAACATTTGAATGGCAAAACAGTGCAAACGACATCAAGGACAAGACACAAAATACCAATGTACAATCATTTTACAACATCAATTATTGGTCTGAGACTGACAATCGCTAACGTCGATTAATTTCATTCATATGGATTAGTGCCATCGTCACGGCATGTCTAACCTACCGAATCAGCCGACCCAAATTCAAACAATCTATCCAACAATATCTCAAATTATTTTAACAAATCTATCGAAAAACAACCCAACATTAAACTAAATAATGTTTGATTGATAGATTCGCATTATTTGCACTTCCATATCAACAGATGAAAGAATATTTTTGACAAAATGTGATACGATTTACTGATCACCCATCCTTGGTGTAGAAATCAACCGGAAAAGGAAGTATCGTCATACGTGCTGCTACGTCATCATTTTCAAATAGCGCAAAGAACCTACAAGTAACGAAAAGCCCTCATGCCTCCAATAACATGGGTTATCCATTAGTAGATAACCCTAATTATCATACAGTTGGGAAAAACAAGTAAATAGTAGTTATCATACAGTTGTGTTTCCACAAGTAAATAGTAGTTATCATACAGTTGGGAAAAACAAGTAAATAGTAGTTATTATACAGTTGGGAAAAACAAGTAAATAGTAGTTATCATAAAGTTAGGGTTTCCATAAGTAAATAGCAGTTATCGTACAGTTGGGATTTCCACAAGTAAATAGTAGTTACCATACTGTTGGGGTTTCCATAAATAGATAGTAGTTATCATTCAGTTGGGTTTTCCATAAATAAATAGTAGTTATTATACAGTTGGGATTTCCACAAGTAAATAGTAGATATCATACAGTTGGGATTTCTACAAGTAAAAAGTAGTTATCATACAGTTGGGTTTTCCATAAGTAAATAGTAGTTATCATACAGTTGGTGTTTCCATAAGTAAATAGTAGTTATCATACAGTTGGGATTTCCACAAGTAAATAGTAGTTATCATACAGTTGGGATTTCCACAAGTAAATAGTAGTTATGATACAGTTGGGGTTTCCACAAGTAAATAGACGTTATCGTACAGTTGGGGTTTCCACAAGTAAATAGTAGTTATCATACAGTTGGTGTTTCCACAAGTAAATAGTAGTTATCATATAGTTGGATTTTCCACAAGTAAATAGTAGTTATCATACAGTTGGTGTTTCCACAAGTATATAGTAGTTATCATACAGTTGTGTTTCTTGTTTTGTCAAAATATCGCTTTGTATATACAACCTTATCGTTCAACTAGCGATCTGTTTGTGGAATCATTAGGCTAATAGTCTTTATCTGAATAAAAGCTATCATAAAATTATATTTGTTATGTACCGAAGTTATGTTATTTGTTCTTATTTAATAATATTGAATCACACTATCTATTTTCAGATAAAGTTGCCACCGATGCAGTTGCCTTTGTTGCTAAAGATGTTTCGGATACGACACCATCTGCCGACCAGACCTTCGTATTCACGACAACACTCCTTAATGAAGGCAATGGGTATAATACCGACACGGGAGAGTTCACAGCACCGACAGGCGGTGTGTATAAGTTTAAAGTTCAACTGTGCTTACCTAGTGGAAATTACAACTACATTTATTTTGCAATAATGGCTGACAACAAGAAGATTCAGGGAGGCTTCTACCGAGATAATAACACCACGAAATGTTATACAGCTGATGCATTGGTCAGACTCGAGTCTGGTGGGAAAGTATTGGTGAAATGTGACTCTGGAGGCTGTAGTGGAAGCATGGCTCAAAATACCTATTACTGGAATACATTCTCAGGATATCGCGTTCATGCTTGAAAATATATACCCGTACTAATACATGTAGAGTATATGTGAGGCTAACCTATCAAGCATACACGCGATATGAAACTATATACATACACATGGTACTAGTATATGTAGAGCAAATGTGAGTCTAACCTATCAAGCATGCACGCGATATGAAACTATATACATACACATGGTACTAGTATATATAGAGCAAATGTGAGTCTAACCTATCAAGCATGCACGTGATATGAAACTATATACATACACATGGTACCAGTATATGTAGAGCAAATGTGAGTCTAACCTATCAAGCATGCACGTGATATGAAACTATATACATACACATGGTTCTAGTATATATAGAGCAAATGTGAGTCTAACCTACAAAGCATGCACGTGATATGAAACTATATACATACACATGGTACCAGTATATATAGAACAAATGTGAGTCTAACCTATCAAGCATGCACGTGATATGAAACTATATACATACACATGGTTCTAGTATATATAGAGCAAATGTGAGTCTAACCTATCAAACATACACGCGATATGAAACTATATACATACACATGGTACTAGTATATATAGAGCAAATGTGAGTCTAACCTATCAAGCATGCACGCGATATGAAACTATATACATACACGAGGTACTAGTATATATAGAACAAATGTGAGTCTAACCTATCAAGCATGCACGTGATATGAAACTATATACATACACATGTTACCAGTATATGTAGAGCATATGTGAGACTAACCTATCAAGCATGCACGCGATATGAAACTATACACATACACATGGTACTAGTATATGTAGAGCAAATGTGAGTCTAACCTATCAAGCATGGCGCACGTGATATGAAACTATATACATACACATGGTACTAGTATATGTGTAGCAAATGTGAGACTAACCTATCAAGCATGCACGTGATATGAAACTATATACATACACATGGCACAAGTATATGTAGAGCAAATGTGAGTCTAACCTATCAAGCATGCACGTGATATGAAACTATATACATACACATGGCACTAGTATATGTAGAGCGAATGTGAGTCTTACCTATCAAGCATGCACGTGATATGAAACTATATACATACACATGGTACCAGTATATATAGAACATATGTGAGACTAACCTATCAAGCATGGCGCACGTATCAAGTATCGCGCCACGTGATATGAAACTATATACATACACATGGCACTAGTATATGTAGAGCGAATGTGAGTCTTACCTATCAAGCATGCACGTGATATGAAACTATATACATACACATGGCACTAGTATATGTAGAGCAAATGTGAGTCTAACCTATCAAGCATGCACGTGATATGAAACTATATACATACACATGGCACTAGTATATGTAGAGCAAATGTGAGTCTATCCTATCAAGCATGCACGTGATATGAAACTATATACATACACATGGCACTAGTATATGTAGAGCAAATGTGAGACTAACCTATCAAGCATGCACGTGATATGAAACTATATACATAAACGAGATACTAGTATTTGTAGAGCAAATGTGAGTCTAACCTATCAAGCATGCACGCGATATGAAACTATATACATACACATGGCACTAGTATATGTAGAGCAAATGTGAGTCTAACCTATCAAGCATGCACGTGATATGAAACTATATTCATAAACGAGGTACTAGTATATGTAGAGCAAATGTGAGTCTAACCTATCAAGCATGCACGCGATATGAAACTATATACAAACATATGATACCAGTAAAGTTGGGTGTATATGTACAACAGATCGCTGTTTAGAATGAGAAGGTCGTAAGTACAAATTCGAAATTTTGAGAAAACAAGAAAAAAAAACTGTCTAAAATTAACTCTTTACTTTTGGTAAAACAAGTTTTTACCCCTTCATTATGGTCAACGTGACAAGTTCCGTTTTTCTTAAAAAAATAAAAATAGGCTCATAAGAAGCGCCTTGTGATACTGATTTTAAATTTGTTTCAGTCTTATAAGGTCGTATGTAGTAGTAACGACCTTCTCATTCTATTCCAGCGATATATGTAATCATTGTGACTGTTTGTTTCCCAGGAAATAATCTACAATGTACTATCTTAGTGGATAACAAGCTTCTATATGGAAATTATATTATTGATGGCAAAGATCCGTGATTATTTCAATACATGTTGGATGAATACATTATGAGTGATATCTTGAAATAAGTAAGATTTGAATATTGATCACAAGGAAAAATGGCGGCCGATAGCTAGTAATCGTGAACTAGGTATCAATCACGTGTTGTTCCAATAAAACGATGCGTATTGTGCGTTTGAGTATCTTTCGATATAAAGAATCTATCACTCGTTCACAGTTGACGATTTCACGATTACGTTGTCAATTGATATATTTATATTAAACTCGTTCAGGAAGTATTTTTTTTAAAACTCGTTTAATATAAACTTATATCAATTGACAACTCGTGATAGATCCTCTAAATATATACATTAATACGAGTCATGTTTTACATTTATTTCTTAAATATACGATTGCGCATTGCAATCATCTTCGATAATTAATTCTTCTCGAAATTATTAATTATATAAGTGAATATAGTGTCGTTATGAACACTTAAGGACTTAAATTATGTATTGCTGAACAAATCGAACATACATGTATCTTGTATTAAGAAATGATAAACAGATTTGTAGAGAAAGGTCTTGTTTTATTTCTCTCGTTATCATAGAACATTATATAATTATATATAATTTACACGCGAAACCCTCCCCGCAGTTACATCAATGCCTCACCACCCACTCACCCTTCCCAAATGTCCCCCTAAACAACCAATTAAATACAAATGTAAGCAAAACTACGAACAATCCTGAAACCTGATAAAATTATACATATGGTAGCAGTTATACTGACCATTTAGATTGAAATATGACAAAATTAATAAGAAATATGGCTGTGTGTACATTTTCATATGCCGGCTACGGAACTTACATCCGGTATAACCATTTGGACGTACTGAATACTCCATGCTCTTAACTCATACTTCATACTCCAATTGGAGCATTTCATAGTTACAAAAAGTTATGTAGTTATGTAACTTCTTTATTACTGGAAGGAAACATATGAAACGGGGTTCATTTTCTTAATTAGATCATTTGCTACACGTTTGTGTTGATTGTGAGGGTCACAGATAAGCAGTTTTTCAAGTTGGAGCATGGAGTATTGAGTTTGAGTATGAGAAATGTCCACCGGGCCTGGTGATCTGAGTTCGGAAATTCCTTCCGGTTGCAATTACATTCGCCAAGTTGTCATGGCCCACTGACAATAGACCGAAGAAAAATATAAATAGACATTTAGACCGGTCAAGATATATATTATAGACCACGGCTATTTATAAAATAAATTCTCCGGTCAAGCCCCAGTGTCATGGTCATTTGAATTCAGAGCAATTCTGCATATGACTTAGTAGCAGCGCAGCTGGGATATAACAGTAGTACAAGGCGTCAACAAGCACATTTATCCATTACCTGAGCCCAAATAATAACTTGGTCAAATATCATCGAATGACATAATGTTTCTCTCAATAGGACGCCAGCGAAACATCGGCCACATTGTTGTTTAAAGCCTCGATTTAAACATTCATTGTCACTAAGTGGGTTGCGTCAGCATGACGTCTTGACATGGGTACACACCGAATGCGCGCACATCGACTGGCACCCAGGTGATTTCAGGAATTAAAAGGTAGGAGAAAATTGGCCATTGGTGCAGCATTCAGCAGAAACATTCGATCATGAAAGATGCAGATGGAAAATTCTTAAAACAAACACAACAGCAAACATCGCAATACCTAACACAATCGGGCCACCTCGAATGATCTCTCGGACATTAATAGAATGCCGCCATTATTTAAACGGTTCTTAATTGTTTTTAGCGGATTGAGAACGGTTCTGTAACCAGGTTAAACATGGAACTTGCAGCACAGATTTAACATCTTGGACATAATATTGTAACAAAAAGTGCGGGCCACCAGTCAGGCACCGACCCTCAGGCGAGCGGACAAAATTTAGCTCTAGGACAAATGCTCTGGCGAGCAGTGGACGCGGGAAGACGACAAGACGTACAAATGCAATAAGAAATATAAGTGGACAGGAGCAGACAACAAGTAGAAATACGATGTAAATTCAAACAAAGATCATTTTTTCAAAAGACAAAATATAGATCAAATACAACAGTTACACATACAATAAAACATATATTGACATATTATCATTCCTCGATAGTCCAGTTCAAGTTCCACAATGGAAATGTCCAAGTTAAAACAACTTCATCCTTCGAGATCAGGGCACTGTTTTACTAACAATGCGTAAATGTCGCGTGAATACGCATATATATCTACCTTACGCAAATTCGTAAGTTTGTTCCACTAAACGATCGCAAGTACTTGCATACATTTACGCTAAAAATATTGAAGATTGAACGTAACTTGGGAAACAATATAACAAATATAAAGGGGACCAGAATGAATCAACATACGCACGTTATGATTCGATTATTAATCACGGTCTAAAACATCAAGTGAAGGTCTTAAACAACAAACGACGGTCTAAAATAACATGCGACGGTCACAAATCAACAGTGCGTGTTAATAACTCTTCACTTACGTTCATATTTGCCAATTAGGGTTGCCCAGCCTTAGCGTAGAAATAAGCTAAAACTTACGATAGAAAGTGAACTACAATATCTTTGTAAAACGCATTTACGCAAATATTATCGACGTATGCAATATTTTAGGAAAACTTAGGTTTACGCTAGCGTAAATGCTTTGATAAAACAGTGCCCTGTTGTCCAAAAGCCCACGATAAAAAGAACGATTGGGTCATATACACAAATGCGAACTTATGTCCAAAATATGGCCTGATATCAATAATCCAATGATATTCCAAGAATCTCAAAATCTGAGACTCTAAGCCAATGAATTATCATGCGGAAAATTCCGCGGTATCTGTGTTCCGTTCTAAGACGGAACATGAAAATTCTGATTTACCACATATTTTAAAAAGTAACGAACTCATAATTTAACAGACACAACATGACCTACGGCACTCGGAACAATATTTCAATTAGCTCAAAACAGGATACAATGTATACATATTAAATCAAACTTTGGCGCGTGTAGAACGGAATGGGAGGGGTATTAGTAACCTTCAGACGAACGCAGATATCCGCTAAAATACACCAACAGTCATCAAGTACAAGTTACTTACAGTTTGTAATAAATTCAATGAATCGATTTACGACTAAAAAGTACATCAAAACAAACAATAAAAGCTACAAATGGAAATGTCACCTATTTCCGCTACCTAGACGTTCGGAATCACAATTTTCGTACTCGACTTTCGTACCCTGCATATAAATCGATGCACACTTTTTAAATGATGAAACTTTAATAAAACATAAGTAACTGAGGTGCCTCAAATTACACTATTATAGCATATCATTTACTCATATTTCCTTTTGTTCTATACGGGCTTGCCCAGGAATAGCCCATATGGGCTTGCCCTTGAATAGCCCAGATGGGAAAGCCTACATGGGACCCGTATTTGTACCAGGTTGGAAAGCCCATAAGAGCTTGCCCAGTAATAGCCTATATGAGACCCGTATGTTCATGTTTGCTGGGAGCTGTGGATAGGTGTACACTTTGGTAAAAGTTCAATCCTTCGTTTAAATTTTAGCCTGCAGATAGATGTACACTTTAGGTAAACTATAAACCTCCCTCAAGACAGCACACAACTGGGTAAAAGCTTGAATCTCCACTACGGAGTTAAATAAAGCATTTAATAAAGAAGAATAAGAAGCGTGCGTGTCATCTCCAATCCGTCTGGAAGGATAATACCTGGGCAAAGCCAAACCATCACCAAACAAACTAGGATTGAATTCTTGAATACATTTTGGGTTTGTATTTTACCAATAGACCGTCTAACACCTCACTCCTGCTATTGAAATCGTGTAGATATTAAAGTAAGATAAAGTTCCAAGTTAAAGTGTCCCCTAATCACAGTTGGATGAAACAGTAACCCTGCTGGCAGCCACAACCACTCATAAAGACCAAAACAAAAAAGTACAAATTTTACACAAAAAAATGTTTTCGTGTATTTTCATTATCAGGAACAATATGATTGTAATTGCTCCTGTCATTATCAATGATATAGTTACCTGTGATCACAACTTAATGATTTCCAACTCAAATGAAATCACCACATCTGACATAAACAAAATAACAACTTTTGAAATTATTAAACATTTTTCATTGTTTCGTTCAAATTTTCTGACGTATCCAGTTTTGTTATTAATTCTAACTTATTTTCTAAGCCATTCACCAATCGAAAAAGTTGTCATTGTCATCCACAAGGTAAAGGTCTGGTGATAGAAAATCTACGTCTGAGGGTGAGGGTGAGATTGTTCGGTACACGATAGGAGCAGTAACAGCTCTCTCCCAGTTGGCGGTAAGGATATCTAGTTCGGTGAGATCTAGTTTGCTCTTCATTTCGGAGGTAGTGCTCTTCATTCTGGAGGTGTTCCTCTCCATTTTGGAGGCACATCTTGTTTGAGATCGCAAGTTCCAGTTATATTCCAGTCGACTCGCAACTCTCTCCTCTTTTTCTTTCATTTTTTGTAAGGTGGTCTGCTAAAAATTATCTTCAATCTCCACGCATCTTTCAGCAACTTTCTTCCGGTTATAATACGAAATAAGACAGAGCAATTAATAAAAATATTTATGAGGAGAAACGTGTTCTAGCTGAATGAATTCCACGATCACTAAAGTGGGTTACTTGGCACGTCAGCGAGCTTATTCGCACTCGCACCATATTTAATGGAGAAAGATGCATTTTAAGCAAATAAGTTCAGTCCCAAAGGTGGAAAAACACAAGATGGAAGAAAACTAAATGCAACATCCAGTTAGTTTGTTGACAAAATAACTAATTGTTAACAATAGATATACATTGTATTTTTAAAGTCTAAAGGAAGCACGTTATCAAATACTTACACGAGTCTCGAGTGTGCACGAGCATTGTCGTTTCTCTTGGTCACGTGTTCTGTATTCTTACTGGTAGCATTTTCACATTTCAGGTCGGAAGCCATACGAATCTGCTTGGTAATGAAAAATATTGAATGATAATTTTTATGTACATGTGCATGTAAAAGGGTAAGTCTGTGTATTGTAGTTTCACCTCACAGGTAACTGTATCATTGACAAAGACTAAAACGAAACAAATGCAAAATTTATATTTTTCTAGATCTATAAAGAAAGAAAGAAAAAGATAAATTTCACAAAAAAACTTGTTTCTCGTTATTTTCTCATTATTAATGATACAGTTACCTGTGGTCACCCCTCCTGAAAGGGCCAGTCAATTCTTACTTTTAAGACACGTTTCATGCATACAGTACAAACCTATCGTATTAACGGGAGCCTGAAAGAGATGGGCATGAGGTAATTTATTTAACTAGCTGGCGGCTAACCGACCGGTCTCATTGGTTCCAAGATTCGAACCTTCAAGCTCCCACGACCACGGCGGACGCCGTAACAACGTGAGCACGGTCGCGGTATGTCACGATGTTAATAATAATTGTCTTTGTTTCGTTTCATGATCAACTCTATCCATCTAATCAACAGTTCCAGTAAAGCATCATAGTTTAAGGGGCCAATAACTTTATCCATTTAATAAACAGTTTCAGTAAAGAATAAAAGGTTAAGGGTATGTGGTCAATAAATTGTAAGTACAACATTAGGTTGCGCATTAAACTATGTTTTAAAAATCATTGGGCCAGGCGATCACACCCGTCAGGTTCAATTGTATGAGCTAATGTGGAATATATAAAAAGGTAACTTACTGGTCCTGGACGTCGGCTGATAGGTGGTAATACAGATTTGTTCATAGGACGACTGTCCATCTCTACTGTAAATGCTACACCTCCTCTAGCCTGCTTGTGCTGATATTCCACTGCAAGTATACCAAATATATATACAGTTTACTCGCCATAGTCAGGCGTCTTGTTAATATAGTAAATTCGGGAGCGAGAAAAACCCGATCCTCACCAGGTATTGAACCCATGGATGCAGGACCCTTAGCACTGTAGGCGGACACTCAACCACAACGCTAAAGAGTAAACTCAACAACAAGTATGTTATAAGTGCCAATATCCCTACAATTACTACATTGATATATATATATATTTTTATATTTACCCAAATATTCTATACTATGTCATAATTAATAATCAACCATTACTAACTGCATGCACCGGTAGTACTAACAACCAAATAGGAAAGAATAGTAAAAACCCGACAGTAAAAATCATGACGCAATGGTTATACATAATAGCAAATGAAATGGAATATACTTGATATATCGGCCGTTTTTCACAAAGCATCTTAGGGAAGATTTAAGTATTTTGACTTAAGTTAAAAAATGAGCTGCACATATTTTGGAAGAAATTAGGAATAAACCGTGTTTTCTTGGTGATTATTTTGGTGCCTTACAAAACGATTCAAACCAAATAAAAACGTTGATAATCTTGATTATCCTATTTAGCTAAACACTTAAGAAAATTATAAGATATTGGTAAAAGTCTAAGTTTTCCCTTAAAGATCCTTTGTGAATACGAACCCTGGTTGTTAAATAAGGCCACGTTCCGATTTACAATCAACTTGATTAGCGTCCATCTGTCTCAATCGATGCAAACAGAACACAGGATTGTACATAACGTATTTTATAGTAAATGTACCATTCCTAACTCATTGTACCATTCCTAACTCACCCAGAGTTCCAACTGACTTTCCCTGTCTCGCCTCGATTGCTCTCCTTTTCTTCTCACGTCACTTTTTTTCCTTTTAGCCAACCAAGTTGACACAACCCAAAGCAACCAGCTGGTTTAGGAGCAGGAATTTCGTTCTTGGTACTATCTACTTTACCATCAGCTGTTTTTGACTTCATAATGGGTGATAATTTAACTGTTAGTCTCATTTCTACAGTATCATCTTCTTGGCACTCAGAACCAGTTGCATTCTTCTACAACATTTAACATTGTTTGAAAGGTTGGAGTTTTTTTTTCAATAAATATAATATAATTCTAAAGTTAGTAAGAAAAAAGAAGAAGAAGCAGAAGAAGAAGAAGAGGAGGAGGAGGAGGAGTAGGAAGAAGAGAGATTAAAGAATATTTTAACAGTGGGATAGACAAATACAAAATGTCCTGAATAAAATGGAGAGTACGATCTCCTTAAAAACAAAAAATGAATGTTTATCAGATTGATCTCTCTACCGAATAAACTAACTTTTAGTAACCATACACAACTACAGGAATATTGGTAACAGTCTACCTTTTACTTCCTCTTCTCCTTCTTGTTTTTTTTTTGTTCTCTCACTAGTACTGTCTTCTATGATTTCGCCAACCCCATTATCAACGATCAACATTTCAGGTTTAAATACAAAATGTACTTGTGTCAGCCATCTTTAACTCAAATTTTATAAAGTCTTCATCGATATCTTTATTCATTTTTTCTTGATGCTGACCTATTTGATCCGTTGCTGAAACATTTGTCTCATTTGTCTCGTTCGTTGCTAACGTGTTTGAGGCGACAACACAATCATTTGTTGATTTATCAATGTTAGTTGCCAATTCCACTAAATCTGTCGTCACTTCTTGTTCACAAATGTTATCTCTTGATTTATTTGTAACATCGACCAACTTAACAATATGACTGTTGTCTGTAGGTGCTGATTTCACTTGGATAAGTGTACTCTGGCGCTTTTCGTGCGCCATCTTTTCTGAGCGGCGTATCCAAGTGTGACGTCACAGACGTTGCAACGTCATAACGTCACTTAATCGGGACACTCGGACATTACTGATGTAACGCTACTCGGGCGTAAATTGAACGGTTCTTTACGGTTATTACTGCAATCTGTTTTAATAATTTGTAAACGGGATAAGTAAGATACTAGTAATTTACTACGCAGATTAAAAATCATGGACATAAATCGCTGGCTTAGAATGAGAGTCTATTTTCTTATTTACCTTGTTGCAGCTTAACACACCCGAGGAATATTCCGGATTCATGACGGAAAGTCTCGAGCAGTTACGATTGAACGAACGAACGAACGTACTGAGCTCGGTAGTTTCCGCGTTCGAAAGAATACGTAATAACTCGACTTTTACAAACCATATCATTCATTCGTTCGTTCGTTCGTTCGTTCGTTCGTTCGTTCGTTCGTTCGTTCGTTCCCACCATTTTCTCTCCATTTCTCTCCATTTTCTCACCATTTTCTCGCAATTTTCGCACCACTTCCAACCATATTCTCATCCTCTCCTCACCATTGTCACTCCATTTTCTAGCCGTTTTCTCACCATTTTCACTCCATTTTCTCATCGTTTTCTCACCATTTTCACTCCATTTTCTCATCGTTTCCTTACCATTTTCACTCCATTTTTCAACGTTCTCTCACTATTTTCACTCCATTTTCTAACCGTTTTCTCACCATTTTCACTCCATTTTCTCATCGTTTTCTCACCATTTTCACTCCATTTTCTCATCGTTTCCTCACCATTTTCACTCCATTTTTCAACGTTCTCTCACTATTTTCACTCCATTTTCTCATTAGTTTCCCACTAATTCTCACCATAATTCGATACTAATTTCCCACCATTCCTTACCGTTTGTCCATTGTACATTTTCTTATATATCTCCGGGAATTTCATAAAATAATTTTACGAATAGCTTATAATTTGGAATAATGTTGGGAAAACTATCACAACCAATGGGTCGTATGAATATACCCTCCGCAACCCTTTCATCCAACCTGGACATTCTGGGCGACTGTATAAAGCAGTTGGTAGAGGAAGGATGTGTGCTTTAAGGCCGAAATTTAAGGTCCAATATCCAAACCTCGTCTGCACAACAGCTTTTAACAATTCTCTGAGCAAGAATAACCCACAATGCTCCACTCGACCATCATATGAATTGACATTTCACCAGAGCAGAGATCGCTCCACCTGGCTGTTTGTCGAAGGCTGCTTGGCGTAGGTTTTTGGGTCAATTCTTTGGATCATGTGATTATCATGGGCGTAGGATCAGGGGGGATCTGGGGGGGATCAGCATATCTCACCCCACCCCCCACCCCAATAATTCAGACGAAAATTTTAGACCTAATATATATCGTTTTATGCAATTTGCCTCCAGTTCTTGGTGAAAACGTATAACAAAAAAATATTGCCTCGCTTCGCTCGCAAAATAACTTTAAATAACAATGTGTCAACACCCATTGTTTGCACAAAAATACACTCGTGACACACATTGTACTCCCCAACATCCCCAAACCCTCCTATATGTCTTTGAGGGGTTGTCAATTACATATAAAAACCTTTGAAACAAACATTTTCACATTAAGCTACAATCTCCAAATCGAACAACTTACATTTTGTGCAAGCACTTAATCGGGTTAAATGTAAGAACTTAAATTTCCTATATTTTGGTCCTTTTTTAATACCAAAAAAGGTATCTCAAAACGCCTAGAATGCACCAGATTGATCCATTGTTGAGGAAATTTTCCAGGGGGAATGCCCCCGAACCCCCTTATATGTAAACTGATCAACTTCCTGTTACCACGTAATTACTGAACCAAATTACCGCAGAACAATAAACTCAAAGTTAGTTATGAATATAGGAGGGTCGTGGACGTCTAAGAGTACAATTTATGTACTAGTGTATTTTTGTGCAAAGAATGTGCGATGACATATTTTGACATAATGAAGTGACTTTGCGAGCGAAGCGAGCAAACATTTTGTTTACCCACGTTGTCAAATGTTCCCCCCCCCCCAAATGTTGAAAACGCTCCTACGCCCATGATTATAATTTACTGTTAAAATTTTCTTAAAGGATATTGATTGACAACTGGTGTAATGTCAATAATTGGTACCGGTAGGAGATGTTTGATATTTCTGGGCGCCGTATCTCAATGTTGGCTGCACACAAACTAATACAAAAATAGTCTCACCAGGTGGACTCGAATGTAGTATGCAATATACCTACCTACCTAATCCTCTTCGGGCTGGTTTGCCCCTAAAGCCATAGTTTGCAATATAATCTTGGAAATTTTACAGTTTTGCTCGGCTATAGTTTTAGGATATGCTTAATTGGGGGAAAATTGCATTAAATTATATTACGTGATAGTAGTTTAATAAGGTTATATTATATAGCCTAAAGTACATTCCGTATATGTAAGAATACCCGACAAGTACCGAGTTCGCTCTATCTTTAGCTGTTTTTAATTGATGCTCGACCAAATGCAGTTTCCAGCCGAGGGTAATAATTTGGTCGAGCATCAATTAAAAACAGCTAAAGATAGAGCGAACTCGGTACTAGTACTTGTCGGGTATTCTTACATATACGGAATGTACTTTAGGCTATATAATATAACCATATTAAATGCACGATCGTTATAATCAAGAAAAACCTCACCATTAGAAGACTAAATCGCAATAGTTTTGAGCGTAAAACCGCATTCATTTGATCACGTGATTCTACACACTGGTAGTATATATACTAGTAGTAGTATCTACTTGCCTTACTTTGTGCGGTTACGCATGGCTGAATTCGGAGTAGTAGTACATTTTGTATATAATTACCCATATACGCATTTCTTGTGGCTGTGGCTGTGACTGTGGCTACGCATGGCTGAATTCGGTTTAAATATATATTCAATCCCTTTCATCGCTTAAATTACCTAGTGTGTTACATGAATAGTTTTAATACTATATCGACTTTTTGTATAGTGGACTAAGGGAAGTAACTATCGTAAATATAGTAGTCATTATTCTCGCTAGAGTGACGTCCCTTCTTAGAATCAGTCTACACTGACATACTGTCAATTCAATAAGTAATACTAATGAGGGAAGTACCCCATTCAAAAATAGGGGTGCTATTTGTTGTTCGCGGACTCCAACTAGCAACATCGACATGTGTTTCATGTATAATTGTTGAATCGGTGTTGTTGTTTAAGGGAGCAACACTCAGAAAAGCTTGCACTGTATATACATTTCACATCATATTTTAAATGTAGGTTATTGATCCGTACACGTATATGTGTGTGTATATAGTTTAACGATACATTCTACATTGTCGTGATAGAAATAAATTATTCTTAGTTTAAAAAATGTTTCTCAGCTAGATTAATACCGCCGTCTGAAAGTATTATATTCGCATTAATTTAGATCCGTATCTTATGTTTACCCCAATCAGATTTGTTAAAAATCGTTCATTAATATCAAGTTTCGGTATGTATGTGTACTTCTAGATTAATAGTAAAACTGTATGACTTATAATACAAATAGTTCGAGTAGTGGTAATATATTCGCGTTTTGAATGTATAGTAAATATATATAGAGGATATTTGTATATTTGATCGGCTGATAATTCACCGAGTGAGTCAGATGACGTAATATTTTCACGAGTGGCATAGCTGCTCACGAGGTGAATTATCAAACAAGCATACACGGTAAAATACTAAAATTCTATTTGTTTCATGCTTCAAATAGCTTAAATGGTGGAAATACTCCACTTTTTAACTGAACTGTTTTACGTGAAGTCGTTTTCCCGCCATGCACGCGTCGAGTTGCAATCAAATAGTTCTTCTGCAATGGCTTCAATTTCGTCCATTTGTTTTACATTTATGTACATATAACGTTCTGTTATTGGTTAAAGATTAAGAGCGCAAGTGAAAATGCTTATTATTTTATTTTTGGCGGCGGGGATATTTGTTTTTTAAAAAAAAGTCCGTTTGCGTGAAATCATCGGATGAACTGTGAAATTATGAACTGTGAAATTATCGGGGAAATTATCCACCGTTATTCCGCCGTAAACCACCGATTAGCATGAAATAAACATGTATACATAGACTTACTAGTATATTATATACTCATATTTCAAGTTCTGTAGTGTATACGAAACACATAAAATAGGATAAACTATGATTTACATTTACGATGGGAAAACTTATTAACAACATTTGACATTGAAGTAATTGTCTGCTTAAAGAAACTACGTCTTTATGATAACGAGTACGTTTTTGTGCTATATTATGAAAAAGGTGTAGTAACGTTAGTACACGATGTCGAGCAATAGTCTACGAGTGTTAAACTGACGGTCGCAACATATACATTTGTTAGAATAATACGCGCTTGTTTGCCATACTCTCAAATCATGTAAAAGATAGTTCAAATAAAGGACATAATTACTACTTTTTTTGCAACGAAATATTTCCTCGATAGCTTAGTGGTAGAGCGTCCGCTTTGATGGTAGGAAATTCCAGGTTTATATGAAGGAAAGTTTAATGTGCCTTACTTCTTAACACGTAAATGATGTTTTTGTAACTTAGTCTATATTTTGCCAAGAATTCAAGGATGCTTTTGCTGGATGCGCTATATTTCCCGGAAAACAAATTAATGTTCAAGGCTAGCTCTCTGCAGCATACATAACTTATGTTTCTGTAATGTTTTCACGTATGTTTTATCACAAACATCAAATATGTTTTATGTTGAAATAATCCGTGGGAAAATCTACTTTTCTGAGTAAAAGTTTGCACAACAACGTCAAGGCTAATATATATTCCCACAGTTTCGTTAAGCATTGGCACATGCCCCATGCTAACACAGTCAAGATGTTGTTGATTAGAATCGGGTTTTTGCATATATCGTACGGTAAACACTACTGCACACTGTGGTGTACCGTACACCTACCTATGTACAGGGTGTCCAAAACTAAAGTATACAGTTTAAGTGTATCTCATCAAATATCGTTGCTTCGCTATCACGAAGAAAACGTGCACATGGTTAGACATAAGATGTAAGTTTTCGCTGGTACCAGTTTGAAAATTGAAAATCGGATAAATATTTGTTTAAAAATGTAAAATTTATGAAAATACCTAATTTTGTCTGTGACGTCATTTAGACTTTTTAACACATTTCCCTAATGTTTGCACTTCTCGTGTTTCCCGCCTTACACTTGTTGTTTAGAAGTGTCGCTTACACTTGACACATAACTAAACTAATATTTTATACTAAGTACACATGTATATGATATTCCTCTGGAGAATCCATATTCAGATATCAGATTATGAAAACAACTTTTGCATATTAATTATTAATATTGTTATTTATTTGATAAAAATGATTATTTTTTGGAAAGATTTATGTCAACAATGGTGGTCTGAGCAACAAAACATGTTTGAGCCAATGATTGGACCATTATGTTTCTCCTTGCTTGTGACAAACTTATTTTTGCTCATTTTGCCGAAGAAACTTGTTTTCGAAATCCACCCAGGTCCCTCCCCCTGGACATTAAGGGCGGTTACCCCTTACCAATACAGATATTGATACAGTCTAGTGAGGATACGAATAGAGTGACACAGCAGTGGAATCCACTATTGTGATATAATACATGTTATAAAGGTTTATAAAACATGTGCAATTCTAAACTAAATTATGCCTGTTCATGTAATGGTTGTAATCTATTGGGGACACATAAACTGCTGTCACTTGTATATCCTAACATCCTAACTGGGCGACACACACAGTGATTTAACCATCTGGAATAATAATTCACATTGGAAGCAAAAAAAAGCAGCCATGCACTTGATGTTTGCAAATATCCGTGCCAAATAAATCTTCTACTCGTTTGTTTATAAGCATAACTGTGCACGTACGTTTATACGAGGGTTGGTGAAAACGATCCTGAAAAACGCTTTCAATTAACCGACCGGTATTCTATATATCGCTAGCTTAGAATGAGAAGGTCGTAACTATAAAATCGATTTATTGAGAAAACAATAAAAAATGTCTGAATGTTACTCTTTACTTAGGGTAAAACAAGCTATTACAACTTAATTGTGGTCAACATGACAATTTCCTATTTTCATGAAAACAAACTCATAAGAAGCGCCTTATGATGTAGATTTCAAATATGCATCAGTCTTATGAATTCGTAAGTAGTAGTTACGAACTTCTCATTCTAGTAGACGCAGATGAAGGGGCGAATCGACAAAATATATATGAATAACACATGTTAACGTAATGAAATGAATCTGGAGCATTTGTATAATTTATATTCTAGCTTTATTTCAGAGCCATACTTCACCAATTTGTTCATTTACCAATCCAATTGCGAATTTATGATCCCAAAAGCGACGTTTTAAGATCTGAATATCGCACCGCGAGAACGCCCAAAATGCACTAGTACTATAGATCACACTATTATTTTAAGTTTCCGGGGGAGCATGCCCCTGATCCCCTAGCACATGTTGAATCCACATCGATAGTTGGCTAGCTACGCGCCCACTAACTGTCTATTTGACTTTAATATTCGAATAACTTGACTTCGTCAAATCTGCTTGTTGAATAAAACAACGAACTTTAACTAAGTAAATTATTTGAACTGCATAATCTTAGTTACGTTGGTAGGTTTGTTAGATTCCATTTCAACACAATGACTTACCTTTGTTTGTTTCTCAAGCAATATCCGCCACATACATTGAAGGAAATGGCAATCAGAATAATCGTAACTACGTCAGTTCGTACCTACATCAGCTCGTACCTACATCAGCTCGTACAATCAACTCGTACTCAAATAGTTTTTTGTATAACATATATAGTATGATTTAAGATATATAGCATAATTTACTTTTTAACTTACAACGTTACAAATTTGAACGTTTTGGTCGTTCAATATCAAGTGACGATGTAGTGTGAGACGGTTTGTGTTTCAATATTCGATTAACGACAATACGATGGCTTAGAACAAGAAGGTCGTTACACTACCAAATCGATATTTTGAGAAAACACAAAAAAACTGTCTGACATTTACTCTTTACTTTTACAACTTCATTTTAGTCAACATGACAAGTTCAGATTTTTATGAAAATGGGCTCATAAGAAGCGCATTGTGATGCTTATTCTAAATATGTATGAATCTTAAAAGGTCGTAAGTGGCACGTACGACCTTTTAATTCTAAGCCATCGAATAATTGATCTCTGAAACTATGAATACTAATAAATGAAAAACACTATTTTCGTGTATTTATTGATCATCCCTCACGCATAGCATGTTAGTGTTACTTCAACCATTATTTACAAAAAGTTAACAGCCTCGAAATATAATGATGACAGGTGCCAAGTTGTTTTTGTTACCAGGTATGAGCTTGAGTCGTGGGAAAATATCCTCGAAATCCGTAATCATACATTTTTATGATATTATTTCTCTCAGTAGATTGCAAGAATGTGGTAAACAACGAATTTTGCCAGAAAATAATAGAACGAGGGGCGTTCAAAATGATATTAACGAGTCAAAACAAATAAAAGCAGCAATCAAAAGATTCAGCACATTCCGATCACCTCGGTCTTTATGCATATTTACCGGAGACAACATACGGAAATGGCCGAGTTTTCACGATTGAGAGTCAGTATAGCAAAGAGCACAAATGTGAACAATCACAGTTCCATGTACGCGTAATAATAAAACAAGGGTCATGAAGGCCCTATACCGCTCACATGATTATAAATGAAGCCCTGGGGTGGTATTCACACCAGGAGCATAACTTGAATAATCTTGGTAGTTAACCACTAGACGATGCTAAATACAAACTAGGCATTGTAGTTTAAGACAAGAAGAGTGTCATATGTGCCAAGTATATAAGTATATGTAAAATTGATGACCCCTTAGCGGGATCAATTTTCACCCTAGGGACATAATTTAAACAATCTTGGTAGAAGACCACTAGTTGATGCTACATACCATTGCAGTTTTTACAATGTACCAGAAGAGTTTGTATATGTTTTTCCTATACGAGGGTCATCCAATATATTCATAGACAATCATTCTCACTTTATTATATTTGTGTTTAAATAATAATTTCTTATATCATTATAAACATCTATCTATTATCTACCGTAGATACAAATTTATCTTTATTTATGCAACACAGTAGCATGTCAGCAGCCTTTGTGTTACCATAGTAACGCGCTACCACCCCCGACTGACGTAACGTACCCTTTTCAATAGTTCAAATAGTTATAAATTCCGAACTAATTCATTTACATTGCCATATGTTTGCCAGATTATTGCAAAATAGTATCATAACAATTTGGTGAAATTATTAAGTTGTTTAGACGTTTGAGTTTAAATTGAGAAGTGTTTTATCTATGTCTTTCACATTATCATTTACGTCAAAATGCCGATGCATTTATGCAAGCGGAAATTCATGCAACTATTAAATTGCGCACTTGTCATGGAAATACACAACAAACACACATAAGCAGCTGCTAATGAGAGCAAACGGAGAACATGCTGTATTCAGTGTCCCTGTGTTTTAGTGACAAAAGCATATTTCTGAAGAGCATCATGGTATTAAAATGATAGAGGGATCGAACGAAATCGGCAAACGTAGGGATGTTTGAGGAAACGCCAGTCAAAACTTGCGATGCGTTTAAATTTAGCATACATCCATTAAGTCCAGCATGATATTTAACTTTGAATACATAAATGTTGTAGTAGACCTATTTAATAATATATAACTTAAATATTTGTGTTCAATTCCATATTAATGACACAATTCCATTTCGGGTTTACCATTTGAAAAACAGCTAAACGTCAACAACGTCGCTGACGTCAGAATATATTTGCGTTGTGTGGTGGTTGTGGTAAGGTGATAGTTTTGTTTTATCCATATCTTCTTTAAAAATGCTTTGATTCGTGCAAAGTTTTCTGCACTTGTGTCCGAAAGGCTGTAGTTTAGTGCGATATAATTAGTTATAATCTGTGTCAATGTGTATTAAAATGACGCGTCCAGTCCACGAATTTATTGAATAACCATCGTATAAGTCTATGTAAAACTGGTTAACTCCTGGCGGGGCCAATTTTGTCCCCAGTGGCATAATTTAAATAATCATGATGGTGGACCACAAGTTGGTGCTACAAACCAAGTATGAAAGCCCCGGGCCTTGTGGATTCAGACAAGAAGATGTTTATATGTTTTCCCTATATAAGTCTATGTAAAACTGGTGACTCCCAGCGGGGCCAATTTTGACCGCATTGGTATAATGTGAACAATCTTTGTAGAGGACCACTAGTTGATGCTACAGGAGAGCTAAAACTAGTTATCCGACCCACTTTTAAAAATATTTTAAAAATGATTTGGGTTTCAATCAAATTACCAATACATTTCAAGGAACGAACAAAGTTTTAAATGACATGTGTCCTGTGAATCATATAGACCATCAGTTTAGTAAAAACAAAAAGGGTCAGCTGGCTTTTTGGAGTTCAGTCTTATAAGGTCGTAAGCGGCACTGTCGATCATCTCATTCTAAGCAAACGATATGTCAAAAAGTACTGCTATCCTACGATACCTGTGTAACAAGGTGAGAAAAAAATGTGAAACCAGAACGGGGCTCGAACCCGTGAACCTTCGCTTACAGGGCGAATGCTCTACCGACTGAGCTAGCCGGTTGTTTACACAATACAATACAATACAATACAATACGATGCAATACAATACAATACATTACATTACAATAGTTTCTCCACTATTAGTTATTAAATCCAATACACCCGGCTACACCTGATATACAATTTTGTTATGAGATGTTGTTGAACGCCCCTTGTGTATAATTATTATGTAACTGTTGGAATTACGTGTATCGGATATAAAGAACTTAGAACTACTCCGACATCCATTTTCAAATATTCTTTAAACCTCGAGTAATCAAAGTTCTAAAACATGTTTATTATCGTTTTATTGGTATGTCTTATTAAAGTAGGTTTGGCAGCTGAGCCGTCGTCATATTCAACCATGTTTGAGTATGATGAGAAGGTTTTAGCGAAAATAATTCGTCAGGAGTTTATGTACTTAAAACTTCGCGAAGACGTGTCAACTTTCGTGCAAGAAATAAAAGCTGATCTAGCAGAGATAAAAAGTAAGGTGACAAATGAACTAAATCAAAATGATGCTGAACGTTTAGCATTTAGGAATGAAATACATGAGGACCGAAAGGCTCTTAGAGCCGAATTTAGAGAAATTGTTGATAATAATACTGATCAAGTGAACAAGCAATTGGAGGAATTTCAGAAGCAAGAAGGTAAGTTATATTATTTATGTCTTAATCTACATGTAGGTCTGAATGTCGTTTTACACTTAATAATATTTTATTTTCGGTGCTAGGCTGATGCGTTTGTATGCTGCCTTCCCATTCGGATTTTCTTTATATCACATGACTTTCCTTGTACCCGGTAACTACGTATAATCTTATACGTAACATTGGCCAGAGGCTCACTTCATAAAAGTTACAAAACGCATTTAATATAAATTTATATCAATTGACAACTCGTGATGGATCCTCTATATAATAATAGAATAGTCGGACATTAAGTTAACATTACGTATTGATTATTTTAAAGTTGTGCTACCCTTTAAAGTGTATACAGCTATATTCTAACATTTATTTAATGTCAAAATAATTACTTGCATCGTTTTAAGTATGATACTAGACTTCCTCAATTGCAAATTAAAACTTTGGATGGGTTCCGAGTACTTTGATTCAATCGTCGAAAAATAGGCGATTCTTAAATTATAATTTCATAGGGTGTTCTATTGATTACCAAAAACTTTAATCCCATCGAACATTGATTTTGACCCCTGTTTTGTTACCTGAAATGCAAAATCCACGAATTCAAGTGCCAACGAAATTGTCTTTTTTACCAAAACCACGAAATTTCGTCCCAACGAATTTAAATGATTTTACAGTTTTTCATTGTTGTGCTTTTAGTGTGCCGTTTAATTTGACATTTCGCTGGCTTAGAATGAGAAGGTCGTAATAACAGAAACGATACTTTGAGAAAAAAGAAATAGTATCTGAAATTTACTCTTTTAATACAGTACTTATGGTAAACAAGATTTTACAATTTCATCTTGGCCGACATGACAAGTTTCGATTTTAATTAAAAATGCTTAAAAGAATTGTCTTATGGTGCAAATTCCAAATATGTACTATCGGACTTATACGGTCATAACGGTTTATGTTGTTCCTGGTCGTAAGTACTAGTACTAACAATCTTCTCTTTATAAGCCAGCTATCAATCACCATCTCAAACATTATCAATCGTGAGAACTCGGCCATTTCCGTCTATCTCCGGTAAATACACTTTATTCATTGGATAATAACCGAGGTAATCAGAATGCATCATTGAAACTCAAAGGGTTGGGATTTCCACAAGTAAATAGTAGTTATGATACAGTTAGTTTCCACAAGTAAATAGTAGTTATCATACAGTTGGGGTTTCCACAAGTAAATAGTAGTTATGATACAGTTGGGATTTCCACAAGTAAATAGTAGTTATGATACAGTTGGGATTTCCACAAGTAAATAGTAGTTACGATACAGTTGGGATTTCCACAAGTAAATAGTAGTTATGATACAGTTGGGATTTTCACAAGTAAATAGTAGTTATGATACAGTTGGGATTTCCACAAGTAAATAGTAGTTAGGATACAGTTGGGGTTTCCACAAGTAAATAGTAGTTATCATGCAGTTGTGTTTCTTGTTTTCTCAAAATATCGATGTTGTATATACAACCTTCTAATTCTAAACCAGCGATCTGTTTGCTAATAGCCTTTTTCTGAATAAAAGTTATTATAAAATTATATTAGCTATATGTTCCAAAGTTATTTATGTGTTCTTATTTAATAATATTGAATCACACTATCTATTTTCAGATAAAGTTGCCACCGATACAGTTGCCTTTGTTGCTAAAGATGTTTCGGATACGACACCATCTGCCGACCAGACCTTCGTATTCACGAGAACACTCTTCAATGAAGGTAATGGGTATAATACCGGCACGGGAGAGTTCACAGCACCGACAGGAGGTGTGTATAAGTTTAACATTCAACTGTGCTTAAAAAGTGGAAGTTCCAATATCATTTATTTGGCAATAATGGCTGACAACAAGAAGATTCAGGGAGGCTTATATCGAGATTATGACACCACAAACTGTTATACAGCTGATGCATTGGTTAGACTCGAGTCTGGTGGGAAAGTATTGGTGAAATGTGACCCTGGAGGAGGCTGTAGTGGAAGCATGATACAGGATACCTATCAGTGGAATACATTCTCGGGATATCTTGTTCATGCTTGAAAATATATACCCGTACTAGTATATGTAAAGCAAATGTGAGTCTAACCTATGATTGTGTCTGTTTGTTTCACAGGAAATAATCTACATGTGAATGGATAACAATCTTCAATATGTACATTATATTATTGATGGGGACAAAGATTAGTGATTTTTCAGTGCATGTTGAATAAATGTACTAGTATTATGAGTGATATCTCGAAATTAGTACGATTTGAATATTGATCACAAGAAAAATGGCGACCGATACCTAGTAATCGTGAACTAGGTATCAATCACGTTGGGACCTGTTATTGAGTTTACTGATTCATGTACGTTATATAGCCTTATGTCACACATGTGTAGTATAAAGTTATAAAACATGGGAATGTTGTTCATATAAAACGATGCGTATTGTGCGTTTTAGTATTATTTGATATAAAGAATCTATCACTCGTTCACAATTGACGATTTCACAATTTCGTTGTCAATTGATATATTTATATTTAACTCGTTCAGGACATTTTTTTGTAAAACTCGTTTAATATATAAATTTATATCAATTGACAACTCGTGATAGATGCTCTAAATATACACATTAATACGAGTCATATTTTACATTTAATTCTTAAATATACGGTTGCGCATTACAATCATCTTCAAATAAATTAATTCGATTAATTCGATAATTACTTCTTCTCGAATGTATGAAATTTATGCGTGAATTTATTGTCGTTATGAATATTTGAGGGACTTATTATGTATTGCTGAACAAAACTGAACATACATGTATCTTGTATTTAGAAATGATAAAAAGATTTGTAGTGAAAGGTGTTATTTTATTTCTCTCTTTATCATAGAACATAATATAATTCTATATAATGTCGACGTGGCATATTTCCCGCAGATACAACAATGCCTCGTCCCCCACTCACCCTTCCCAAATGTCCCCCCTAAACAACCAATTCAAAATGTGAGCAAACTACGAATAGTCCTGAAACCTGATAAAATTAAACATATGGTAGCAGTTACACTGGTCTTTTAGATTGAAATGTGACAAAATTAATAAGAAGAATGGCTGAGTGAACATTTTCATATGGAACTTACATCCGGTATAACCATTGGATGGAACTCGGGATACCATATACCAGACCCGCTGATTATAAACATTAGAGTACGTACTAAATACTCCATGCTCTAACTCATACTCCGTACTCCAATTGGAGCATTTCAGAGTTACAAACATTTATGTAACTTCTTTATTACTGGATGGAAACATATGAAATGGGGGCTCATTTTTTTAATTAGATCATTTGCTACACGTTTGTGTTGATTGTGATGATCACAGATAAACAGTGTTTCAAGTTTGAGCATGGAGTATGGAGATTGAGTATGAGAAATGTCCACCGGATCTGGTGATCTGAGTTCGGAAATTCCTTCCGGTTACAGTTACATTCGCCAGTTTGTCATGGCCCACTGACACTTGATCGGAGAAAAATATAAACAACAATTTAGACCGGTCTAAATATATATTATAGACCACGGCTATTTATAAAATAAATTCTCCGGTCAAGTCCCAGTGTCACGGTCATTTGAATTCAGGGCAATTCTCCAACGTGACTTAGTAGCTGCGAAGCTGGGATATAACAGTAGTACAAGGCGTCAACAAGCACATTTATCCATTACCTGAGCCCAAATAATAACTGGGTCAAATAGCATCGAATGGCATAATGTTTGTCTCAAAAGGACGCCAGCCAAACATCGGCCACATTGTTGTTTAAAGCCTCATTTTAAACATTCATTGTTACTAAGTGGCTTGCCTCAGCATGACGTCTTGACATCGGGTACACACCGGATGCGCGCACATCGACTGGCACCCAGGTGATTTCAGGAATAAAAAGGTAGGAGAAAATTGGACTGGACATTGAATGCAGCATTCAGCAGAAACATGCAATCATGAAGAATGCTGACGGAAAATTCTTTAAACACACACAACCAGCAAACATCGCAATACCCAACACAATCGGGCCACCTCGAATCATCTCTCGGACATAAATAGAACGCCGCCATTATTTAAACGGTTCTTAATTGTTTTTAGCGGAATGAGAACGGTTTTGTAACCAGGTTAAAAATGGAACTTGCGGCACATATTAAACATCTTGGACATGATATTGTAACAAAAAGGGCGGGTCACCAGTCAGGCAGCGACCCTCAGGCGAGCGGACAAAATTTAGCTCTAGGACAAATGCTCTGAACAGCGTTACTTATCAGAACCACTCCGTCGTGACGGGGGAAGACGGCAAGACATACAAATGCAATAAGAAATCTAAGTGGACAGAAGCAGACGACAAGTAGAAATACGATGTAAATTCAAACAAAGATCATTTATTCAAAAGACAAAATATAGAAAAAATACAACAGTTACACATACAATAAAACATATATTTACATATTATTATTCCTCGATGGGCCGGTTCAAGTTCCACAATAGAAATGTCCAAGTTAAAAACAACTTCATCCTTCGAGATCAGGGCACTTTTTTACTAACAATGCGTAAATGTCGCGTAAATATACGCATATATATTGACCTTACGCAAATTTGTAAGTGTATTCTACTTAACGATCGCAAGTACTTGCATACATTTACGCAAAAATATTGAAGATTGAACGTAACTTGGGAAACAATATAACAAATATAAAGGGGACCAGAATGAATCAACATGCGTACGTTATGATTTGATTATTAATCACGGTCTAAAACAACAAGTTACGGTCTAAAACAACAAACGACGGTCTAAAATAACATGCGACGGTCACAAATCAACAGTGCGTGTTAAAAACTCTTCACTTACGTTCATATTTGCCATTAAGGGTTGCCCAGCCTTGGCGTAGAAATAAGCTAAAACTTACGACAGAAAGTGAACTACAATATCTTTGTAAAATGCATTTACGCAAATATTATCGACGTATGCAATATTTTTGGAAAACTTAGGTTTACGCTAGCGTAAATGCTTTGATAAAACAGTGCCCTGTTGTCCAAAAGCCCACGATAAAAAGAACGATTGGGTCATATACACAAATGCGAACTTATGTCCAAAATATGGCCTGATATCAATAATCCAATGATATTCCAAGAATCTCAAAATCTGAGACTCTAAGCCAATGAATTTTCACGCGGAAAATGTGTGTTCCGTTCTAAGACGGAACATGAAAATTCCGATTTACCACATATTTTACATTTATAGTACAAATTTTATAATTTAATAACAACTTTTGAAATTATTAACATTTTTCATTGTTTCGTTCAAATTTTCTGACGTATCCAGTTTTGATATTAATTCTAAGCCATTCGCCAATCGAAAATGTCGTCATCGTCATCCACAAGGTAAATTTCTGGTGATAGGAAATCTACGTCTGACGGTGAGATTGAGATTGTTCGGTACACGATAGGAGCAGCAACAGCTCTCTCCCAGTTGGCGGTAAGGATATCTAGATTCTGGAGGTGTTCCTCTCCATTTTGGAGGCACATCTTGTTTTAGATCGCAAGTTTCTGTTATATTCCAGTCGACTCGAAACTCTCTCCTCATTTTCTTTCATTTTTTGTAAGGTGGTCTGCTAAATATTATCTTCAATCTCCACGCATCTTTCAGCAACTTTCTTCCTGTTATAATACGAAATAAGACAGAGCAATTAATAAAAATATTTATGAGGAGAAACGTGTTTTAGCTGAATGAATTCCACGATTACTAAAGTGGGTTACTTGGCACGTCAGCGAGCTTATTCGCACTCGGTTTTTTTAGAAATGCGGATATTTAATGGGGAAAGATGCATTTTGAGCAAATTAGTTGAGTCCCAAAGGTGGAAAAACACAAGATGGAAGAAAACTAAATGCAGCATCCAGTTAGTTTGTTGACAAAATAACTAATTGTTAACAATATATATACATTGTATTTTTAAAGTCTAAAGGAAGCACGTTATCAAATACTTACACGAGTCTCGAGTGTGCACGAGCATTGTCGTTTCTCTTGGTCACGTGTTCTGTACTCTTACTGGTAGCATTTTCAAATTTCAGGTCGGAAGCCATATGAATCTGTTTGGTAATGAAAAATATTGAATGATAATTTTTATGTACATGTGAATGTAAAAGGGTAAGTCTGTGTATTGTAGTGTCACCTCACAGGTAACTGTATCATTGACAAAGACTAAAACGAAACAAATGCAAAATTTATATTTTTCTAGATCTATAAAGAAAGAAAGAAAAATATAAATTTCACAAAAAAACTTGTTTCTCGTTATTTTCTCATTATTAATGATACAGTTACCTGTGGTCACACCTCCTGAAAGGGCCAGTCAATTCTAACTTTTAAGACACGTTTCATGCATACAGTACAAACCTATCGTATTGTCGGGAGCCTGACAGAGATGGGCATATTAAGGTAATTTATTTAACTAGCTGGCGGCTAACCGACCGGTCTCATTGGTTCCAAGATTCGAACCTTCAAGCTCCCACGACCACGGCGGACGCCGTAACCACGTGGCCACGGTCGCGGTATGTCACGATGTTAATAATAATTGTCTTTGTTTCTTTTCATGATCAACTCTATCCATCTAATCAATAGTTTCAGTAAAGCATCAAAGTTTAAGGGTATGGGGCCAATAACTTTATCCATCTAATAAACAGTTTCAGTAAAGAATAAAAGGTTAAGGGTATGTGGTCAATAAATTGTAAGTACAACATTAGGTTGCGCATTAAACTATGTTTTAAAAATCATTGGGCCAGACGATCACACCCGTCAGGTTCAATTGTATGAGCTAATGTGGAATATATAAAAAGGTAACTTACTGGTCCTGGACGTCGGCTGATAGGTGGTAATACAGATTTGTCCACCTCTACTGTAAATGCAACACCTCCTCTAGCCTGCTTGTGCTGATATTCCACAGCAAGTATACCAAAGATATATACATATTTACTCGTCATAGTCTGGCTTCTTGTTGATATAGTAAATTCGGGAGCGAGAAAAACCCGATCCTCACCAGGTATTGAACCCATGGATGCAGGACCCTTAGCACTGTTGGCGGACACTCAACCACATCGCTAAAGAGTTAACTCAACAACAAGTATGTTATAAGTGCAAATATCCCTACAATTACTACATTGATATATATTTTTTTTATTTACCCAAAGATTCTAATAATCAACCATTACTAACTTCATGCACCAAATATGAAAGAATAGTAAAAACCCGACACTAAAAATCATGACGCAAGGGTTATACAAAATAGCAACTAAAATGGAATATACTCGATGTATGGACCGTTATTCACAAAGCATCTTTAGGGAAAACTTAAGTATTTTGACTTAAGTTAAAAAATGAACTGCACATATTTTGAAAGAAATTAGGAATAAACCGTGTTTTCTTCGTTATTATTTCGGTGCCCTACAAAACGATTCAAACCAAATAAAAACGTTGATAATCTTGATTTTCCTGTTTAGCTGAAATACTTTCTTTGTGAATACGAACATTGGTTGTTAAATAAGGCCACGTTCCGATTTACAATCAACTTGATCAGCGTCCATATGTCTCATTCGATGCAAACAGAACACAGGATTGTAAATAACGTATTTTATAGTAAATGTACCATTCCTAACTCATTGTACCATTCCTAACTCACCCAGAGTTCCAACTGACTTTCCCTGTCTCGCCTCGATTGCTCTCCTTTTCTTCTCACGTCGTTTTTCTTTCCTTTTAGCCAACCAAGTTGACACAACCCAAAGCAACCAGCTGGTTTAGGAGCAGGAATTTCGTTCTTGGTACTATCTACTTTACCATCAGCTGTTTTTGACTTCATAATGGGTGATAATTTAACTGTTAGTCTCATTTCTACAGTATCATCTTCTTGGCACTCAGAACCAGTTGCATTCTTCTACAACATTCAACATTGTTTGAAAGGTTGGAGTTTTTTTTTTCAATAAATATAATATAATTCTAAAGTTAGTAAGAAAAAAGAAGAAGAAGCAGAAGAAGAAGAAGAGGAGGAGGAGGAGGAGGAGGAAGAAGAGAGATCAAAGAATATTTTAACAGTGGGATAGACAAATACAAAATGTCCTGAATAAAATGGAGAGTACGATCTCCTTAAAAAACAAAAAATGAATGTTTATCAGATTGATCTCTCTACCGAATAAACTAACTTTTAGTAACTGAAGTGTACATAACCATACACAACTACAGGAATATTGGTAATAGTCTACCTTTTACTTCCTCTTCTTCTTCTTGTTTTTTTTTGTTCTCTCACTAGTACTGTCTTCTATGATTTCGCCAACCCCATTATCAACGTTCAACATTTCAGGTTTAAATACAAAATGTACTTCATTTGTTTTATTTGTAGTGTCAGCCATCTTTAACTCAAATTTTATAAAGTCTTCATCGATGTCTTTATTCATTTTTTCTTGTTGCAGACCTATTTGATCCGTTGCTGAAACATATCTCTCAGTTGTCTCGTTCGTTGCTAACGTGTTTGAGGCGACAAGACAATCATCTGTCGATTTATCAATGTTAGTTACCAATTCCGCTAAATCTGTTGTCACTTCTTGTTCACAAATGTTATCTCTTGATTTATTTGTAACATCGACCAACTTAACAATATGACTGTTGTCTGTAGGTGCTGATTTCACTTGGATTAGTGTACTCTGGCGCTTTTCGTGCGCCATCTTTTCGGAGCGGCGTATCTAAGTGTGACGTAACACTACTCGAACGTAAATTGAACGGTTCTTTACGGTTATTACTGCAATCTGTACTACTGTAAAATCATTTAATTTCGTTGGGACGAAATTTCGTGGTTTTGGAAAAAAGACAATTTCGTTGGCACTTAAATTCGTGGATTTTGCATTTCAGGTAACAAAACAAGGGTCAAAATCAATGTTCGTTGGGTTTAAAATTAGTGGTTGAAGTGAATCACGAAATCCACGAAATTTAATCCCCCACGAAAATTAATGATGTTACAGTATTTTAGTAATTTGTAAACGGTATAATTTAATTAAAATGAAAATACTAGTAATGTATTAAGCTGATTAAAATCATGGACATAGTCGCTGGCTTAGAATGAGGGTATATTTTCTTATTAACCTTGTTGAGGATTAACACACCCGTGGAATATTCTGGATTCATGACGGAAAGTCTCGAGCAGTTACGTTTGAACGAACGAACGAACGATCGAGCGTACTGAGCTCGGTAGTTTCCGGGTTCGTAAGTATACGTAATAATTCGACATCCGTCGGAACACTTCAAAATTACAAACCGATATTATTCATTCTATCTTAGCGCTGTCTTCACTTTATCAAAAGTTTAAGTATATATTTAATGCAAAATAACTTATACGTTGGTTAAATATTCTTTATAGTATTATGTTTCAGGTTGCAATGTCTTTCAATCGCACTGGGGCATGAACAGATCTAATTACGGAAGACAAAATAGTTAGAGGCTGCACTTAAAATATCTTTCAAAGTTATAAACAGCAAGAGAAATGGCAACAATTAACGTAAGTTTACTTTTCTCCGATTGAATTAAAAGTTTAGTTAAATTAAATGTTTAATACTAGTTCATAAACCGTCATGCATGCATAAATACAGTTTTAGTATCATATAGGTTTTTATGCAATGCACTAAATTTATATTTACCGGAAACAAACGGTTGGCTTTCACGGTTGGTGACGATTGTCACGCAAGCAGAAGTATTTTATCATTTATATTTTTATTATCATTATTTCCTTCTTGTAAATATACATAACCTATCACATATATAATATGATATTCCATGTGAGAACAAATGACGGAACAATGCTCTCTAACATGTATGATAACAAATGTGTGACTTCGCCAGCTTTTCGGCGCAAAAACTTCGCCGGCTTAAATTTGTTATTTCTGACGTTGTTTTGACTCTGTAACTATGGTAATGTGATAAAAAGAATCCGTCATTCGTTGTCTTTGAGATCAACATTTCTTAAACTCGTCACGAAAACAAATTGTTTACGGATCCTATCATATCGCTGGCATAGAATGAAAAGGTCGTAAATACTACCTTATACGACCCATACATATTTGAAATCTGCATCATAAGGCGCTTCTTATGAGCCTATTTTCATGAAAATCGGAACTTGACATGTTGACCAAAGATGATTTTTCTATAAGTAAAGAGTAGGTTTCAGACAGTGTTTTCTTGTTTTCTCAAAATATTGATTTGTACTTACGTTCTCTTCATTCTAAGCCAGCAATAATATGCCCTGTTGTTTTATAGGATACCGTGTTGGCTTTCATGTTTGTTATGCTAGCACCAACCTACATGTATGCAGTACATGAGTCTGGTCAGGAGAACTATTGTCCGGTAGATAGATTCTTCCCCAACACTATGACATATGATGTTGACAAATTGATTTATGCTGATGATGGTATTATTGTTTGTACCAAGGAGAGCTGTCACTTGACCACGTAAGTTTTTCGTTTCAGTGGAGTTTTACACTTTTTCCACCATGTTGACGCTATTTTCTCACCTATTAGGCCTACCAACAATTGTCCACCATTTGTCACAATTTTCTCACCATTTCACACCATTTCCTATCATTTTCTCGCAATTTTCTCTCCATTTCCCACCATTTTCCCACCATTTTTGCACCATTTTCCACCATTTTCTCGCAATTATCTTTCCATTACCCACCATTTTCTCACCACTTTCACTTCATTTTCTCACCATTTTCACACCATTTTCTCATTATTTTTTTCACTAATTCTCACCATAATTCGATACTAATTTCCCACCATTCCTTACCGTTTGTCCATAGTAGGTTTTCTTATATATCTCCGGGAACTCCATAAAATAATTTTACGAATAGCTTATAATTTGGAATAATGTTGGAAGACTATCACAACCAATGGGTCGTATAAATATACCCTCCGCCACCCTTGCGTCCAACCTGGACATTCTGGGCGACTTTTTCAAGCAGTTGGCTAGAGGAAGGATGTGCGCTTAGGGGCCGAAAGGTCCAATATCCAAAACTAGTCTGCATAACAGCATTCTCTGAGCAAGAATAACCCACAATGCTCCACTCGACCATCATATCAATTGATATTTCACCAGAGCAGAGATCGCTCCACCTGACTGTTACTGTTAGTCGAAGGCTGCTTGGTGAAGGCTGCTTGGTGAAGGCTGCTTGGTGAAGGCTGCTTGGTGAAGGATGCTTGGTGAAGGCTGCTTGGTGAAGGATGCTTGGTGAAGGTTTTTTGGGTTACCGTAATCCTGGACCATGTGATTATAATTTACTGTTAAAATTGATTTAAAGGATATTGATTGACAACTGGTGTAATGTAAATAATTGGTACCTGTGGAACGAGTTTGTAGAGGTTGATATTTCTAGGCGCCGTATCTTAATGTTGGCTGCACACAAACTATAAGAGAAAAATAGTCTCACCAGGGACAGAGGTGTTCACTCTGGTCGGGTTGTACCAGACATGGTTGATATACAGAGGTTCCCGCTCTGGACGGGTTGTACCAGACATGGTTGCTCTACAGAGGTGACCTCTCTGGACGGGTTGTACCAGACATGGTTGATATACAGAGGTGCCCGCTCTGGACGGGTTGTACCAGACATGGTTGTTTTACAGAGGTGACCTCTCTGGACGGGTTGTACCAGACATGGTTAATATACAGAGGTGCCCGCTCTGGACGGGTTGTACCAGACATGGTTGATATACAGAGGTGCCCGCTCTGGACGGGTTGTACCAGACATGGTTGCTCTACAGAGGTGACCTCTCTGGACGGGTTGTACCAGACATGGTTGATATACAGAGGTGCCCGCTCTGGACGGGTTGTACCAGACATGGTTGATATACAGAGGTGCCCGCTCTGGACGGGTTGTACCAGACATGGTTGATATACAGAGGTGCCCGCTCTGGACGGGTTGTACCAGACATGGTTGATATACATAGGTGCCCGCTATGGACGGGTTGTACCAGACATGGTTGATATACAGAGGTGCCCGCAATGGACGGGTTGTACCAGACATGGTTGATATACAGAGGTGCCCGCTATGGACGGGTTGTACCAGATATGGTTGATATACATAGGTGCCCGCTCTGGACGGGTTGTACCAGACATGGTTGATATACAGAGGTTCCCGCTCTGGACGGGTTGTACCAGACATGGTTGATATACAGAGGTGACCTCTCTGAAAGGGTTATAAGAGCATGTAATCTTTATTGCAGATATTTTACCCTGGAGAAGAATTACGGTGGTCTCTTTACTGCCATATGGACACCTAATTACCCCAATGCAAGCCTAGTCATAGATGAAATAGATGAAGACCGATGCTGTACAACGTAAGTAAATGTAATATGAACCAAGAAGCTGCCTCTTGGTGTCACACCAGTGAATTTCTGCTATTGAAATTAATGCAAAATGACCAAAATTTTCATGTAATTTAGTCAACAATCAGCATTTTCCACATTAAAACAGTGCTTCAACAGACATATATCACATTTTTGAAAGGGACTATTTTAGCATACTACGACCCGGAAGTACTTTCCACCGGTGTGACACCTCTTTGTGAATTTAATCTTAAGGGGGCAGGGGATATATTATTGGCCAATTTTGAGGTTCCGACAGGCCGCAAACAGTCAAGCGGATTTCTTGAAAACAGCAAATAAGACAAGAAAGTATTTATGTGTCAGTCTCAGGGCCTATGCAACATAAATAGAAAATAACATCAAATTGCAAGGCTAACCCCTAGGGTTGTGGAGTTATGGCCCTTTGTTTTTGCCCCTACCCCTCCAAATTTTAGTCAAAAAAATACAAAAGTGACCAATTTCACCCCATACACAGTATTTTTAAACCCAATGCAATCCTATTTTTGGTCCCATTTTACATAAATAACATGTCTGAGCTAGGTAAATTCAGCAAGAAAAGTGTCTCCCATACCTGCCGATTTTTTGCTATTTGCTGTCAAAGTTTTTCGCGGTTTCTAACGACGCTAAATTTGAACTTCCGCCAGTGGTGGTAACCTCCATTTTGAAGAGCTACAAATCCTTCAGAGCCAACTGATATTTAGTTTCTATGATTTTTCAAAATATTAAACACCTTCTTTGTACAAAATAAATACAGAATTGGGTCTTTAAAATACCAATTTAATTTTTGGTGCCCATAAATAAGCCCTACACTAAAGATTTGATATTTTGAGGGACCCCCATCACCCCAATATATCCCCTGCCACCTTAAACATCTAAGAACAATCGGTGCGCCTCCGAATCATCTCTCGGACGTAAATAGAACGTCACCATCGGGCATTTCCGTATAACTGAGTAACTGAGTAATACGGATAAACAACGAGGAGTTCCGATAGCGTCACAGATCTTTCAAAATTATAGGGCCTGCCTTACAGATGGAGCGAATTTTTTTAAAAAAGCATAATTTTCTTACCAAATTTAGTATTCATATAATAGAACATTGTTGACTGTTGCTTTAAGAAATATTAATTGCAAATAATCGATTTTAACCACTTTCAACATCGCGTACACCAGTGTGTTTTTCCTTTTAAACACAGCGTAGTTCATGATTTTTCCTTTCATCATGGTTTTTGAGTAATATTATTCACTAGATCGGTCTGTAACATAAACAAACTTCAATCTAAACATCCATGAAGAATTTAGTTTGTTTTTAAATTCGTTTGCATCACATGCGATTAAAGTTCAGGCAATTTAAATGAGAGTAGTTTAAAATTCTATACCGTATTAATACGGTATAGAATTTTGGAGGTAACATACTTAAATAATTACAAAATCCTGATGTTTCACAAGTTAAACCAGAATTTACATCAGTGTGCTTGTTTATGGAATATACAGGCATCTGTGCCAAAATATAGTGAATATTTAACAATTTTATTTGATTTTTAAATTATACTAGGCTTCAATGTAAAGTACCGTTAACTCTAGTTCTAGCCTAAAACTCAAGATATATCAGTCGCGGTATCAATATGATCTAACATTAGCACTACGTTAACTCGGGTATACAACTCGGCTAGACAAACAAAATTTACCTGACAGACGACTCGATGTTGATAAACGATAAGGGTCGTTAATAAAACAAGGGTCAAATTTAATGCTCGTTGGGATTAAAGTTAGTGGTTGAAGTGAACAACGAAATCCACGAAAATTAATCCCCCACGAAAATTAATGATTTTACAGTAGTTTGTGGTGTATTTCTGTAACTCAATATTGAGGTGCCAGAAAAAACGAATATGTAGCAAACTTGCAATACATTTGTAATTCATAATTAGGGATTTGGACTGTTAACTTGATATGTAGAAGAATAACATAACCTTCGCTTTTATATCTGGCTGGCTGGCTGGCTGGCTGGCTGGCTGGCTGGCTGGCTGGCTGGCTGGCTGGCTGGCTGGCTGGCTGGCTGGCTGGCTGGCTGGCTGGCTGGCTGGCTGGCTGGCTGGCTGGCTGGCTGGCTGGCTGGCTGGCTGGCTGGCTGGCTGGCTGGCTGGCTGGCTGGCTGGCTGGCTGGCTGGCTGGCTGGCTGGCTGGCTGGCTGGCTGGCTGGCTACATGTAATTATTTTGTTGTTTTGACTTTAGAGGTTGAACACGTTTTAACGGTCGATATCTAGTAACAAAGCAATTACAAACATTATGAAACATGGTGAATAATAATGAATGATTTTTAGGTTGTATGGAAACCTCCCACAAGGGAGGTTAATCTTCCTATTGTCAAAATCAAAGCACTGTAAGTATGTATTTGTGCCTAAATTACTATGAAAACATACAAAACACAAACTTTTTCGAAATACAACCGTGCAGTGTAATTATTTTGATTAAGAAAAGACGAACATACATGCTTTTAATGAATTAAGGGCAAAGTAACATATCGAAGTTCAACAACTTTTTTCACAAATTAGCTTTTTGTGAAAAATTTAGTCTTTTCAAATTTTAAAAATGTTATAAAATGTATATATGTCCATGAATTTCATGTTTCTTGATTCTTACTACTGTCTATAATGATAACCTACAAAGTATACCATTTATACCTATTTCAAATCGACAAACTTAAAAACATATTCAAAAATACTTTTTTTATCATTTCCCCCCAAAAAATGCAAATAACTTATGACAGTTGAGTGTAACTAATTACTCGTATACTATATTTCCTGCTATTTTCACAAAAGGGATAGTTCCCTTTTTATAAGTATAACTTTTTGAATCGACAGTACTAGAATAATAATATTACATTGTATATATTCCAGTGTTCTATCAACCACCATATACAAAGGCAAGATGACAGATACTCTTGGACAGACGTGTGACGTCATAGTATTACGTGCACAAGATGGGCGTAACAATTACAGTAGATACCAACACGTGACTGAAGGACACTGCCAGTATTATGCTTTGCTTGATTTTTTCTAATTTGTCAATCTACTGTTAAATCATTAAAATTCAGTTTCGATGGGACAAATTTTCACGATTTTTGGAAAAAAGACGATTTCAATGGGATGTTTATTCGTTATTTTGGCAAAATTGCATTACATGTAGTAAATACAAAAGTCAATATCATTGTTCGCTAGGATTTGATTTCGTGGTTGTATGTGAGCCACGAAATCCACGACATTAAACCCCCACGCAAATTGATGATTTTACGGTATCTAACAAATCCCAATTGACCTGAAATAACAAATAATTAAGTTGCATCAACCTACCATTTTCTATTATGCTAGTTGTGTCAAGTTTCAATTTAATTTTGGTGGAAACGCGCTACTTACATTTCCATAATATTTGATAGCATACTTACAAGCGTTCGTGCAAAAAATAATGATCAGTTAAACAGTAGGCATATCAAACCCTGCACTATTATAGTATCCAGCGATAAGAGTATAGCTAGTTTGCGATAGAAAAAATCGTGTTTTTGTAACATTTCTGAAAATCTATTCATCTGATTTTGATAAAAAAATACACGGAACTACAATAACTTCCTACCTACTCCCATTCCGAATTCCGAATTTTTAGTCACCTATTAAAAGACCTTCCTACCTACTCCCATTCCGAATTCCGAATTTTTAGTCACCTATTAAAAGACATTTATTCTTCATTATATCGCTGGCTTAGAACAAGAAGGTTGTTACTACCAAATCGATATATTGAGAAAACAAGAGAAAATTGTCTGTAATTTACTCTTTACCTATGGGAAAACACGTTTTTAAAACTTCATTTTGGTCAACATGACAATTTCAGATTTTCATGAAAATATGCTCTTAAGAAGCGCCTTGTGAAGCAGATTTCAAATATGTATGAGTCTTATAAGGTCGTAAGAGGTAGTTACGACCTTCTTGTTCTAAGCCATCGATATATTGAAATTACAAGTACATGGACCGTTTTATTTAACGCAGGGAGGTATAATCCGGTATTCCATTGATGATTTATTATCAATTATTTAACCGTTACACACCGTGATCGTCGGGACTTAGGAGGCTCTTATGATTCAGGTTATTTAGGTGTGTCGCTTGTAAACAATGTACAACAATAACACGTGCTTCGTCAGATGCACAGACGGGCCTCTTGTGTGTTATATTAAGTATGCTGCAAATACGTAAATATACCGTTAGGCGTATCTCATGACCGTAAAATTGGCTGTTGCAAGTATCAAGTCTTCTAACTTGGTATTTCATTCAAAACTACAAATATGTTACATAAAAAAGTTTTTAACTACAATCTGCTGTTGCTGAAATTTCAGTGTGTATTAGATAGATATATTTCATTTATTCGTGCAAAATGTCATACATGTAGCCTGAAGGTTTCGTAATTACAGAGAAATGCTTAAAAAACACGAGTTTTCTATCGCAAACTAGCTATGCATGTATTAGTTTCAAATAAGAATAAATAATTTCGAATAGCACTAAATTTGTAGAGGTTCCCTAAACCTGCTGCTAAACAGCAATATTGTTACTATTGAATATTTCAGACCAGATAGCAAGTGTGGACTAACAGGGTCACCCTGTCATCAAAAGTACAGACCTCAACCATTACTGGCTCGGAAGAAAGGTGACCAAATCCGCAAAATGGCATTTTATCAGTTCAGCGTTCCCTCCTATTGTACTTGTGTTAATTAACAAACGTTTCGTGTATTCTAGACAATCACCACAGCGTATACAGACTGTGTGACTTATTGGGAATCTATACATTTCAATGTGTATTGCTTATTGTGAACAAAACCACGATGATCCCGATCACTATTGATATGACTTATTGTAAGACAATACACTTTAATGTACACGTGTATGACTCATTACAAGCAGAATATCCAGGAACTTCGATTCAATGTATCACTGATTTGGAGACTATATAATTCAATGTTTACGACTTTTGCTAGTACCAGAAGTCGCCTCAATTAAGTATCGTTACATTTTTACATTGCGGAGTGTTAATTGTTTAAGGCGACGAACATCATGCTAATAAACTGAAACTGTTATTACGCGATAAAACGCAGCTGATTGATGACGTCACGTTTGACGTCATATTGTATGACAGATAACGTAACGCTCCTATAAAAGAAAGTAGTCCGACGTCAATATTTCTTGTTCTTATTCATTAGATCTATTTCTTAAATAAAATATTATCTTGTACACATTGTTCGATCAGAATATATAGAGAATATTTTTTTATTTTGGTGTAAGATCGAATTTTATTTCACCGAGTGCTCACAGAAATCGATATTTTTCACGAGTGGCGTAGCCACGAGTGAAAATATAGTTTTATGTGATCACTAGTGAAATAAAATTCATTATTATTAGCTTTCAATGGATTATGGTGATTTTCAGTGAAACTTACAATGACAAATAACAGTGAAATTATCATTTGGTTATTTTCACTGTTTTAGAGCTGGTTCCAATATCGTGCAGAAAACGAAACGCAACGTCTACAGCGCCAGGCTTCAAAATATGCGTTACGTCATTGTGACGTCATATTTGTCACGTCGGGACTTTTTAATTTCAAAGTAATTTTCCCAATTTAGCCAATTACTGTACCGTTTTACGAAAAATGAAGCAAATAATAAACAGAAAATTTGTTGATTTTTGGTGAAAGATCTTCTCGTGAAAATACTGATTTCTGTGATCACTCGGTGAAATAAATACCGTGAAATCGTGAAAGCTGGGTCACTTCAGTTTGTCTCCGGTAAATATACACATATGACCTAGCAAGCGTGAAAGCTCGGCCACTTCCGTTTGTCTCCGGTAAATGTACGCATAAGACCGAGGTGATCCGAATGGCTCCAGTCATTGATTACGCTGGTTTAATAAATTGGGTGCTTTTGAATAAAGGGTTAATTGTGCGAAGCATTTGATTGTTCCAGTAGAATAGATTTTTACATATTCAAACAATAAAATGGAACCTAAAACCAATTGAGAGTGTACATTGTACATTAACTGCTTTATTTCCAAATTATAATTATACAAATTATACACATAGTGTATTTAACTTGTTATTTCACCAAAGTGTTTAAAAAGACACAAGCATGTGATTTGTATTTTGAGAAATATACTTATCGGATTTTGTGTTTAATCTTATTTAAAATATTAATAATAATAAATATTTTATTTTTACGAGGAAACTTGTTTGACAATACCAGCTTATTCAATATTCCATAAGATCAACAATGAACTAGAAAAAATGTTATTGTATTTTTAGTATTTTTATTATGGCAAGGATATATGAACTGCACTGCCAACGGGATTCTAAAGTGTACTTCATAAGTTGATTGGCAACACAAACATAAATAACTATGCAAAGACAAAAGTGATTATTTCATATTGTGGCCCCATGTGATGTCTCTTAATATACGTTGAAAATATTGACAGAAAGTGGTTCCGAGAAAGGATTTGAAAAGTTGAGGTATTATAAAATATTGACCAGTAGGAGCGGAAGTTATACAATACTTGTTGTAGGCCCTACTAGATCCTTGCGGGTTTATTCAACATATACGTAAGCGGTTTTTGTGTCTTCTTTTTTTTAAATACTGGCAAAGTCGAACCTCTGTTAGAAGCAGGTATAGTAATACTAGTAATATAGATCTACTTCTACTAATAATACCTTTATATAAAGAGGCAACAAAGTTAGGTACACACAGTCTTCCCTGTGAGCCTCATGACATTTTTGTTACATTGCTTTAATAACAATAAAACATCTAAACAAAAGCCGTTTTTTCTGGTCACATGTGGTATTGTATACATAATACTGTTTGTTGGAGTGTTCTCTAAACCAGATTTGGCTGTACAGTAAAATCCGTAGCCTGGGGTTCCCTGTCCTTGATGCCTACGTCTTCACTTTTAACGTTGACACGTACATTATGACGAAAACTCGACTGTACAATCCGAATTTTTGGAGAGATGTTATATATTGCCATGTGCGCGAAATCGATATATTCGCGAATATAATAGTTATGCCCATGAACGTTAATAAAAACAACGACAATAACGCGCAGAAAGTGTGGTTTTGTCTGAAGTACAAAATTCGCAATCTATCGTAACTACTCGGGTCTTTCCGTGAGGTTACATCCATAGTGTCCGAGGGTTCCCAAATGCTTAATAGGTTAAGTTAAAAGTTAAGTTACCAATTTTCTAGGGCTCTTTTCAGTTGTTAAGCCACTCGAGCACCCTTTGACATTTTAACTTTTTCTGGTCATTGGGCTAGCTATGGAAACTTACACTCGTGTCTCCCTAGGCCTATGGTTGTGGCAGCCAAAATCGATCTGCGGCGCCCAGGAATAGACACTGCCCTCACAGGTACCAATTTTCTCCTTGGTGGAGTGGAGCATGTCGGTTATTCTTGCTCGGAGAAATTTACAAGTGGTCCAGACGGGTATTGAACCCGGGACCTTTCGATCCCGAAGCGCGCGCCCTATATCTGTGCCACCGCTCCCCACAACATACATGTATTGTCAAAATTTACGTCGCGGAATTGTCTATTTTAATTGTCTTATTTATCCTCGCCACCGGGTAATCCATATGGGTGAGGCCCCAAGAAAATTTTTAGCACTTTTAGGTTTTGGGGGATAGTGCATAATACAGAAGATGCCCCAATTTCAGAAGCATCCCTGGTTCTTTTACATGCTGGGTGTATAGCACCCATACATGGAATTGTCTTAATTCACATTATGTTTATATATATATAGAGAGAGCTGTCAGGTTTAAAATTTGATGTATTAGAACAATGGACAAGAAACAGAGAAAGACAAAGTTGGAAGAATTACGTTGGTATGAAATATTGCTGTGTTGTTGTAAATGGAGAGGAGAATGTAAAGCTTGTGGTAAGTCAATCTTTATTTATCATGTCAATTGAAACCACGCCCACAACGCAAGGGAATGGTGGGGATTATTTTAGTGGTTTTTTTTCAAATCCGGGTTCAATCCTTGCCCCGCCCAGGTCCATATTACTGATGGCAAACCCCTGGCAAATTGACATCGCCATAAACCAGTGAAATATCCTCTGTATTTCAAAGCACTCTCGGCAGTCACACGGAAGTACAGGGACACCGGAAATGTAAAACACGAGACTCTTCCCTGCTACCGGTATACCCCCGCCCTTCCCCGGGGTTGGGACGTGGTTTCATTTGACAAATGCATTGCGTGACTCTGAATGAATCATTCAAATACATTGTTACTATTGTTATATACTGAACATGTGCACATACATTTAATCTATACGGCATTTATTTTACGCTTATGGTATAGCTAGTTTGCGTTAGAAAAAAATCGTGTTTTTTAAAGATTTCTAAAAATCTATTCATCAGATTTTGGTAAAAAATTACACAGAACTACAATAACTTCCTACCTAGTCTCATTTTGAATTTCATAATTTTTAGTCACCAATTAAAAGATATTTATTCTCTATTACATATTGAAATTACATGCGTATTTACAGTTTAACGCAGGGAGGTAATCTGGTATTCCATTGATGATTTACTATCAATAATTTAACCGTTACAATCCGTGATCAGCGGGATTGAGATTGCTGTTATAAAGACAAGACTTGTGAGGCCCTTATTATTCGTTTATTTAGGTGTGTCGCTTGTAAACAATGTACAGCAATAACATGTACTTCGTCATATTCACAGACGGGCCTCGGATGTGTCAAATTAAGTAGGTTGCGAATACGTAAATATACCGTTATGCGTATCATATGACCGTAAATTGGCTGTTGCAAGTATCAAGTCTTCTAACTTGATTTTTCATACTAAACTACAAAAATGTTACATAGAACTTACGAACAAAACTTTTTTAACTCATTTCTGATGTTGCTGAAATTTCAGTGTGTATGAGGTAGATATTTCATTTATTCGTGCAAAAATTCATACTTGTAGGTGTAGTAATTACAGAGAAATATTTAAAAAACACGATTTTTTTCTATCGCAAACTAGCTATACGTGATGTCTATTGTTGTGGAGGCTACACGCTTCTGTGGCTTCTGTCCATCGTGAAAGCTCGCTCATTTCCGTTTGTCTCTGGTAAATATACGTTTTTTGCATTGGATAAAGACCGAGGTGATCAGAATGTGGCTTCTGTATGCCTTTAACGGTTTTCTGGTGTCCGGTCCATAAGCGGGGCGCTACCGAGCGCCTTTACTCACTGGTACGGAGCGATGTCAAAGCGTAACGCAAGTCCAGACGACAGCCTGCTATAGACTCCTCGCGAAAATACCATAGAAACTTTGCACATCAGGCAGCACGCTTTTGAGTGTGTCTTCTTTACAACGACTTACTCCTCTAATAACGTTTTACTTAATGCGATCGTTCAACACATCGACATATAAGTATTTGTTCTAAATGATTACGCTAAAAAATATAATTAAACGCGTGTAGTAAGTTTATATTTATACCTGAAGTAGTCATGTTTTGCGAAAAATTAAAGAAAATACTAATAATGTTTAATATATCGCAATATGATGAGTACAAATGAGTTATTCTAACCAGATAATGTTCAATAAGAACTATCTTTGCTATGATACGTGTATTGATAAACGTACATGTCTCACAGGCCGTAAAATGTGAAGCTGTTGATTTTTTGGGAATGTCTTGCACTCTAAACGACTTAAAATATTTTGTCATGGTCTCTAAACGAAAGTGATATAGATAATAGACGACATTCTCAAGAAGGAAATCTCTTACGAATATGGAGATTCGGTTGATGTTAGTGGCATAAATATCGACTCATTTATGGATGTAACGACGACAGACATTTCTGAACCACAAATGTTCAGTACACCTGTAAAGAAAGTTCTCCTGCAAGTATTTTCATTCTATGTCCCATCAGCATTTGTTCTATGACATTAAGACTACCTATATATCATCCTGGTAACAGACACAATTTGCCTGGGATCAGACCCGTATTTTACTGCTCAAGATGCGGAAACTCCAACCATTCTGTCGTCGACTTTTAATAGCAGGTGTTGTAGAACTACTTTTTACGTTCTATCTTAACACACAATGTAAATGATAACCAAAGATAGTCCATTCAATAAGTAATACCAATGAGGGAACTATCCCGTTAATTGATGTATATATCTTATACCCAGTCAAACCTATATAAACATCGCTTACCTATTCGTTAGTTCAAAATGTTAAGGCGTTTATACAAAACTTGATGAATTATTGTGATATATAGGTAGTCTTAATGTCATAGAACAAATGCTGATGGGACATAGAATGAAAAAACTTGCAGGAGAACTTTTGTTAAACTTATGTAGTCATCAAACTAAATCGTAATGATAGTCAACAAGAGTTGTTGTGTGCATATGTTGTTTTTTTCTGATTCGATAAGTACTAGGAGTACTATCCGAGTTAACCTTGATTCGATAAGTACTAGGAGTACTATCCGAGTTAACCTTGATTCGATAAGTACTAGGAGTACTATCCGAGTTGACCTTCACATGTAGACGAAGTGTTGTCAATGTCATTGAATACCTTGTTGTGAACTGAGTTCGAACTGTTGTTTACTTTACACATCTTTTTTATTGGACTTGTGCCACATTGTTGTATAGGAATGTTAAGTTTTCCTGTCTCCTGATTAATATACACTGATTTCGGATCACAGTTTAACTCACTTCCTGTAATTTTAAAACAACATATTTTGTATTTTAGTTTGTCCTCTGATTTGAAGAAATGAAAATAAGAAATCTTCTCATCGTCGTGACTTCGCATGCAGTGCCTTATTGCTGAATTTTCACTCTCACTGCACACTTCACAAAAGCTGCATTTGAACTTGTGTTCCAAAAAAGTAAAATCATAACTAGTATTAATGATAATAAGAGGTGATGATTTCACTACAATATTCCACTCGGCTAAACAAAACATTTGTAAGGTATATTTTGTAACAGAGATGAGTGGCCATTTCAAACGAGATAGCACATAACCAGTCAACGTATGAAGCAGGCGCAGCTAAATTGAGCAGGGATACAGGCCATTATATTAGAAAAAATGTGTAAAAAAAGATGCGTACGGCACATTCCATTGAACATTTTATGTATTTCTATGTGTAACAATCAAATGATCATTCAATTGAGAGCGCCAATCTCCATATTAAGGAATTACAAATGCTAGGACCAGTGGCCGAAAAAACCCACAAAATACGTATATGACCCATTGGGTCTTATTAACTAAAAGAAGCAACATATTTGTATCCAAGTGTGAATGTGATAAAGAGAGGCATGTACTATTAATAATGTTTTAATAGTCAAATAACGCCAAGCCATTATAATTGTTGATAATATGTAGTTGCTGCAGATTGATATTTTGATTTGTGTGTGTATGTAACATGTCCGTTAGTACTTTGAAGAAATAGTGCATTCATACTCAAGTTAAAATCACCCGATAACACATACAAGACTTCCTTACCATTTTCTGTTTCTCTTGATCTCTTCATAACAACGTGTATGCCAGAAATAATGCAAACTCTGTACTCCGAAAGAAATGTATTTTATAAAGGTTTCGTTTAGAGATCACGACACCGTACTTGGACTTCGTATGCAGACCATGACACCGTCTGATCGAAACTATGACATGTATGAATTTTAAATTAAGCATGTCAGTTATAGGTATTGTATTGACTATTCAAATGGTATATTTCATATATATGGATAAAATATAAGCCTTTATTTAAAGATATTATGTTTCCGCTGATTACACCATACTAATAACGAAACAAAATCAAAGTGTTAAGCATTTAGAATGCTTAATGGGTACATTGATACATAGGATAATCATTCACTGTTGAACATTATCTTTGTTTCCATAAAAACATAAGAAATAAGTGAAAATACCCTTTAAACCTGTTTTACCCGCCCCAAGGTACTAAGAAGTATTGGCTATTGTCTGAAAGAGTCTATAACAGGCTGTCGTCTGGACTTGCGTTACGCTTTGACATCGCTCCGTACCAGTGTTACTAGTTTACTAGTATTCAGTTACCCCCCGTTCAATTGAATATAGAAGGCATCTGTTTCCCCCGACAGTGGAAAGCGCTACGTAGCGCTCCGCTTAAGCAACGGACACGGGTTCACAATCATAGTGTTTATTTCATTGATCTATTTTGTTTTGTGTTATAGCCATATCAGATTAAACTGAGACTCCTTGCAGAATTCGACGGTAAAAGACCGGAGATAACGGTAATCGAATACAACCGAGCATGGCCAGACAAGCTGTACGGACTTTGATGAGTGTCAGTTAAATCTGGTCAAGCTATATGTGTATAAAGTTATTTATGTTCTTAATGCTTAAATTATATGTTTCTTTTTATAGTAACAATCACCCTATTCTACTATGTACCAATCATATTGCTGATTGCACTCGCAGGTGCCTGCATAACCATAGGTAAGAAACTGACTATTTCATCGACATAGAGACTGTTGTTAATCCGTTCATCTACGGTCTGACCGGGGTGATAATTGATATTTTAAGATATTCCTTAAGAAGCGCTTTAGTGGCTATTTACAAATTTCAATTTTCTTATATCAATTATTTTTGACACATTTTTAATACAACGCATTAACAACAGTTTCTTAGTCTTATTTAAATAAGTATGTGATATCTTAATAGTTCTTATAATATAATACTGTGAATATGTTTAAGTTAATGTGGTACTCATATATGAGAATTGTAGTACCTTAATGTCTCTTGTAATTCAATTTTGAATGGTTATGTAGATTTGATATGTTTTTATTATGATATGAAATTTAATATGTGTAAATGTACACGAATGAGACGTAAATAAAGAATATATATATACTATATAATACTGCCCTGTGATTATATCTTACTTTTATTCAAAACTGACGAACATTCTTTTCAGAACATCTTTTTTGTACAGCCAGTATCCGTATAAAGCAGGGTGAATCAGAAAATATAGGCTCGATGCAAATGCAGACATGACCGCGAAAAAATCGGCAGTTTACAGCCTACATGATCCGATCCAGCCTGCAGACCGCGTTTTAGTCCGCACGTATACGAATACTTGCAAAATCATCTGACCGATGTATATGACCGCGAAAGCTTCGTTGAATATTCGATAAAAAACCGCCAGGTACTGTAAATGACCGGATTAGTAAAAAGTGAGCACGTCAAAAACAATAATTGACTTATACGGTCGCCACATCACAAATAGCCATTTCATTGGTAAAATGTTCTGCAGTGAAATTTGAAATGTTCTGCAATCTGCAGTGATCTTGATCTTTTATTGTTCCAGAGATCATATGAGGGATAAAGTTAATATATGACAATGTTACTCCACTCTACGCCTCGATTAAACCAAAGTATGCCGTGTCCTATAATGACCAGGCGACGATTGGCATTGTGACCAATGTTTAATCACAGTTCTGCAGTGGCATTAACCTTATGACATACTCTGCAGTGACCTTGACAATGTCAAATGTTCTGTGGTGAACTTGACCTTGTAAAACGTTCTTCAGTAACCCTGACCTTGTAAAACGTTCTCCAGTAACCTTGACCTTGTAAAACGTTCTTCAGTAACCCTGACCTTGTAAAACGTTCTTCAGTAACCTTTACCTTGTAAAATCTTCTTCAGTAACCTTGACCTTGTAAAATGTTCTGCAGTAACCTTGACCTTGTTAAATGTTCTGCAGTAACTTTGACCTTGTGAAATGTGCTGCAGTTACCTTGACCTTTTGAAATTTTATGCAGTAACCTTGACCTAGACCTTGTTATTATTGCAGGGATCATATGGCGAGAGGATTGCTCCTACCAGTCAATCATTCCATACTGGGTTATGGTGAGTGCTGTGACGCCATTTATACCATTTTATGTCACCGTCAAGGGGATAAAAGATGTATATAATGGTGTAACATTTTGGAGACAGTTGTCACTACTCGTATACGCCATGTTTACAACTTGGGTAATTCTTGGTACGTCAAACACTCATTCATATTTTTTAAACATAGAGCAGTACTTTTTCAAGTTACAAAAATGTATAAAAAAATCCAACGGGACCAAATTATTCAAGAGAAATTCGGATCTTTTGAGTGGCTTAGAGCACAGCATGTGATGTGACATATAATGACTGTTTATAGGCTATCCTAGGATATTTCCCTCACTTTTCACGATGTTCAAATTTCTCAAATGCTTCAATATTCTAATAATAAATAGCGTATTTCAGTGAGAGTGCAGGTTACAGTGATTAATGCACATGATCGAACAAAACTGAAACTGCAATCGGAAATGCATTGAAGTGTCATTTTTATTTAAAAAAGGGATAGTGTTTTCGTCGGCGTTCTATATCTTGTTATAAGATGTTGATATATTATTATTATTTATATACAGGGAGTGTATGGATTTTCGACACTTGGGCAAACGCCAGCGATAGTGAATGTGACTATGTGATGAGGCTGTTCTCCTTCATATTGGTGTGTGTCCATTGGTTGATATTTGCTTTTGCAACAGGCGGACAGATTTACATTTTGAAACAAATATGTTGCTGTTGTGTGGAAAATGCAATAAAACCATTAAAACGCGACATGGATATAGACGATGAAATTGCTTAAATACGAAACTGTTATACAATCGTGAAATCTCGGCCATTCCCGTGTGTTTCCGGAAAATATACTATTGCAAAGCATAAATGCCGAGGTGGTCAAAACGTCGCTTAGTTTTTATCCAATCGTAACTTCTCGGGTATTTCCGTGAAGAGTCTGGAGTGTAACGTCAATAACGTCCAAGGGGTCCCGATTGACTCTCACTTGTTAACATACTCAGTGTTCCAATTTCGTTGTTGTTTGCAGTTTCTCTTTTATTTTTTGGTATAAAACAATGTGAGAATGTTGGCCGATCTCGAGAAATAAAAAAAACTCACTAACATTTCGACTAACGTTTGGGCAATGTACTGTACAAATAGTTTGAACGTTGACTATTTTTATTATAAAATCAAATAATCACTCAGTACATAATTTGACTAATGAAGGCCGTGAGGCCGAAACTTTTGAATTAAAAGAGTTGTAAACTATTATTATTATGTTCGTACATTATGTAAAAACACGTCTGATATATAGGTTCGTGATGAGTTGTGACGTCCGTTATCTTATTAATATACAATGTACAAACCTGTATCTTTGACTGTTGACCATGCAATTTATATGATGCATGTATTATTTTTTCATGTACGTTCTATGTCTTTGTATACTCATGAACAATTATTCGAAAATACCAATGGACTTTTTCTACCAGATGGGGTAAATAGATTTTGAATTTCTGGAAGAATAACAAGTTGTTTCATAATTCTAGGAAATCAACACACTATTAAAGAGGCATTCCCTATAACTAGTATATTTTTCTTTACTATCACATTAAATGAGTTAAATGTACAAAGCACTGTCCATTGTATCATAATTTGTCAGAAGAAAGTATGCAAATATGTCTCTATAATGTCAAAAATATAGTCAAATCACTAATAATAATTTATCGCTTTCAGCGATTTATTATGTGGTCAAAGGGAAACAACTCGTGACTTTTTGACTCGTTACGGATATAAACTTTCATTTTTTCCCGTTAATTTATTGGAGTTTTTTTGTTGAAGATTAGAAGAGTTTAAGCAATTATGATTCTTATTTAATGTATAATATTCCTGAATCGATTTAAACGACCAAAGTTATAAGGAACGCCTCTTTAATGTAATATGCAAATAAACTATAAAACTGTGCGTATATGGGACTGCAATAAAAAAATATAAAGTATTATTATATTATATTCATTTTCTATGTTCAATAACTATTATATAGATCTAATAATATTCCTTGGTCCAACTGAGGCTTTTTTGTATCCTTGATAAATGTGCGTCGGTAGGCATCGGGAAGACGTTCCTCGTGGTCTTGGGGAAGCTAAATATAGGTGTTTTTTAGAAAAGGTGTGTCACGGTGCCACTCGGAGCCAATTTATTTAAATCGGGAGTACATCGCCGATGCAAAAAATTGCTCAGTTGGACCAAGGCGTTACAAATCGTACATACATGTACATGCATATTATACAAAACATCAAAGATTTTTTAATTAACACAAGAACAATAGGAGGGAACATTAAACTGGTAAAATGCCATTTTTCGAATTGAATCTCCTTTCTTCCGAGCCAGTAACGGTTGGGGTATGTACATTTGTTGACAGTCTGATCCTGTTAGTGCGCACGTGCTGTTTGGTCTGAAATGTTTAAAAGCAACATACATGTAGTGAATGAATCAAATACTTGATAAGAAATTTGCTAAGTCTGATATAGGGAAAGTCTTCTTTTCTACTCGTGTTGTTGCCCGGCCCTTGGAATAATTTACCGCAAAATATCGTATCAGCACCATCCTCCCTGAACAGTTTTAAGTAAAGACTGAGATTCTCACCGTATGGCGAAGAGGAAAATGCGTAAAAGTATAGTATAGTGAATTGGTGAAATGCGTAGGAATAAAACTACATGTAATACTAGGAAATATCTGAAAGCAAAGATCTACTGGAACGTGAGCATACGTGCCAAAGATAGTTAAATCCAAAAGAGGAGTGATAAAGCGAACCATGTCACAAGATGCACTTTAATATGATTTAAAAGGGATTGAGATGCATACTCTATAGGAAGGTATTAATTCTAGAGGTTATAGATATGGGACAGAAGATCATAAAATGGTTCTATTGTACCTTTGTGCAAAGGTAGGTGAACTTGGAGAACAGACATTTATCAACGAAAATAGGACTAACTCCACTTTAATAGGATTACTTAGCAGGTATGCGTAGGTACCTTAGAGGTACTCCAAAAAAGAAGTAGTTCGGACCTGCGCTTGTGATAACACTGTGTGTGGTTTTATTGCAAATTCATTGCAGTAAATAAGCAGAGAAACAGTAAAGGAATCAACATAATTATGTAGACCCAAATGGGTCATGCATCTATTTATATGTTGGGCTTCCGGTAATGCAAATGTTGACAACATTTCGGCAAAAAGGGTGCAAATATTCTTTGTTATCGATTTGTGTTAACATGGCCACCGTGATATTCCTCAACCGGAAACCTGATGCCGAGTGGTATTTATAACAGGTACTGGAAGGCACCGGTACCGGGTTATAGTACGCGCCTACTTTTGTGGCTACACCGGTATGACCAACAAAACGGGCTGATTCCCCAACATTGGAATCCCCAACAATGAGAGGTGTAAAAAATAAACTCAAACTCAGCATTACTTGCAGCGTCCCTCAGTGACATGCTGATATCTGGTATAATTGTTTCGTCCATTCGTTGCACGTAATACCATAACGTTACACATCTGTCCTAATGAATCTTCCATCTTGCCTTTGTAAATTTTCGTTCTGATCTCACTGAAAAATATAATCACGTGACCTTTAATTTTGTATATTAAACATTAGCTAACATAGCAAGCACATGAGTGTCTCCATCTGGATTAGAACCCGGGTCGCTAGATAACACGACAAGCGCGTTAACCACTGAGCTACGAAGGCCGAACGGCTGAATTGCTGGGAGAAGTCATCAAACCTATTTCAACTTTACAAAGCTTGTACGTTCATCATATTTTTTTAAAACAAACAGTGTTTTAAATCCTTCAAGTCTTGGACGTGTTTTGTTATATGGAGGATTCACCGACATTGTCTAGAATACGGTTGATTTTTAACCCAGGACATTTACTCGACAAAATCCACATACGGTAAAACTCCGTTATGACGAGTATCGATATTACGAGCACACGGTCTATGTCGAGCAAATCTCAAAGTCCCCGGCAAATTTGCTCGAAAAAACCCACATACGTAGATGCAAACTTTTAAAACTACAATGCATTATGGTTATGGAGAAAATACATTTCGATGGCTCGGCGCAAAACTATGGTAACTTCATAAATTTATAGAAGCATATATTATAGTTTTGCACCGAGCCCTCGATTTACTTACGACGGACAGCATCGATCACCATCGACATCAGGTGTTCCGACATTATCGGGTGCCACTTCAGATGGATCTATGAATAGACTTCCGTAGTACCTATCTAGGGTCGAATACCTGTAATATTAAACAAATAGGTATGGCGAGTTGTAAAAGATAACGCACATGTACCAAGTTCGAAGGTATTTTTCAGACATTGTGTTCGTTCAGCCGACTGTTCTAAGTTAAAGTTAAGATACCAATTTTCTAGGGCTCTTTTCAGCTGTTAGGCCGCTCAAGCACCCTTTGACATTTAAACTTCCCCTGGTCATTGGGCTACATAACTATGGAAACCTACACTTGTGTGTCCATGTGGAGACTATTTCTCTCCTGTGGGTGTGACAGCCAACATCGATCTGCAGCGCCCAGGAATAGACACTGCCCTCACAGGTACCATTTTACAACATGGTGGAGTGGAGCATGTAGGTCTTGCTCAGAGAAATTAACCAGTGGCCCAGAGAGGGATCGAACCCGGGACATCTCGAACCCGAAGCGCGCGTCCTATCTCAAGGCCACCGCTCCCCACCTTCATCTATGATGAACGCTGAGTCAGTTGTATTTGTCTCCGGTAAATATACTATTATACAGTCACAAACATGTGTTACAGACTAATGTACTGGAAAATATATATTTTTACCAAAAAAAAATAACAGACAGGACCAAATAGTTCATTGATGAGCATCCTTTAGCCATTTGTGAGCATTGTCCGTTGCTGACCGTTCATATTATTCAAGGGGTATAACATAAAGCATGGAGATTGGTGGTTTAAGTAAGACTTTCCATGGAGATTGGTGCCAATGGCCGATATTTTGATGTTTTTGTCACTTGACAGACACATTTCCACCAAAGTAAGTTCATTGTCTTGTTTTATATGCGGCGTGTATGCGATAACCACCTAGCCATAAGTTTAAGTCACCTATCGGCGGTCTGTTTTAGTGATTTTGTTGGACCTTCAAAAAGCTTTCGATACTGTAGACCACTCCATTCTCCTTATGAAACTGAGAGCTGCAGGGCTTAGTGATGATATTTTAAGATGGTTTAAATCCTATTTGACTGATAGACAACAATTAGTTGATGTCTCTGGTACCCACTCTGCTACTGCACCAATCACATGTGGAGTTCCACAGGGATCCATTCTTGGTCCACTGTTATTTTTGATTTATGTTAATGATATGTCAGCTGTGGTTAAAAACAAGCTTTTGTTATATGCAGATGATTCTGGCATTCTTGTATCAGGCAAATGTAAGTCCTCTGTGGAAACATCCTTGAAAGATGACTTACATCTTGTTAGTCAATGGTTGGTTGATAACAAGTTGTCACTTCACTTTGGTAAAACTGAGTCAATTTTATTTGGATCTAAACATAGACTTAGGTCAAACTCTTCCCTAAACATAACATGTAATGGTACAAATATTGAACCAACTACTGCAGTAAAATATCTTGGTGCTACTATTGACCAGACCCTATCTTTTGATTCCATGGCCCGATCAATATTAAAGAAAGCTAATGCCCGGTTAAAATATCTATACCGTAAAAAAGGTTACCTCACTCAACACACCAAGAAACTTCTTGTTATGGCCCTTATCCAATGCCACTTTGATTATGCATGTTCTATATGGTACCATGGGCTAACCCAGTCACTTAAATCCAAGCTTCAAACCACCCAAAATAAGTTAATAAGATTTGTGCTTGATTTAGATGCTAGGTCGCACATAGGAAGTCAGCATTTTAATCAACTTAATTGGTTACCGGTCAATAAGCGTGTAGACCAGATCATTCTGTGTCATGTTTTCAAAATAAAAAATGGTACAGCCCCAGACTATATGGGTGATAATTTCATTTCACAGGATTCTATTCATTCATACAGAACAAGATTGAGTGATCAGGGAGGATTTTCTGTTCCTAAGGTCAAAGGTTTTGGGAAACAATCTTTTTTCTACTCTGGCATTAATCAATGGAACCAGCTGCCTGCTAGTATAGCACTGACTGAGAAATTGCCTGTTTTTAAAGCAAAAGTCAAGAAACATTTTTTAGACAATTTGGTATAAATTTTTAAGGTAGTTAAATGACATTTATTTATTAGTATTTATTAAATAATTTATTTATTTATTTATGCATAGAAGTTTTAAGTAATTTATATCTACATCATTTAATATTTAAGTAAATTCATTATATTTTTTTATTTATGTCAGAGTTATTTACTATTTTTATAGTTTCATTTATTTATTACTGTAATGTATGCCAAGTAGAGTCTTTCAGTATTGGTAAATTCTTAACTTTAACTTGTTTTTTTTTAAATATCATTTGACTGTTGACACATATTATCTGTGATATAAATAATGTATAGAATGTCCAATTTAAAGCTTTAAAGTAACTGTGATGAATTAATATGCTTATGCATTAATGTTATTATATCTGTGCAATAGTCTATAATACATTATACTTAATGCCTCTCTATGTCATGCCATCAACACTAAAGGACCACAATGGAAATAAGAGATATCTCTTTTTTGTGTTATCCTTAGTGTTGGTGTGCCTGTCATGGGTACTTTTGAATGCATGTACGTATAATTTGTTTTATTATGTATACATGTTTTTAATTATCCATGTAATATGTACCTCAATACTGAATAAAATCTATCTATCTATTTCCGCCAGTGCAGCGATAAAAGCCTGAGAGAAGGGATGGTGACATCGGGTGTCCGTAGTCCGCATCTATTTTTATTAATTCTGAGGTATCCGGGGCGTTCTGGCTGGTTTTATTGTGTTTGCTAGGTACTTCATGCATGATTGTATGGTTAAAATACTGTTTCTGCTTATTTAGGAGGCTCCATGTGCATATTTTTAACGTTTCTCCATGGAAAGTCTTACTTAAACCACCAATCTCCATGCTTTAGGTTATACCCCTTGATTATTAGTACTATAGATTAGGCGATACTTTTGGCTGTTTTCATTTCTCAGGAAGTTCAAATCTCGGGAAAAACATCATTTGTTCTATACTTAGTTCAATTTAGAGACAAACACAAAAAAACAAGCACAAAGACGATGCTGTTTAGACAAAGATGAGCTCCAAGACTACCCCTTCTTATCTAGGAGGGGGAGAAGGAGTGTAGGGGAACAACCGAGGTTCAAGCCCAGAAAAACAGACAACACTAAAACGCTTGACATTTGGATAACCCGTTACGAACTATAAACTTTATAAACAACTTCTTAGTGACTTAACGTAGACTTCATTTATTGAATGACTTGATAAAATTAAAATGAATGTCAGACAATTCAAACATGTCAATATATGTGACAAATTTTAATGAAACGCTTAATCCTGAATTAAACAACAGAATGTATAAATTTCATTATACCTGGCTACACATTTAATTAGATAAAATAAAAAATAAGAATTTATCATGTTATGTTTTCATGTTTTCATCTTTCCTTTGTAATATTTTCTCCCCCCCCCCCCGGCATATAACGTTGACTAAACGTAACCACATGATAAAATTGATTAGTCCAACCATTTTCACACCTGACGTTACCTGTCCAAATCAAAGCTGATTAGGACGCAGTTATCTCCCCTGGTGTGGTCGGATATGTCTCACCTACTTGATGTTTCACATTCGACGAGCTGCCGTTATCTGTTTATATAACACTAGCACCAACAACGGAAAGTTGGAAACACATATTTGCAGGGTCATGGAAACCAACGTACACGTGTGCACTAACGGTGTAAAAGCAAAGGGTCCGTCTTAGCTAAGATAAGACCTTTCCCCATTTATAAATTTAATACAGAATAAAAGTTCCAACTATACCCCATGATCATAATGGTATATGTTTTGGTCATGGAAATGTGAAAACATACAGATAATGGAAAATGTGTGAAAAGGTGAGAAAATGGTAAGGAAAACGGTGAAAGAAATTGTTAAAAATGGTGAGAAAATGAGAGAGAAACGATGTGAAAATGGTGACAAAAGGAGAAATAATGGTGGGGAAAATGGTGCGAAACGGTTGAAAAGGAGAGAAACAGTGGGAAAATGATGGCAAAAGGTGAGGAAAACGGTGAAAAAAGGTTAGAAAATGGCGATAATTTTTTTTTAAACAGTGGGAAAATAGTGGCAAAAGGTGAAAATAATGGTGGGGGAAATGGTGTGAAATGGTTGGAAAAGGAGATAAATGGTTGGAAAAGGAAAGAAAATGGTGAGAAAATGATTAGAAAATGGAGAGAAAATGATTAGAAAATGGAAAGAAAATTATTTGAAAATGGTGAGAAAATGATTGGAAATGGAGAGAAAATGATTAGAAAATTGAGAGAAAATGGTGAGAAAATGGTGAGAAAATGATTGGAAATGGAGAGAAAATGGTGAGAAAATGATTGGGTTATGGTGTAAATGGTGAGAAAATGATGAGAAAATGGAGAGAAAATGATTAGAAAATGGAGAGAAAATGAAGAGAAATTGGTGAGAAATTGGTGAGAAATTGGTGAGAAATTGGTGAGAAAATTATTGGAAAATGGAGAGAAAATTATTAGAATATGGAGAGAAAATTATTGGAAAAGAGGAGAGAAAATGGTGAGAAAACGGTGGGAAAATGATTGGAAAGGGGAGAAAGTTGAGAGAAAATGATAAGAAAATTGTGAGAAAACTTACGTGGTCAAGTGACAAAGCTCCTTGGTACAAACAATAATACCATCCTCAGCATAAATCAGATCGTCCACAGGGTATGGATATGTCATGTTGTTGGGGAAAAATCTATCTGCCGGACAATAGTTCTCCTGACCAGACACAAGTGCTGCATACATGTATGTAGCTACAAGCACCGCAAACGTGAAACCAACAACTATATCCTGTGAAATAAAGGCATGGGATTATTATTAGTATGCCGAAATGTCTACTGGGCAATTAAAATAATAGTATGTAACTTAACGGTTTGATCATACCATAAAATAGTAATCATAGAAAGTAAAACTATATCACCTAATTATAATGTGAAATTTTATGAAGCCGGCTATTTAATACTGTATTATGCACTGCACAGTAATGTATAATTGATTAAACTGAAGTTTATTACTCTTTTTAAGTATTTTTTGCACTTTTTTCAATGCTAATATATATATGCAGCACAAAACAATCAATTTTAGACAAATTGGGCATGAATTCTAGAAAAAATTACAAACCCGCATATGCGCCTTTAAGGAGAAATTTGGTCAGCGCCTGCCAAATGGTATGAATAGTAACATGAAATGGGATTGTATTTGTGCTAAAGTGGTATTCTGAACCCCAATTTGGCTTTATATGCCTTATGATATGTATGTTCTTCATATTGAATCACAATTATCCATGTCTGGTACTAAAATAAGGGCCACATTCACATGAAAATGTCAATTTAAGAAAAAATAAATCTGAACTTTTCTGGATTTTTCATGATAAAAATCTAAATTTTCACTTTTTTAGATATTTTACACAGATAAAAATGGTTAAAACCCCATCTTGAGTGCATTTCCATTCATTTAAATGCAAAAAAATGAAAAACATAATTTTAATGGAATTTTGCATGTCTTTAGGTCAAAAAACCACCAAATAGAATTGTTCTTTAAATAACTCAATGTAAAGTGACCTAGGTTAGCCAAAAAATGGCACCTTTTTGTCCGTGGGGCCCTCTCAAAATCTTTTAATCAATTGAAATAGCATCCAGCTTCAAGAAAATGAAAAAAAGTAGGGGGTCATGTATCATATATGAAAAATTTGGTTCGTCAAACGCGGTGAACAGATTTTCTCACATGTACGGATTTACTCACTGTCCCTTAGCCCCATCCTTACTTTCACTTTCATATTTAAGCAAGTCTATATAAACCATTTCACTACATCACATAGTTTTAAAGTTTTTTACCGGACTATTTGACTGTATCTGAATTTGGTCCGCGTAGGCATTTAGTGGTTATTTACCTTTATATATACAGGTATACTCTTTTAAACTTCAGTTTTATCATACGTATACTCCATATGGAGTGATTATTGGATTTTATTATAATTCATTAGTTATTCAAATTTATCCATAAATACCTTAATTAATACTTTAACTAATTATGACGAAAGGGTAAAAGGAAAACAATATACTAAAAAACGTATCTACGAAAAGCCCTATCGATGAAGTTGAATATACGAAAATGTACAGAATATAAACTTACGTGACTTGGGTTCATGGTTGTCGTTGTCTGATCTGTTTAAAGTTATTTAAAACCTGAAACCGCAAACTTTTGATGATGAAATTTCTCTTCCGTAACTTGGTACTCATACATTTTACATGCTCATTGGACCGGAACTTATAGTAATTCTATACAATTATAACTACTAGGGTCTTGTTTCCTAGAGTTTTATATTCACAGGTGTTTATTAATTCAAAATGCACATTCCGAGTATAGTGTGAACTAATTCTATATTAAGATATTTTACTAGATATTTTAAAATACGTTTGCCCACGCGGCGACATCACGAACGCGGATCTTGATTTCTATCCGAGTCTCGGATTTTTTTAGAAATCCCGTTTATATTTCGCCTACAATCCAATGAACTGTAAAACGTGCGGCAATTGTGTTTTATATATTCAAATATATACTAGTATCCTGTTTAGGTTTAATGTATACAATCCATGTACATTCATTCTCCTCCAAGCGATTGCGTTACGCCTTGTTTCGTTAAAGTCACATAAAGTCTTATATAAAATATAAACTGCTATTTAAATCAGCTATAACGTTGTAACCTCTCTGCAGAATGATGCAATTGGAGCACTTCGGTTGATTCCCAAATGTGGAAAACATCATAAAGTGGAAGAAAATGTAATAATGTAATAAATCATCCAGATCGTTTGTTGACAAAACGACAATTTGAAAATAATAAATGCATGATTTAAAGTCAGAGGGGAGCAACTCTTGCAAAATGAGTATTTTGTTCACCATACAATTTGATAAATACGATGTTTGGTCAACTATTTCGACAGATAAAGTTAACGTTATATCGTTGAGTATCGGCCATTTGTTAAGAAACAACGTAATGGTTCCATTATTCGTTGTGTGTGATGGATGATCGGAAAAAAGTTGTGGAGCAATAATAATATGTGACTTTAAACATCGCAGTACCTTACACGCAGCTAAGACCTGCCGTCCAATATATTGACTCCGAAGGGTCCCCAAGCGGAAATTCACCAGATCGGGATGGTTCGGTATATCTTCGCAATGTTCTCGAACCGTTCCCCGATCATGCCGCAACGCTCCTGGAAGCCTTCGGAACATTTTGGGACCGAAAATCTTCGGCATAAAAGGTCTAGTTCGATAGTGCCTCGGGAGAGCTTCTGTTTATGAACGGTTTCCGAAGGAAAGCCGAACCGATGCCGAAAGCTCCCCGAAAACGATAAAGGGATGAGTTCTACACAAAGAAGCCATGCCGATCATATTAAGAACACATTCATACTGAATAATTACAGAAGGCACCAGTTGATCACGGAAGGGATGCCGAGTCGTCGCCGTGTATAATATTCCAAATGACAGCGGAAGCTAAGCCGCCAGGTTGCCGATAGGTAGAGGTAGTAGTTCGGCATCATCAATATGCATCGGCTAACCTTTCGGCAACTATCGGCATTGATTCGTAAAGCCTTTATTACAGAGTTACTTCCCTTGGCATCTCATGGGAAGCAACTGTGTTCGACTAATTTTAAGTCAGTGGATGGCTACTTCTCTTGGTAAATCAGGGGAAGTAACTGTGTTCGAATTGTGTTATATCAGTGCAGACTTACTTTGCAAATCATGGGAACTAACTGTGTTCAACTTACTTTTAGTCAGTGTGGAAAAACTTCCCTTGAAAAGGCAGGGGAAATAACTGTGTTCGACTTATTTAAGTATGTGAAGAATAACTTCCCTTGGCATATCAGGGGAAGATACCGTGTTCGACTTATTTCAAGTCAGTGCAGAGTTACTTCTCTTGGCAAATCAGGGGAAGCAACTGTGTTCAACTTATTTAAAGTAAGTGCAGAGCTACTTCCCTTTGTAATCAGGGTTAGTAACTGCGTTCGACTAATTTTAAGTCGGTTAGAGTGACTTCCCCTGAAAATCAGTGGAAATAACTCTGTAGTGCAGAGTTACTTTCCTTTGCAAATCAGGGTAAGTAACTGTGTTCAACTTACTTTTAGTCAGTGTGGAGTAACGTTTCCATGGCAAATCAGGGGAACGTAACTATGTTCGACTTATTTTAATCTGTGCAGAGTTATTTCCCATTGCAAATCAGGGGAAGTAACTGTGTTCAACTTACTTTTTGTCAGTATGGAGTTGCTTCCCTTGGAAAATCAGGCGAAGTTACCGTGTTCGAGTTATTTTAAGTCAGTGCAAAGTTACTTTCCTTGGCAAATCAGGGGAACGTAACTATGTTGGACTTATTTAAAGTATGTGCAGAGTTACTTCCCTTTGTTATTCAGGGGAAGTAACTATGTTCAACTAATTTTAGTCAGTGCAGAGTTACTTCCCTTGGCAAATCAGTATGAGTCTTAAAATTCACTTGGAAGTCAATGATATTCATTTTTGGAATAGGTGAGTTTTCAATGCTTTTTGAGGACCTGCAGGGAGTCAATGTGCCTCATATCTACTGGCAGAGTTTTCCACAATGTGACAGGCTGGCTACGCACTTGTCAGGTCGCCTTTCACAAAACGCCTTATAGATCTGTTCGTGGAATGTTTATAAATATGGCCGAGTCCGATCTTAGAGGTCTTGTTAAGGGATATTCCCTAGTCAACCCGTTCATGTAAGCAGGACCAAGTTTATATCTTATCTTAATATCACTTTAATATAAAAACCGTGATACATTTTTTGCAAAGAGGCCCACATCTTAGATTATTGTAGTTCAGTATTTACTAGTATAATATATAACATTTGTTTGCGAAATTATCAAAAGAAAAATAAGCTTCAAATATTAAACTTTAGGCAGCCTACAAGTGATTACTGATTATTAATCACAGACGCTGTCAGGAGACGATGAAATTGATCTTTAATCTTAAACTCACACGAAGGGTGTATGGATTTAACAAAACAGAATGCAGACGCGTAAGTCCTCCATCCATGTGGATGCACCAATGTGCTACGGGTCGGGGCACGTTCACCCGAATAATTTGGACTACAGTGGTGTTGATCTGGTAGATTTTGGGCATTCTCGTGGTGCTTTATTTAGTTCTACTTGGTGTAGAAAAAATCAGAGTACTCGCGTACATGTAGCTACGCGCCTGTGACAAAAATACCTAAAACCATGAAAATTAAGACGATTTCCCCCCACAAGTGTTACTGTAAGATGTTGAAAGTTACTCTTGCAGTAGCGTAGCTGCAGCTAGGCAATTAGGCCCGGGCCTACACATCATTTCGAGAAAAAAAACTTTGATTAATTACTAGTATACGATAAGTTTGGCCTTGATGTAAGAATGAATAAATTATACAACTTAATGAGAAGAATGTGTTTGCTAACTTCTCTCGTCTTAGGTGTACATTGTTGCAATATTTTCTAAAATTTCAAAAATTGTGTAACGTTCAATACTCCTAAACATAGGCCTACGTCAAAACACACCAGTTCCTTTCAATGCATAAACAATTTCCGGGGTGCATGTCCCCCCTAGTTATTTCTCCTTTACATAGTAACACATACGGGCCTACACATTGCTAATTAAGGTCCTAGCTACGCCCCTGTCTTGGAAGGAGTAAGTTACAGTAAAATCCCTCGCTGAAAGTTAGAGCACGAGATCATTAATTATTATACCACCTGGGCGTGGTCTATATGATTATCACCAAAGAAGTCCAACAAATAGCCATGTTATCACCATAAGATTTATGGTGAAGTATATATTTTTTGCCTTCGTCTACTGATTGGGTCAGGACACTTGTAAATAGCTTTAACGATATTTTAACCTGTACAAAGGAAAAAGCTACCCTCCGAGGTCATCATTTACAGTCGGAATCGACCTAACTATGGAAGACGAAGACGTAGACCTATTGACCATATTGTTCTTTAAAATTTGTAAAAGGGGCCTGGGAATGAGCTGGGAATGAAAAGGTCGTAAGTTATAAGACTCCTGCATATTTGAAATATGCATTACAAGGCGCTTCTCAACTCAATAAGAGCCGATTTTCATAAGAACTTGTCATGTTGGCCAAACTCAAGTCCAAAGAGTAATTGCATATATTAAGTAAAGTCAGGATCTTCTCTATAATTATTTAAAATCCCTGGTAAAGTGAAGAGTATTTTCTAGTTTTCTTAAAATATTGAGTCTGTACTTACGACCTTCTTATTCTCAGTCTAATATACTTATCACTTATATTCTCTAAAATATAATAAAATAAATAATTACTCTTGCTTATCGCGGTAATATTGACAATGTTGCGAATTGACTCGAGTCCGAACGATAGGATCAAATATCCGGGAGGTTTTTATCTTCACACCGCTGACTTTGTTTACCAAAATGAGTCATCTCCAAAATGTTGGGTAACACTTATTTCCATTTGCTAAACCTTCCCTGCGGCCATGAGTATGAAAGCGGTGCAATATTTTTACATACCGTTGTAAATAGTCCCGGATTTTTTGTCCTATTATTACAAGTAAAGGGAACTATCTAGTTTTCCATTGATAACTTTTATAATATCTGTATGTTTGGAATATTTAAGAATTAATGTGGCAATAATAATTATTTACTGGGGCAATAATATGATCTAACAGGGGCCTTAAGCAGGATTTTACTGTGGCCATATGTATGAATTACGGTGGGCATATTTAAGAATTACTGTGGCCATCATTATGCTGATGTACTGACCATATGTATGGTTTTTCTGGAGCCATATGAATGACTTTACTGCGGCCATTTTTATGATTCACTGTGGCCATTTTTATGAATTCCTGTGTCCATAATTATGATTAACTGCGTACACATATATGATTTTACTGTGGCCATATTTATGAATTATTGCGGTCATCATTGTGATTCACTGTTGCCATTTTTATGAATTAACTTAGTCCGTATGTAAACATGATCTGCTATGGCCATATTTATGAATTTACTTAGTCTGTATACATAATCTACTGCGGCCATATTTATGAATTAACTTAGTCCGTATACATGATCTACTGTGGTCATATTTATGAATTAACTAAACTTAGTTCGTATGTATACATGATATACTGTAGCCATATTTATGAATTAACTTAGTCCATATACATGATCTAAGGTGGCCATATTTATGAATTAATTAAACTTAGTCCGTATGTATACATGATCTACTGTAGCCATATTTATGAATTAACTTAGTCCATATACATGATCTAAGGTGGCCATATTTATGAATTAATTAAACTTAGTCCGTATGTATACATGATCTACTGTGGCTATATTTATGAATTAACTTAGTCCGTATACATGATCTGATTTGGCCATATTTATGAATTAACTTAGTCCGTATACATGATCTGATGTGGCCATATTTATTAATTAACTTAGTCCGTATACATGATCTGATTTGGCCATATTTATGAAATTACTTAGTCCGTATACATGATCTGATGTGACCATATTAAAATTTGACTAATAAAACAACAAATCTCGTATAGAAATGTGTATATTTGAAGAGCTAGCCGACGATTTCAGGTGAATTCAGATCATTTTTATTATAATTATGAATGTTATTTCATCAATTGACACACTTGTGCATTAAAATTTCGAATTAAATATGAAATACAAACATACACACGCAATACGACAATTACACATGATTTACGGGTACAAGTACTTGTAAACTTATACTATTTACAGTGTATATATACTCGTACACCCTCGATGCCTCGAACATGTAGATGGCTCGAACTATTGTCCCGATCCGGAGGTAGTTCAAGTCATCGAAGTTTTACTGTATGTCCATGTACGTGGGTATATCCAAAAGTAATGACATTGATGCTATAAATCGTACATAATGTCAGCAAAACCAGGAAGCTTTTCACACCCTTGTTTCAATCTAATTAGAATATGATGACCAAATTACACAACAATGCACAGAACACGGACTGGCAATACACAGTGTGATCATTAATATATGGTAACATAAATAACTTTAATAACTTTTGGCAGATTTAATGATAGAGATGTGACATCCCCAACTTTTTTAACCATCCGATATTGTAAACCCGATAGCCGTTAAGAAGGCTATAATTAAATAAATCGCTGTAACTTGTTTTACGTTTAACACACAAAATTTGTTACTATCACAAATGTTTATTTAATTTATCTACATTCTAATGAATATTTTTTCATTAATTAAAAATAATGTATCAATGGTCCTACATAAGTTTAAAAACTGCAACTCTTCATCTTTATAACGGCCTTTACTTTCTATTGAAAACCCGATAAAAATGCTAAATTTTGGTATTTTTGTTTCGTTTTGTTTCAAATTTACACTATTTTGTTAAAATGTCACAATAAATGTTACTATGACATTGTCTTGGTAATTTATTTTTCTTTCAAGATATATAAAAATAATTATGTTTAATAGCTATCTTTGCGGTCCTATGTAACTTTTAGTCAACTGGTGTGTCAATTTAAATAAGAATTTGTCGTCTCGGAAGTACTCGGCATTTTACTTAGACCGCCGAAGATTCTGATATAATGACATCCCCCGCTGTGAATAACTTGTACACTTCGCTCTATGGTTTTTATTGCTGATCATAAAATTAATGATCATTTATAAAGCCGATGATTTTTGAATTTTGATGGTAGTTCAATGAGATTGATGCTGCCTTTTTAATATCTCATTTGATAGTAACCTAAGTTACAAACTCGGCATTTACTTAAGACTGCCAAAGATTCTGATACGTCTACTGCCGTACATTAGTTTCGGTTTTATGTTAAATCTTATTATCAACGTATGTAAATTGAGTTTGATATTTATTAAAAGAGAAAAGACGTATGCGCGAATTAAAGAAGAACAAATGTACACATTATTAAAACAGTTGTTTGTTATTCCAAATGTTTTCTTAAATGAAAAGCGGTAAAAAAAACCCAGTAAAAATCGAAAATGTTTCCTTTATTATTAGACAAATAATATATATGAAAACTAAGAATTGAGACGAAATATGTGTTATGTGTTCGCACCTGAAGAGGTATCACACCTATATACGGAGGGGTAAGAAGGGTATGACTGTCACCTGTCATCATGTAATATTACTTGAACAATGTATACAATGTCATATGTTGAGTGGGATGACACATAACGAAATAAAAAATAACGACTATATAGCGCGATTTTTGTTGCCATTCTTCGTAAAAATATCACCTGTTGAACGACTATAGCGCAATTTTGCTGCCATTCTTCAAAGGTTTGACTGCAATTGAAGTACCACTATAAGCAGACTATACGTATGCTTCAGACTGGGACTGATATATAAAATGCGAGAGTCGCTTATAACTAAAATATCAAGTTTCGCCAACTGCTTTTATGTATAAACATGTATGTATGACAATGTACATTAAGACCAATTTGTAATGCGTTTAAGATTCCAAAATAACTTTCTGTGATTTTCAAAATTAACTTTATATATATATAATTTAAAGCGGCGTGCGTTGTATTTATATAACAACGGACAATACTATGTTTATGACGAATACCTTAAACGATTCAAGCATATTTTTATATATATATTATTCTTTATTTATGTCTCATTAATGTACATATACAATTATTATAAAACATCATAAAAATCCATATTTTTATCTGCCGTACGGCCAAACGCCCATAATGCAATGCGCGCACTCGGCATTTTCCGTTAATCATCGTATTTTTTGGTATTCGGTACACTGTAAGTCGATAATATCATAGACATTAATAATTCTAATATATATCTGTGATAATATGGCGATGATCGGTAACATAATTTTTATGGCTGCCTCGAAAAAACTTGCCTTATCATTAATAATTTATCGATTTTCAAAATTAAAAAATATTAAGAAGATACAAAATGCGTGTGTCATGCAACAGAGTTACAATTTCGTGTGATTTGGAGCAAGAAACGAGAGACACGGGGGGGATGGCGGCGGCTACGTCGTTTCAATTTAGTCTACGTAATATCTTTTAAAATAATCATCAGGACTTATTTTATAATATTTTACGAACGATGTTTCAAGTAAAACACCAATTAAGATTTTAATGTTTTTCAATCTGATGATGGAAATTTGTCATAGTTTGAACCATAGACATTAATTGTTTTCTCGCTTCGATATTCCCGCGAAACCGTTGTGTATTCAAACTCCATTACTGGACATATAGCCAATATAATCAATGAAATATACATACACACTAATCAAGGTATGTTTATTTTTTATCTACATAGTAACATTTTCTCGACTGATTTTGAAATGTTGATTGGATTGGCAGATTTATTTCTGCAAATTTCTTGCAAAACAAAACATATAACAAAGATGGCGGATCGATGAATCTCGCCACTTAAACTCTGTGATCTCGGCAAATATCGCCACAAACGTGAACCCGCGAGACTTAAAGTCGATTTGTACTGATTTCAACTGGGTCACGTGGTACAGTGACTAATCCATATTATTAATGTCTATTAATGTCTATGGTATGTACTACTTGTATACTGGACTTTTTCATGAGTTAAATCAGTCCATGGTTAAAAATCTGTTAAAGCCAACGCTTCTTTGTGGCAGTTTTTAAGCAGAATTGACAGAAATTAAAATATTCATAAAATATTTATACTGTATATTTTTACCCAAAATATCTAAGACCTGCCGTCCACTAGGGCCCGAAGGGTTCCCGAAGCAGAAACTCCCCAGATCGGGATGGTTTGGCATGTCCTGGCGATGTTATGCAACCCTTCCGCATCATTTCGCATTCAATCCACATCTTCGGGAAGCCTTCCGTGAAGCTTCGTAATCATTTTAGCCATCACGAATGGTTTCCGAAGGATAGGCAAATCGATGTCAAAAGCTCCCGTTGAAGGGGTGAGTTCTACACACGGAAGCTATGCCGATCATGTTAAGATCACATACCGAAAAGCGAAAAGTTACAAAAGGCACCAGTTGATGCAGAGTCATCAGCGTATATCCTGAATGACAGCGGAATCGATGCCGTCTGTTTGACAAGAGGTTCAGATAGTAGTTCGGCATCGTCTATGATATAGTATCGGATGATACCGTTATTTGACTTTTAGTTACATGTATATTCTCGTATAAATTTGTCATTAATATATGTGTCATCGATCTATTACGAAAAAATTAGGAACTGTCTTCGGAACGACCCGTCGATTTCAGATTGTAAACAACGGAGTATTTTGTCCACCAGACAAAATACTCCTTTGTTTACAAATTGGCGACTTGCGAAGATTATTATTCTAAGGATGTAAGTCAACATACATCAAATGTATGCCGATTCTATGGCATTTAAGGAGCTCTATAACCTGTCAATGCTTCACGGTCTTATTTGTTAGTAAAATATTGCTATTTCTGAGACTTTATGGGACTTTAATGATAATAAATGCATGCTATTCGAACTTTATGTCAATAACGATATCAATGAAGCAGTACATTTTCAGTGATTTTAGGAAAGTCTGCGACCCGGAATCATTTAGCTGAAGACCGCATTTAAATTTGCAACCTACACTCACCGAAATTAAATTCTATGGATTTCTGATCGTGGGAATGCCTGGAATAAGGAGTGTATAATAAAGCACAGTGTATTTCCTTGATTTGAAAAGTACAATACAATGTGAAATTGGAAGCATCAATGGGTAAAATACAAAGAATTAACTTGGACGTTACGCACGAAACTCGGACGTTTTATGAATTTCGGGTGGTTACTAAGAGTGTTTGACCATTTTCAATTCAACCGTTGAAGAAATATTATAGTCTTATACATCGATAGAAAGGTATTTTTTGTAAGCAATACTGCAATATCAATATTTATTTCAAAGCAATAAAAGAAAATTCACTTTTTTTTCATTTCAAAGTGGAAAATCACGTCAAAAACTGTATGTGGCCACAGTAGATCATGCATACGGACTAAGTTAATTCATAAATATGGCCACAATAGATCATGCATACGGACTAAGTTAATTCATATATATGAGCACAGCAGATCATATGTACGTACTGAGTAAATTCATAAAAATGGCCACAGTAGATCATGCATACGGACTTAGTTAATTCATAAATATGGCCACAGCAGATCATTCATACGGACTTAGTTAATTCATAAATATGACCACAGCAGATCATATATACGTACTGAGTAAATTCATAAAAATGGCCACAGTAGATCATGTATACACACGGACTAAGTTAATTCATAAATATGGCCACAATAGATCATGCATACGGACTAAGTTTAGTTAATTCATAAATATGGCCACAATAGATCATGCATACGGACTAAGTTAATTCATAAATATGGCCACAATAGATCATGCCTACGGACTAAGTTAATTCATAAATATGGCCACAATAGATCATGCATACGGACTAATTTAATTCATAAATATGGCCACAATAGATCGTGCATACGTACTGAGTAAATTCATAAAAATGGCCACAGCAGATCATTCATACGGACTAAGTTAATTCATATATATGAGCACAGCAGATCATAATTATGTTCGTACTGAGTAAATTTATAAATATGACCACAGTTGATCATGTATACACACGGATTAAGTTAATTCAAAATTTGGGCACAGCTAGTAGATCCTATATACGTACCGAATAAATTCATAATTTAATAGATCATGCATACGGACTAAGTTAATTCATAAATATGGCCACCATAGATCATGCCTACGGACTAAGTTAATTAATAAATATGACCACAGCAGATCATTTACGGACTAAGTTAATTCATAAATATGGCCACAATAGATCATGCATACGGACTAAGTTAATTCATAAATATGGCCACAATAGGTCATGCATACGTACTGAGTAAATTCATAAAAATGGCCACAGCAGATCATTCATACGGACTTAGTTAATTCATTATATGACCACAGCAGATCATATGTACGTACTGAGTAAATTTATAAATATGGCCACAGTAGATCATGTATACACACGGACTAAGTTAATTCCAAATTTGGGCACAGCTAGTAGATCATATATACGTACCGAATAAATTCATAATTATGGCCACTGTAGTAGATCATGTATACAGTATACGGATTGTTCAAATTGATAAAAATGGCCACAGTATATACATCTTCCAACGCAGTTTGTCGAGTTCAATATAATATTAAAGTACTACAGTATTCACGCTATTTACCTTCACAAGCATGTTATTAAGACCATATAATTTGTTATATCTCGATAATATTAAATATAACGTGTAGCATTTTAATATATACTATAATACTAATTTATCGTCACTATTAACAGAGTGGTGTCAATTGAGAAGGGTAAAAGTTACTGTAACACCGCTCAATAACACAGGTTACTATTCTACTAACGCACCGGTAAATTCCATAAATATGGCTTTTCCAAAGACGTTCATACACTGGATATGAAAGTAGAGTATTTCTTAGAGCATTTCTGATAAGCTGACCCGAGATTATCAGTCACGTGATCCACCTACGTCACACGATTGAAGAAGACGCTATCCGCCATCTTGGATTTTTCGGATGAAAGAAGATTTTTGTCCGTTTTAGATAAGAGGTTTTAATGTTTAATCCTCCGTCGAATTGAACAAATGTCGGCATTTATTGACTCTAAAATATGTATTCTATGTTTAAGTTACAATATTTTGTATGATACGTCCACTATATTTAAATAAACCTCAGATTTGTGCGAGTTATCGAAATGGAGTTTTCGAACCGACAAATCGGCCCGCAACAAATTATGCGGTTTGTTTTTTATTCTTTTAGAGCTATTCGTACTCGCTATTTTTATGGAATATTAATTTTTGTAATCTTTGGACTGTCTTGAAAATACTTGTGGTAATGAAACAACTTCGTTTTTCTATTTGATGGGGGTAAAATTGAATTCTTACAAATCGTCCAAATCCAAATTTCGTTCGTATTTCTGCTCGTGATCAATGTGTGAAAAACATAATAATTTCCTATTTTAATCGAAGTTTTGGTGTATAAAACATTTCAAATGACAAATTAACATGTTAATACTCTATCAAATAGCCAATTTGTTTCAATAAAAGTCGATTATCAGACATTTAAACCACCTGTCAACTCTATTAAAGATGGCCGTTTTCGTAAACAACATCGGCGGAAATTAACGGAGTTAACCGAACGTGGTAAAATCAAGGTTTAGCGGAAACGGTCGATAATTACCGAAGCGTACGCATTGCATTGTGGATCATCCACGATTTTCGGTAAAATCGATGACTTTCAAATCCAGTGTTTGAACGTCTTTGGCTTTTCATACTCATGGAAATAAGTAAATCCCCAAAATGTTCTTTCGAATATTTTGATATCATTGCTATATTTATGTTACTCTGCAGAAATTATTTAAAAGTGAATAATCCAGACAGTATCTGCCAGTAGAACGTAAGCAACTGCTCGTAACTCGTCTGTCACATCAGACAGAAAGTTTTGATTTCAATTTACTAAACTTCCAAAACCCAAGGAAGGGGTGAAGAATTGTGACACTAGCTGGGCCTGGCATTGTATCATTTAAATGTGAATAGTGATTGTGAGTCACTGTGACTCTGTGCTGAGGTTCAAGCTAGCCTTATTCTTCTAATAAGTCGGTAAGTTTCACTTCTAAACTGAAATATTTTGTAAACAATGTCAGATAACAGCATTTGCAAAATATTTATGCACTGCCACTGGTCAGTCAGAATCAGATGCAACTTGTATCCACAGCTTGGATAGCCGGGAAAACGGCCGTGTTTTTACCTTCCAGCTTCCCATGCACTGCTGAGGAAATGTTTAACCACCAGTTGTCCCCCGCATGGGCGTGAAAGGTCGGGGGTTTGACAACCCAAAAGTCAAAATCACGGCCCATATCTCTGGGGATTGGGGCCATGTTAGATGTGGGGCAATTTGCTAGGAGATTTTTTAATTTCTGACCTTTATCTCCATTCAAAGACCTAAATAAGGTCTTTGCTCCATTGCAACAGATACAAATTATATATAAATACAGATTGGTGTTTAAATTACAGATCGAGTCAAATTGAATCCTGACGCTTGAACTTTCAAACTGCTTTCAAGAGGGAAAATGGATTCTGTTCCAAACGAAACCCAATCAAAGACGGATTCAAAGACTGAAGTCCCTGATGATGATTTGTGTGATAAAATGCAACATATGATTAACATAGCTGGTGATAGCGGTGATGCCAATATTGCGGACCAAGATTCAAGTCGTAAAATTTCTACCGAGATATCGGGAAGTTTGAACAAATCTCAAACGCTGACTGAAGATGAAAGTGACTGTTGTTTCGACAATGACGAAGAAGGGATATTTATTCCGTTATGTTTAACAGACCTACCGTCAGAAGTTTTGATACATATAGCTTCGTTTCTGGACTCTCGTAGTGTAATAAGGTCTTTGTATACAGTTTGCAAACTGTTCCATAGTCTGTTTTGCAATGACAGATACTGGAAGACCCGGATATCACACCGATGGAAAAACATGGCTCCAGTGATTGAAAGTATGTATATCTTGCTTAGGCCAAAACAAAATAATGTTGGGGTTAAGGTTTCCCTACCTACCCTATTATTTTGCTACTACCCTACATCATTTTATTGAAAATTAAAAGCCAAAATAATATTAAACGATCAAATGTTTCCCCTACCTACCTACCCTTATTTTTTTGGGCCCGTAACCTTAACCACAACATTATTTTGTCATGGCCTTATAATAAGTGGCACTGTGGTCGAGTGGTAAGACGCTTGACTCCTGATCGAGACGTCCCGGGTTCGATTCTCGGCCGGGACACTTGGTCATTTCAGAAACGCTATTTAGTGTTTCCCACCCAACTAGAGATGATCCTGGTAGGAAACCAAGGGGTAGTCTTGTGTGTATCGGTGCGTTAAAGAACCAAGGAATCTATAAACGAGCTAGGTTATCGCACCCGGATTCCTTGTATCTCACCTGACCTCTGTCTCTTAACATTTTCGATAATGCCCCAGAGTGGGCCCTGCAAATTGCATGGAAGAAAGAAAGAAAGTCATGGTTAATAAGGGTGCAACGATATATCGTATCATATCGTATCGCGATACTTAGCCCACGATACAATACGTATCGTGGCATAAAGCAGGTCACGATAGGATGTGTACCTAAAGTGATATTAGAATAATATTGTAAATGTCTGACAATTATAAGAAAAATTTGAACACTAATGCAAAATATTGTTCGCTGTTGTTTAAATAAGCTCCGTGTACAATTTCTTCGAGTTGAATTAAAATGATCAAGTAAAATAGTTCATATTAATAAGTAAAATGTCAACTATATTCCAAAAAGTATCAATACTTTATAGGAGAAATTAGGTATGTCTGTATCGCGATATGTATCGTATCATCACCCTTATATCGTGATACGTATCGTATCGTTAAGTGGCCGTATCGTTACACCCCTAAAAGTACTTTACAACCTCTGTAGAGCAACACCCTTTTGGGTCGGTTTAGATTTGCCAGTGTGCTGAGGTTATTCACTTATTGCCCTATAGAGGTTTATTTTATATCGATAGTAAATATCTGATTACAAATACTGTAAAATTATTAATTTTCTTGGGGGATTAAATTTCGTTGATTTCGTAGTTCACCTCAACCACAAACTTTAATCCCAACAGACATTAATTTTGACCCTTGTTTTATTACCTGAAATGCAAAATCCACGAATTCAAGTCCCAACAAAATTGTCTTTTTTACCAAAACCACTAAACAAAATTAAATGATTTTACAGTATTTGAAGGGTTGCTCTGAAGGCGTTGTAATGTAGTCCAAGTATATTGCTTCTTGGTTCTGTCACTGAGTCAGAAAATAAAAAAATCATGTTTTAATTAAATTAATAATATCATTGTGCAATGCAGTTTTCCTAACTGTGTCAGCTATTACTTTTAATTCCAGGAGATGATTTTAATTGGCTCAAAGCTTGTGTGGAGAGAGAGGAATTCTATCAGGTGTGGAAGAATCCGAAGGAAACATTTAGTCACTTCATGTTACGTGAGGGATTCTTTGCTGCTGTGGATGTTGTCCATTTGATGAAGGTTTTCTTATTATGTTTGTTTACCTATGTATTTTAATTTTTATCCAGTGAATTTAGGTACAAATTATAATTATGTTCTTTCAATCAGTGAATTTAGGAGCAAATTATATGTTCTTTTGATCAGCAAATTTAGGAGCAAATTGTATGTTCTTTCATTCAGCAAATTTAGGAGCAAATTATATGTTCTTTCAATCAGCAAATTTAGGAGCAAATTATATGTTCTTTCAATCAGCAAATTTAGGAGCAAATTATATGTTCTTTCAATCAGCAAATTTAGGAGCAAATTATATATTCTTACAATCAGCAAATTTAGGAGCAAATTATATGTTCTTTCAATCAGCAAATTCAGCAGCAAATTATATGTTCTTACAATCAGCAAATTTAGGAGCAAATTATATGTTCTTTCAATCAGCAAATTTAGGAGCAAATTATATGTTCTTACAATCAGCAAATTTAGGAGCAAATTATATGTTCTTTCAATCAGCAAATTTAGGAGCAAATTAAATGTTCTTACAATCAGCAAATTTAGGAGCAAATTATATGTTCTTTCAATCAGCAAATTTAGGAACTTTTTATAATTATGGTCTTTCATTCTGTAATTTTAAGTTCTTTTGATTTTATGAAGTGAAATTAGGACCAAACAAAATAAATTTAGTCGAATAACATACATGTAAATTCCAGTAAATTTAGGAACAAATTACATGTACATTTGTCAGATGAATTTAGGAACAATTACAGTAATGTACTTTTTCATTCTGATGAATTTAGGAGCAAATTATATGTGTTCTTTCATCCCATGAATTTAGAAACCAAACTGCACATACATTCATCCAGTGAATTTAGGAACAAATTAAATGTTTTTCACGTGATGAATTTAGGAACATATACTTTTATACAGGAATTTAGGAACAAATTGCATGTACATTTATCCGGTAAATTTAGGAACATACAACATAACTATTCTGTCATCCAATGAATATAGGAAGGAAAAAATACTGTAACATTGTGTTTGTTTTTTTTACAGGGAGGCCAGTATTTAGCTGTTGGTTCCAGAGATAGACACCTGAACATATTTGATTTAAACAAATACGATTGTGAGAGTGATTTATATCCTCTAAGAAATCTTAATGTCTTATCAGAAACAAAGACTCATAAAGTAAGTTTGTCTACTTTGTTAACGATTATTATCCATTTACAATAAAGATACAACAGGCCTGTAACCTGTTTCTTTGAAAGAGAAGGAGCCAAAATATTATTTTTAAATATTGAAGCAAGTTTGTCAATTTTTTTTAATTATTCATCGTTTTAAGCTGATGAAGGCTATATTTGTTGAAAGCCGAAACGTTGGTATAAATAAAGTTGATTAGATACTTTCATTGTTTGTACTACACACTTCTTTATTGGTTTCAACTTTTAATTTTATTGATGTTTTCTTAGAAATTGATAGGATTTACGCTTTTAAGCATGAAGTTTCTATATATAAAATACTGTATAGCTTGGTAACTTATGTGAAGGATGATGCATTTCGAGAGCTTTAGATGCATCCCAAAGGTGGAACACACCGTAATATGGAAGAAAAAGAAATACAGCGTCTAGTTGGTTTGTTGAAAAAAAAAGGCTAAGGGAAGCAACTCTTGCAATATTAGTTTGTCTGAAAATGCTAACCAAAACTTTTCAATATTTTTATATCCATCTAGCCTTGGCATACTAGAGTTGTCTTCTTTCATTCATATTATTGAGTTACCGTCTTTAACATTTCAGGGTTGGGTATGGTCGATGGCGTCCCTTGACAACACGCTAGTGACAGGATCCTGGGATACGTTTATACGACTTTGGGATTTTGGCGATGGAGAAATACGCTCAAATGCAAATATGAAGTATGTACAATACGAATAGTATTATAATAAATATACACAGTTAACCCTACGGAAGGGCTAAAAGCTTGTTGTGTAGAGGTTGTTTCTCTACAGAGGTCAAATTTAATGTAAATATCACCTTAGAGAAATTTGGAAGATGTTATTATAGAGAGGTTGTTGCTTTGATTGCCTTTTGCCCCAGTCACATTTGCCCTACGAGCTCTGTGTACGAGGTGATTTTTCTGAACTCGAACGACGTCAGTACGGAGCCCGCACAGAGCCCCTAGGGATATCCTGACTTGTACGAGTATCCTACGGATTTTCACAACTCGTAGAGGACTCAGTGATCTGGTGAAAAATATACATTCTGTACAACTCGCACGCAATCCGTATGAGCTGTGACCAGAAACTAAGAACCTACAAATACTGTTAGGATTAAAATATTGTAGACTCGTACGAATTTGTAAATCCGTACATCCATCGTACGAGCTTTGTGACCGTAGCATTAGACAAACTAAAACATACCAAAAAACATTATACATGTTGCCTGCTTAGAATAAGAAGGTCGTAAGTACTACTTACAACTTTATACGACTCATGCATATTTGAAATCTGCATTGCAAGGTACTTCTTAAGTTCTTATCAGCCTATTTTCATAAAAATTGAAACTTGTCATGTTGACGAAACTGAAGTCCAAAGAGTTTGTTCTTAGTAATAAGAAAAGTTTTCTCACAGTTTTTTGTTTTCTTAAAATATTAATTTTGTATTTACGGCCTTCTCATTCGAAGCCAGCAATGTATCTTACTATTTTCATTTCAGATTGAATTCAGCAGTACTCGGTTTATATTATGAACAAAACTTCATCGCTGCTGGAGGATTTGATAAGAAACTGTATATGATGGATCCTCGAGCCCCGGAGGGTGTTATACGAAAACGTTACCATGAACAACCTATCCTATGCGTCGCTGGTGACAGCAAATATGTTATCACAGGGGGTGAGGATAAACGCATCTCTATTTACGACAGAGTTGCTGGGAAAAATTACAAGAAAATCGAGGTTTGTAGAAATTGTATTATATGGTAAAATCTGAAATTTTCATGAGGTCAAAATTCAAGGTTCTCAAGGTTGGATGTTCTCAATTTTTAGACCTTTCTATGTTTTACTGCCTTCGTAAAATTTACGAGTTCATGAACATAAACTCTTGCAAATGTATCCATTTCATGAATATATCGAAAATAATTCCTCGTCCCAGAGATTGTGAAGATATTTCTCAGTAAATTGCCTCGAAAAAAGTTTAGTCCTTGAAAATGGGGAAAATTTAGTTATGTAGATTGGTAGTTCAATGCTATGGTATGCTTACTATTTCATGTTACTTGTATACATACCCGCCAAGTACTCCTATTAAAGTGGAGTTACTCCTCTTTTCATTTATAATTTTCTGGTTTCCAAGTTCACCTACCTTGCAGGGGTCGAATTTAGCGATATTTTCTACTAGCTAAAATTAGCATGTGCCATTTGGGTTCACTAGCTAAAAGGAAAAGCTGCTACCTAAAAAAATTATTAACCAATTTAATTGAAAATTAACTGCTAAAAAGGGCTAAGCCTTGATCACTGTGCCTGAAGCATGAAACAGATAAACAAAAAATCAAGATACATAAAAAAGGAAACTTCAGTTCAATCATTTAAAACTTAAAGCTTTAACTTTCATGCATCGATTTTTGCTAGGTGCGAATATCGGGTACGAAAATTGTAAGTCTGTTACGTCGATTTCCATCGGTGTCGCGGAAACAGGTGACATTTCGATTTGTTGCTATTATTGCATGTTTTGATGCTCCTCTTAGTCGTAAATCGATTCATTGAATTTATTACTTACTGTAACCAACTTGTTTTCGATGATTGTTGGTGTATTTCAGCGGATATCTGCGATACCGATAAAGCAAATGGCATAAATAAAAAATCGCAATATCTTGGTCATAGAATATCAAGTAAAAGTGCCGAGCCATTCCAAATGTGGATTTCCTGTTTACTCGTTTGACAGATCAATGCAAGTTTCACCGATAGTTAGCGACAGAAAACACGTTGTTTTGTTGAAATTTATATTTGACCATAAGCAATTTGTATTTGACCATAAGCAATTTGTTAAGGAGGACTTTTATTGATGTTTGCTCCTTGTTTTCATACTCGCTAAAATATGCGAGTGACTTTAAATTTTACTCGCTATTCTGAATTTCTACAAGCTATTAGCGTGTATGCGAGCTTAAATTCGAACCCTGCCTTGTACAAAAGTCCATTTGGTTCATTTGATGATTTTCTGTCCCATATTTATTACCACGTGAATTAATACATTCCTTACTTATAATTGCATCTAAATCCCTTTTAAATCACATTTTATTGCATCTTGTGACATGTTTCGCTTATTCACTAATATCGTTTATTTAATTTGCTTGACAGGTATGCTTGTATATGTGTTATGGTCTGAAGCCAGTTCTCAAATGAACTTCGAATTGAATTGTTCTTAAATCTTGTTAATAGCCATGGTTGTGTTTTTCTTGTAGACGGAGAATTTTGTTAACAGTATGAGTTATGGTGATGGACAGCTATGGACGGGGGATAAACAGGGTAGAATTCATGTTTATGATGCGCTGGATGGTCTGTTCGATGAAACTACCAAGCAGGTAGGTTACACTGTAAAGTTCATTTCTTGTTGAAAGGGGGGGGGGGGTAAATTTACATTGGATTTGATGTTGATTTTGATAACGAAATCTAGTAAGTAAGTAAGTAAGTAAGTAAGTAAGTAAGTAAGTAAGTAAGTAAGAGTAAGTAAGTAAGTAAGTAAGTAAGTAAGTAAGTAAGTAAGTAAGTAAGTAAGTAAGTAAGTAAGAGTAAGTAAGTAAGTAAGTAAGTAAGTAAGTAAGTAAGAGTAAGTAAGTAAGTAAGTAAGTAAGTAAGTAAGTAAGTAAGTAAGTAAGTAAGTAAGTAAGTAAGTAAGTAAGTAAGTAAGAGTAAGTAAGTAAGTAAGTAAGTAAGAGTAAGTAAGTAAGTAAGTAAGTAAGTAAGTAAGTAAGTAAGTAAGTAAGTAAGTAAGTAAGAGTAAGTAAGTAAGTAAGTAAGTAAGTAAGTAAGTAAGTAAGAGTAAGTAAGTAAGTAAGTAAGTAAGTAAGTAAGTAAGTAAGAGTAAGTAAGTAAGTAAGTAAGTAAGTAAGTAAGTAAGTAAGTAAGTAAGTAAGTAAGAGTAAGTAAGTAAGTAAGTAAGTAAGTAAGTAAGTAAGTAAGTAAAGTCTTTATTTTACGAGGCTAACATATTTACAATAATGCAATCTTCCATATGGGCCTCAACATATATACATTAAATATAAAGGGTACATTACATGAAAAATAAGTATACAAATATAATCAACAAAGTAATAGTTACAAAGGTAAGATATATTTACAGGATGAGTCGTGTTTTATGTCAATGTTTGTTTATGGGTATTGCCATTTAATGTATGCATTTTGGAATTTATTTCTTGTGTCTGATTTTCGTACTGCTTTTGGTATTTCATTCCATATTTTTGGTCCATAGTAGGCAAGTGATTTTCTGGAGAATTTAAAATTTGGTGATGGTACATATAGTTCTTCATTGGTTATGGATCTGAGATTACATGAATGAACTTGGTTTAGTTTTGTGAATTTTTGTTGCATGTATCTTGGAAATTGGTTGTTATTGAGTGATTTGTACACTAGAATTGATTTTTTATATCTAATCCCCACGATCGATATACCTCCCGAATAATGTCTTCGATGTTTTCTAATCCATGAGTTAAGGAACCTGCGAAACCGTATTTTACCATCTGATCTTAAAATATACTGATTTTACAAAAATCAAAAAAATTCAATCCCCCGAAAAATGAATGATTTAAGAGTACAATATATATAATTATGTATGGAGCATTTATATATTATTTATGTCTAATTTAGGAAATCTGTTTATATACGTGGGGGTATCAAAACATTTGTGGACTGACCCAACAAATGATAGGCACAGTCTACAAACTTTTTGATACCCCCTCGTACACTTCGACGTCCTAATTGATTATTCATTTTCATGCAATTTTAAAACAAATTAATAATTCATTTTAGTTTGATTGTTATGTATCTGATATATTTCAGACATTTGATGTAGGACATACTGGACGAGTGACAGGTATGGTGGTCACTGGAGGGGGTGTTTTAACATGTAGCTCGGACAAAACAGTCAAAGTTCTAGAACCGACCAAGGACCCTGATGTCATACACACTCTGAAAAGTCATTCAGGAGAAGTCGCAAGGGTAAGATATTGTGTTTTTTTAAAGAACTCCTTATTAGGCCCCTATACTGGTTTTCAACCCGAGGGGCCTATATTTGCCCTCCGTCCATCAGATTGTCCATCAAGATAATCTGGATACTGCCATAACTCAAACAGTTTTCATGCTAGGTTTATGAAACTTTGTATGTGGAATTTAGGGACCAATCAGGAGATAATGCACTTATAATTGGTTTTTTTATTCGGACAAAATTGTGGTTATCATGGCAACCGAATCATCGACAACCTGAAAATCAGGTAGGGGACTTCTGTATTGCATGCAACTCCTAATTAAATAGGGCTAAAACAGGTGAGCAAGCAGGGGTGTTATTAACAAAGCATCCCCATAGAAAACTTTAACTATTTTTGCAGTTACAACATTTGTATGTTTTTATGCTTCGGTATCTACTGTTGTGGGAGCATATAGCGTTTGTCCTGTCTGTCCGTTTGTTCGTCTGTCCAACTGTTTGTCTGTTGTGTTGATACTCAAACAATCTTGAAGTCCATGAAGGTATTGCTTTCAAATTTGGCATACTTGTTAATCATCATAAACATATTATGATTGTTAAGGGGACTCAACTCCAGTTAGTAAATTGCAAAATTTATCAAAAAGTTCTCTTAAAAGCACATTTGTTTGGCTTGACCTACCTAATACATTGATACACAAATATGGACTTATTCATCTAGAAGAATCATATTCACATAACATCTGTTTATTGAATTTAAAACCCCAAAAAATTATTGTATGACTAACATATAAAAATATAAACAAATATTTTGTAGCATGTTGTGGTGGTTAAATGCCAAGAAAACTTGTAACCTAATTAACGGACGGTAAAACATGTTTGGTAATTTTCATCAATCGCGCCTTTGGTCGTAATGTAATGTATTTGTTAACATAGTTTTGTGATTAAAACGTCTACAAAAATTTTGATGTTTTTATCATCGAAATGGAGTTTAGTCCCTTTAAAGCTATGAAACACTATCCTGCATTTACACAGAATTATGGCCACTAATTGACCTAGCTCGTTTTTTATGGACAAGGCTTTAACTGGGACGCAAACTTTTTTTGAACACAGCTTCCTGTTTATATTTCAGATTACATATAATAATGGTGTTGTTGCTACGGCTGGAGCGGATATATCTGTTGGTGTTTGGTTACCAAGGAAACAGAACAATGTGTATTACTGAAATATTTCTGAAATATTCCTAAATTGTGAACATCCAAGCACACCAGGTTACTCAAGTGATAACAACGTTAATTCTATATACAATCTAGACTACTTGATGTGATGTTGTCGAAAGTTTCAACCAAGCATACTAGTGCTGAAAAATGTTGCAAATCTACTGGATGCCAGATGGTCGAATTATCGTTCTGACTGGCATGTGTCCTTTACAGATAAGTGTTGTGTTTCAGATATGTTCATTTATGTGGACATCCAAACACATCAGTTTAGGCGTACCAGTGATAAAAAACGTTGCCAATCTACTGGATACCAGATTATTAAAATTGTTGTTTTAAATGGCATATTAGTACGCTCTTGCTGTTGTTAGTGTTGGTAAGTGGTGTGTTTCTGAAATGTACTTCAAAACGTGGAGATCCAGGCAAAACTGCTAGTGACAATAACACCATAAAACTCCTTGAAACAATATGATCAAGATTCTCTCTCAAGATTCTCTCTCAAGATTCTCGTTGAAGATTCTCCCTCAAGATTCTCGTTCAAGATTCTCCCTCAAGATTCTCGTTCAAGATTCTCCCTCAAGATTCTCGTTCAAGATTCTCCCTCAAGATTCTCGTTGAAGATTCTCCCTCAAGATTCTCGTTCAAGATTCTCCCTCAAGATTCTCGTTGAAAATTCTCCCTCAAGATTCTCGTTGAAGATTCTCCCTCAAGATTCTCCCTCAAGATTCTCCCTCAAGATTCTCTCTCAAGATTCACGTTGAAGATTCTCGTTCAAGATTCTCCCTCAAGATTCTCTCTCAAGATGCTCGTTCAAGATTCTCCCTCAAGATTCTCCCTCAAGATTCTCGTTCAAGATTCTCCCTCAAGATTCTCGTTGAAGATTCTCCCTCAAGATTCTCCCTCAAGATTCTCCCTCAAGATTCTCGTTCAAGATTCTCCCTCAAGATTCTCGTTCAAGATTCTCCCTCAAGATTCTCTCTAAAGATTCTCATTCAAGATTCTCGTTCAAGATTCTCGTTCAAGATTCTCCCTCAAGATACTCTCTCAAGATTCTCTCTCAAGATTCTCTCTCAAGATTCTCCCTCAAGATTCTCTCTCAAGATTCTCCCTCAAGATTCTCCCTCAAGATTCTTCCTCAAGATAGCTTGTCATCAGTACTGATTATGATGTGCTTCTGAAATATCTACATATGTCCTTTGCTGTTAATTTGGTGCCTTAGTCCCACGGAGCATTTTTTGGCATCATCGATGAAATCCTGACTTAATAAATAAGCTTCGGGAGTAAAAAAATAAGCTTCGGGAGTAAAAAAATAAGCTTCGGGAGTCATTGGGAACAGGGATTACACAAATATTCTTATGACTTCCCGAGGCTTCCCCTAGGCCACGAGGACCCTTTTCCCGATGCCTTTCGATGTCCATTTATTAAATCTGGAATAGATCACCGATGCAAAAAGTCTAAGTGGGACCAAGGCATAAGTAAGCAAAATTTTCTGAAATTGTGACACTGGCATTGATTCAACGAACAAGGCCAACGTTTAATGTTTCTCAGAATTGCAGAAAATGTTGGAGAATATCTATAAGTTATTTTGTTTCATAAGTATTTATGTATACCATGAACTAGTATAACACAGAGAATTTGATATGATCCTGACCTTTATGCATGAATATGTCACAAGTTTCCTGCTTTGAATATATAAATTTCCACAGAATTTTAGTTTATATTACATATTGAGTGTCTTTGTGATGCTCCCCCTTATGAAAACATAAAAAGGGTTATAGATATAGACAATCATGTCGGCTGTTAAATTATGCTAATAGAAAGTCAGGATCATGTCAAATTCTCAGGACTGTATATTTTCAGTGAGGGTCTGAGTAAAATAAACAACTTAATATATTTTGTTGTGCGTTTTCAAGCAGGATACATTTTATTTGCATATTCTGTGATATATATTTTATTAAATGTGATTTAACACGTGTTTTGTATTTAATCTTTACATCAGAAGAGGATAACACCCCCCCCCTTTGTGCACGCCAATGTCAAGGTCACTTTTTTTTACCTTTACCATTTTCAACAATAAGGCTGTCATAGGGCCATATATGTTTTACAAATCTTTCTTGTTAAAGTGGTCTCAATACATGAAGTTTCTTCCTTTCAGTCAGAGTCATATTGATGCATGTAAATAAAATAATAACAAATCGAGTTATTTAGAAGGAGCACTATATACCATACCTACCAAGTTAGTTAAAATTTAAATCCAAAATAGGAGTGATAAAATGAAACATTTCATAAGATGCACTTAAATGTGATTTTGAAAGTATTTTGATGCATGAACAAGGAATAATTAACTCTAGTGGTTATAAATATGGGACAGCAGATCATAAAATTAATCAAATTTGCCTTTGTTTAAAGTAAGGTGAACTTGGAAAACCAGAAATTAGTGAACTTGGAAAACCTGAAATTAACAATAAAAATAGGAGTAACTCCACTTTTAAAGGAGTACTTGGCAGCTATGCCTGCAAATGATGACAAACTTGTTCAGAGATTCAGAAGGCACACTCAAAATATACAGCAGAGCACGATATTTCAGACACACTAAAGGAACACACAAAGAGAAAACAAACAGAACATAAGTACAAGCACAATGACAAACACTAATTAAGCAGACACAAAACCATATCAGGCCCGTCATCATAAACATTGAAAGACGTGCTCCATGCTCAAACTCATTTTCCGTACTCCAATAATTGTAGCATGTTCTTAGTTACAAAAACTGCTGTAACTTCTTTATTACTGATTCAAAACATATAATATAAGGGTTCATTTTCTTAATTACGAGGGTCAGTCAAGAAAAACTGAGAGTTGTCAAACTAAACCTTCAAAACGTATTTTCATTTACATTTTCTACCATTTATCGTCAACTATTATCCCTTGCGGATATTCTGATGAATTCCGTGATCGGATATATGTTTATAAATAAAGTTGCCAAGCAACCAAAGAACATCACTAAAGGGTATGCGTTCGCGCCAGCGACTGGGAGACTGATTTGGTTGCCAATTCGAGTGTTTATTTCAACTTTATATAGCGTAATTTAGTACAACTAAAATGTGCATCTTGTAGAATCGTCTATTTCAAATATTAATGGGCGTTTGTTACAGAATGATCACAAATGCTGTATTGTTTAGTTGCCTAGCAACATTTTTACCCGTATTTTATCGATTTTCTCGTCAAGTGTTCTTTGCGTTGCCATGGCGTTCTAAAACTACTCACTGAATTCAAAATTTTTGTTTTGGAGGATTATGAGTGTATCTAATGGAGTCCAGTGACCGTAATAGAAATAAAAAATATAACTTCGCTTTTGAAAAACATCATGCGTTCTTTTGGGTGGGGTAAAAGTGTGGTTTCAATACCAAAATAAAAAGTGACAATTAATAGTTCCATCAAGTATATTTATTATATTGGAGGAACAAATCGACCGTTATCAAGTATATTTGATAGATTAATGTATTACAAAATAAAAAATCAGTTTGGAAACGTTCGATATAACTTTATGTTTCCATAGCAACGTGCAATTGTGCTCGACAGACAGCGCGAACGCATGCCTTCGGGTTGTCTTCTCCGGTTGCTTGGCAACAAGAATCAAATTTTCATACATAAAATTGGTATTCGCCACAACATTGATGAGATACCATATTTCATGATAATGTATAGACAATATACGAAAACTTATTCGCCTGATCACTATTCACCAACTCTCAGTTTTTCTTGACTGACCCTCGTAGATCATTTGAAACAAGTTGTTATTGGTTATGATGCAAACTTCTAGATTGAGCATGTAGTTTAAGAGAACGAGAAAATGTTATAATCAAGGGGCCTGAATTGCCTTAAAAGTTTTTCAAACACGGTTAATAGACCTGAATCTTCGCCATTGATCAACTGTTCATCAACATCATCATCGTCTTCCGTTGAGGTTTTTGCATGAACAGTAAGCTGGTACCTTTATTTTCTCGAAGCTCATGTAAGGAAATGAAGCACCGGGTTTGTACGCGAGAAGAGTGTGTACCGTATATTCCTGGGTGCAAGGCTTGCCGGTGTGTGCACATTTACTGCCTGACCTACAAATAGAAAATTTGACATAAAAAATTGAAATGAGCACAACATTATATACAGTACTTGTTTTAGAACTAGATCTATAACAAGATACCAATTGCAATATGTAGTGAGCATCTTAGAAGCATCTAGTTATTCTTGAAAGTGTGTCAGCCATGACCAGAAAAAGAACAAGATGTGTTTCAGAAACACCGGTGACTTTGACCTATTGACCCCAAAACAGGTGGAGGTTGTCTAGGTCTCAAAGATTTGCATGAACACACGAAGCTAGAAGAATCTAGGCCAAAGCGTTTCCATGTTATAAGCAAGGTTAAAGTTTTGACATTAAAATAAAACAGTTTTGGTGATCTTTGACCTAGTGACCTCAAAACTGGTGGAGATTGTAGGTAGCAATGAAATGCGAACACACATGAGTTTGAAAAACCTAGACCAAAGCGTTTTCATTCAATGGACAAGGTACCGTCTTGAACGAAAACATCTTGGTTACTTTAACCTAGTGACCTCAAAACAGATGGAGGTCACAAAGAGACGCGTGTACACCTAAAGTTTAAGAACCTAGACCAAAGCGCTCACGTGTTATAAGCTTGGTGATTTTTTTTGATATTTTGAATAAAACAGTCATGGTGATCTTGATTTTTGTCCAACAGTTGGAGTGTGTTGGTCTCAATGAGATACGTGCACACGTTTAGTTTGAAGAACCTAGTCCAAAGCTTTTTCAAGTTATAATCAAGGCTAACGTTTGTATACTTACTATTTACATATACAAAATGGTATAAATTTTGTAGTTCTTATTAAATCTTACAGAAGAGTTGACCATAAAAATACAAAGTACAAAGATTTTAAATTTACAAATTGAAACAAGAGGGCCATGATGGCCCAATATCGCTCAAATGATTATGCATGAAACCCTGCACAGTTTTCACCCAAGGGAATAATTTGAATATCTTGGTAGAAAACCACAAGATGATGCTACATACCAATTATCAAAACTCTAGGCAGTGTAGTTTTAGGCAAGAAGATTTTAATGTTTACCCTATATAAGTCTATGTAAAACGGTGACCCCCGGGTGGGGCCAATTTTGACCCCAGGGGCATTATTTGAGCAATCTTGGTAGGGTACCACTAGATGATGCTTCTTACCAAATATCAACGCTCTAGGCATTGTAGTTTTTGACAAGAAGATTTTAATATGTTATCCCTAAATAAGTCTTTGTAAAACGGTGACTCTGGGGTGGGGCCAATTTTGACCCCAGGGGCATAATTTGCACAATCTTGGTAGGGGACCACTAGATGATGCTACGTACCAAATATTAAAGCTCTAGGCATTGTAGTTTTTGACAAGAAGATTTTTATTTGTTTTCCCTATATAAGTCTATGTAAAACTTTGGTAGAGGTCTATCCGAGGAACATTCCTGTAAAGTTTTATCAAATTTGGCCAAGCGGTTTAGGAGGAGATGTCGTTTGAAGAAATTGTTGACCGACGGACGACGGACATCTCGGTATGACAAAACCTCACTTTGTGGCTAGGTGAGCTAAAAACAACAACACCAAGTTGTATATTTTCATGAGTAAAATATAATTAATATTTAACGAAGAAGTGACATACTTGCATCTTCCTTGGGAAACAAACTGAAACTGGCCGCATAGAGAACCGGAACCTGGTATACACAGAACATATACACCATCGCCATTTGTGTTTTCATGCCACCCAACATACTTTGTAGGATATATTTTCCTGAAAAATGAAAATAACACTATAATACCGGAAATCCCCTGATATTACGCATAACTAGTGTTTCACAATAAACCTCACAGTTCAAAAAAGACTCACGCTTCACAATAAAACCCACATGTCACAAAACAATCACATTTCACACAAAAAACCTCACGTTTCACAGTAAAATTTACGTTTCACATTAAAACTTACGTTTCACGAATACACTTGCATTCACAGTTTAATGCAAATTTCACATTAATTATCGAAAGACATTTCATGATAAAACTCACGTTTCACAACATAGGTCACCATCATCCTTCTGACCACAGTTGTCTGCATCGCGTTTCTCTATAGCCTTATTATCACCCGTGGATGCATCATTATCACCAGTGGAAGCACCATTTTTATCCTTGGAACCACCATTATCACCCGTGGAAGCATCATTATCTGCAGAAGCAGTGTCATCCGAGGGTTGTTCCTGGCATGATGCTTTGCTCATGTATTTGGGTGGTTCGTCAAAAAGAGCACCATATACTGAGCTAATCTCGCATGTTCTGAATAGAAACAACAACAACAAACCGTATAAGGAAACAAGCTGATTTATATATAGCAATACTTTTAGGGTCATTATTATACGCTTTACCGAATTTCTTATTGGCCACCTCGATTTTATAATATTTAAAGAAATACTTTTGAAGAAAAATAAAAATAACCAAATATTACTTTAATATATAGTATCCTTTATACGTAGGACAAATATCATTGACATTTGAACACTGAAAGACATTTAACTGAAAGGGTTAACACAGGCCCTAAAAAACATAAAAAAACAAAGTCAGGTCGGACATGATTCCGGGTTAATTTTGGAAATGTCGACCTACTGAAACGACATTTTGTCCTTACTGATAGTACGTATCTGTTAAGGTACTGGTGTGGGGTGGCAGCCCATGTCGGGTCGATGTCATATGAATGCGCGCTCAAATTGGGTTGCACTGGCTGGGCTCGCACTTGGCGTTTTATCAGGCCCTACACTTGATTAAAAAAATCCACTTATAGCGATAGAAAAGGTGTGCACTTTAGTAATTTGTCCTAAATAGCGCATTCAATCGTATTAAATATGGTGGCCAATTAGAAATTCGGCATGTAAATGGTGTACATGTACATGGCTCTTCATTAGTCTGGTACTGTGTCTATCCCAGTCTCAAACTAATAACTTTTTCCTCATGTATAAGATACATTAGTACGTGATTAATACATATATGGTTTGCAAGGTTACTTGCCATAGTTTTATAAAAGTTAATTGTAAACTAAAGGAATGATGTTGAAATAATATGTCAGAAATGGTGCACTAACGTAGATGTTTACTAATCAAGGTTATAGCATCCATATGCCTGCTGTCCTTGTGTAGTACGTTAGCTGTCCATTACAATACATGTACTTAACAATGATGTGCTGTTCTTTACAGTGATTTGCCGTTCTTTACAGTGCTTTGCCATTCTTGAAAATACTTTACAGTGCTTTGTCGTTCTTTACAAGACTATAGTGCTTTGCCATACTTGACAATACTTTACAGGTCTTTACAAGACTACAGTGCTCTGCCGTTCTTTACAGTGCTTTGCCATTCTTGACAATACTTTACAGTGCTTTTTCGTTCTTTACAAGACTATAGTACTTTGCTGTTCTTTGCAATACTTAACAGTGCTTTGCCGTTCTTAACGAGACTACAGTGCTTTGCCGTTCCTTACAGTTCTTTGCTATTCTTTATAATAGTGTGACGTTCTTTACAGTGTTTTGCCGTTCTTTACAAAGTGCATGATTTGTCGTTCTTTACAGTGCTTTGCCATATTTGACAATATTTTACAGTGCTTTGCCATTCTTGACAATACTGTACAGTAATTTGTCGTTCTTTACAAGACTATAGTGCTTTTGCCATTCTTGAAATTACTTTACAGTGCTTTGTCGTTCTTTACAAGACTATACTGCTTAGCCGTTCTTTACAGCGCTTTGCCATTCTTGACAATACTTTACAGTGCGTTTTCGTTCTTTACAAGACTATAGCACTTTGCCGTTCTTTGCAATACTTAACAGTGCTTTGCCGTTCTTTACGATACTACAATCTACGTTCTTTACAGTGATTTAGTCGTTGATTAGTGCTTTGCTGTTCTTTATAATAATGTGCCGTTCTTAACAGTGCTTTGCCGTTCTTGACAATACTTTACAGTGCTTTGTCGTTCTTTACAGTGCTTTGCCATTCTTGAAAATACTTTACAGTGGTTTGTCGTTCTTTACAGTGCTTTGTCATTCTTGAAAATACTTTACAGTGCTTTGTCGTTCTTAACGAGACTACAGTGCTTTGTCGTTGTTTACAGTGATTTGCCGTTCTTTACAAGACTACAGGGTTTGCCGTTCCTTACAAGACTACGATGCTTTGTCGTTCTTTACAAGACTTAACAGTGATTTGCCATTTTTGCAATACTTAACAGTGCTTTGCCATTCTTTGCAATACTTAACAGTCCTTTGTCATGAGTTGCAATACTTAACAGTACATTGCCATGCGTCATAATACTCTACAGTGCTTTGCCGTTCTTTACAAGACAATAGTGCCTTGCCATTCTTTATAAGACTACAGTGTGCTTGCCGTTCGTTACAAGACTACAGTGCTTTGCCGTTCTTAAGAAGGCAGTAATTTCCCGTTCTTTACAGTGCTTTGCCATTCTTTGTAATACTTAACAGCGCTTTTCCATTCTTTGCAATACTTAACAGTGCTTTGCCATTCTTTGCAATACTTAACAGTCCTTTGTCATAAGTTGCAATACTTAACAGTGCTTTGCCATACGTTACAATACTCTACAGTGCTTTGCCGATCTTCAAAGACAATAGTGATTTGCCGATCGTTACAAGACTACAGTGCTTTGCCGTTCTTTACAGTGATATGTCGTTCTTTACAAGACTATAGTGCTTTGTCATTCTTTACTAGACTACAATGATTTGGCGTTCTTTACAAGACTACAGTGCAGTGCCCTTCATTACAAGACTACAAAGCTTTGCCATTTTTTACAGTCATTTGGCGTTCTTTACTAGACTACAGTGCTTTGCTGTTCGTTACAAGACTACAGTGCTTTGTCGTTCTTTACAGTGATATGTCGTTCTTTACAAGACTATAGTGCTTTGTCATTCTTTACTAGACTACAATGATTTGGCGTTCTTTACTAGACTACAGTGCTTTGCTGTTCGTTACAAGACTACAGTGCTTTGCCGTTCTTAACAGCGATATGTCGTTCTTTACAATACTCTGCAGTGCTTTGCCGTTCTTTACAAGACAATAGTGCTAAAAAATATGCCGTTCGTTACAAGACTACAGTGCTTTGCCGTTCTTTACAGTGATATGTCGTTCTTTACAAGACTATAGTGCTTTGTCGTTTTTTACAAGACTACATTACTTTGCCGTTTTTAACAAGACTACAGTGCTTTGCCGTTCTGTACAGTGATATGTCGTTCTTAACAGTGTTTTGCCGTTCTTTACAGTGATTTGGCGTTCTTTACGAGACTACAGTGCTTTGTCGTTCTTTACAGTGATTTGCCGTCCTTTACGAGACTTCAGTGCTTTGTCGTTCTTTACAGTGATTTGCCGTTCTTTACGAAACTTCAATGCTGTGTCGTTCTTTACAGTGATGTGCCGTTCTTTACGAGACTTCAGTGATTTGCCGTTCTTTACAGTGATTTGGCGTTCTTTACGAGACTACAGTGCTTTGCCGTTCTTTACAGTGATTTGCCGTTCTTTACAGTGATCTGTCGTTCTTTACAGGACTACAGTGCTTTACCCTTTATTACAAGACTACAGTGATTTTCCGTTCTTAACAAAACTTTATAGTGCTTTGTCGTTCTAGTATTTAGATTACTTACGTGATCTCATTACATTTCTGGTTATTGCAAAAAACTACCCCAGTACCTTCGTAAACCGGCTCATTACTGCGGTACTTATCTGCAGAATAGCTAAAATTTTCTCGACCAGGAGTGCAGGACTTGTCGACCAGAGATCCCACAATGAATGTTAATTCAGTCAACGTAAACATGGCAACAAGACACAAATGGACCTGAAAAATAATATTTGATCTAGAAAGTGTTTGTTTACTGCTGTAACACCCGGTAGTGTTAGGTACAGTGTTTACCCGCTTATAACAACTTCTGAAATATTTCGGATCCCTAAGCATAGAACTCGGAGATGCAAAGAATCCCATAGAGTGATTAATAACCCTAGCAGAGTTGTCCTCTGGACAAAAACGGACAATGAAAGGAAGTTCCGCTGCAAGAAACTCCTAAAACATAAAACAGCATGCATATCCAAAGATCTTCAGAAGTGTGTACATTGTAGCCCCAGGTGCAAAGAACTCCCGAAACAGGCATATTTAGTCCCCGATGCAATGAATTCCCAAAATATAGAACCCCCAATGCAAATAACTCTAACGCAAGCCGGAAGTAGTGGTGTTGTGAATGTCAATAATGATCTATGTGTTATTTCTCCTGTTGTTGTAATTGTTGCTGTTGTTTTCTACTGATGAGCTGCCCAACCTTATATCTGAACACATATCGTCATAACGACAGTGGGACACTTAACCGATTGATGAACCCGCCCCAAATGGGACCAAGTAAGAATTATTTTACAAAATAAACGTTGTGCAAATTTAGCAAAATCATGTAAACATGCATACTCGTTCAACCAGCGTATATTTTGCTTGAAACAAAGACTGAGAATTTGACTAATCACTGATGTATGAGGAAGATACAGTACTACATGACTTGTATTGTAAAAATAATCCGAAAAGTATATATGATATAGCCGATAGCTGGTGAATAAAGTAATTTAAATAACTTACACTTTTCTGCATGATCCGACCAGTGTTTATCACGAATATACTTCTGATAATGTAAAATACGAAATGAATGGTATGTTTGCCACTTCAGCGATCACTGATAACTATGTTCAAGGAATATATTATAAAATCGCTTTGTTGTGCGTAAATGGAGTACATCACCAACGTACCCGCCCAGTATTATACATAGAAGATCTATCACGAGTTGTCAATTGATATAAATTTATATTAAACGAGTTTTGGAAATTTTATTATGCGAGCCTTTGGCGAGCTAAATAATATTTCCTGAACGAATTTAATATAAATTTATCAATTGACAACGAGTGATAGATTCTTTATATCATATGACACTAAAAACGCGAAATACGCATCAAATTATTGGAAAAAACACGCCCGTGTAGTATAAGAAAGTACGTATAAGATTATACGTACTCGCTATACTAACCCGGATACAAGGAAATTCATGTGATATAGTATTATACTACATTGTGCACTTTACTGTATAGCTTAACTAGAGACATGCCGTGTATAGCATTTTGTAAAACTTAATATGAGTGATGCATTGGTGAACTCAGTCAATATTATGCCCGCCCGGGGGAGTGGGCAATGTTACAGACAAATCATTCCGACAGGCCGGAATTTGACAACCTATCGACTCCGAATCCCGTCCGGTTCCAAGACCGGTGAATAAGTATACACTTACACACACTCCCAACGCAACACCTATATTTTTCATGATTTCTCGACTATTGATGAATGGATATGATTCAAATTTTGGCTGTGAATACCATAACACTCGTTGAATGTCGCCTACAATTTCTGAGTTAATATGTTTATTGAAAGATAAATATAAAATGAAATGATGAGCGTCACTGTAAAATGAAAAGTCACAAGAATGGCCACATCAAAAAAAGATTTTAATACTGCATGACATAGCTTTGGCCCCCTAAGCACGTACAACACAAGCAATACTTCAGAATAACAACATACAAAATATCGGATTTCAATACCATATAGGATAAGTTGAAACGAGCTGTTTGTGCAACCAAAAGGACGACTACCAGTCCTTTAAAACCAGCAAAAAACGGGCCCTCATTTACGAATTTTGGAATGCCACCCAAATATTGATCAGAAAATATGAATTCTCGAGGTTGCAGATATATGAATATATATTAAATATCATGGATAGACATTCAAGATACTAAGAAGCATTAACTGGAATATTATTATTCGATTATTTTACTGTGATGAAACTTTCAGTGACAAATTCTCCCAGTATTTCGATATTTTTCATGACTGATTTTTGTGACTTTTCAATTTACAGTGATGTTCGTTGTTGAAAATTCATATTATCTTGCCATGATTTGATTTTAATAAAAACTCGCATTAATATCAATAAGATATGTATGCATGCTAATGCTAAATTTGAATCAAAGCCCTTCTAAAACGGCTGAACAATCCTGAACATAAGTATTTGATCCAAGACCAATTCTCAATATGGGCCATCAGACCTTTTTCTTGGTATTGTGTGAGGCCGAATTTCGGCTTCAAATTCCATTTCCAATTGGTGAAAAAAAATCCCAATTGCTGAAAAAAATCCCAATTGAAAAAAAAATTATTTTCTTTTTTTTTTTACTCCGGAGCGAAAAATGTTTATTACTAAATATAACACGGTATACTAAATATCTAATTTATTTTGGATTTACCGTTGTAGCCTATTGGATGGTATATCGAGTTTGTTTGGTCACAGTACGGTCTGTACTATGCATTGACTGCTCCGGTTCAGTACGGAACGGTACAGAGTCTAACCATCCTCCAATAAAAATGGATATATATTCATGGTTTTAAGATATTTTAAAAGGAAAAAAATCCCAATTTTGCCATTTAACCGCTTTTTTCCAATTGGTAAGAATACGCGACGCAAAATTTCCAAATTGGGCAGAGCCTTAGAAAAAGGTCTGGCCACAATAATCACTGCGAGGGATGCATTCTACAAAAACAGCAAAGTCACACAAAGGGATACACAAAAACATATAGATAAGCAAGTACTCCTAGACCCAATCTCCCGAAGTATTAACTGAAATCAGGATCATTATTCAACATTTTTCAAGCTTTCAAAATTCAATATACTGTAAAATCATTTAATTTCGTTGGGACGAAATTTCGTGGTTTTGGTAAAAAAGACAATTTCGTTGGGACTTGAATTCGTGGATTTTGCCTTTCAGGTAATAAAACAAGGGTAAAAATCAATGTTCGTTGGGATAAAAGTTCGTGGTTGAGGTGAACCACGAAATCCACGAAATTTAATCCCCCACGAAAAATATTTATTTTACAGTACACTTAAACGAATTTCTAATTGGCCACCCAATGAAATATTATATTATGCGATATATTCAATCAATATTTCTAAAATTGTGGTTATTTTCATGTCATGCAATTATCTATCGATTTCAAGAAATAAATTACGCATGCATGTATAAAATCATCCTTGCGGAACAGTCAGTGCAAAATAGCTTACGTGCACGTGGTTCACGTGCCCGACATGTTTGATTTTTTAAATAAGTCAAAATGTATTCTCTGTCGATTGGCTTAATGAAAGGTATTGATACTGGCGAGAATAAGTAATATGGGGCGCGCTGAGGCCGTTAGAATGACGAGTACCAGCACCAAAATCCAGACATGTACGTCAAAACGTCATTTTGGAAAAAGCGATATTTATAATAACGTGGGGTTTAGCTCGACTTACTGCGAGAAACATATTTTCTATTAATAAAATTGAACAGTAATTGGGTTTCGATTAATTGTATTCTTCTAAAAGCATTTTTTTAAACTAATTTATAAAAACACGTGGCCATTTAGAAATTCGTTCAATGTATGCATGCATCTGACGTCATGAGCGCGTTCCACATGGCACATTCTCACAAATTATAGTGTTTTAAGAAAAGTCAATCTATAGGGAACATAATCATACCAAATACGATACTATTCCAAGCTGTGCACGAGGCCAACGTGCAAAAAACAATTTCGCACCAACCGTTACGCATGGATGATTTTGTACATGAATACGCCATTTCTTTCCGGAAATCGATAAATTAGTGCGTGGAATGAAAAAATAGCACAGCTTAAGATTTATTGATATAATTTATCAGATGATATAATACTTTTTAGGATGGCCAATTAGAAATTCGTTTAAGTGTAGTTCAAGATTAAATAACATTCAGCATTTTCAGGATTTAATACGATTCAACATTTTTCAATATTCCGTGTTTTTCAAGATTCAGTATTTTTCAAGATTTCATAATCCAACATTTTTCAAGATTTAATATCATTCAGCATTTTTAAGGATTTCATACGATTCAACATTTTTCAAGATTTAGCATTTTTCAAGATTCAGTATTTTTCAAGGTTTCATGATTCAACATTTTTCAAGATTTAATATCATTCAGCATTTTTAAAGATTTTAAGCGATTCAGCATGTTCAAGATTTCATCAGATTCAAGTGGAAGCCATGTTAACCAAGAGAAACGTCATCGATGACACATTCATTTGTTGAACATTGTTAATACATCTTCAGACTACAAGGTTTTTGCATGAACAGTAAGAGGGTATCAGTATTGGTTCGAAGCTCATGTAAGGAAATGAAGCACCGGGTTTGTACGCGAGAAGAGTGTGTACCGCATATTCCTGGGTACAAGGCTTGCCGGTGACTGAACAAACACTGCCTGGTCTGCAAAGAGAAATATTCATATGATGAATACACAGGTAACTTGGTCGTTGATAAAGAGTAAAGAGCATTTTTCTATCAACCTAAATATAAAGTTTACAAAACAAAACTATATACAGAAAAAAAATTTTTTTACAAAAATATGTTGTAAGTTCATGTTTGCTAAATATCATAGCATATGAGCCAGTCTCCAGTAAAATCTTCCAATTAGAAAAATCGAATTTGATATTTCATAAGAAAGATAGAACAAGAACTACATGGGTCAATATATGTGTACTGTCCTTGTTTGAGAGCTTTGTATAAAAAACTTGTTGCATTTAGCATACCTGTCAAGTACTCCTATTAAAGTGGAGTTACTCCTATTTTAGTTATTATTTTCTGGTTTTCCAAGTTTACCTAACTTTGAATAAAGGTATATTTGATTCATTTCATGATCTGCTGTCCCATATTTATAACCACTAGAATTAATACATACGAGGGTCATTCAATATATTCGTAGACAATCGTTCTCATTTTATTATATTCATGTTTAAATAATAATTTCTTATATCATTATAAACATTTATCAATTACCTACCATAGATACAAATTTATCTCTGATTATGCAACACAGTAGCATGTGACCAGCCATTGTATTACCATAGTAACGCGCAAACCACCCCCGACCGACGTAACGTGTCCTTTTCACTCGTTCAACTAGTTATAAATTCCAAATTATTTAATTTATATTTCCATATGTTTGCCAGATTATTGCAAGATATTATCATAATATTTTGTGAAATTATTAAGTTGTTTGGACGTTTGAGATTGAATTGAAAAGTATTTGATCTATGCCTATCACGTTTTCAGTTACGTCAAAATACCGATGAATTTACGCCAGGATATTTGTGCAACTATTAAATCGTGCACTTGTCTTGAAATACACAATAAACACACATAAGCTGCTAATGAGAGCAAACGGAAAGGATGCAGTATTCAGTGTCCCTGTGTTTTAGTGACAAAATCAAATTTCTGAGCAGCATGGTATTAAAATTGATACAGGGATTGAACGAAATTTAAAAACATAAGGACGTTTGACTTGGGAACACCAGTCAGAATGTGCGACGCGTTTCAATTTATCATACAACCATTAAGTCCAGCTTAATCCTTAACTTTGAATACATAAAATGTTGTGGTAGATAGATTTAATAATATACAACTTAAATATTTGTGTTTAATTCGATATTAATGTCATACTTCAATTTCGGATTTACCATTTGAGAAATAGCAAAACGCCAAAAACGTCGCTGACGTCAGAATATATTTACGTTGTGTGGTGGTTGCGGTCAGGTGATAGTTTTATTTTAGCCATATTTTCTTTAAAAATGCGTATTTTCGTGCAAAATTTTCTGCACTTGTGTCAGAAAGGCTGTAGTTTAGTGTGATGTAATTAGTTACTCTCTGTGCCAATGTGTATTAAAATGACGAGTCAAGTCCACGAATTTATTGAATGACCCTCGTATACACCATGGATGTTGACCTTTTATAAATGAAATAGAATGATAATCGTCAAAAGACTTGGATAAGAAAAAAAAAATAGTAAATCAGTATGGTCCTATTTGAATAACATACTTATTTTAACTTTGTTGCTATGCTTCCATGGGAGCATCAGTAATCACAATACATTCAGTGATATCTAACAAGCTAGAAAAGGCCCAGTTCACCAGTTGCCACTGAAATGGTTAATTTGTACCACAGGTGACTGTATCGTTGAAAACGAAAACAAAAACGAAAAACTTTGTTTTTGAAAATTTACATAAATTTTACAAAATAATGTGTGTGTTTTTCTTTTCTAAATTGTCTTTTTCAATAACTCAGTTACCTGTAATTTTAACCGGTAATAACACAATTCATATTTAACGATGAATTTACATACATGCATGTTCCTTCGGTAACAAATTGAAACTGGTCACAATTACCATCAGAACTGGGCAAACACAGCAGATACACATCTTCGCCCATTGCATTTTCGCTAGTTCCATTGTATTGAGATGCATATATTTCCCTGAAAATGATATTATCACCACTTTGACTCATTTTCTTTTAAATAAGTAATTTATACTCGTATCTTCTAAGTTATTTATGTAACAAAGTCAAAACTGCATTAGACATATCTGGGTTTTTTGTAGGGTTGCTGTTCGATGACTTACATCTTGGTTAGAAGATAGAGTCCAGCCCAGCCTACAAGTAAACTGTTTTATCTTTAAATGAATGTCAAACAGGATCCCTGTAAATACGTATATCGAAGAGGACCAGTTCCACATATGTTCCAATATGACGTCACTCAGTCAAAAAAAATCAAGGGAGACAACCAGTTTGGAATTACGTTGTCATTTTGTTATCGTCAACGTAATCATTTTAAAAATATCATTTTTTAATATTGCATTTCTGTGGATTACAAGTACTCCGTGTCTTTTATTGGACATACTTGTATATCTATAGAAATGTGTTACTATAGTTTAATTAAGAAATTCTGTCTAATTTGACCTTTCAAATATTTTAGCCGTTCATAGTAATTATGTACAAATGTAATACTATTTACAAATATGTCTTTAAATGAGAAAAAAGTCATGTTTCCGTTGTCTTAGATATCCACATTTCTTAAGCTCGTCACAAACAAATTAGAATCTTTATTAGCCTCTTCCGAAGGCTCTCTTAATAACCTTTGTTTTCTAAACTTGTTTTAAGAAATTAATATCTCCAAAGACAATTCATGACGGATTCTATATAAGTAGGAAACTACTCACGTTTCACAACATACGTCACCATCACCGGCATCGTAGCTTCCTGATTGACGTTTCTTCCTCCTAGCTGCTGGCTCCATGGGAGCACCTTTTTCCGTAACAGTCTTGTCATCAGTCTGTTTAGTTGTTGTTGGTATGAGGGTTGTATCTTCCGGACTTGATGGTGTTTGTCGGATCAGGTATTCGGGTGGTGATTCGAACAAAAGAGTACCGTAAGTTGCGCTTATTTGACATGTTCTGAAAATACAAAACAGCAATCTTTGCTCTGAGAAAAACTGATTAATGTAACAGAAGTATTATATAAAAAGTTATGTACCATACTATACAATACCGTAACTGTATCATTGATAAAGAACAGAAAAATGATTACATTTTACAAAACCAGTTTTGATTTGTTGTTTATCTATGATACAGACACCTGTGACCTGAACAGGGTGATTGGTATAATATCAATAACTGTTACAACATAATGTTTTCCATAACACGATAATCATATATACTCGAACCCGGCACCCTTTACTTACAGGGATAATGCTCTACCGACTGAACTAACCGGTCACTATAAAAGTTACTCCCCTTCAGTAAATAGGTCAGACCGTAGCATATGTATCATCGGTAAACTTGTACATGTATAACATACTAGTAGTTTTATTAATATAAATTACAAGTGGGGAGCGGTGGCCTAGAGGTAGGGCGCGCGCTTCGGGATCGAGAGGTCCCGTGTTCGATCCTCCTCTGGACCACTGGTTAATTTCTCTGAGCAAGACCCACAGCTCCACTCCACCTGTGAGGGCAGTGTATATTCCTGGGTGCCGCAGATCGATGTTGGCTGCCACACCACAGGAGAGAAATAGTCTCCCCAGGGAGACACGATTTTAGGTTTCCATAAGTAGCCCAGGGGAAGTGGAAATGTCAAAGGGTGCTTGAGCGGCCTAACAGCTGAAAAGAGCCCTAGAAAATTGGTAACTTTTTAACTTAACAAGAATGATGTTAACATAATGGCACCATAAACATTCGTCAAAAATAGTCCACAAACGTCATCAGCAGCTGCTCAATGTCTGTCTTACATACTTTACAATGTTTTATACAAATGTAGTGCTTTTGTTACTTATTTAGTAATAATAATTTTCATTGTCAGAAAGAGTGCACTTGTTGAAAAAAAACTAACCAATGTCATTGACCAGCATCCCCGGACTACTGTACTTTTCATGTGTTTATCAATATTGTACAGTACTTATCAATACATTTGTATCATACAGTTTTTGTACGTAACACTACTTTGCACTACTTAAAGAGGCGTTCCCGTTAAAATCGATTCAGGAATATCATACATTAAATGAGAATCATTATTGCTTACACTCCTCAAATTTTCAACAGAAAGCTTCCACTAATTACTGAGAAAAGAATGAAAATATATTTCCGTAACAAGCCAAAATAGTCACGAATTGTTTCCCTTTGACCATATAATAATAAATCGCTGGAAGCGATAAATTGTTATTGGTGATTTAAATATATTTTTAGCATTGTAGAGACATATTTGCGCACACTTTCTTCTGACAAGTTATGTTATTTGATAGTGCTTTGTGCATTTAGCTCAATTAATGTGATAGTAGAGAAAAATATGCTAGTTATAGGGAATGCCTCTTTAAAATGTATAGAGCTATATTTTAACAGTCATTCAATGTCAAAATAATTACTTGCATCGTTTTAAGTATAATACTAGACTACCTTAATCGCAAATTAAAACTTTGGCTAGGTTCCGTGTACGTTGATTCAATCGTCGAAAAATAGACGATTCTTATAGTTTCATAGGATGTTCTAGAACATGGTCGTATGAAATAGGACAGTTTGCATATCCAATAAATCACAGAGAGAGTTTCTGTTAAAACTGGAGCGAAAAATGATCTAATGGATATGAAAGCATAATTGTTTTTGCGTTTTTGAAACTTTAAAAAAATATCTTGCGATATAACTCTATACACTTTAAGTCTTTACAATACTTAACAGTGCATTATCGTACTTCACATTACTTTACAATTCTTTACGATACGTTGCAGTGCTTTTATTACTTACGTGATTTCATGACATATCTGATTTTCGCTGCAAAAAGCTATCCCAGTGCTTCTGTAAATAGGCTCATTGATTGGGTACGGGTTATTTCGGGGGTTTATGAAATTTCCTCCACCACGAGGGCAGCATTTTTCGCTCAGAGGTCCCAGAATTGGGGTAAATTCAATTGACGTAACCAAGGCAACCAAACACAGATATACCTGTCAAGTGAATAAAAGCAGCATTTGTTCACCACCGTACTGTTGATAGGTACTTGACTTCAAATCTTCTAAAGAGTTCTTTTTAATTGTGTTGTTGTTTTTCTATATCTAAATCTCATAATCATTTCATATTTCATGAAATAATATGTCAAAAACCGCTATGAAAATAAGAACTACATGTACAAGGGATGATCTAAAATAACGTGGATTTTTGCTATTACTTCCAATAACATCGATATTTCATACACATACTTACATGGTTTATTATCGGGAAATTTAAAGCACACACGATAATATGAACACATTTCACATTGACGCAATACATGTTGTATACCAAGCACGCCTCGTGTTTTTGTAACCATAGTAGTGTGTATGCAGTGCACTAAAATTGTGTGAATTTTCTCAAAGCCCATATGCACTTAAATAAAATGAATTGCAAGTAAGACTTGTGCTAAACTTAGCCACTTTACGGTGCGATGTGCAAGTGGCATCTTGTCCAAATTTGATGTTATTGGAACAGTGCGTTTTGTTCATACATATAATTCTTTGCGCGTCACCACCTGTGTAACGTACAGTAAAATGACGTCAAATCGGCATGAAATACCTAATACATGTAACGATAACGATCTACCCTGATCCCGGAAAAAATGCAAAACAGTGTCGCTTAAGCTGATTGAGCAGACTAATAGAATATGTCCTACGAGCTGAGCTCTTATTTCTAGTTCACATCGTGAATATGTGGACGGAAAAAAGATAATGAAAGCAAAAGCATCACGAAATAAATAGAAAATACGGCGCGTCAACAGTGACGTAATCCGCGATGCGCTGGGCTGACCGATGATTTCCTATAAGGAAATTAGCTGGTCGATATGAAGTCGTACACGGAAAACATCTTGCACAATTTAAAGTCAAATTTTATCTTAATTTATGCTGTAATTATTGATATTATTGTATGACATTTAAAGGGACTGTGTCACGTTTCAGTGTATAGCAAAACTCAAATAAAATTGTTAAATATTCACTATATTTTGGCATATATGCCTGTATATATCCATAAACACGCACACTGATATAAATATAACTTGTCAAACATCAAGATTTTGTAATTATGACAGTATTTTACCCCCAAATTTCTATACCGTATAAATACAGTATTGAATTTTGAACTACTCTCATTTAAATTGCCTGAAATTTACTCGCATGTGATGAAAACGAATTTAAAATCGAACCAAATACAATTGAACTTCGATGCCTCAAACAGTACTTGCCTCGAACACCGCAGATGCCTCGAACTCGTTCTCCGGTCCCGTCAAAACCCCTTCTTTATTCATATATAAAAACCATAGATGACTCGAACAGTACGAGTGTCGAACACTCGAACTGACTTGCTGGTCCCTTGCTATGATTTCCACGTTATTTTGGATCATCCCTCGTACGTGATGTTCTTTTTTGCACCATCCTTTACATGTAGGGTTGATTGCCATGGCATTATTATTGCATGTATGTTTGTTTATTGTTATTGTATGTTGCCATATATTTTGTCATGTAAATTGTTCATTATATGTAGAAATAAGCCTATACCTTTGGTACTTCAAGGTTTATGAAAAAGAAGGACTAATCCGTCTCCAAATACGGGTGATATGGCTGCAGGCATTGTCATGGGCGAACACAATCTACATATATATCCAACTTGAAAATGAACTCAGATCGCCCAATTGATAGTCTTCAACTCAACCCATTGATGTTGCCATGAGATATTATTAAGAATGTGTTTTTCTAAAATTTTGATAATTATTTATTACATTTCATAGCAAAATAATGTATATGTTATTTTGTAAATTATACCGAAAAAATGTACAAACCTCGGTCAATAAGAAAGTCAATAACTTACATTTTTCTGCATGATCCGTCCAGTGATTATCACAAAGACACTCCGGATAAGTTAAAATACGAAATGAATATTAGAAACTTTGCAAACTTGATCGGGGATTATTCTACTGAATAACCATGATCGCTGAATAGATGGCTTATTATATAATTGCTTGTCATGCATCATTACCCACACTCTATACCGGGTATCACAGTTGCATTTGGTATAATTTGATATAGCTTGTCCAATTTGACACGAGCCTGACCTTCTGATAAGCATAATTTAACAGTCGATATATTGCCTACGTTTACAACACCGATCGTATGTTTTCATAATCGGACAGTATCACGAAGACGCTCGAGATGTAATAAAAACACAAATCTGAAATACAGATATTGCACGATTTGCTTGCGGACATTGATATATGCAAAGCAAGAACCTAGTAATATATTCTTGCATAAAGGTCAGGCTCAGGTCAAAATAACCAAGCTATATATACATGTACGTATATGAGTAATATGTGGACCAACAAATTATGCAGCGTCGGTAGAAATTGTAAACAACCTACATTGACAGGTCATATTTGATTCATTCATTACTTCCGCATTTGAATGTGAAATTTACGAAAGGTTAAGCTGCTGTTGAACCTATATTTTCCTGATATTTTATTCCTATATGTATGTGTATATTATTTATACGGTCTATATAATGTACATGTACATGTAACTTATAATTGGCTTAAGGTATGAAAAGTTAACTCTCATGTGCTATCAACAGAAGTGTTACCAAGCATAAAAAGGGGATGAAACACCGGTTCCCTAGCAGTGCATATCCAGCCCGCTTAGCTCAGTCGGTAGAGCTCGAGACTTGTAGTCACTACTGATCTCGGGGTTGTGGGTTCGAATCCCGGGCTGGCCAACTAAAATTACTAATAGTCTTTCGGATAAGACTGATGTCTCATGTATGGGTACTATACACCTGGCATGTTAAAGAATCAGGGATGCTTCTGGAATTGGGGCATCTTCTGTATCATGCACTATCCACCAAAAACTAAAAGTACCATTATGGATTATCCGGTGGCGAGGATAAATAAGACCATTAAAATAATAATTAATATAAATGGTTCCCTATCATTAACAAAGAATGAAGCAAGAATAACATTTGGACTCCAAGCGCTACCAGAAAATTCCTAAACATGCAGTAAACATCCACAATAATAATGCTACTCAAATTCCTGAATAAATGTGCAAATGTAGTTCCATAGATATTGTGTACACGAATTAAACAAACGTATCTAAGTATCTAATAACGAAAAAAAATGAAACGTTTTTCTTTTGTAAAATATAGAAAAATATAAAATTTCAAAAACGTTTTTTTTTCGTTTTAGTCTTTATCAATGGTACATTTACCTGTGCGTTTAATGTGACCGAATTGTTTGGACAAACAGAGATGCCATCGTTATCAAAAAAGATGTCTGGTGATTCGATTGATAGTCCTTCTTCCATTGTTAGAAGATCTATATGCTACAACAATCGGAACTATTTAGTTACCTTACTAAAGATTATTTCTCAGTTACCGAAATCCCCGAGTAGTTACGATTGATGCTACAGGTCGTCTAAGAAAACTCTTGATAACATTTTTATGTGAACACATGTTCCATTTCATTAACAATTTGACGATTATCGAGATGCTCACAGTGGGATAAAATTTGTCTTGGCGTTGTAGCCAAAAGTCACATGAGATAAAAAATTGCCTTGGCATTGTAGCCAAAAGTCACGTGGAATAAAATTTGTCCCGGCACTGTAGCCGAACGTCACATGAGATAAAACATTGTCTTGGTACTGTAGCCGAAAGTCTGGTGGGGGAAATTTGTCTTGGCAGTGTAGCCAAAAGTCAAGTGGAATAAACTTTGTCTTGGCACTGTAGCCGAAAGTCACGTGGGGAATATTTGTCCTGGCACTGTAGCCGAAAGTCACGTGGGGAAAATTTGTCTTGGCATTGTAGCCAAAAGTAAAGTGGAATAAACTTTGTCTTGGCATTGTAGCCAAATGCACATGTGATAAAATGTGTCTTGGTATTGTAGTCAAGAGTCACATGGGCTTGCTTACACTGTGAGTGAATCATGTCATACAAAATATAATTATCATCGTATGCGATTGGTTACATTTTCATCCCATCGAAAAACGCAGAAACATAATGTATTCAAACCCTATTCACTTAACTAAAAAAAACTAAATGCATCCGACCTGAATTTCTAATAAGCTATCTTATACACGCACCATGCGCAGCATTATCTATGCTTATACGAGTAGACGCTTTATGAATAGCAAGAATGCTATAGCATGTGTCACAACATCAACGTTTATAACTTGTAAATAGAGCAACCCAAAGTGGAGCATATTATATAATAAACGCATTGCGTTAACTTCCGGGTAGCAGATGATTGACTACATAATAATTATCTACGTTAATAAAAAGTATACTCAACTTACTCATAACCAACAGAACAGAACATACATGTTATTAGATGCAACTTATCAAAAACACAGGTAACTGTATCGTTGAAAACGAAAAAAAAACGATTTTTTTTGAAAATTTATAAAAAAAATTCGTTTTCAACGATACAGTTACCTGTGATCAAAAAGACCATGATGTTAAATGTACATTTGATAAGTTTATGATATAGTAACGACACAATATATATATGAGATAAATAGATGTTTTCTGATACAGGTCCCTATGTGTCCTCTTCATCAGCCTCTTTTTCTTCTTGTATCGGACCTATGCCTATTTCAGAGCGCACTATTAAAGCATCTACAAAGCCAGTCCGCTTAGTTCAGTCGGTAGAGTACAAGACTAGTAGTCACTACTGATCTCGGAGTTGTGGGTTCGAATCCCGGGCTGGCCAACTAAAATTACTAATAGTCTTTCGCCGAGGTCCCATGTATGGTGCTTTACACTGACATGTAAAAGAACCATGGATGCTTCTGGAATTGGGACATCTTCTGTATCATGCACTATCCCCCAAAAAACTAAAAGTACTAAAACTCTTCTGGGGGGCCTCGCCCATATGGATTATCCGTCGGCGAGGATAAAATTAAATAAAAAAAAGCATCTACATAATGGATTTGTTTAGTCTTGTCACCAGGCGAGCTTTCACTGTACAAAGTTTGTAAAGTTGTTTCTAGCTTGAAAAGTAACAACATAGAACTGTTATATTATGTTCATAATCTATTAAAGAAATAAAAATCTGTTCGCGTTTATTGTTGGTGAATAAAACACGGGCAGGAGTTCGGATGCGGAAAAATCAAATCACGAGTGCGTAGCACGAGTGATTTAATTTTCCGCATCCGAACGAGTGCCCGTGTTTTATTCACCGACAATAAACAAGAACAGAGTTTTTATTTCGATTCTAAACACGATAATATCCCGCACTATTTAACTGCGCGCATTCCATTTTCACCCATTTGACATTGAACATAATTCCACGCTGAAATTGAGTGGCTTATTAGCTGGTACAATTACCTCCCTCGTTAATGAAAACGACCTTCGTAATTTTCTGAAGGAAATACCACAATTTAAACATTGAAACAATTTAAATAACACGAGTATATGGTATCTTTTTCATAAAATGAAAAATATAAATGGATTGATTATCAGAAGCTTTAATAAAACTTGGTTGCTAGAGTATATTGGAGTTTCTAAAAATAGATGCGTCATAGATGTAACACTGGGTTCTCGTGCAACTCGCTTGTCATCGTGACTCGTAGTAAATTTTACTATAAAGTTTACGTTCATTCATTCATAAATATGTTAAGTGATACTGGGCGTAAATAGAAACAGCCAATTTGATAGGTATGTTTCATGGGGCAATAAAACATGGTTCGGTTCGTTCTTTGTGTATTGGATTAATACGCGAATCGTGTTAGAATATGTATTAAAATCTTAAAATGTGTAAGTATTTAAGTTTTATGTCTGGTAACGATGTGTTGTTATGTACAGTGCATTCGTGCCGATTGGTCGGTCGACATGCCGAATGGTTTTCCAACAATAACTTCAGAACGTGTGGACTTAGGATTCTAAAATTTAAAGAAAGAATTTCTTAATTTAACTAAAGTAGCACGTTTCCATAGATAAATATCATATACAAGAATCTATATTTTAATTAATTTATTAAGTATGGAAGCTCTGGTGGGACATTTGAAATTAATACTTAATAATTCTTTTTTGAAATTTAAAATTTATATTTACAAATTTAATAATCAATATTTGAAATTTAAGGTTACATTCAGACAAATTTTAATTCACCAGACAATTTTGTCATGCGGTTTCGAACTGTCTTTGAATATCAGCATTTGCATGTTTCTGGCTCTATGCTAAGAAGGACTGTTATATATACGAACAAAACCATGCGTCCGTTCTAATACAACCGTCTTAAACAATAAAACAATATACAAAAACAACATTTTACTGTTTTATTATTATTATTGACGGGCGTTAGGTTCTTTTTCTGTACCAATCCTTTCATGTGTGTTTGCCACCGAGACGTGAGCGATTATGTTATTGCAAATGACGGAATAGCTTCTTGAGAATGTGGGTGCGTACCCTAGATATGTTGAATGAGAATGTTTGCAAGATCTTGCAGATGTAAGGGTGCCTAGTACTGTTTGCCAGGGAAGTGCCCTCCGCCAAAAAAAGCCACGGAGTTATGAAAAAAGGCACTAACTACATTGTCAATTTGTTGTTCATTTGCATTCGATCTTAAACAAGTGTGTTTACTATCAAGAAAGGCTGATTTCTGTTTTGGTAAATGTCGGTGTGAATGTTATTTTTTTATAACCGCTTGGTTCATACAGCCTGGCGATTGCCGCTTAACCTAGCAGTCCGATGAAGGAACTCATGTATGTCTGTCATATTTCTGCAGAAAGCAAATAAAGGCTATGCGCGGCATATATCTCTGGGCACAAACTCTTTGTATGAGGAAGTTTGCAAGACATTGCAGAAGTATGGGTGTACAGATGGACCAGGACTAGTGTCATTCGTGAAAAAAACAAAAAAGAGCTTAAAGACCGTATGCCCACGATACGACCAATACATTATATTTATAATACTGTTTTTACAGTTAGGGTTAAATATTAATATTTAATAATTCAAATTTAACTTTTAAGTATTGTTATTTTAGATTTAAATTTTAAGATTTTGATAATCATATTTAAATATGTAAACTATATTTTTAATATTTAACTTATTATACCCCCACTACCATAGGTAGAGGGGGCTATATAGGAGTCGCTTTGTCCGTCGGTCTGTCTGTCGGTCGGTCGGTCTTAAAAGTTTGTCAAGGCTGTAACTTACCCATACATTGAAGGATTTTAAAATAACTTGCCACAATTGTTCACCATCATGAGGCGGTGTGTCATGCGCAACAATCACATCAATATCTCAAAGGTCAAGGTCACACTCGGAGTTGAAAGGTCAAAAATGGCCATAATTTAGCTTGTCCGGACAATAACTTTGTCATCTATTGTGGGATTTTAATATAACTTGGCACAATTGTTCACCATTATGAGGCGGTGTGTCATGCGCAAAAATCACATCAATATGTCAAAGGTCAAGGTCACTCTTGGAGTTGTAAGGTCAGAAATGGCCATAATTTAGCTTGTCCGGACAATAACTTTGTCATCTATTGTGGGATTTTAATATAACTTGGCACAATTGTTCACCATCATGAGGAGGTGTGTCATGCGCAAAAATCACATCAATATGTCAAAGGTAAAGGTCACACTTGGAGTTGTAAGGTCAGAAATGGCCATAATATAGCTTGTTTAGCTAGCCTGGAGTGTAACTATGTCATTTATTGTGGGATTCGAAAAAAATTAGGCACAAGTGCTCAGTACTTCATAAGCAACCCAAAGGTCAAGTTCACAGTTGAAGATCAAAAGTCACATTGAAGTTTGTATGGATCATTCTTCTTTATGCATGATGGGATTTGATGTAACTTGACAGACATCGCGAATCATCGTCGGACCAAACGGTCCTTTTGGACATTTAGACAATGATCTGATGGTTGCAATCGTTTCTCTCTGACCAATATCCGACAGTTGTTGAGGCGCTGACGATCGAAATTTACCCTGTACCGCGCAGTTGCGGCGCCCATGTTGTTTTCGGTACATTTGAAATACTCGTTCGTTAACAGGGTGTTTAATTCTGTACCAAACTGGATATTTACCGGGAATAAAGTTACACTCGAGATTGAAACATCATGTTCATATGTTGAAGGAACTTTGTTAACTTTAATGGTTTGGTCCTTTAACATACAGAAAAAAGTTAAATTAAATTGATAATTGAGAAAATTTAAGATTGGAAAACTTTGTATTCCTGTATACATGTATTATCACACCAGAGCAGTATTACCTTGATATTATCATAGACAGACAATTACAATTATCTAGACCCCCCCCCACACACACACACAATGGGCTTATATATACAAATAAATTTGATTATCATTTCTTGAAATTTGAGTCCGTGTAAAATTGTTGCCCACCGTGTGACATTAATTTCATATAGACATGGTTTGCCCTAAGTCTGTGACAAAGCGGTATGTGGGGGTATTTTAGTCACTCTGTGGCAGTTCTAGTTATCTGACCAATTATTATTAGGAACCATTGCATATGCAAAATCCTTTAAACTTGTTCATATACGTTTGCTCAGTTGAGGCTCGAACCCACTCCCTTCGAAATCAATCCCCAAGAGCTCTATGATATACAACATTCAATCAAGAATAAAGCTCAATTAAACTTTTTAGCGCTCACATATGTTGAAAGGGAGATATATGCGTATGTCAAGCTTTGATCCTGTTACTGCAGATCCTGCAATAATGTTTGGCGTGTTGCAGTACATGCAGATAGCAGAGAGTTTTTTTTCAATATGTGTATTAAATAATCTCCCATGTAAATGTTTTTCAACAATAGTTGAGTTTTATAAAGACTTTCTATGTTTTACACATGTCAGAACTATGATTTTTGGGCCAAAACCAGTAATGCTGCTACACAGACGAAGCGAATTTGAATGACAAACTCTCTGTGGCGTCCGACACCTACTAAGTTAAGCAAGTTATCCCTACATAACGTTATATCCTTTATGTTAAATATAAAGCAATAATTTTGAAAATATAAATTTTAATTATTGAGAAAGAATTATTAAGTACTAATTTCAAATGTCCCGCCAGAGCTTCCATAATTAAGGTTTCTGCTAAGTATGGAAGTATGGAAGCTCTGGAGGGACATTTGAAATTAAAACTTGATAATTCTATCTTGAAATTTGAATTATATATTTACAAATTTATTAATTAATATTTGAAATTGAAAGTATATATTCAGTAAAATTTAATTCAACATTAAGTAGTACCAAACGGTTTAGAACTGTGTTTAACTAGCTGCATGTGTACGTGCCTGGTTGTGTTTTGAAGAAGGGCTATATATACTAATAAAAATATGCAACCACTCGAATAAAACCGTTTAATACTTCAAAAAACAGTGAACAAAGCAATATTGTTACTGGTTTTATTGACGAACGTTACGTTCCCTTTCTGTATCAATTCTTTTCGTTCTTCTGTGATCATTTTTGCTGACCACCGATGAGTTGAGTGGCCGTTTACGTTATCGCAAATGTCGGTGTGAAGAATTGTTTTTTGATGGATAACTTTGTGAAAATGCAAGCTATCACCAGTAGTTTTGTATGAACATATTTGCAAGACCTTAATTGTAGATATAATGGTACCACCTAGTATGGTTGCCAAGGAAGTGCCATTCGTCCGAAAAAGTCTTAAACAGCGTTATAGAAGAAGCACATAACACAATAACCTATCAAACCTTTATTATTTATTTGCATTCGATCTGAAACTAGTATGTTTCCTAACAAGAAAGGGTGATAACTTTTTGTTAATGCCTGTGTGAATGCTCTGTTGGATAACTGTTTGGTTCGTGCAGCACTGGTAAAAAAATTCCCATTATGATTAAGTATGCAAGGTTGTGCAGAAATAAGGGTGTCTAGTTCAGATAGGCATGGAATACTGTTCTCCGCCAAATAACGTTATACAGAACTAAAAGAAGGCGTGGCCTTTCCGACAATACAACCATAAAATGCATGATGTACTTTTACGGAGAAGTATTAATAATTCAAATTTTAGTTTTAAATGTTAATATTTTAGATTTAAATAATAATATTTAAGATTTAAGATTTTAATAATAATATCCATGAATGTTTTTATGTAATGAATTGATTTCCCTGGTAAACCATTACTATGCATCCTTGTCGCTGCAAGACAACTAGCTAATATAAAAGTTGACCTGTGCAAGGCTCGAATCTATTCCTTTAAATACAAATTATATACAAGTTATATACCAAAGACACCATCTTAATGAAACCTTTAGGGTTCAAATGGGATTTATATGCATGAACCTTGATCAGGTTACTGTTCCTGCTTTATGTATTGTTCCTGGATAACATATTTTATATCAAACAATATCAAAGAATGCGACTTTCCAGTCTTTTAGTACATTAAATACAGTCAAACACCACCAATGCTTGATTTACATTGCATAAATATTTTCTTATTGTGAATCGTCCATTACAATAGTATTTTAGATTTAAAAAGGCGTTTCCTGTATAGGACATGTCAGAGACTTGATTTCCTGTCTAAAGCCAGTACTGCTGCTACTCTGGGGGTCAAACGGATAATTTTGAAACACAAACGCTCTGTGGCGTCTGACACCTAGTAATCTGAGCTAGTTATCCCTACACAAAGCTATATCCAAGAGAAGAATTTAATATTAAGCAATTATTTTAGAGAAATAAATTTTAAATGTCAAGGCAGAATTATTAAGTATTAATTTCAAATGTCCCGCCAGAGCTTCCATAAGAAAGGGCTTTAGCAGCGTATTGGTAGTTCTTACGGAAAGACTCGTAGTTTGCAGTTTCTGTCGTTAATTGTAAAGAATTTACAAACTATCCATAAGTTACTGAATTCCTAAATTGAGAAATAAACATTCTAAGTCTTACCAGGAAATTATTGACGAAACATTGCATACGGAAAATGTTTTATAAGTAAGTAGATAAACGGTAAAGTTTCAGATATTGTCCTTAGTTCTTGGATGCCGAGTTAATCCCGGTATTTCATCATTTTCAATTAAGAATAAAAATCAAACGAGAGTGAGCATTAACTGAATCAATTGTTACTTTTTTCAAAGTCACATACTGCACCAGTAAGAAGTATTAACGCCCCAAACCCTCGGGGATAGACGGCGAGACGGTCGTGTGTTTACTTTCCAGCTTCCCCCACATGACCGGTGGAATGTTAGGATTTTTTGCGAAATACCGTAGATTTTCCCATCCGCTGTCCCCTGATGGTCGTGAAAGGCGAGGTGACAACCCAAAACCCCATCCCAGGTAGTGATGTGCCACGGATGCCTCTGACTGGTACATAAATATTACACGTTAGAACAAAGTGCGCCGAAAATAACGTGATTTGGAAATGTAAACTCGCGCATTACCAACAAAATTAACGGCATAATGAGCTTTTCAATATTGATGGTATTGCAATGCACATGTAATAAAAAGCATGGTTTCTTTGAATGACACCTCGTTCATGTTAAATTTATTAACTATACCCAGTATCATAGAAAAACGACAGTATTAAAGTGCGATGTTTACACAGAAGTTTAACATATTGTTTTACCTTTTAAAGCTTCCCATTACATCAGAAAACCTATTAGACTTTACACGAATCATTGTCATTTTCAAAAAGGATCACATATTAATAAACAAAAACTTGGTTTGGTTTATGGCGAACATTCATTGACTATCTAATTATTGTTGCTATACTACTCGCATGAAGACATGCAAAAAATGACCATGATACCATGTATATAATAAAAAAGATATGCGCATTACACGTTGGTGTACTTACGTATAGCATTTTTAAACAAGTGTATTTAGTTACGACAATTTAGTTACGTCAGTAACTTTACTATTTTTAAACCTTTTTTATCTATAATGAAAGTCTACATGTATGTGTGAATCTGTCTATAACAAAAGCATATTGTACATGGCTGGTATTCAACGTTTATCTAATTTATTGGAGAATAAGAATTGCTAACCGTATCGCCTGTTACTGACCAAGGAGTCTAATATGGGGTGATCTGATTGGTTGTTCTAATCTCTAAGTCAAGTAAGATCAATATTGAATACCATCCCTGGCTGATTGAAATAATTTTGATTTTATTTAAAAGATACCTTAAGTTCAATACTTTCGAACCAGGTAATATTACCGTCCTTAAAGCCCTTTGTCGTATGTGTGATCTTTGATAGGTTTGACAGACGTTGTGTCAATTCATCATAACATCAACGACTGTTCATTAATGCAGTTTGAACCTGCTTTGTCTACCTTCTGTGTTACACGCAGAATTGATAGTTAATATTGTTTATATGTAATGTCTTATATATGTCTTTATCATCATAACTACCATTCATTCTTCCTTGTATTTCGATTTTAGACAAGGCTGAATACCCAATGGTACAGTAAGTTACTAATGCGTTTGACGGTTTCTGATATGTGATGCTTGCCTTACTTGATACATACACATATGATATGGCGGTAAGGTGACATCTCTACATAACTTAAAATAGTGTAAATATTTTGTGGTTGAATTTTCATATTTGTCAAACATGTATATAGTTAAATCATAAATATGTTGATTTTGTAATTTATATTGTATTATTGTACATGCATGTATATGTTTATATATCAATGTAAAATGCTCTTCAGAATTGGAGGAATAAAAGTTAAAAGTACCATAATGTATTTGAGCTATTATAACAATAACAGCAATATAACCCAAATATGAGACATTTTAGTTATTTGACTCCTTCTTATAGTTTTAGACATTATGTACATGTATACTAGCTGAATGGACTACCAGCTTCTCTAAACGTGTCAAATTATCTATATTCGGGTGTGTATTTTTTTAGGTGTCATTGTAACGTTATAACTTATTCGACAACAGAATTAAATTTGACTGAAACGGCAAATAACAGCTAGCTGTATTCGTTTCTGCTTTTGTGGTATCGTGGAGCTAACCTATTACAATAAAATGTTTCACCTAAAGTAAATTCCGGGATATAATTCCGGATGACGGACTTTATAGCACCCAATCATCAGTCGATAAAATCTAAAGCATTCCAAATGTATTTTAGACGGTGCAATGTTTATTTTGACTCGTCAAATTTAGTCAGATGTAAACAAATTGAACTTTCGCAATGTTTTCGCACAATTGCTAGTTATTCTAATTGTTTTGAACTGACAGATCGATATTAAATGGACTATGTATGACGAAACAATCAGTTAATCTAAGTATAGCAAAATGACTACAAGTATTTTCATTTGTTTCACGAATTCTCCTGTCTAATTTTAGAGATTTGTTTCTTATTTATTACAAAATGTCTAAATTTAGAAATGTGTCATAATAGTATGGTGTAAGAAACTGGTCTGTTGAACATAAATGACTTTTCACAAATAACAGGGCTCTTATGTGAATGATTGATTAATGAATGTGCGTGTTTTACAGTTTAACTTTAAATACAGAATAAAAACTACAGACTGGAAAATTGAAAATAAACTCCCTAAACATGGAATCTGTGTCAAATTATCTGTCAAAGTTTTTTAAGAAAACAAATACAGAATGTGAGGAAGTATTGGACAAAGAAATGACATCGACAAACAATTTGAGATCTGATGCCAATGCTGGTGATCCTAACAAGGCTTGGGCGAGGCGAAGAAAATATTTGAAATCAACAAAAGTGGTTCCACTTGACCCAAAGACTCCTATACGCGATGATTGTGTACGATTTGTGTGCATCTCGGACACGCACGCTGTGTTGGAGAAGCATAGAAATATGGAGATACCGGACGGTGATATTCTCATACATGCTGGAGATTTAACCATGTATGGTGAACCAGACGAAGTACACCTTGTCAATGATTATCTCGGTAAACATTTTGTTTTTATTTTTAGCTCAACTATTCACAGAAAAAAATTAGCTATTGCCCTAACGGGATCGTCTTTAGATGTGTTGCCTGTACATAGTTAAGTTTATAATATTGTCAGAGTCATTTACTCAAAAAAAGGGGCAACGGGCGACATAGGGGGAAATAGACATCTTCAGTTTTTGGATGTCCAAATCCCCACCCTGGAGACAATGCTTACTATCTAAATCCCGGGAGGTTGGGACATGTAATCTCATAGTAATAATTCCTAGCTTGGTCGTGGAACTGGACCAGAGTCTATATTCTGGGATTCGGGAGTTGATAAGGTTTTAAAATTCTGTCTATAGATCAGAACGATTCTTATGTCTAATTCCCCAAGTGTCTGCAATTTGCTAATTTATAAAAGTTCAAATATTGGCCGTTGTATAGAGGTTTGATATTGCTCTACAAACTTGTCAGAGGTTAAATCTATAGTTAATATGAGCTCAGGGAAATTTTGATGGAGGTATTGTTATTGAGAGGTTGTTGCTTTAGAGGGCCCCTCTGGACAGGTTGTTCCTCTATGGAGGGCTGCTATGGAGAGGTTCTTGCAATACAGATGGCCGCTCTGGAGAGGTTGTTGCTCTACAGATGGCCGCTCTGGAGAGGTTGTTGTTCTACAGATGGCCGCTCTGGAGAGGTTGTTGTTCTACAGATGGCCGCTCTGGAGAGGTTGTTGTTCTACAGATGGCCGCTCTGGAGAGGTTGTTGTTCTACAGATGGCCGCTCTGGAGAGGTTGTTGTTCTACAGATGGCCGCTCTGGAGAGGTTGTTGCATTACAGATGGCCACTCTGTAGAGGTTGTACTGTATATTGTCTTCTCTTTTTTCAGGTACTTTGCCTCATAAACATAAAGTTGTGATTGCCGGTAACCATGACAACACATTTGACTTGGAATTCATAAGAAAGAAAAGGCGTACACATATTTGGTCTCTGACCAATGACAACTATGACTCACGGCTAAAGGCCTATAATGTGACGAGTGTTCCAGAGCTGATGACAAATTGCATATATTTACAAGACTCTGCCGTCGAAATATTTGGAATAAAAATATATGGCGCTCCATGGTATGTATAACAATTTATCGAGTCTAACCTGTGTTGGTGATCACACGATTGTTTGAAGCAGCTAGAAATACAGTATCCCCCCACAAAAACACCCACAGTGCGATGCTTTTTGCAAAAGGGGAAGGGGCCTTTAATAGGGGGAGGGGGAATGTTTACGTTTATTCAAGGGAATATTGTACTACAAGATGAAGGATTAATAATTTATTTATTTGTTGTTTACAACCACAGGTAACTGTATCGTTGAAAACGAAAAAAAAAAATTTCAATCAATCCAAAACGAAATTTGAATATCAGTATCTCCATAAACTAATTAAAGTCATATACGGCAATGTTAAAAGTATTTATATGCCAGATCTTATCAAAATTGATCAAATAGTTAAAAAGTTATACTATAAAATGTAGATACTGTTTCACAGCCGATTCATATGGTGCAATCCACACAAATCTATATGGCTGTCCCCCACAATGAGTTACACCAGCGACAGTTGAAGTATACCTTTAAGGAATGGATTTTATGATATGAAGTTAATTTTTGGCTTACATTCATCCCATAACATTGTTTGTGTAAACACACATCCTTTTATAGATAATAGGTATGCATAAAGCAGTTTTTTTATAAAAACAAACTGCACCTCTTGAACCGGCTCGTGGATTTCTGTACAAATTGACCTTCATAGAAAAATATAAATTTTCAAAAAAATGTTTTTTCTCTTTTTCCAACAATACAGTCACCTGTGTTTGCAACCTGTGAAAGTATTATTTCTATGATTACTCGGTGAAATGAAATTTGATCTTGCACCATAATCAACCACAAAGTGTGGAAATGGACGCTGCAATATTAACAACAGTTCATTGACTGAAATACCTATAACAGGTCTTTGAATCAATGAATTCTTACATCAATTATATCTGTCCCAATTTGCAGTTGTTAGAATTATGAAGAATTAAAATTTGAATGTAACTGTTTTGTAAGTTTAAGATTATTGTAATTGCTTTGATAAAAAAAAATATATAAAAAAAAAAAATAAAAAAAAATAAAAAAATAAAAAAAAAATAAAAATAAAAAGTAATTGCTTTGATAAAACAGTACCCAGTACTCAGATGAATATGAAATGTTCATGCTTATTGTTCATATTTCAGGACTGTAGGTCATGGTACGTGGGGCTTTCAACGTCGTGCTGGTCCTGCACTGATGGATAAATGGAATAAAATACCAAACGATACAGATGTACTTATCACTCACTGTCCACCTTGTGGTAAATACACATATACACATTTCATAAAATCTTCTTTAAGCCAAGGTCCCACTGAGCCTTTTTTGCCCCTTCAATGTACTCTGATGGAAATTTAAAAAAACACACACAAATTTTCTTTGACTTTCCATACTTCCCAATTTTCACGTTCTAATCAGGGTTTTCACGTTTTCAAAGAGCCAACCCCTTTATCACGACCGTGTCTTTAATTCTCACGATTTCAAATTTTCCGATTTTATCTGTTATGAAAATAGCTTTGGGGCATTGTTTACACAGCTGGTCGTGTGTATATTCACGCCAGGGTTGGCATAAAACCCACTTTTTCGTTTAAAACCCTACCCAAATGGGTTTTAAAGGGTTTTAATCATTAATTTTTAATGCACACGACCAGCTGTGTAAACAATGCCCCAAAGCTGACAGGAAGAGTGTCATCATGGTGTAGGGAAAGCTCCGGAATATATATTACTCGGATCTTACTGTACAATTCCAATGCCAATTGTTAATCGTGTCAAATTTTCTAATCTTGGCATTGGAATTGTATAAAAAGATCCGAGTAATATATATTCCGGAGCTTTCCCTAGACCATGATGATACGCTCCCTGTTGTGTCCTTCCTATGCTCTGTTATTACATAGTGAGCATGTTATTATGAAATGTTTGTATTCTTTAATATGCTCATTTTTGCCAGCTCAGATTGGTTATTTCATTTAGAATGAGCTCTTGAGTGAATTTATGTTCTAATGTATACACATCAATATTCCTACTTTGCCCATTATTTTAACTAGGTCAAGTCATAGTTGTGCCTCTTTAGGTTGCACAACGTTAGGTCACTGTCCTTAGTGTCTTAAACTAGGTCTAGCCCCGGGGTTGTTGAGCCTCATTTGGTCGCCGTTTTGGCATGGGTTTCTGTAGGCATTTCTCAGGGTAGTTGTGTCGTGGTGTTTCTGATTTCTGTGCTTGGCAGGTTGGGTTGAGTGCTACCTTCCCTGTCGGATTTTTTCTCATCCCTTTTTATCTCAGGTACATTGTATTGTGGCAATTCGTTGTGTTCATGTCTTATATTGTAAAATCATTAATTTTCAAGGGGGATTTAATTTCGTGGATTTCGTGCTTAACCTTTAACATTTATTACTTAAAGTGCAAAATCCATGAATTAAGGTCCCGTCGAAATGGTATGTTTTACCAAAACCTCAAAATTTTATCCCATGGAAATTTAATGATTGTACCATACATCATTTTCTCATGTGTGTTTTATTTTGTCTTTTGTTATGCATTGTGCAATTTGCCTATACATGACCATACTACCTGCGTAAATGACATCACTGTGGTATTGTTTCAGGTTACGGAGACCATGTGATCAGTTTAGGTAGCGTAGTGTGGAAGTTGGCAGGCCAGAGTAACCATGTGGATCATGTTGGATGTGTAGATCTCCTGAATACAGTCAACTCCAGGGTCAAACCACAATATCATATCTTTGGACATATACATGAAGGTCAGTTCTGTTTGATTATAAAAAAAAGTTACCAATTTTCTGGGCTCTTTTCAGCTGTTAGGCCACTCAAGCACCCTTTGACATTTCAACTTCCCCTGGTCATTGGGCTAGCTATGGAAACCTACACTCGTGTCTCCCTGGGGAGACTATTTCTCTCCTTTGGTGTGGCAGCCAACATCGATCTGTGGCGCCCAGGAATAGACACTGCCCTCAGAGGTACCATTTTACACCATGGTGGAGTGAAGCATGTTGGTCTTGCTCAGAGGTAAAAAAGTAAAAATCCCCGCTATTCCGCTATTGCCTATAGTGGGGCAACTCAACACAGGTAACTGTATCGTTGAAAACGAAAAAAAAATATTTTTTTTTGAAAATTTATATTTTTCTATAAAGGTTTATTTGATTAAAATGAACCAGAATTTCAATCAATCCAAAACGAAATTTGAATATCAGTATCTCCATAAACTAATTAAAGTCATATACGGCAATGTTTAAAGTACTTATATGCCAGATCTTATCAAAATTGATCAAATAGTTAAAAAGTTATACTATAAAATGTAGATACTGTTTCACAGCCGATTCATATGGTGCAATCCACACAAATCTATATGGCTGTCCCCCACAATGAGTTACACCAGCGACAGTTAAAGTATACCTTTAAGGAATGGATTTTATGATATGAAGTTAATTTTTGGCTTACATTCATCCCATAACATTGTTTGTGTAAACACACATCCTTTTATAGATAATAGGTATGCATAAAGCAGTTTTTTTATAAAAACAAACTGCACCTCTTGAACCGGCTCGTGGATTTCTCTACAAATTGACCTTCATAGAAAAATATAAATTTTCAAAAAAAAGTTTTTTCTCTTTTTCCAACGATACAGTCACCTGTGCAACTCAATAGGTATTGAGACACAGCCTTGACCCAAATAAACAAGTAATTGGGAATTGCAAGCAATACAGAAGTCCCCTACTTGGTTTTCAGGTTGTCAATGTTTCTGTTGCCATGGTTACCACCATTTTTGTCTGAATCAGTATATAATTAAACGTGCATTATCCCCTTATTGGTCCCTATCTACATACCAAGTTTCATAAAGCTAGCTTGAAAACTGTTTGAGTCGTGGCAGGATCCAGATTTCCAGACAGACAGACCAACCGACGGACTGCAAACCTATAGTCCCCTTCAGTTAAAAACCGGTAGCAGACTAATAAAGTCTAATAATAGGGCGCCCGCTTCGAGATCGAGAGGTACCGGGTTCAATCCCCCTCTGGACCACTGGTTAACCTGAAAACCAAGTAGGGGACTTCTGTATCGCTTGCAATTCCCTATTACTTGTTTATTTGGGTCAAGGCTGTGTCTCAATACCTATTGAGTTGCCCCACTATAGGCAATAGCGGAATAGCGGGGATTTTTACTTTTTTACCCGGAGTAAAATCCTTGCCTAATAACTCCCATCGTTAACTAGAGAAATGGAGTCCTGGCAATATATTTCCCCACTATTTTGCAAGGCAAAGTTACTGTTTGAAGTTCTTATTTGCTCACATTTTCAGTGGTTTTGCTATTTTGCCTATAGTTATTATTTAATGTCTAATATGTGAAAATCGATTGAAATGATCTTGAACAAAATTAATGTATTTATTTTATTCTACAGGGTATGGTATGTACACGGACGGTACAACAACATATATAAACGCTGCTATATGTACTAGAACCTACGCACCAACAAATCCACCCATGGTATTTGATATACCATTACCTGAAGGTCATTCCAAGGTCAGTTGTATCAATTTTAATATTATTTTATAAATACTTATATATGACGTACTGAGTACAACATTTATATCAACGGTGCCAAACCAAAACCGATAACTCAATTTTGGCGCGAAAAACTTTTTTTGCATCATCCGCATCTGCTAGACGTCCCGCGCATTTCTGTCCTGTCGCCATCTAAATAGCCAATCGGGTTACTTAGATGGCAACAAGACAGAAATTTGCGGGATGTCTAGCAGATGCGGATGCTGCAAAAAAAGTTTCGCACCAAAGTTGAGTTACGGGGGTTTGGTTTGGCACCGTCGATATGTTCTGTAAAATATCACAGATTCGTGCATGTTAAGGAACACACAGTGGGTATGTGATACACACAATGATGCTTAAGATCACGTTTGAACTCCAAATAAGACAAGAGCACCGTCTTGTGGGTGCAGACGCTCATCTGATATCTGTCACTGTCAAAAGGCAGACAACCTTAGCATGAAGTAGGACAAAGTTATGTGTCCTGCTTTACAGAGTAATGTATTGATGGTGAATAAGTAATGAAGCAAGTTGACATAAAAATTATGTTGTGATTGTATGGTGGTTACATGTTAATACACAATACTGCTGGACAGGTAGATGCCAGGTCTATATAGAAGTGTTCAATATTTTACAATTATTAATTGTGTCAACACATTGAGAGTATAACGACTAACACTGCATTAAGATCTAAGAGCTAGAGACTATAGATTATGTGGAAAATGTAATAAACATTTAAAACCTGAAAATAAAGCAATGACCATAATCACCGGCAAATGATAATTTTTATTACAGATATATATAGTAACAACTGTAGTGATTAACATTAAATTGTTTAATATAAAATTTGTGTACTATACAACTTAAATTCCAGTTGGCAAATTTTTAATCTAAATATATTTAACAGACCATTAACATATTTTAAAGTTATTATGTTTAATAAGGTAATGATACTAATTCACATCTACAGGTACTGCGTGTACAGCTGGTTTTCATTTTCACAACCAGTACAAGAATATTAAAAAAGTCAAAAAAGGGCAGCAACTCTTGCAACATGCAGATCAGAGTTATATGTCTTGCTTAACATGGTCAAGAATTGATGGTGAACAATTGTTTAAAGATTCAAATCATTAGCCCACATAGTGTATGAGAAAGATGGACTTAAAACAAAACTTAACCAAGGTATTTTCTAAGTCCAAAAGGGTGCATAACTGTTGCAACATGTAGATCAGAGTAATGGGTCTTGCTTGACGTGGACAGGTATTGATGGTGAACAAGTGTTGCAAGTTTCAAAGCAATAACTCTGATAGTTTAGGAGACAAGTGGACCTAAACACAAAACTTAACCAAGAAATTTTCTAAGTCCAAAAAGGGGCAATAACTCACACAAAATGCAGATCAGAGTTATGGTTCTTGCTTGACTTGGTCAGGTATGGATGGTGAACAAGTGTTGAAAGTTTCAAAGCAATAACTCTGATAGTTTATGAGACAAGTGAACCTAAACACAAAACTTAACCAAGGCATTTTATTTTCAAAGTCCAAAAAGGGGCAACAATTCTTACAAAATGCAGATAAGAGTTATGGGTCTTGCTGTACAGGCTCAGGTATTGATGACGAACACTTGTTACAAGTTTCAAAGCAATAGCTTTGATAGTTTATGAAAAAGTTTACCTAAACACAAAACTTAACCATGCAACGCCGACACCGACGACGATCAAGTGATAGTAACTCAACCTTTTTTCAAAAATCAGATGAGCTAAAAATGATACATCGGCAATGAAGATTGCTACGTCTTGTTCAGGTTTTAAAGAAATTTTTCCATACCCACAAGTGCTCATTTTAGTTGTAAATAGAAATGACATGTTGTACTAAGATCAGTTTTCATTGGGTTATTGCATTTTTTGTCCTCACACTTTCTCTGCAAGTTAAAATATATCTTCACAGTTCGTTGCATGAGTTTAGATAGCCATTTCAAATCATAGTCACAGTGGCAAAAAGGGATAACCTTGTGATTTGAACACCAGTGTTCTGTACATAAAAATCTACCCGTATTTGAATGTAGTTTGACCTTGTGCTAAGTTTGTAGAAATTAGTTATCTATATTCTCAACTTCAGGATGAAATGTTTGTACACAGTCAAAAGGATGGGAATAATTTGTTGGTTGATACTGACTCTGAAGAATCCGACCCTGATACTGCTGATGCTGAACATGTTTGTGATAAAGAAGATTTATTTAACCAGCTCTTTTATCGTCCGGGTGGTAAAACTAATTACGAAACATTAACTGCGGATAATCAGTTTGATATAGATGATAAAAGAAATTATGATATTGATGGTGATGATGATGATGACGATGATGGTATAGTCTTTGACAATGAGCACTGTGATAAAAATATGTCAGAAGCAACTACCGGTACTCTTGAAGCTGTTGATGATTCAATGAATGAACTGAATGTGGCAGAGAAACCTGGTAATGATAAACTCGGTGATGGAAAACTTGATAATGACAATCTTGATGATAACATTAACAAACAGGATGACAATGACAGTGACGGTACTGATTGTGAATTGTTTGATTTTGTAGATTTAGAGAGACTTGATAATTTATAGAAGAAAGGTATTTGTTTGCGGTATGCTGACAAGTATGAACATATTACTGCGATGCTATTTTATGGAATTTGAAATTCTTTTTGTTGTTGCATTTATTAACACTATTCGATGGATAGTTGCTATGTTTTATTTCTTAAAGCCACAATAAGGTTCCGGAACGACATATTTTCTATAGATAGAAAACACAAATCTTTGTTACTGATTTGAAGACTGATAAATAATTAACACATCAAGCTATTAAAACACGCTCTTACTGCCATATATGTGAAATAATCTTCCCTTGAAGATTGGCATAACGAGCCCGGTTTGTTTACAAATACGGCATTTAACAGTATCTCCGTCACTTTCCGGAGACTACCGAGAAATTTTCGCCAGTTTCTTATAACCAATGGATGGATAGCACACCTATTGATAACGTAGGGCGCACACTATAACCCGGAATCTAACAGTACCTTCCGGTATCGTATATAGTAGCCCTAATCACGTTGTATATTGCCTTGTATATTGACATTAATCATGTTGTATAATTGAAACATGCCAGAGGCGGGGAATTAACTATGCGTATGCAGTATAGATAGTGCGAATGGCTGTGTGCAGATGTATTAATTTCTCCGATAATTATTAGATTTATATTTTCATGTACAGTAGAATCTACAATAAAATAATAATTGTTTACTTGTAAGTATGTAAATCTGCATGTTCAATAATGTATACACGAATGTTGTGAGTTATTTAATTTTCATAAACACGTGTCAATCATTATGAAGGTTAAAGAGGTGGCCTTTTCTTTTAATATCAATATAAAACGCACAAACATGATCATATGAATGGAAAATTAAAATATATGTTATATCCAAACGCCCTCAAATTTTCCTATGCAAATGTATTTAATTGTAGCAAGCTACATTTTGTTTATTGTCTGATACAACATAGTCTGTAATAAAATATAAAAAACTAGATGTTTTTGTTTGTCCTTAGAATGAAAAGATCGTATCTACAAAATCATATTTTGAGAAAATAAGAAAATCTATCTGACAAATTACTCTTTACTTATGGTTAACAAGCTGTTATGAAAATAGGCTCATAAGAAGCGCCTTGTGATATAGATTTCAAATATGGCACTTACGACCTTCTCATTCTAGGCCAGCAATATGTTATATATCATGGAGTTAATGTGCTTGTCTATATAATTCCATGATTATATTAAGTGCTATATATTCATTCACACTTCTACACTAATCCTTTAATTGGATTATAAGAAAGACCTTAATTACACAGATTGGAAACCTGTGCCAAGTCTCACGATATCTCGCGGCAGGTCTTCTAAAATCTCGCGAAATCTCGTCTGTTTTAATACCTTATATCTCATGTTCTAATATACTTATGAAAAAACTAATCATTCTGTGCAATAGATGTATTATTCAGCTTTAAAATGATACCCCACTTATTGAAATAATTCAATTAATAAAACAGTAGACCCCGAAGAGCCAGACCTACTCTTATTTTCATCAAATTAATGTAAATTCCAAGTTTATCAGAAAATATCTGATTTGCCTCATTCAAATCCTGATTTTCTGTATTTTATAAGAGGTAGACAAAATTGAGCTACTTTATATAGTAGAGGAAAATTATCTCTTCAAAATGACACATTGTCCATTAAAATTGGATGACGAAAAATAGTTTTATGCACAATAACTGACTCTGCTACCTGTTATTTTGCGTTTGCTCTAAATTGTCAGTGGAGTGTCCAATCTGTGTAATTTAGGTCTTTGATTATACCTAACAATTCAATTAGGTGTCAGTCGTGATTAGAATACAATACCCAACGCAATATACTATACAATATAGGCCTACAACAGGGTACCGGCAGATACCGGTGTACCGGGTTTTGTGCGTATACTTCCGATCATTGACGAAATCTTCGGAATCGTTCGTAAAATTTAAACGTAAACACTATTGAGTATTTTGTACGGAGGACAAAATACTAAATAGCGTTTTCAGTTGATTATTTCTCATAGAAGGAACAGCAACCTGAGGTCAGATATGGGTCCCTTCAAAACCATTTTTAGTATAATTTAATATCTCAATATTTCAATATTCTTTGTAGATAGAAAATACTACGATTTTAAACCTTATTGGGACTTTAACGAACCTACCTATCAGAAACAAACTAATTTTGTTGTGCTTTACATAGACATAGTTAGCGAGATAAATGGTATTGATGAAGTTAGAAAGTTATAGCCTAGTACCATTGTCATGTGATTTGGTCGTGTGAATTAACTTGTTTGCATGGAATAGTAAAGATGATACAGCTAATACAAATTATAGCACTTTTATGATAATGTAATCACGGAATGGATGACTATCCTGATGGTGTTGTGAATTCCATATTTAATTCCCCTAGTATGATAGAAGACAAGAACATATAAGAATCGTTGAGAATACATGTATCAGTGTTTCATTTCGGAGTGAGTCAGGAAATAATATTTCGACTTGTTAAATTTTGGGAATTCTTATAATATTTTTCATAGTGGGGGTCTTTGGTTTTTTAATTTAGTTAGAATGGACTCGTAGTTTTCAAAATCAAAATATAACACGGATGTAGTAGGTACTTTAGATTAGATGAAGAATATTGAACATGTCTGTTTTGTGAAGTATAATATGAGGAAGATGAATTTCATTTAATGTCAATATTGAATTATTATGTATAATTATATTCTTAATGTTGGCCATCTTACTCATTCTGTCATCGACTGAAATCGGTGACCGAGGCTTATATTGCAGGTAACAAATATCTCTTTGTTTTATATCTCATTTAATAATTTTACATATTCTACATCTTGTTTTCGTCTTTTAACATGTGATATTATACGTTAATGTATTGTTTGCGTCGTTTATTACGGTGTCCTGTTAGGGCCATCACGGCATATATGTAAGTCGAAATGGTACGATAGTGAAGAGTTTTCACTATCGTGTTATCGATTTTTCACCATCGTATTATCGTTGTTTCGTATTATCGACTTTTCACTATCCTTCTTTCGAGTTTTCACCATCGTTCTATCGAGTTTTCAGTATCGTACTATCGACTGTTCACTATCGTTCTATCGAGTTTCGTGTTTTGAAAACTCGATAGCACGATTGTGAAAACTCGATAATATGATAGTGAAACGTCGATAGTTCGATGATGAAAAGTCGATAGTACGATGGTGAAAACTCGAAAGTGAAAAGTCGATAGTACGGTAGTGTAAAGTCGATGGTACGATAGTGAAAACTCGATAGCACGATAATGAAAGGTTGATAGTACGAAACAACGATAGTAAGATAGCAAAAACTCGGAAAAGTCGATAGTACTATCGACATTTCGAGTTTTCATTATCGTACTATTGTGTTATCACTATCGTGCTATCGATATTACATCATCGTATTATCGTTGTTACGTACTATCGACTTTTCACTATCGTACTATCGACTTTTCACTATCTTGCTTTCGAGTTTTCACCATCGTTCTATCGAGTTTTCACTATCGTACTATCGACTTTTTATAGTTATGCCGCGATTGCCCTAACGGGACACCGTAGTTTATAGTGTGATAAATTTGTGATATTCTTTCATAAAGAGATTAGTTTATATATTCAGTATTTGTGTTTATTGTTTAAATACTGTGTGAATACCATCTTCAACTGAGCAAATAATACTTAGTCATGTGCTATTTAGCCAAGTCTTATATGTCTTGTTTATTGTCAGGATTCTCCCGCGACAAAATAAGTCAACCTCGCAATCTTTCTATTACATAGAAAGCCTCAGTTACTCGATGATGTATTCAAAAATGTGGTTACAAAGAGCGCCACGCTCACTGGTTGCAAACGTTTTACTAACATTTCCCCCTCACATTGGGGTTTCAAATGTAGTCATCAAAATTGCCAATATGCCATTTACTTCATTATTGACAACTCGGACAATACAGTATGTTTAAAGGAACATAATTCCCTTTGGGGTGCAAAGCGAAATCTGATTCACGGCTAATATCTTTAAATGCAGTACCTTCTTTGATTAACATCAGCTGGCTTTACACTAGTATAGAATATGCCATTGCCAAGCCCTTTATCAGTTGATTTTTATGTTCATGTATGTGGTTAATTTATGTGCTCGTATTCTTTCAAAATTGTAGACTGATATTCCTGTAAATTAACTATTTATGTTCTGTTGACAGTCTGGCTTTGAAAGGTATATTATAAATCAAAATATAATAGTATGACGCAATTTATTTATTACGATATGTGTTAAACTCATACATGTTGTTCAATGAATAAGAATTCACATTTATGTGTTAGACTTCAGGATTTGTGAGGGGTGAGCATTATTAGCAGATGTCACTCACCACTGTGTTATACCGGGCGAGTAAATTGAGTAATATACTAGTTGTCAATATCTTGTTTAATGCTCGACACACAACTGAGATATTTAGTCATACTCGGTACACTAAAGAAGTTAAAATCGATTCACTTTATACTAACTGGTATAGCTAGTTTGCGATAGAATTTTTTTTAATATTTCTTTGTAATTACAACATCTACTGTACAAGTATGAAATTTTGCATGAATAAATGAAATATATCTACCTAACACACACTGAAATTTCAGCAACATCAGAAATGAGTTAAAAAAGATTTGTTCATAAGTTCTATGTAACACATTTGTACATGTAGTTTTGTATGAAAAATCAAGTTAGAAGACTTGATACTTGCAACAGCAAATTTTATGGTCACGTGATACGCATAACGGTATAGTTACGTATTTGCAACCTACGTAATATAACACATGCGAGGCCCATAAGTGAATATGACGAAGTGCATGTTATTGCTGTTCATTGTTTACAAGCGACACACCTAAATAAACCGAACCACAAGGGCCTCATAAGTCTAGTCTTTTTAACAGTAATGTCCATCCCGCCGATCACAGATTGTAACGGTTAAATAATTTATAGTAAATCATCAATGGAATACGAGATTACCCTGCGTTAAACTGTAAATACGCATGTAATTTCAATGTGTAATAAAGAATAAATGCATTTTAATTGATGACTTAAAATTATGAAATTCAAAATGGGAATAGGTAGGAAGTTATTGTAGTTCTGTGTAATTTTTTTATCAAAATCTGATGAATAGATGTTCCGAAAAAAAACACGATTTGCTATCGCAAACTAGCTATACCCTTTTTGCTTAGTATCTTTTTGTAGTGCAACTACCTAAATTGAGGTCTTTGTGTAGTGCAATATTTTAATTTGGACTCACCGTATTTCGGTTCAGGTTATAAGCTTGCTAAATTAAATAAAACGTTTGAATCTTCCTCATACAGGTTGTACTATAACTTTTAATGCATGTCCAGTACCGATGAAAGTATTTTGCGAGAGAGAAACCGCATTTTTAAAGGCGTTTCAAACATGTTTACAAATATATGTTACAATTTGAGACATATGTTTAAATATAGATATAACTTTATCTAATTGCTAAACAACAAATAAAGAGATGAAAGCCTTTTAGTTTTCGCTTCCATAAATGGAAGCATTTTTGTTTGCGCTTCCAACTGCACAATACGTCCTTCGGTGCAAATAACAATACTTCATACAAGCTGCTCCAAAACTATTCAGCTTTCACCAGTTAAACGCAATTATCCTACTTCCGACTGACGTGCCAAACACTACAAAAACAATGTCAAATTGACAACTTCAATTTATTGAAATCAATAATTTCAACAAATGCATACATTCAAAATGAAAAGTTATTAACTTGGTGTATTTATTCGTTGTTCGTTATTCGTTGAATACATTAGCGATGGTGTCCGTGTTGTCCCTGTTTACTTGATCCACAACAAAACGGTGTATAGATTGTAGTTATTTGAAGCTCACAAAAGGAATGCCCCATAGGACAAACACTGAATACATGCATAAGATGATACACATTAAATAATATTTCAGCCAAAAGGTGCTTCTGAATTTGTTTCAAAAGAGTATACTTTCGTTTTTAATAATGTTTATATATGCTGAGTTCCAAAAGTTCTGCATCTTAATTCAAAATTATTTATTTTTGGAAAAGTTAACTTTAAAGAACTTTTTAGGAACACTATCCGTTTGCTTACCCTTAGTGTTTATGTTGAACCTATTTCCGTTAGATTTCGCCACGCTTGAATGATCACTCCATCACAAATGGTAAAAACGTCTATTCAAGCACGCATAATTTGGGTTCTTCATTTTTTACTTTAATTTCACCTTCAATTTACTTGCATCGTGTCTGTGTTACGAAAAAACACAATAAGTTAGTCAAATAAGTTAGAAATGTACGCTTAATTTGATTGCAAAAATTGATAATTGGGAACGACTCGTGTATATAAGACGCTAGAAGCTGGTGTTTCACTAAAAATACATTGTGTCGAATTAAATTGACAAGTCTCTATCATAATAAGACTGTTGTATCATCTCCATCCGAAAAAAAACTGTATATGACGTACCACGTGACAACAGGTCAAGGGTCAATGCCGCTGACGTAGACAGGTAATGCTGCTACATTTTTGCATTAAGAACAACGGCATTGTTGTAGTTTAATTGTAGTCCACCCAACATTAAAATTATGGGAAACTTGCTTTATTGTTGCGTTTATTATGTGAAAGCGGATGTTTCTTAAAAGCTGGCCTATTGTACAGACTCTATTGCAACATCATTACTTGTCTGTGGTCAAAGAGAGATCATTTTCGGTAATTATTACCTCCCTTCCACTACAAAATAGTAGTTTATCGTTGTGTGTACTTTGGAATCGTGGGGTGGTGTCACATGTGGTTTTATTATGGATCGATACATATCTTCAAATCGATAACTGTCATGGATTTATATCAAGTACACATCGCTCTACACATGCGCATTTGAATTATCATAAATAAGTTGGAGATTCTAGTAAAAACGACACATCATATATTGGATGCGGAACTTTTGGAACTCAGTATATATAAGTGTTATAATAACATCACATTTTAACGAAGTTCAAGTATGCGAAGTTACCATGACGCCCTCTTTATGTATCATCACAAATCAGTGGTTAGTCAAGTCTCCATACTATGTTTCAAATGTGAAAAATACGCTGGTTGAACGAGAATTTCTTTATGGCTTACAATCAAACGGGTAATGAACATTCGGAAAGGGAAGGAAACACTCAACAGTCGAACAATAATAATAGAAAAAAAACACCAGCACATGCGGCCCTATCTCAAAGACAAAAAAGAACGAACATATGAAACCGCTGCAATTCCTAGCTTCAGCTGTCAATAAGTCATAAAAAGTTTTAATAAATCACCTTTAACTGTCTTATTAATAAAAGTTGTAATAAATCACATTTAACTATGTCTATTTCATTAAAAAATGTTGTAATACATTTTGTTAATCACATATAACTGTCTTATTGATAAAAAAATTGTCATAAATCACTTAACTGTCTATTTCATAAAAAAGTTTCAGTAAATCACAAGATACTGTCTATTTCATAAAGAGTTTAAATAAATCACATGTTACCGTCTAATTCAAAATATTGTTTGAATAAACAGTCCAATCATAAACATACGAAGTATCCCAAAAACTGTGTCTCCGTGCCTGAGAGTTCAGTTAAAGCACAGTCTGGAGTAGTAAGAGAATCCCGACAAGTAGTTTAAGGTATGACCAAGTTCAAGATACTCATTTAACGATACCCTTTTACAAAAGCAACGTGGGCTTGTAGTTGCGTAATAATACATGAACCCTTTGAATGCGTTTCCGTGTCCATTTTCACATTGATGTGCACAGTCTGTGGGTGACGATGCGGTATGGACAGACAAGTCAAAGTTGTTCAAGTCGCTGTCTGTGTACACGTTGTAGACGCTATCAGGACTATTGAATAGTGAACATACTGCAAGCAAATATGAAAAAATGTAAATTATATTAGTCTTATAAATGAAATAATCAATTGTACATATCTCTGCCTACTTTACATAAAGTTATATATAATGTCCCAAATCGTTGAAATGTGCCTTTCTGGGTCCGTATTCACAGACCCATTTTCTAAGATATGTGTTCTAGGAAAATCCGATATGCTTAGTTTAGTCGATATTCAAAGATTTCACGAAACTATTGTACTTTTTATCTATGTATTGCACTAAGAAATCAGTTAGAATTTTCTATGATAAACTAGATATTTTTTTAATAAATTGTGTGACATCTAAGAAAAATTCTTTAGGAATTATCTAAGAATCTCAGTTGGTGAATAAGGGTATGTCGTTTTAATCACCAATACTCAGTTTTACATGCAGGTAAATGTTACGTACACATCGTACACGTTTCTACTAACCAAATATTCCGTTTAATTTTCTGAAGAGTTGGTACTATGATCAGCAGTGTACATTTCAGGATATTTAAGCTTTATGAAGGTCAAAGTTTCAAACTAGTAGTAAATTGTATATAATTATTTCAAGACTGACAGGATTGCAGTTTCATAACGCGACCGGGTTTCCCTATTCAAGTATAACAAGTCAACAAGACACTAGGTAACAAACAGACACATACCGCGGTGAATTTCTCAGTAACGTTAGCGTAAAAAGCTTACCATTTTCGTTCCATAGTGCTACAATATCCGCATTCCCAGTTTCTTGAAGAAAAAGTGTCTGGTTTCCTATAGTAGATTTGGTGCATGACTTCGACACCTCATTGTAGACAGCTATAGTATACACATAGTCATTGGTGAGAGCTCTCAAAGACAACAAGCATCGAGCCTTATCGTTTGAAACCGTAATTAAATCGTTATCTGAGCTATAATTCCTGTCAACAAATGTCTCGTATTTCGTAAACTGTGAAACATTTCCAGATTTTCCAACTGTTATAAGCGTTATAATCATGAGTATTGCCACTTCAAAAATCCCTTTGGTTTTTGATTGCATATTTAATAATAAAATAACACGCAAAAAGTTATGAGCTTCCAACAAATTCAAATATGAAATATCTTGTAACACGTTGTCAACATGCAGCGCTCCTGGTCGGTAATGAAACCATCATGTGTTCAACAGTTAAATACCATAAGACCGATGTCAGACACGTTCAACTGCCCAAGCAAAACGGAAATGATGAAATATTGAATTGTTAACTAATTGTACGTCGAGTGTCGATCATGGGTATAGTGCGTTAGCGACTAAGCTGGACCCCTATAAATCTTAAATATCTTAAAAAGCGATTGTTCAATTTTATTGAAATTTGGCAGAGTTAACTTAATTACCTTTACCAACTCTGTGTTTAAATTTCAGATTTTTTTATTGTCTAATTAATGTTTTTCCCATTGGGTCTAATGTATTATTTTTAGTATTTTAATCAACAAATAGACAGAGAGTAAAATAAGCTATTACGATCAGCTAGTTAAGATTATGCTATTGTATTATGTATCAACTATAACGGTATAATTTTATAACTTTGACATACATTTGTCCGATCATCAATGTTTATATAGTTGAGACCCATCTTCTGATTGGAAGGATCATTTATACAAACAAGAAATACATTGTTTTTCTTGCAAATATTGCTACGAAGTTGCTTCAGTTGTACAAACTAAGATAAACGTTCGTGCATGGGCCTCAGTATATATTTTCAACAGTCACTGGTGTGTGACTAAATGTACAGTTATACTGGACCAAATTGTTGACCTTTGCTGTTCCGGTCACTTCCAATACCCATACGTATTTACTCTGTTTTAGACTCAAAATTTTGCATAAGGCGTCTATGCAAAGTACACTTTTCTGTGGACCGAAAATTCCGTTTTATTTTATGAGAGTTGGTAAGGGTGTTTAACGAAGACATACCCATTTTTGTTCTAATCGGCATTGTACTTTTTATGATATTTAAGGTTTATGGGGGTCCAGCTTAGTCGCTAACGCACTATAATACGTCAATTATTTGATCAACAGAGAACAAATCACAATTGCATTAAAATAAAACAAAATCCTAGCATTCAACTATCCAAATGTAAACATTGAATTTCATCAAGGAATGCTTTTGTAGATTTGTGTCTTATTGCTGTCCGGATTAGAACGTGATTCTGACAGCGGCCAAATATATATTTGTAGTTTTATATTTTGATTTAGTTGATCCTTTTCGAACACTGAGAATTATCAATATTTAAAGTTGTCAAACGCAGAAATTTCACCCGATTAGTTTTGGGTGACGCAATTCCAACATGAAATCGATTTGGCAACAATTAATTAATATACAAACATATCTGAGACAAGTGTTGCACAATTAGCTCCCATAGGATAGCCGCAAGATGGTATACCTCAAGTCAGGTATGAAGAAACATCATCTAAAGAAATTAGCTTTAAATCTCATTGTATGATTGTTTTGGCTAAATAATGTGATGCAGCAAGACACTTGGCAATAGGATCATTTGAAAGAGTTTCTAAAACATTCGTTTTACTTTTGTTGCATAGTTTGGTTTTTATTAATACAGTATTTGTTCATCAATATCCATCGAGATTGATAAAAAAAAATCACCGCTTCTCTCTTTTATGTTATGTCATCTGTATTTTATTTAACTCTGATTAAGATACAGTAAACAATATAAGAATGAAGTTTAATTATACTTTTCATCGTTCAGATATTTCCATTTATGCAACGTCTGATTTCCAATAATTCCTGAACATGTGGTATATACCACTGCAATACTTTTCTGTTGACCATGCATGTCTCTGACATTGATGTGGTTTTATGCGATTTAGCACTTAATTTGAACGACAGTTACAGGATCATATTAATAAGTACCAAACAGGTCAACATTTTAAAAACATACACAATATATTTATTAACTTTAAAAGCCTTTTGCAAAAACAGAGTATATTGAAAATATAATATACATGATCACTGAAAATAGATAGTCAATATGTAGCCTTTTGTGGGCTTTAAACATTCTTCCCGGAAAACTTTAGAGTATAACACTTGCCTACAAATTTACATGTATTATATTGTGTTAGATTTTGCTGGAAGTAGTGTTTTAGGTCCAAAATGCTATAATGTCCTTACTTGACTGTCTTTGGCATCACCAATTGTATTTTAGAATATAAGAAGTAGAATATTGGAAATAGTAGAACTGCATACGTTCAATATACGTTTCTTGCCTTTGTAAATATGGAAAATATAATACATGATCATACCTTAAGCTGTCAGCATTTGTAATAATTCAACGGCGATCTAGATCGAAAATAAAATAGATAAAATATAGGGTTGTAAAAATAATAAAATAATAATTTCGCCCAAGACATGGGAGAAAACCACTTTAATAATAATTAAAATAACCATTTTATACGGGAAACAAAAGAATGACCGATGGTTTCTGGAGTGAACGATTATGTTGGGTTTTTTTAAAAAAAATATGATATCGGAAAATCATTTGTTTCGTTTGTACATTATGGTCGTCATGGATGATGATCTATGTGCAAGTAACACAAAGCCAAAAGACCATTGATTCTGAAATAAATTAGACATTTTTAAACTCACAAAAGGTTATTACCAACGTATTTTGCTCTGCCTCTATATCTTGGCGCAAGGTCGGTCTTCTTTTGTTCCATCTCGTAGCTTCTATTGATTTAATATATTTGCTTAGCGTCGAAATTCATGCTCACTGGCTGCAAACATTTTACCAACGGTTGCACGCATTGGGGTTCTAAACGTAGTCCAGACGATTGCCAATGTGGCATTTACTTTGTTATTTTCAACACAGTATGTACATGTATAAAGTAAGTTTTCCTTGGGGAGGAAAACACATTATCACTCACATCTAGTATCTATAAATACAGTACTTTCTAAAATCAACTTCAGGTGACTTTAAACTTTTATGAAATATGTCATGCCCTTTGTCAGTTAATTGCTTTATTCATACATGTGGTTAATTTATGTGCTCATTTTCTATCAAAATTGTAGACTGGCATTCCTGTACATTAACTATTCATGTTTTATTGACGGACTGGCTTTGAAATGTATATCATAAATCAAAATATAATACGTACGTTGCTATTGATAATACATGTAAATATAGCGATTGCTGTTTGACTAAATCATGCTGTTTGATGAATAAGTAGTCAAATCTACGCGTCAAACACCACGAGGGATGAACCATTATTAGTTGGCAGTCACCACTGTGCTATGCCGTGTGAGTAAATCGAGTAATGTAGTCAAAATGTTATTAAATGCTCTTTAAACAAACGAGCAATTTAGTCATACATAGTACACTAAAAAGTAAAAGTCAATTCACTCACCTGTTTTGCTTAGTGGCTTTGTAGTGTAATATTTAAATGTGGACTAACCATATTCCGGATCCAGTTATATGTTTGTTCAATTAGATACAAAATGAATATCCATCATACTATCGTTTAAAAAATCATACTATCGTTTCAAACGCATTCCCAAGGACAGTATTTTGAGAGTGAGAACCCAACTATTTAAAGGCATTTCAAACATGTTTACAAATATCTGTTATAATTTGAATTGGATGTTTATTATAACTATAACATTAGCGAATTGCTAAACAACAAATTAAGAGATGTAAGCCTTTTTAGCTTTCGCTTCCATTAATGGAAGCATTTTTGTTTGCGCTTTCAACTGCACAATATGTGGTACTCTACTATACAATGTCAAATTGACAACTTCAATTTATTGAACTCAATAATTTCAACAAATGCATATATTATTCAAAATGAAAAGTCACTAGCTTGGTTTATTTATCCGTGGAATACATTAGTGATGGTGGACGTGTTTACCCTGTTAACTTGACCAGGTTAACAAAACGGTGTAAATAGTGTCGTTATTTGATGCTCCCAAAAGGAATGTCCCATAGGGTAAACACTGAATACATGCATTTAATACACATTACATAATATTTTGGCAAAAACGTTCTTTTGATCTTGTTTCAAAAGAGTATACATTCGTTTTTAATAATTTTTATATATAAGTATTTTAATAACATCACATTTTTACGAAGTTCAAGTATGTGAAGTTACCATGACACCATCTTTATGCATCATCACAAATCAGTGATAAGTCAAGAAACCATTCTACATTTCAAATGAAAAATACGCCGGTTGAACTAGAATGTCTCTATGGTGTTCAATCAAACGGAAAGAGAACTTTCGGAAATGAAAGGAAACACTCAACAGTCGAACACTAATAACTGACCACCAGCACATGTGGTCCTATCTCAAAAAACGAAAATGAAAGAATATATGAACGCGCTGCAATTCCTAGCTTCAGCTGTCAAAAAGTCATAACAAGTTTTAATAAATCACAAGTAACGGTCTATTTCAATACAAAATTTTTTAATAAATCACAAGTAACGGTCTATTTTAATACAAAAAGTTTTAATAAATCACAAGTAACGGTCTATTTCAATACAAAAAGTTTTAATAAATCACAAGTAACGGTCTATTTCAATACAAAAAGTTTTAATAAATCACAAGTAACGGTCTATTTCACTACAAAAAGTTTTAATAAATCACAAGTAACGGTCTATTTCAATACAAAAAGTTTTAATAAATCACAAGTAACGGTCTATTTCAATACAAAAAGTTTTAATAAATCACAAGTAACGGTCAATTTCAATACAAAAAGTTGTAATAAATCATATATAACTGTCTATTTCATTAATAAAAGTTGTAATAAAGCACATTAAACTGTCTATTTCATTATAAAATGTTGTAATACATTTTGTTTATCGTATATATAACTATCTAATTGATAAAAAAAGTTGACATCAATCACAAGTAACGGCCTTTTTCATAAAAAATTGTAATAAATCATATATAACTGTCTATTTCATAAAAAGTTGTAATCAATCACACGTTACAGTCAATTTCATAAAAAGTTGTAATAAATCAGTAACTGACTATTTCATAACAAATTTTAATAAATCACATGTTACTGTTCACTTCATAAAAGTTACAATAAATCACATTTTACTGTCTATTTCAAATAAAATGGTTGAATAAATTGTCCAATCAGCAACATACCAAGTATCCTACAGACTGTGTCTCCGTGCCTGAGAGAAGTTTAGTTAAAGCATAGACGGGAGTAGTAAGTGAATCCCGACAGGTAGTTTAAGGTATGGCCGAGTTCCTCGTACTCATTTGATGATACGCTTTTGCAATGGCAATGTGCTACTAGGAAATTATACACGAACCCTTTGAATGCATTTCCGTGACTGTTTTCACAATGATGTGCGCAGTCCGTCGGTGAAGTGATAGTACCGGCAGACAAGTCATAACCGAACAAGTCTGTATCTACGTATATGTTGTAGGCACTCTCGGGGCTGTTCAACAGTGAACACACTGGAAATAAAGTATGCAATAATGAACTTTTTGTTGTACAAGTGTAATGGAGTTGTCCATGCTGTACTGAAAACGATTAAGAAGTCGGATAAAGCTGATTATTTTCAGGGGTTTTCCCAAAGTATTATAAGACATACCCAATGAATCGACTAAACAATATGCTTTCCATTTTCTTGTCCGTTTTTAGTTATAGCATGGACAACACCAATTCCATGAATTGAATTACATTGGTCTTCTCAATGCAATGAGCAATTGTTCAATTAAAACCTTTCTGCTAATATATATATAGTGTCGGAGCAATTTTATATTTGCCATAGAAACCCTGGTGTGTTACGTTCTGAAAAGTATAATAAAGTGTTTATTATTATTATTATTATTATTATTATTATTATTATTATTATTATAAATTATTGGGACGAATCGCTGGTTTGTGGAGCTCTACACCGTTTACATTTTGTATTTAGAACATTTTTAAGAAAATTTCATATCCTATTTTTACTATTCAATATGCTTCGAGTTTACCTAAGTATCTTGTGTGTTGTCTAACTTGTGCACCGTAACATCGGTAAGAATCTTTATGTTAAAAAGCTTACCATTTTCGTTCCATAGAGCTACATTTTCGGCGCTCCCAGTTGCATGAAGAAAAAGTGTCTGATTTACAGTCGTATATTTGGTACATGTTTTCGATACTTCATTGTAGACAGCTATTGTATACATGGAGTCATTGGTGAGAGCTCTCAAAGACAACACACACCGAGCCTTATCTTCAGAAACCGTAGTTAACTCGTTATCAGTGCTAAAAGTCCTGTCAACAAATATTTCGTATTTCGTAAACTGTGAAGCATTTCCAGTAATTCCAACAATTATTACCGTAATAATCAGGAATACTGCAACTAAAGAAATCCCATTGTTATTTGGATACATGTTGAGTGATAGTAATATATAATAACTTAATAACTATAATAATGTACAAAAAAGTCAAGCACATCCAACGGTATGAAATATTTTGCATTTAGTTGTTTTAAAACAACTAGCAAAATGAAATCTCTTGCAATAAGTTACGAACATCCAAACGGCTTGGTCTGTCCTTTATATAATGAAGAAGAAATAGCAGCTGACGTGTGGTTGGTGTTCAACAATAGAATACCACTCGACCGAAACCAGAACCGCTCAACATGACAGACATGAAGTATTGAATTGTTAAGTTATTGTGCTCAATGATATAAATCAAGGATAAAACGTCAATTGATAAAACCATACCATAACAGACCCCATACAAACAAAGAACAATAATGATAAATGAACGAACATTACAAATCCTTTCTTCCATTAAGTATACCCAATTGACAATTTAGACAACATTTATTAATAAATGATGTGGTGTGGCGATAATGATTATTTACTTAGTTAATTTCCCTTAGAATAGTTACGATCGACATTTCCCGTGAAGGTACACGTAGTCGTAATGGCGTACAATTGCAAAAGGAAAGAACAATTTGGACATTACGCAGATAAATATTAAGGGTGACAAAATTACTTTGTCAAAATCCATCGAGATAATCCAAAGATCTATCAAAGCAGACTGCAGTGTAAATGGGAAAGTGAAGGTGAATAATGAAGTTGTCCGGGGAACATTACGATTAATATCAATCTCTTTTCACTAAGTATAGACAGGGTTTTTACTGATTGTAGTCACTGAAATAACCAACTCAATATTATGTCTTATATTTTAAACAAGATGCCAAAATGTCACAAAATACGCCCGTCTTGGTTGTGCTAGTGAAAAAAATATTGATTATGAAATAAAAGCCAATATTATGTCAAAACATTTTTGAACAATCATCTTGAAACTTATCTTGACCTAGATATTACACCCATGAGCATCGTCAGCAAGTTTGAAGACGATCGGATGAAAATTGTTTGAGCTAGAGTACAGACAAGGCCAATTTCACATTTATTTTGGTAAAAGAAGGACCATAACCCAAGAAGGCCTGCACCTATTTGGCCTATAATTGAACTTGGCCTAGATATTACACCCATAAGCATTGTCATCACGTTTGAAGATGATTGGATGAAAACTGTTTGAGTTTGAGTACAGACAAGGCCAATTTCACATTTTTTTGGGAAAAGAAGGACCATAACACAAGAAGGCCTGCACCGATTTGGCCTATAATCGAACTTGGCCTAGATATTACACCCATAAGCATTGTCAGCAAGTTTGAAGATGATCGGATGAAAACTGAATGAGCTAGAGTACATACAAGGCCAATTTCACATTTTTTTAGTAAAAGAAGGACCATAACCCAAGAAGGCCTGCACCGATTTGGCCTATAATCGAACTTGGCCTAGATATTACACCCATAAGCATTGTCAGCAAGTTTGAAGATGATCGGATGAAAACTGTTTGAGCTAGAGTACAGACAAGGCAAATTTCACATTTATTTTGGTAAAAGAAGGACCATAACCCAAGAAGGCCTACACCGATTTGGCCTAAAATCGCACTTGGCCTAGATATTACACACATAAGCATTGTCAGCAAGTTTGAAGACGATTGGTTGAAAACTGAATGAGCTAGAGTACAGACAAGGCCAATTTCACATTTTTTTTGGTAAAAGAAGGACCATAACCCAAGAAGGCCTGCACCGATTTGGCCTATAATCGCACTTGGCCTAGATATTACACCCATAAGCATTGTCAGCAAGTTTGAAGATGATCGGACAAAAACTGTTGAGTTAGAGTACAGACAAATATTGGACGCCGCCGCCCGCCCGCCCACTCGCCCGCCCGCCCGCACGCACGCCCGCCCGCCAAGGGTGTTCACATAATACGTCCCGTTTTTCAAAGGGCGTATAACAATCCGAATGTAATCATTTAATGGGTACTGCAAACTTCACGACAATACATATTCATCCATGAACACACAATTTCAAATAAATTCCTTGTATACTTGCGCGGATAGGGAGCATTGATCGTTCGCAGACATACTTTAATATCAATGATTATTCAGTATTTCAGGAACAGCAGGTCAGTAAACACCATGTCTATACTTAATCAGATGGCGATCACGTGATGGTTTCCACGTGAAATACAAAAATACATAATTTTTAATAAAAGTCCCGACGAACATGATCAAAATATCGATAAAAAAATTAGTCCACAAGCATACTGATAGCTCTTGCCATTTCTACACATGCGCTTCAGTTCACCATTGTGCATAGTCGTATGCAGGGTTCCCACAGTCAGGGAAAAGTCAGGGAGAACATATTTTTTTCAAGGTCAGGGTAAAGTCAGGGAATTTTGGAATTAGTCAGGGAAATTTAGGAATTGAGCAAAAGTCAGGGAAAAGTCAGGGAATTCTACATTAAAGATCTTGATAAGTGTCATTTTCTATGAAGAAAATACCCAAAATTGAAAAAATCCTCGCTCGCTATGCTCGCTCATGATGTTATTAAAATTAAATTACTTAATAACGTCAATCAACAGTCCTAAAACTGCTGCTTGAAACATTTTGGTTCCATATACAGCAAATATACCCCTCTTTTCACTGTTCTTATTGCGCGATTTCGCTCTAACACAAAGGTCCAATCGTTTGAAAAAGTCAGGGAAAATTGCTGTATGGGCAGGGAAAAATCAGGGAAAAGTCAGGGAATTTTGTCTTAGAATGTGGGAACCCTGGTATGGTCCTATATGTGTTTCGTCATGTGGTCCGGTTATGACATAAATATGACTTTGTTTGCTTTAAGACCCAATGCGCGATTATCATAACAGAACGTCGTGGATTCGAAAATGTGCACACGGTAATCACAAAAACTACGGCACCTACAGACAATAGCAAGATATCAATGGAAACCGGACGTTGTTGGCTAAAACATGGTCAGTATAATATCTTAAAATATCGGATGAAAAAGATAGACAGCAGTAAATTACCTGTTTGACATGGGCGCCGCCGTTAGAAAAGACGAAATGCAAGCATCGCGTGATCCCCCCTCTGTTTATGAATAGAGATTGTTTTGGGGCGGATCCCCATTGGCATGACGTTGTCAGGAGAACAGCCCACCCAGGCTATGTGATTATATAAAACATTTTTCAAGTTCAAAATTAATAGAACATTTGACAGGAAAGCAGCACTCAGCTTAAACAGCCGAGCACAGAAAACCTAACACATCACATTACGCAAACACAAAGCACGATGCCCGCACAGAACAAGAAAACGAAATGCCCAAGTACCAACTGCCCGTTGCACTATGAACGCACTCAACGGCACTTATGAATGATAACCGTTGACCTAGTTGATTAGTTTCATGGAACGGTTCTCACAGTATCGTTTGGAAGCCGTTCACCACAAATATCATGGCTCGTAATACATGATTGACATACAGTCGAACTTCGATGCCTCGAACTACTTTCGGATCGGTAAAATAGTTCGAACCATCTACCGGTTCAAGGCATCGAGGATACAAGTATATATACCTCACGTGGATCAAACGTTGACAATCGTTGCAGCCATTTCCAACGAAAGTACAACCTTACATAAAAAAAAATTCGACAGAAATGTAAGTAAAACTATACATATTGATTTTATTATTTTATATATGCTTCATTATGTTATAATTTAATATCATCTATTTATGATCCACTAGAGCATATATAGTACAGACTGACTCTGTATACAAGCATGCTGTGTGCTTCAAGTACATTTATTTTTAATCAACTTTAATGATACCTGTTTCGATAAAGGTACAAGATGTTCACCAGTTATTATAATTTTTAATCAACTTTAATGATACCTATTTCGATAAAGGTACAAGATGTTCACCAGTTATTATAATTTTTAATCAACTTTAATGATACCTATTTCGATAAAGGTACAAGATGTTCACCAGTTATAATAATTTTTAATCAACTTTAATGATACCTATTTCGATAAAGGTACAAGATGTTCACCAGTTATTATAATTTTTAATCAACTTTAATGATACCTATTTCGATAAAGGTACAAGATGTTCACCAGTTATTATAACGCATATAATTTGAATTGTTATACCAGTATCATCATGAAAGTCGGAAGAGTAACTGGATACTTGGACTGGTGAACAGAAAAGAATAGAGTAAAAATAAAGTGATCATGTGACAATCATGAGACAAGTAAAGATGGAGGACGTAATAAGTAACATTGTATATTTTATGTGATGTTTCGTGTTTAAAAGTTATTTCAACTGAAAGATGTATATCGTGTAAGATTTTATTTTGTTAAATGATTGATTAATTGTAAGACATTCTTAATATGATTTTCAGAAATATGTTTTAGGAAAAGGACTTGAGAATATCTTTTAGCAACAAATATTGGTTTGGCTTATTTTGAGTTCTTTAAGCATTATCTTTCACTTTAGGTCTACTTTATTTACACCATACACTTGGTGACACTTATAACTTCGCACTTAAACAAGTCCCACTATCTCAGTACTTTGTCAATATATCTTGTTGGAATTTGCACTGTATGTAGTTATAAGCTGTGTTGCATGGTTTATAATATTTCATTTCATAATACACAATACAAATATAAACCCATGATTCTGCAATTCAGACCTGTTCTGGTTTAATATTTACTTTGAAAGTAGTGTTACGTGCTACCAACTGTGTTCTCGCTTCGACCTCTTGTGCACCAGTAGATTAACACGCTCGAACAATATTTTTATGCAGACAGACGGACAGACAGACAGACAGACGAACAAAGAAGGTCTCGGGTGACTCAGCAGCAGGGCAAAGTATTAGTGATCAATGTAATAACTCTCTGATATAAACAAGCCAGAGTTTGAACACTTGATGCTATTTTATTAAAGTGCTATAAATCTTAACAATATTCTAATTCAGGAGTACAAGTAATTTTCTAGCTCAAAATAAACCTAAAAAAATAGGAGAAATTCACTCTTTCAAATGCTCTAATTAAGACAATTAAAATCAAAATTTACTTATAGATATCTGTAGAATCATTTACTGAAAGGATAGAGTACTTATTAAATAAAAAATGACAATATGCCTAACCTAAGATTAATTGTTATGATAAAAATCAACAATAAAGCAGAAATGCTCAAATAAATAATTTACAGGTTAAAAATAGATTCAAACACTCCCTTAAGGTAGCCTCAATCTTAAAGGTAAACAATTTCTAGAAGAAGAGCATGGTATAATCAATGACGTCATCAATATACCATGTGACTGTGATGACATCACACCTAGTCACATGACCAATACATTAAACAAAATGGTGGACAGAAGCAATTTATCTGAAAACCACAGGGGATTGACACATAATTTTTTTTGTTCAATATAGCCTTATATCAGTATATATAGTAAAGGGACAAATCGACTGTGTGTTAGTGGTCTTTTATTTCAACGCAGTACACACACTTCAACAAATAATTCGTGGAAACCCTTTCGCAGTTCGATAGAAGGATGATTTATCTGCAAGTAGCACAAATCCGTTAGACTCTAGGGTCTAAAATGAGTCAGAAATACACAAAAATGTCACAAAATTACGCCACTTTTGTAAAAATGTCTGTTGGTCCGGCCACTAGAATACAACAACAACAGACCCATCCATGCCGTTATTACATTAATTTCACAGTGTCAACACAAAATTCTTACATCAAACGTTATCCTAAGAACATAGTTGTCCGTAACATCCAGAAACTCCGTAGTATTTTGCGTATAACCGGCACAATTCGATAAAGTTGTGTCAAAATTTCATAAAAAGCAGAAGCCTACAACCATGACACTATAATACGGAGTTGAATAATTAACACAATCGCATTGGCTGTCAAGTTTACGTGAAATTCCGCGAGATTGTTAGGAGAGCCTCGGTCTTCATCGCTGTATCGAAAACTGACAGCATGGCGCGCTTGGCGTAGCCTATGAATTCGGATCAACTTTCCGCTTTTCACATGGTAAATTGTGGCCACAACGTCACAATTGGTGATATTACCAAAATATGACAGACATCCTGAATATGGATTTGGAAAAATATTTTCAGATTTCAATTACCCGCTTGTCAATGTTTTGGTTTGAAATGGAAGGGGATATGCGCATGCGTGAACTGATCAGCTGTCTCTCTAAGTAGCTCCGAAAATTCTGTTATAACTACTTCTTCATGTGAGAACAACCTCATCTTTTCAACACCAACTACAAGAAATCAATATACTGGTTTGATCCATCCCATTCCTGAGTCGATCTATGGAGTTTTATGATCTATTTCATACTTTTTCATCAACCCTTCTTGTTTGACATTTGATATCAGAACGAGGCTACCATTGTATACATGTATCCAAGATGGCGGCGCCCACACAGAAAATGTAAACATGAAGCTCATGCTTCTCCTCATCATTCTCAAGCAAATCCCAGCAGTTAATGGACGTATTTGCAACCTACGTAATATAACACATGCGAGGCCCATAAGTGAATATGACGAAGTGCATGTTATTGCTGTTCATTGTTTACAAGAGACACACCTAAATAAACCGAACCACAAGGGCCTCCTAAGTCTAGTCTTTTTAACAGTAATGTCCATCCCGCCGATCACAGATTGTAACGGTTAAATAATTTATAGTAAATCATCAATGGAATACCAGATTACCCTGCGTTAAACTTTTTAATTGGTGACTTAAAATTATGAAATTCAAAATCGGAGTAGGTAGGAAGTTATTGTAGTTCTGTGTAATTTTTTTATCAAAATCTGATGAATAGATGTTCCGAAAAAAACACGATTTTTTTATCGCAAACTAGCTATATCCTTTTTCCTTAGTATCTTTATGTAGTGCAACTACCTAAATTGAGGTCTTTGTGTAGTGCAATATTTTAATTTGGACTCACCGTATTTCGGTTCAGGTTATAAGCTTGCTAAATTAAATACAACGATTGAATCTTCATCATACAGGTTGTACCATAACTTTTAATGCATGTCCAGTACCGATGAAAGTATTTTGCGAGAGAGAAACCGCATTTTTAAAGGCATTTCAAACATGTTTACAAATATATGTTACAATTTGAGACATATGTTTAAATATAGATATAACTTTAGCTAATTGCTAAACAACAAATTAAGAGATGAAAGCCTTTTAGTTTTCGCTTCCATAAATGGAAGAATTTTTGTTTGCGCTTCCAACTGCACAATACGTGCTTCGGTGCAAATAACAATACTTCATACAAGCTGCTCCAAAACTATTCAGCTTTCACCAGTTAAACGCAATTATCCTACTTCCGACTGACGTACCAAACACAACTAAAACAATGTCAAATTGACAACTTCAATTTATTGTAATCAATAATTTCAACAAATGCATACATTCAAAATGAAAAGTTATTAACTTGGTGTATTTATTCGTTGTTCGTTATTCGTTGAATACAATAGCGATGGTGTCCGTGTTAACCCTGTTAACTTGATCCACTACAAAACGATGTCAAGATTGTAGTCATTTGAAGATCCTAAAAGGAATGCCCCATAGGACAAACACTGAATACATGCATAAGATACATATTAAATAATATTTCAGCAAAAAGGTTCTTCTGAATTTGTTTCAAAAGAGTATACTTTCGTTTTTAATAATGTTTATATATATATAAGTGTTATAATAACATCACATTTTAACGAAGTTCAGTATGCGAAGTTACCATGACGCCCTCTTTATGTATCATCACAAATCAGTGGTGAGTCAAGTCTCCATACTATATTTCAAATGTGAAAAATACGCTGGTTGAACGAGAATGTCTCTATGGCTTACAATCATGCGGGTAATGAACATTCGGAAAGGGAAGGAAGCAAGCAACAGTCGAACAATAATAATAGAAAAAAAATGGTCACCAGCACATGCGGCCCTATCTCAAATACAAAAAAGAACGAACATATGAAACCGCTGCAATTCCTAGCTTCAGCTGTCAAAAAGTCATAACAAGTTTTAATAAATCACAAGTAACGGTCTAATTAATAAAAGTTATAATAAATCACATTTAACTATGTCTATTTCATTAAAAAATGTTGTAATACATTTTGTTAATCACATATAACTGTCTAATTGATAAAAAAAGTTGTCATAAATCACTTAACTGTCTATTTCATTAAAAAAAGTTGTAATACATCACATACAACTGTCAATTTCATAAAAAAAGTTTCAATAAATCACAAGATACTGACTATTTCATAAAGAGTTTAAATAAATCACATGTTACCGTCTAATTCAAAATATTGTTTGAATAAACAGTCCAATCATAAACATACGAAGTATCCCAAAAACTGTGTCTCCGTGCCTGAGAGAAGTTCAGTTAAAGCACAGTCTGGAGTAGTAAGAGAATTCCGACAAGTAGTTTAAGGTATGACCAAGTTCCAAATACTCATTTAACGATACCCTTTTACAAAAGCAATGTGGGCTTGTAGTTGCGTAATAATACATGAACCCTTTGAATGCGTTTCCGTGTCCATTTTCACATTGATGTGCACAGTCTGTGGGTGACGATGCGGTATGGACAGACAAGTCAAAGTTGTTCAAGTCGCTGTCGGTGTACACGTTGTAGACGCTATCAGGACTATTGAATAGTGAACATACTGCAAGCAAAATATGAAAAAAAAATTAAAATTTCGTTTTAATACATTTAATGGAATTATATTAGTCTTATAAATGAAATAATCAATTGTACATATCTCTTTCTACTTTACATAAAGTTATATATAATGTCCCAAATCGTTGAAATGTGCCTTTCTGGGTCCGTATTCACAGATTCACATATTTTCTAAGATATGTATTCTAGGAAAATGCAATATCCTTAGTTTAGTCGATATTCAAATATTTCACGAAACTATCGTACTTTTTATCTAGATGTATTGCACTAAGAAATCAGTTAGAATTGTCTATGATAAACTAGATATTTTTTAATAAATTGTGTGTCATCTAAGAAAAATTCTTTAGGAATTATTTAAGAATCTCAGTTTGTGAATAAGGGTATGTTGTTTTAATCACCAATACTCAGTTTTACATGCAGGTAAATGTTACGTACAAATCGTACACGTTTCTACTAACCAAAAATTCCGTTTAATTTTCTGAAGAGTTGGTACTGTGATCAGCAGTGTACATTTTAGGATATTTAAGCTTTATGTAGGTCAAAGTTTCAAACTAGTAGCAAATGTATATACACATGTAATTATTTCAAGACTGTCAGGATTGCAGTTTATTAACGCGACCGGGTTTTCCTATTCAAGTTTAACGAGTCAACAAGACATTAAGTAACAAACAGAAAAATACCGAGGTGAACTTCTCAGTAGCATGCGTAAAAATGTTACCATTTTCGTTCCATAGTGCAACAATATCGGCGCTCCCAGTTTCTTGAAGAAAAAGTGTCTGATTTCCAATCGTAGATTTGGTGCATGACTTCGACACTTCATTGTAGACAGCTATAGTATACATGTAGTCATTGGTGAGAGCCCTCAAAGACAAGATACATCGATCTTTATCGCCAGAAACCGTAGTTAAATCGTTATCTGAGCTATAATTCCTGTCAACAAATGTTTCGTATTTCGTAAACTGTGAAACATTTCCAGAAATTCCAACAATAATAAGCGTTATAATCACGAGTATTGCCACTTCAAAAATCCCTTTGGTGTTTGATTGCATATTTAATAATAAAATAACACGCAAAATGTTATGAGCTTCCAGAAAATTCAATTATGAAATGTCTTGTAACATGTTGTCAACATGCAGCGCTCCTGGTCGGTAATGAAACCATAATGTGTTCAACAGTTAAATACCATTAGACCGATGTCAGACACGTTCAACTGCACAAGCAAAACGGAAATGGTGAAATATTGAATTGTTAACTAAATGTACTTCGAGTGTTAATGTCGATCAAGGGTAATACGTCAATTATTTGAACAACAGAGAACAGATTACAATCACATTAAAAAATCCAAATCCTAGCATTCAACTATCCAAATGTAAACATTGAATTTCATATAAGGAATGCTTTTGTAGCTTTGTGTCTCATAGCTGTACTCCGGATTAGAACATGATTCTGACAGCGGCCAAATATATCTATATGTAGTTTTATATTTTAATTTAGTTGATCCTTTTCGAACACTGATAATTATCAATATTTAAAGTTGTCAAAGGCAGAAATTTCATCCGATTAGTTTTGGGTGACGCAATTCCAACATGAAATCGATTTGGCAACAATTAATTAATATACAAACATATCTGAGACAAGTGTTGCAAAATTAGCTCCCATAGGATAGCCGCAAGATGGTATACCTCAAGTCAGGTATGAAGAAACGTCATCTAAAGAAATAGAGGATATTTGTATTTTTCCGTGTATGATCGGCTGATAATTCACCGAGTGAGCAGCTGATGTAATATTTTCACGAGTGGCGTAGCGATGCAATTTTATATTTGCCATAGAAACCCTGGTGTGTTACGTTCTGAAAAGTGTAATAAAGTGTTTATTATTATTATTATTATTATTATTATTATAAATTATTGGGACGAATCGCTGGTTTGTGGAGCTCTACACCGTTTACATTTTGTATTTAGAACATTTTTAAGAAATTTCATATCCTATTTTTACTATTCAATATGCTTCGAGTTTACCTAAGTATCTTGTGTGTTGTCTAACTTGTGCACCGTAACATCGGTAAGAATGTTTATGTTAAAAAGCTTACCATTTTCGTTCCAGAGTGCTACAATTTCGGCGCTCCCAGTTGCATGAAGAAAAAGTGTCTGATTTACAGTCGTATATTTGGTACATGTTTTCGATACTTCATTGTAGACAGCTATTGTATACATGGAGTCATTGGTGAGAGCTCTCAAAGACAACACACACCGAGCCTTATCTTCAGAAACCGTAGTTAACTCGTTATCAGTGCTAAAAGTCCTGTCAACAAATATTTCGTATTTCGTAAACTGTGAAGCATTTCCAGTAATTCCAACAATTATTACCGTAATAATCAGGAATACTGCAACTAAAGAAATCCCATTGTTATTTGGATACATGTTGAGTGATAGTAATATATAATAACTTAATAACTATAATAATGTACAATAAAGTCAAGCACATCCAACGGTATGAACTATTTTGCATTAAGTTGTTTTAAAACAACTAGCAAAATAAAATATCTTGCAATAAGTTACGAACATCCAAACGGCTTGGTCTGTCCTGTATATAATGAAGAAGAAATAGCAGCTGACGTGTGGTGTTCAACAATAGAATACCACTAGACCGAAACTAGAACCGTTCAACATGGCAGACATGAAATATTGAATTGTTAAGTTATTGCGCTCAATGATATAAATCAAGGATAATACGTCAATTGATAGAACCATGCCATAACAGACCCCATACAAACAAAGAACAATAATGATAAATGAACGAACATTACAAATCCTTTCTTCCATTAAATATACCCAATTGACAATTTAGACAACATTTATTAATAAATGATGTGGTGTGGCGATAATGATTATTTACTTAGTTAATTTCCCTTAGAATAGTTACGATCGACATTTCCCGTGAAGGTACACGTAGTCGTAATGGCGTACAATTGCAAAAGGAAAGAACAGTTTGGACATTACGCAGATAAATATTAAGGGTCACAAAATTACTTTGTCAAAATCCATCGAGATAATCCAAAGATCTATCAAAGTAGACTGCAGTGTAAATGAGAAAGTGAAGGTGAATAATGAAGTTGTCCGGGGAACATTACGAATAAATACCAATCTCTTTTCACTAAGTACAGACAGGGTTTTTACTGATCGTAGTCACTGAAATAACCAACTCAATATTATGTCTTATATTTTAAACAAACCGAATGTAATCATTTAATGGGTACTGCAAACTTCACGACAATACATATTCATCCATGAACACACAATTTTAAATAAATTCCTTGTACACAGGCGCAGATAGGGAGCATTGATCATTCGCAGACATACTTTAATATCGATGATTATTCAGTATTTCAGAAACAACAGGTCAGTGAAAACCATGTCCATACTTAATCAGATGGCGATCACGTGATGGTTTCCACGTGAAATACAAAAATACATAATACAAAAAAGTCCCGACGAACACGATCAAAATATCGATAAAAAAATTAGTCCACAAGCATACTGATAGCTCTTGCCATTTCTACACATGCGCTTCAGTTCACCATTGTGCATAGTCGTATGCAGGGTTCCCACAGTCAGGGAAAAGTCAGGGAGAACTTTTTTTTTCAAGGTAAGGGAAAATTCAGGGAATTTTGAAATTAGTCAGGGAAATTTAGGAATTGAGCAAAAGTCAGGGAAAAGTCAGGGAATTCTACATTAAAGATCTTGATAAGTGTCATTTTCTATGAAGAAAATACCCAAAATTGAAAAAATCCTCGCTCGCTATGCTCGCTCATGATGACATTAAATTTAAATTACTTAACGTCAATCAACAGCCCTAAAACTGCTGCTTGAAACATTTTGGTTCCATATACAGCAAATATACCCCTCTTTTCACTGTTCTTATTGCGCGATTTCGCTCTAACACAAAGGTCCAATCGTTTGAAAAAGTCAGGGAAAATTGCTGTATGGTCAGGGAAAAATCACGGAAAAGTCAGGGAATTTTGTCTTAGAATGTGGGAACCCTGGTATGGTCCTATATGTGTTTCGTCATGTGGTCCGGTTATGACATAAATATGACTTTGTTTGCTTTAAGACCTAATGTGCGATTTTCATAACAGAACGTCGTGGATTCGAAAATGTGCACACGGTAATCACAAAAACTAGAAAAAGCAAGATATCAATGGAAACCGGACGTTGTTGGCTAAAACATGGTCAGTATAATATCTTAAAATATCGGATGAAAAAGATAGACAGCAGTAAATTACCTGTTTGACATGGGCGCCGCAGTTAGAAAAGACGAAATGCAAGCATCGAGTGACCCCCCCCCCCCCCTCTGTTTATGAATAGATATTGTTTTGTTTTGGGACGGATCCCCATTGGCATGACGTTGTCAGGAGAACATCCCACCCAGGCTTTGTGATTATATAAAACATTTTTCAAGTTCAAAATTAATAGAACATTTGACAGGAAAGCAGCACTCAGCTTAAACAGCCGAGCACAGAAAACCTAACACATCACATTACGCAAACACAAAGCACGATGCCCGCACAGAACAAGAAAACGAAATGCCCAAGTACCAACTGTCCGTTGCACTATGAACGCACTCAACGGCACTTATGAATGATAACCGTTGACCTAATTGAATAGTTTCATGGAACGGTTCTCACAGTATCGTTGGAAGCCGTTCACCACAAATATCATGGCTCGTAATACATGATTGACATACAGTCGAACTTTGATGCCTTCGACTACCTTCGGACCGGTAAAATAGTTCGAGCCATCTACCGGTTCAAGGCATCGAGGATACAAGTATATATACCTCACGTGGATCAAACGTTGACAATCAACGAAAGTACAACCTTATATCAACAAAAAAATCGACAGAAATGTAAGTAAAACTATTCATATTGATTTTATTATTTTATATGTGCTTCATTATGTTATAATTTAATATCATATATTTATGATCCACTAGAGCATATATAGTACAGACTGACTCTGTATACAAGCATGCTGTGTGCTTCAAGTACATTTATTTTTAATCAACTTTAATGATACCTATTTCGATAAAGGTACAAGATGTTCACCAGTTATTATAACGCATATAATTTGAATTGTTATACCAGTATGATCATGAAAGTCGGAAGAGTAACTGGATACTTGGACTGGTGAACAGAAAAGAATAGAGTAAAAATAAAGTGATCATGTGACAATCATGAGACAAGTAAAGATGGAGGACGTAATACGTAACATTGTATATTTTATGTGATGTTTCGTGTTTAAAAGTTATTTCAACTGAAAGATGTATATCGTGTAAGATTTTATTTTGTTAATATGATTTTCAGAAATATGTTTTAGGAAAAGGACTTGAGAATATCTTTTAGCAACAAATATTGGTTTGGCTTATTTTGAGTTCTTTAAGCATGATCTGGGTCTACTTTATTTACACCATACACTTGGTGACACTTATAACTTCGCACTTAAACAAGTCCCACTATCTCAGTACTTTATCAATATATCTTGTTGGAATTTGCACTGTATGTAGTTATAAGCTGTGTTGCATGGTTTATAATATTTCATTTCATAATACACATTACAAATATAAACCCATGATTCTGAAATTCAGACCTGTTCTGGTTTAATATTTACTTTGAAAGTAGTGTTACGTGCGACCAACTGTGTTCTCGCTTCGACCTCTTGTGCACCAGTAGATTAACACGCTCGAACAATATTTTTATGCAGACAGACGGACAGACAGACAGACAGACGAACAAAGAAGGTCTCGGGTGACTCAGCAGCAGGGCAAAGTATTAATGATCAATGTAATAACTCTCTGATATAAACAAGCCAGAGTTTGAACACTTGATGCTATTTTATTAAAGTGCTATAAATCTTAACAATATTCTAATTCAGGAGTACAAGTAATTTTCTAGCTCAAAATAAACCCAAAAAAATAGGAGAAATTCACTCTTTCAAATGCTCTAATTAAGACAATTAAAATCAAAATTTACTTATAGATATCTGTAGAATCATTTACTGAAAGGATAGAGTACTTATTAAATAAAAGTAAAGATTCCAACAGTTACAACCCCTTATATACCAAGACTTCAAACACTCTAACACTGTTTGAAGTTTGAGTCAAACAGTTCAAACAATGGGGCCCAAGGTGGGTTTCAAACGCATTCAAACACCTCAAACAGAAAAATGCATGAAAGTTCTAAAAAGAAAAAGTATTAATTTTACCTGATTAACATTACATAATTACAATTAAGATTAATTGTTATGATAAAAATCAATAATAAAGCAGAAATGCTCCAATAAATAATTTATAAGGTAAACAATTTCTAGAAGAAGAGCATGGTATAATCAATGACGTCATCAATATACCATGTGACTGTGATGACATCACACCTAGTCACATGACCAATACATTAAACAAAATGGTGGACAGAAGCAATTTACCTGTAAACTATAAGATTAAAAGGCTTATTTCAGACAAAATTAAGGAATTAAAGGTAGGTAAGCTACTGAATTACAAAGAATATACATAATAGTTCCTGCAGAGGCTAAGCTTTAAGCTCAATAATGATCTATAAAGGAATAAAGTATGAAAACCTCGGGTTAAAACAGTGGGTTGGGAACCCTAAATATTACATTATCATAACGAAAAGGTGACATAACAAATGAAAGATAATTATTAATGTAATAATGTATATCTTGAACCATGCACAAAAGTAGTATGTGTGAATATGTACCGTTTGAATATCCTTTCGTGTTGAATCATATTGCAGGGTGATAAGTGTCCTAGAAATGCACCTGTATATTGTGACCAAGTACAAAATTATTCTGCCATAATAATAATATATAAAACAATTGTTATTGCAATTATTTGAAGTATAACTACGGGGGCCTCGCCCATATGGATTATCCGGTGGCAGGGCTAAATAAGACCATTAAATAGAAACTTTGAACAATATTTAAACTCAGAACGGTTCCCAAAGTGTAAGAATAATGCAGTGCGCTGTTGATGTACCGGTAAATCGATATTTGGATTGCATCACTTCCGTTGGTTGAGATTATGACTGCTGAGCTGTCTTGTTGGATTTAATAGTTTAAAGTTCTTTTAAATGCAAGTTATTAAATCGATGACTCCGTGTGCCTGTGGTCCATTTCATAAAAAGTTATAATAAATCACATGTGTCTGTCTAGTTCATAAAAAGTTCTAATAAATCACAAGTTCCTGTCTATTTTATAAAAAAATATACATCACATGTATCTGCCTAGTTCATACAAAAGTTGTACTAAATCACATGTTACTGTCTACTTCATAAAAACTTTTTAACAATTCACACGTTACTGTCTACTTCATAAAAACGTTTTAATAAATCACATGTTACTGTCTACTTCATAAAAACGTTTGATAAGTCACATATTACTGTATACTTCATAAAAAGTTGTTATTAATCACATTTTACTGTCTTTTTCAAATATAATGGTTGAATAAAGTGTCCAATCATAAACATACGAAGTATCCCAAATACTGTGTCTCTGTGTCTGAGAGAAGTTCAGTTAAAACACAGCCTGGAGTAGTAAGAGTACCCCGGCAAGTATTCTAAGGTATGGCCAAGTTCCTCGTACTCATTTAACGATACCATTTTGCAATAGCAATATGGGTTTGTAGTAACGTTGTGATACACAAACCCTTTGAATGCGTTTCCATGACCATTCTCACATTGATGTGCACAGTCTATAGGTGATGATGTGGGACTGGCTGAAATGTCAAAAGTGCCCAAGTTTTTATCGTACACGTTGTAGGCACTCTCGGGGCTGTTCAATAATGAACACACTGGAAATAAAGTATGCAATAATGAACTGTTTGTATTACAAAATTAATAATGTAATTGAGTTGTCCATGCTGTACTGAAAACGGTTAAGACGACGGATAAAGCTGGTTATTTTGAGAGGTTTTCTTGAGGGTTCATTTGACATACCCAACAGACCGACTTAACGATACGCTTCCAGTCTTCGTATCCGTTTCAAGTTTCAGCATGAACAGCTCCAATGCCATTAATTGAATTATATTGCTGCTGGTGTCGGGGCAATTTTAAAATATAATAAAGTATTTATCATTATTATTACCAATATTATTATTATTAGTAGTAGTAGTATTATTATAACATTCTAAGTTTGTTCAAAATTCTTAGTGTTCACTAAAGTATCTTGTGTGTTGTCGAACTTGTGCACTTTAACATAGGTTAGAATGTTTATGTTTAAAAGCTTACCATTTTCGTTCCAGAGTGCTACCATTTCTGCGCTCCCAGTTTCATGTAGAAAAAGTGTCTGATTTCCAATCGTATATTTGGTACATGTTTTCAATACTTCATTGTAGACAGCTATTGTATACCTGGAGTCATTGGTGAGAGCTCTCAAAGACAACAAACATCGAGCCTTGTCGTTTGAAACAATGGTTAACTCGTTATCTGAGCTGAAAACCCTGCCGACAAATGTTTCGTATTTCGTAAACTGTGAAACATTTCCAGAAATTCCAACAATAATAACTGTAATAATCACGAGTATTACAACTTCAAAAACCCCATTGTTAACTGAATACATGTTGAGTAATAATAATAACTACAATAATGTGCACAAAACGTCATGCACTTCCAGCTTTATATCTTGCAATGAGTTACAAACACCCAACGCGCTCCGCTCGGTATCTGCAGTATGCATACTGAAGCAGAAACAGCAGCTAACGTTTAGTGTTCAACAACCAATAGACTTACAGCAGACCGAAACGAGAACCGTTCGACATGACAGACATGAAATACTGAATTGTTAATTAATTGTGCTCAAGGATGTCAATCATGAACGAACAGAACCATTACACGGAACAAACCACCGAACAGCAAAGCACAATAACGATTAATGAACGAACATTAAAAATCAAAATCTAGCCTTAATCTTCAACTATCTGACAATTTTTTTGTAATCTTTCATATAGTAAATATTTTGTAGTTGTTTGAAACTGGTCCGGGGATTTAAAGAAAGTACTACACAATTACACTGAACAAATCATATACGAGAGGTGTCCCACGTATATTTGAACAGTGCTGACTGTCCGATATATTCCTTCTCATCCGATATAAATACATTGTAAATGAAATATCCCTTGTGAACAGGGAGATGTAATGTATGTGTCGGGCAGCACTTAAAATCATTGTTTTGGATATTTGCAATATGGTTCTAACCGAAATTGCCAATTCTGTGAACGATGTTGTTTTTTGCTTTTTGCAGAGTTGAAGAAACATTGGTGTACCGTTTTGTATAGATAATCAGTAGTACTGGTTACAAGAAAGGTCGATTTTGTTATGTTGCTCCCATAAGTGAAATAATACAAAATATAAAAAAAAACACCCGAAAGTGCCTTTTGTTTAATAATCTTACTCATTGGGTGTATGATTACTAGGACAAGCCAAATAACTAAAATGTGATTTTCAATGACGTTAGGAGTATCCATTGTATCTCCTAAAACAAAAATTCGCAAATATAACTTGCCAAACTCCGAAAATATCGGTGTTCACAAGCGCAAAGCCAAGGGAGACAATCGTCTTAAACCATCATATATACTACAACTAAATGGTTATATCGACAACTTTGTCACCACTGATCAGAGGACAATACAGTTTATCACATAAACATCGTGATATACCATGTGAGAACAAATCGAATAACATTGTTCTCCAACATGTGTGATAACAAAACAATTATGTGAACTAACCTCTATTCATACGCAAACTTCACTGAATAAGTAACGAGCTATGTTCTTTATGAATTGAAAATAATTTATTGAAACATTTCAATTATTGTAATTTGAATAAATGTAAATTGTTTGCATCTTTTAAAGCGTCGTTTTAAAAAAGTGTTTATACATGTATATCGGAAGCAAAGTGGAACTACTTTTTACGAAGAGACGCTCGGATGTATATTCTTTGATTCATATTTTAGCTGAATTTCGAATCGAGTCGCTTATTTTTGGTAAGAACATATATTTCATGTGATAAAAAGAATCTACCACGAGTTGTCGTTTTATATCAACATTTCTTAAATTCGCCAGTGGCTCGCTTAATAACTACTGTTGTTTTTTAGACTCATTTAAGAAATGTTGATCTCGAAGAAAACTCGTGGTAGATCCTTTATATCATTGAGATATTTATGGTACAATAACCGATTGCTATTTGCGAACTATCTACTTCTCTACCTAAAGGTTGACATTCGTGAAGACATGAGTCAGAAGCCTGTTTCTTTTCATCTACTTTTGTTTGTTTTGACTAATAAAGTGGAACTAATATTTATTCTACAAAGGGAAAAATCAGCGCACGATAGTATGTCATTTATGTGCCAAACCTTTTTGGATAAAATGTGTCTCACATTGCTTTCCTGGCGACAATGTTCGAATCATGGTGTTTAGGGCAAGGCCTAACACAAGATAAGGACAAACAAGAAATTGTCCGAGGCGATGGTTTACGGCGGAATAACGGTGGATAATTCCCCGATAATTTCACAGTTCATAATTTCACTTCACAATTCATAATTTCACGCAAATAGACTACTTTTTTTAAAACAAACTTCCCAGCCGCAAAAAAAATAAAGCATTTTCACTAGTTCTCTAAATCTTTAACAAATAACAGAACACTACCTGTACATAGATGTAAAAAATGGACGAAATTGAAGCCATTACTGAAGAACTACATGATGCCAACTCGGTGCTCGCATGGCGGGAAAAATACGTCACGCTCAACATTTGAGGTATGTAGTGGCGTATTTTCATAATTTCAGTTATTTGAAGCATGAAATAAATAGAATATTAGTATTTTACCGTCTATGATCATCTGATAACTCACCTCATGAGTAGCTGACTTATATATGAAAATATAAGTCAGCTTCTCACGAGGTGAATTATCAGACGATCATACACGGTAAAGTACAAATATCCTCTATATAACCCGTGTAAGAAGACACTTTTGATAAAAAAAAACCTTTACCTTATACTTCGACAAAAAGTAAAATGATTTCCACAGTGACAATGGTTATCACAATCTATTCTGACACAATTCCTGAACAGAACATGTTTTGAATTTCAGAAAATTTGACACTATGTAACATAATAACATTGAACTAACACATCTAAACTATTAATACAGCATATAAAAGCTACTATTACACAAGCAATCATTTTCCACATTCATGGATTAAGGCTTGATGCACAATGGCATATACGACTATTTATAGAATTAATGTTTATTTTCAAACGGGGTCGTGTTCTTATATATATATCTAAAACTGTTCCGTTGAAATTAAGAAAAGTGTATTTTATAGATATTAAGAAAATGTTTGTATTATAAATTATAATAGCAACGTTATATGTTCTAATTTAAACATGCATTTGCATAGGGCTATATTTAATGATATATTAACTACAACATAATGTTGTATTCAAATGATTCTTAGTGGCATCGCGTGTGTTCATGAAAACAAATATAAAGTTATTACTGCTTTTCGAACTTTGAATGCTAGTAATTTAGGATTCTGGTTGGTTGCACAATGTATGTTACAATTTTTTATACATCGTTTATAGTTTTGCTATATTCCTACTGATAACCAATAATGTAAAATCATTCAATTTTGATTGATTTTGCTCCCAACTCTGTGGACAGCAATAAGGATTAGTCATAGCTCTATAACCAAGTGGGTATAGATAAATTATGATTACATGTATTTGGTTTGAGTATTTATCTCAACCAAGACAATAATTAAAATTAGTACTGCATTTCTTTGTTGTATTGTTGAGTTTTACCATTACTCTAATTAATATTTATTGCTGCAAATTTGATCAGTTTACAGTATCACAGTCATGTAAATACGTCGTTGTGTATTTTTACAATTTTTAGTCTTCAGACAATCAGCTGTGGCGTTTATTTAACTGTATACGAGGGGTGATCCAAAATAACGTGTACTTCTGCTATTACTTTCGTATGTGTCGATTAATCATATACAAACTTATACTCGTATCAACATTAATCGGAATATGTCCGGCATATTCCTGAAAAAATCACAGAAAAATAATTGTTCAGTAAAAAGTTATGTTCGATAGAAAATAGTCACTAACTGACAACCGGCGCACGTCAGCGTTGGTTTCATGACGTAGCTGACGTCGTGTATCGATGCTCGTCACTGTAGCAGTCTTGAACCTGCAAATTTTTTATCTAAAATGTCACACACTGATGTTAACAATTACTGCATTATTTAAGATAGCATTTTTTCCGTGATGCTTTCGCTCTTTTATCTATCTCCGTCCACATATTCAAGATGTCAAATAAAAAGCAGAGCTAAGTTCGTAGAACATATTCTATTAGTCTGCTCAATCAATTTAAGTGTCATTGTTTGCATTTTTTCCGAGATCATGGTAGATCTTCATAATTGAGAGTATTTCATGACGGTTTGACGACGTCATTTTAACGTACGTTACACAGGTGATACCGTGCAAAGAATAATGTGTACGTTCAAAACGCCCTGTTTCAATGCCATCAAATGTTACCTGCAGATCCCATCGTACGATTGTTAAGTTTAGCGTATTCTTACTTCCATTTCATTTTATATAAGTGCCTTATAACTTGAGAAAAGTCGCACATTTTTGTGCGCCGCATACATGTACGTAACTATGGTTACAAAAACACGCGGCGTGCTTGCTATATTATGTCAATGTGAAATTTGTTCAAATTATCGTATGCAATAGAGGTTCCGATAATAAACCATGTAAGTATTTGGAAGAAATAATGATGCTGTTGGAAACAATATCAAAAGCCCACTTTATTGTGGATCATCCCTCGTATGTAGTAAATGTCTCACAAAAGTGTCCTCTTACAGAAATAATGTACACTTTTTGAATGGAGTCTGTGGGTAATGTCGGAGTATAACATTTAATATTGTATAAACCTACTCATACATCACAAACTATTTCCAAATTATTATGACTTTGCTATGACAATAGCATAATAATATAAATAGGTTTTTCTCGTAATTCGTGAAGAGAACTACACACGCCTTTAATCATGTACATAAGTGATGTATATAGTGACAATACGAATATGATTTAATAGACATTCACAAGTTAATTTATAGTTATGGGCATGTTGGGTAGACCATCAATTATAAAGTAAAACGTAGTCCTCTTTTGTGCTTTGCAATTACGTCCAAGTTTGGAACTAATTATCCTATTGAGAACAGCAGTTTCAACATGAAGGTAATTAAAATTGTCAAACATTTATAGCGCTCTGGCAAAATATTGATACATATTTTTTCCCGGCTTTGTTTGTCATTTTGTGATGTTTGTTATGATCGTATTGCATAAGGCCCATGAGACTATCATTGAATCATTAATGTATTGTGCTTACAGTGACTGGGCTGTATCCTACTTAGTTGCGATAGACTTGGCATAAATGATACCCACAGGGCGACGATGTGTCATGCACATGATTTAGGTCCGTAGGTCGAAGGTCAAGGTTACAGACAGGCTTTGAAGTTTTGCACTGCTTTTAATTGTCTAGGTTGTATCTTCCTTACTTGCTGTAGGATTTTAAAATAACCTGGTACATATACTTACCAGAGGTAGTCAATATCTCAAGCACATGATTCAGGTTTGTATGTCAAAAGTCAAGGTCAGGGACGTAGCTGGCTATACGCAAATACGCACGTGCGTACGCTGTTTGAAAAACTGACAAAATTTAAGTGATATAAAAATGCAATAAAATTCAATGCCTAACCCGGGTGAGGCATATTTTATGATAAAATGTAATTTATATAGAAAACTATTAAAAGCATCTTCGGTAAATAAGGCATTTTTTCTTGCTCGCTTCGCTCGCACAATGTATTTATTGCTGCATAGTATCAAGTAGAGATTATTTTTTGTGATAAATCATGGACATACATACGTGCATGTGTCTAGTACCTCACATGTGTCTAGTTCCCCACTACATGACACTGTATTTAGTCTTAACGTATTAATGTTTGTGTGTGCTAAGTCGATCAGGTATATTGTGTTTTTACCATACTCTTGTGAGCATTGAGTCACTTCCTCCGGTAGAAGAATGGATAGCTCTAAATGTCCCCTCCACTTAACCCTTTCATCTCCTTCACGTTTGCAACCATCGATGCGGTGGTGACAAGGCAACACGAGTGAGCTTGTGCCGCAAAAAAGTTAACAACACACAATCTACAAGGCTCACATTGGGATGACCAAGGAACGTCCCGGATATGCACTTCAGAGAATACGGAATAACTCGAACGAGAGTCATGGATCTCGGATCAACACAGTATGTGCCCGTGTATTCAGTGTAACCGCCATGCGAGGTCTGGTGACAATCGTACCTCTGCCGTCATGCTCGTTGATATACCGGGGTTTGACGTATGTCCCCGGACTATCGAGATGGTACGACAAGGTACGGACGGCTCCAGTCAGTCAATGCAAATATACCAATGAACTTAATGTACACATAGGTCGCAAAATTGTTCGTATCTAACGTTCGAGATGTTCATGTTAGTGCCTAGAGTTTTGTTGCTGTAAATATCGCTGTGATGAGAAGATACCCACGTTTAATTGTTATAGAAGTCAGTTGCATCCACGAACCTATCCCCGGGGATTGTCGGGGATACGGTCGTGTTTTACCTTCCAGCTTCCCCCGCAGGGCCGGGGACAATTTGGGATTGCGAACCAATACCCGGGGACAATATTAATTTGTAAGGTGCCGGGAAATACCGGAGATTTTACACCGGCTATCCCCATTGGCAGTGGAAGTAAAAATCCCGGGGATGTGGGTGCCGTGGATGCAACTGGCTGGTGCCTTACAACGTATCGTTTATTTGCATTTTAACGTTACAATGAAGCTTGAGCCACTTTAATCCATTAGTGTGCTATTCAATGCCAAGCAGTATCGCGGTTTCTCATGGCCGTAACTAGGGGGTGCGTTGGTTGCGAACGCCGAAGTAGCCTTTTTCGGGGTGAAATATATTATCACTTTATAACATTCTCTTTTTTTCTGGCTCGCTTCGCTCGCCAAATAACCTTGACAATTAATAATCGTTGCCATATCTAGGGGGTGCGTCGGATGCGAACGTAGTCAAAGTAGTTTTTCTTAGGAGGAAAATTATTTACATTGTATTATTTTCGAGCTCGCTTCGCTCGCTTTAATCAATACCATACATCAAATCATAATTCTAAACTAGAGTATAAAACGAAATCATGTTTTAATTTAAAAAATAAAATCAGAGTTTATCATGCCATATATTACGCTATAGTATGGTCTGAAACTACTCCAGAATGCACGTACGGCTTTGTAGAAATAAAAAATTTCCGGGGGAGCATGCCCCCGTACCCCCCTAGCAATTATGTGCGTACACTGAAAATGTGCCCAGCTACGCCCCTGAAGGTCACAGGGGAACTGTGAAGTTTTCCACTTATATTCCGTGTCCAGCTGTTGTGTCATTGTTTTTGCTTCGGGCGTATAAAGTGCCGCCCAGCGGTGCACTTGTTTAAATAGACTGTGCCATTTTACTTATAAGGGCAACGACACACAAAACCTTTCTTGTGACAAACAATTATCCCATCGTCGGATACCCACGTTCGATTGCATAACGTTATACTCATACATACCAAATGAAGTTGTACGTAATGTGTACCGTGGGTATCCGACGATGCAATTATCCTTGTCATCACAGAAACGCAATTTCAATGCTGAACTAACCTCAGTGTGTTGTGGATAGCTGTTCCAATTCTGTAGAACCTTGTAGAAGACACCAATACATTTGCGGTGCCTCTTTGAGAATGTTTGGCCTTCGAACTGGCTCTGACTGAGTTTTGACGCTAACTGTAGTCTGGCCTATTCAATATTTTGCGCATGTCTGGTTTCTACAATCGCCAAAACACACTTACGTTTCAATAGTTTCCAGATTGCGCAGTATTAACAAGAACAAAAGCGAACCAGCAGTACTTCGACCATAGTTTAACCTATGCATGTGTTTGCAGCCTCTAGTTGGGTTATGGTAACCGAAGTAATCGCCCCTAAATAAAACTGCTTTTGTATCTCACCATATTGCAAGAAGCTCTCATTGGTATTGCCAACTATGTTGACGAGTACAACACCCAGGGTAGAAATTGCTTGACCCAATGGCGACGAGTTCTCGTTTATGAGCCGGTAGAAGTGTTACCTACTGGTAGCGAGCACCCTGTGATGATGTTATGTGCTTTGCCACTTGATAATATGTACCACAAGGAGTTGGAAATTGCTTTGCCTGGGGGAGCGATCACATTAAAATGCAAGGAACGAGAACATCATAGGGAAATAAGGAATTAGTTTTGCAGATATAAATGAGTACCCAATTTATCACCAACAGAATATGTATAGTATGTTTAGATGTCAAAGTATGTAGATCGATAGAATTCCACTCAACCATGACTTTCTTCAACAGCATGTCCTTATAGCTGTCTGCATAGATGTTCACAAAATGTAGGACAACAATTATTGTTGTTTGTGAAGTATCTACCCTGGCAATTGACGATATACCACGTGGTGCGTGACGTCATATTTGCCAAAAGAGAATGAATAGCAATAAAAAGTTTAAAACGACAGTAAGTATCTAATCATTTGGTCGTTCTCAAATCACAAGCCGAGATAGAGTACCATCCATGCTGCTAAATAATTATTGGGTAAAACAAAACACAAAATAACACTGTTTTATGTTTAACTGTATTTTAATATTTCGCCCAGAGGGCTTTTTTCAAACTAAATTATATGTTGTTTTCTTGTTGCAAACATAAATATTTTTATAACTTTATGTTTTATTGAATAGTTATTGTACCTAAATGGACTTTATTCTGAGTTTTAAAAAATACAGTTTTGGGTGTTCATTCAAAATTGACTCAAGTACTGATAGTTTATTGAAAATATTACATTTTGCGAATACTATTCATTCTAGAAGTAGGTATCGAGGATATATTGTTTAAATTGGTTAAAGAATAAAATACTTACGGTTGGTTTTAACTTTTTATTTACATGTTATTACTTGTAGACTTAGCTAACCAGATACGTGGTATGTCGACCCTGATGATTATACACGGAGATGATATAACCTTGAGCATTATTGAAGAACAATGGGCTCGATATATAATGGTTCATTGCCCTGCTCACTTAAATAGGCAGCATTATGCAAATACATTGTATATTGTTTACCCACTAAAAGCTCTCCCGATCTGGTTGTTTACCGGATGTTCAATGTGTATTGACTTTTACTTAAAGTTACATCCGTTCGTGGTATTACCCATTTTCGCTACAAGCATTCCATCTAAATACGTAACAACTGGGAAGTTGCAAAACAAACGAAAAACACGTGTACGACAAAAGCAGTAGATTTACGTCAACTAGATGTGCAAAGTTCCTACGATAAGTGAATGTGAACATCGATATTTTGTTACTCTAACAATGAGTTTGAATAAATACTTTATATTGTGTCAAGTAGTTTTTCAAGATGTTTATATAATAATGGTAAATTTCCAGTACTTTACTGTTAAATCATAATCAGCATTGGAGTAGAGGTGATGTTATTTGCGTTTTGAAGGTACAAAACTCGTAATAATTACGTTTAGAATCAACCAGATAGAAAATATATTATTTTAGCATGTGCATACTTCGACATCCACTGTTTGATTATAATATATATATCAAAGTTATATTCTTAAGTTTTTTTATTTGGTGTTGTATATGGTGACTTGATGCTGAATCTGTTTGAATCACTATGTTCTTGGAACAGTCACTAGGAACGATACGTGCATGTAACACTTTTTTGTTGAAAACCTGATTTGAAACAGTTTGTGCATAGACCACAGCCTTCAATTTCGTCGATTTTATATTGATTTTGACGTGCGTTTTCCATAATAACAAACACAATGCCTTTCCATGAAAATGGCCGCGAACACACATAGCTGGACAAACATGAACTTGTCCCTATCCCTGTAACCTTTTCTAAAATAGCATACCCTAATATAGCATTGCTTCGCCATAATGAAACAATTTTTCCACATAATGTTGTTTATTTCGCATTTCTAGATTCCAAGACTTTTGGCTGGGAGGCATGTTTTACTTGATTTTCAGCGTAGGAACTTCGCATTTTCCCAGAACTATGCATTAAATGTTTTCGAAATAATTTTACGGATAGGTTCTATGGACACTCCCATCTGTGGTACTATTACAACTTTTGTTAATGTAAGCATCATAGATATTATAAAACCAGTTTAACTTTGTACCGTAGGTTTTGGCAATGTTGGGCAATTTTCATTTTTTGGTACCAATTCACTATTACTGGAAACAGAACTTTATTAACATTTCTCACGACAGATATTACTAATGTTCTCATTTAAAATAAAAAATTATTAACACGTTCTTGATGCTAATAAAAGGACCATTTTGCCTTAAAAACAGGAAAAACAACATCACCTACTAAATTGTTGTTTTAAGCTTTAACCAAATAAAATATACAATGTATATAATGATCATAAGTTAAACTTAAAACATTTTCTCACATGGTTTAAAAGAGATATTTCAATTGTTTGCTTTCAATATTGCAAAATCGGTGTTCATAATTTGTTCATAAATAAGTTGAACACTTCTCGTATGTATAAGCTAAAAAAGGTGGCAGACGAAGTCAGGCTTGTAGAGGTGTGTGGTACCTCGTCACCAAGGTATGCGTAGGACACGAACAACTCCAATTATTTCGCCGACTGTTGTACTGTGAATTATCATTTCGTGCAGCTTTCCGTAATCCTAACAAATTTGTTTTTTATGAAGTCGACACCGAAATTCTGACAAACTTCGTACATGAACGAGAGCACGCGATGAAAAATGACTTCAAATGCATAATGTCAAGTAACCAACCCACAACACGGTGTCCCCGGTGTCGAGTGAAATTCAGATATAGCACAGTCGTGAATAATATGAGTAACCCGACAAGTAGCTCAACGAATTACCAAGATCCTGAAACTCATTTTCTGATACACTTTTACACCAACACCTTGTCGTTCCAATGTAGCCATAAACAAATCCCTTAAAGGCGTTGCCATGGTTGTTTTCACAAAGATGAGCACAATCAGTCGGTGAAGATACATCTTGAATGGTAATGTCATAGCTTAACAAGTCGGTGTCTTTGTATTCGTAGAAGACGCTATCAGGCCTACTGAACAAGGGACACACTGCAAAGAAAATAAAACATAGTTCTACAATATGCTACATATGACGTAACGCACGTAACTGAGTACGTTCTTAATTTCGTACACTCGCTGTAAAACAGTAGTTGATACTTCTTTCTATTTCACTCGATACATTACATATCATATACCAAACTATTCATTATAAAATTGTCTACATTGTCATTTTAATTTGAGTTCATGTAGAATAATATGTAGCCGTAGAATTGGAGACAATGCCCGACAGATATACAAAAATCCGTGTGCAATTTGTAACACAAAATATTGGTCGTCGGCATAAAATAGCAGCCGTTTTATTCAAAATGTCATTAAATTTGTGGGATACTTCACTGAGTGACACCAGAAGTGACGTGTTATAACATACTATCGTGAAAAAGCACGGGTGCAAAAAAATAAAAAAGTTAAATAATAAACTGGTAACACGAAATAAGTGCAAATTTGCAAAAAAAATGCTGAAAATTTTCCGAAGACGCATGCTTAGTACGCAATTATTTTTTCATTTTCATTTATATACAATGTTATACTAGTAGTACTGTATATTTTGTATTATATAATACACATGTACAATGTAATTGTTCACTTATCAATATTATGTCCCCAGGGAGCGGCGAGCGGATCCAGTGGAGTTAAGCGTGTTTTTCTTTTATGGGGTACGTATAATTCCTCACCATAGAGTAAAAATATAATTTTGTCTTAATCCCCATATTCTGAGATGCTTGATGTATCAAATGACCCGGGGCGTCTGTTTTAAAGACAGGTTTACCATTTTATGGTTATTAAATATGACGAAGCATATTCCTACAAATCGCTCGCTTGAAGAAATAAAGTCGTAAGTACAAAAACAATATATAGAGTGGTTTTGCTACAAACAAAAGCAATATTTTTGGAGAAAACAACTACAGTAATACCTGACTGAAAAGTACTTTTTACATAGGGAAAACAAGTGTTATTTGCTAAACATGTGGTCAACATGACCATATCCGATTTTCATGAACATAGGTGCGTAAGAAACGCCCAATGAAGGTTCCAAAATGTGTATGAGTCGTATAAAGGGTGGTAAGTAGCGCTTCAGCCTTGAGTAGCACTTACGACTTTTATCGTCAAAGACAGCGAAACAAACATCAGAAATTCAAAATAGAGTTCAATCCTTCAAGAAATTATATCTGTTGACAACCTAGTCTTTTGAACACTAACAGTCCAAATCTTACCATTTTCGTTCCATAGTGCTACGATTTCGTTGTTCCCAGTTTCTTGAAGAAAAAGTGTCTGACTTCCAGTCGAATATTTGGTGCATGATTTCGACACCTCATTGTAGACAGCTATTGTATGCACGAAGTCATTAGCCAGAGCTCTCAATGACATCAAACATTGAGTCTTGCTATTTGAAACAATGGTGAATTCAGGATCAGAGCTAAAAGTTCTACCAACGAATACATGATAGTTTGTATTTCCAGAACTATGAATAATAAGCGTTAGAATAACTAGTATTACAACTTCAAAAACTCGGTGACAATTTGGATGCATGTTGACAATATCACTTTGCCCAATCGGAGAGTTTTTTGTCACATTTATTAAGTCCTTCGTTCGATCACTTGCAATTGGCTAAACCAATCGTAATTAGAACCATTTTGTTTTGATGAAATTGCAGATAAAAATGTCTATGTAGCATTGATTGATGCATGTACTTGAAAAAAGAATAGAAATCACTTTGGCAAGACTTTAGTAATTTTTGTTAAATTTTAGTAAAAATATTTTTATATCCGTGAAAATAGATAACCGCATCCAGCGCACTTAACAAACAAGCAGTAATATTTGACTTTGTGCGTTTGATATTTATATTCCTTCAGGTTGTTTACATACGTATATGGCCCATTCAATAAGTCATATTAAACAAGCAATTATAATGATTGAACTCGTTAGCGTATTGTTCACAGAATATTTGCATTGATTGACTTTCTACATGACAAATAAAAACGATGTCAGATGTGGAGCGCCTCTAAACGACACCATGTTATTGTCTCTGCACGACACATGCTATACTTTCTTGCTACCCGGAGAAGGAATGAGGTGGTTTAACATACATTTTATCTACTGCACATGTTTACTAAGAATTTTGGACTATCAGAGTATGGTATGATGTCTAACCGAAGTCGTATTTAGAGTGCTTTGGTATCTGGTCGTAAACATTGATAAAATATTCCTGTTTCAGAATCAACTTGGTTGTAATGTATCAGGCATGAACATGATTTGAATTTCAACCCTATAGACTTGATGACTACTTTCCAAAGATAATAAAAATGTCAGAAACATGTCAAAATAAGCCAATTTAACCATGTTAATTCGAACAGCCAATATACATAAAAAAGGAAATTACACGTTAAATATGAAATACTTAAAACTGATAATGTTTTTTTTTATAAATTGATGTTTAATGTTTGTACTACATACGTATGTATTGTCCAAAAATCTTATTTATACCAATACATGGCCGTTCTTCAGCTATACTCCATTACCATAATATTTCGCGGGTTTTAATTCTCGTTGATTTGATGGTTGCAATGAACAGCGAAATCAAATCCCTGCGATTAATCCACGAGTCTTATCAAGAAAACTGGCATGCCCTTTTATGTTTTGCCATCTACAAATTTACGACCGCGGCGAAAATGCATTTTTCACGTATCCACGAAATCAAATACCCTCGAAAGTAGATAAGTTTTCAGTATATTTATGTACGAGTGTTTTCTCTTGTTGTCAGATAAATTTGTACATGAATACACCTACTTCAACTTGATTGTAATTGTTGTTCACTTTATGAAACCAGCAACAGACACTTGTTCTTGCTCATTAGGTTTAATTAGCTCTAATATTTGTATTGGGCAATTAACTACATGTATGCTAAATGGGTACTCTGACTGGGTTATGCAAATAATTATACCAACCAACTGGCCGTTTTCCGCAACACGTGTGTATGAAACAATGGGCACCGTGGCTGGCCTTCTTGTCATTCACAAACCATTAGATCCAAAAGAAATATCGAAATCAAAAATTGCTGGTAAGAAATATAACCCCACTACTTACCCGTCATCGGTGTTTACCTCTGCCGTAGAGGCATCACTGTGCCGTGGAGGCATCACTCTGTCGTAGAGGCATCGCTCTGCCATGGAGACATCACTCTGCCGTAGAGGCATCGCTCTGTCATGGAGGCATCACTCTGTCATGGAGGCATCGCCCTGCCGTAGAGGAACCACTTTGCCGTGGAAGTATCACTCTGTCGTAGAGGCATCACTCTGTCGCAGAGGCATCACTCTGTCGTGGAGGCATCACTCTGCCGTGGGGCATCACTCTGCCGGGGAGGCATCACCCTGTCGGGGAGGCATCACTCTGTCGTGGAAGTATCACTCTGTCGGGGGGCATCACCCTGCCATAGAGGCACCACTTTGTCGTGGAAGTATCACTCTGCCGGGGAGGCATCACCCTGCCAAAGAGGCACCACTTTGTCGTAGAGGCATCACTCTGTCGTAAAGGCATCACCCTGCCGTAGAGGCATCACAGTGCCGTGGAGGCACCGGATTATACTGTGTGTGTTGCATGCTGAATTGTACTATAAATACGTGTAGCATCGTTTGCAATAACATAAATCAGATTATGAGTATACGATAAGATATTAACTGTCTCAGATTGACGTTATTCTACAGTAAGATGTCAGTTACACGATGATCTGATATATGATAGGGGAGTATTAGCTAGTGTGTTTGGTCTGCCAATCCACCAAGTGCACATAACTACTAATACATTACGGCAGGCCATACGAACAATTAATGGGTTATTGCCATGTATCAACCACAGGCAACAGTATCACTGATAACGAAAAAAAAAGAAGAAAAAAATGTAAAAAATTATATTTTTCTTTATAAATTTTACATTTTATTTTTCGTTTTAGTCTTTATCAATGATACAGTTACCTGTGGTATCAACTGGTGTTTTGTTTCGGTTGTTTCGGTGGATCATGGAAGTATAGTTGATTCAAAGATCTCTGTTACTACCGCGTTAACAAACATTCAACCAAGTCGATTATAACAGGTGTGTCAGGATTAAATTTTTACCATCATAAACACACTTATATGATTTAAACTCCAATGGTCCTAAAACGTAGTGATTATACTTACTGCATTTAGCTATTTAGAAATGGAACATTCTGGCGGTCTTGACAGACATCTTTGAATCGACAATATGTTGCTCTAACCTGGGGCATATTCACCATCGTTGTAAGTCTAAAACTCAGACTTAGACTTAAAATTGTCATTATTCATAATTACTGGTATTTCTTTGAAATTAGATTTAACCATGTGAAACTTTATCGGACTATCTATTGGTTGTTACCCACTGAAAATGTATACCAATTTATATCAAAATTGGTAGATTTATAACAACATGAGAGCGAATAGAACATTTGACGATGTCAAGTCTAAGTCTATGTTTTAGACTTACAATGTTGGTTAATAAGGCCCCTGTTGACCTGGACATAGCAATGTAATAGTAGGTTGATACTCGCACAACATCTCAGTAGAAAACTTAAATACTTTGTCTTAATAACTGTGCGTATTTTACACAAAAGTAAGGGTTACCCGATCTGTTCTGTTCAGCTCTGCAATTACAATTTGTAATACAGTACTTAACAACAGTAACTATGTAAAAACAATTCTTGCTTATTCTTCATATATTATCCGTAGGCAAAAATTATTCAACGATTTAGTTTTCTCACTGTATTTATATTTCAGAACTGAAGACATGTACAAACAAACTATTAAAAACACACACTCAGAAATAATCCAATTACCGAAAACAAACATACATAGCAAAATTAATATGACACATGAATAATTTATTAAGAATCTAGATCTGCCTTTCCCGTAAAATTAATTAATAAGCGAATTCTTGCTTAGTTGATGCGCTTTAATGGAATTTAAAATTTTCGAAAGAATCTAAAGTTTTCCAACTAACATACTTTGTGAATACCACCCCACTACTAACATGGTCTACAGAAAGCAAAGTGAGAAATGTCTACACATATCGGGTACAAAGTCACATCCAATGTCACTAAAGAACATAATTATCCTGCATAATCACAATTATGTTCTCTACAACCAGGAAGTCGTTGGTCAATTACGAAGGGTTAAAACCGAAAGGGCTCAGTTGAAAAAAAACCATGATATACAATGAAACATGTACTTGTATATTTTTGTTGATCGTGTTAAATGATCGACCTTGGAAACGAATATCATTTCTCAACATTGCCTTGAGGAAATACGTTAATCAGTTTCCTACTTCGTATATACCTATAGTATTCCAGGTATTTGTGATTTTTTTGGATTATTATTTAAAACTCATAAATATTGTTTAATTCCGTCTTAATGTAATGGAGTATTGATAGAAAGTTGCGTTTGTCAAGCTGTTCGTGGATATTTTTTAACGAAATGCGAGTGTCAGCATTTTTTCGTCGTATTTGTAATACGACATCAAATTGCTATGACAGAAAGAATATTTAAAACATGTACACATTAAGACACAATTATTGCTTTGTTCTAATTTCTAAATAACGAATACATATGTGTTATAAATAGGTTTGGAAAACGGTTGGAAAATTGTAAGTTAATTGCGGAGTAGCAGAGTTACCACTGCTAGATAATCTGCTCCATACTGACCCTAGTACATGCACGAAAACAAAACGGGTGAAAAATATGCGAAAAGAATAAGAACATACAATAAATAGTGTACCCTCCACGACTAAATACTAGTAGGTGGAAATTATTTTGGATATGTAAGTTGTAATTCTAAATATCTGTTGTTGCCAAATGTTTCGAGTAGAATGCCAGTTCACGAAAAGTTGTACTGAATGTTGTTAATTATTTTAATTTTCTGCAATCTTTTCCTCAGAATAGTTTGGTAGTTTAGTGTGTGCAGCCATGGAAACCAACACGGTTATATTGGAAATGAAAGCGGTAAGTGGGATGTAATTGTTGTATACATTGTACATGTATATGTAGAATATTTGTATTGTCAGATGGAATTACAAAGAGTGCAGTCCTTTCAAGTCAAATGAGAACAGTTAGTAAACGTACACTCGTTCGGGAGGTAAACTATGTTTATCTAGGTTTAAATGGGTATACTTGAATAAACGTTCTTCACCACTATTCTTTCGCATGGGGTAGTTCCCTCGTTAGTATTATTTATTGAATCGACTATACAAGTACCTGTACCTATAATGGAGTTTCTTATTTTGAACCAATATACTGGACGACGCCATCACCTAACAATGCGAAATACGATCTTTAATATAAGCAATCTCCTAATATTACAACACGTGTATCTGACACACATAAACTTTAATTGCTTATCAACTTTATTGTTAGCGACATTGTACCCCTTTTACTGAAAATTCCATTTGTCCATCCACAAGCCTTAGAAATTATTTTGCACAAAAATGAGTTTGACATTAACAATTTCACCCATGCATAAGAATAAAGGAAATATACATGTATACTATATTGAATGGATGAAAAATTTGGGAAGTAAAATCTGTAGTTTGCGATATAATTTCTTAGGCCTGTGATCCATCGTATATAATTTATTAAAAAGGTTGATGGCGGGGTTATCAGACCCGGGGAGGTAGGAACAGCTACAGATGCCGGACCCGGTGTGGGTATATATCTACCATATAGGTTTAGTATTCCCGTAGGACCAGATTCCACATCCGTCGCCGGTAAGTTGTTCTTGTGAACACACAATTTATACACATTGATATGAAATACAATTTTATTCTCAGTTTTCATTTATTGTCTTTATCCAATCGCTGGCTTAGACCTTCTCATTCTAAGTCAGCGAAATGGTTTGCACCAAATGTGAATTAGAAACATTACTGCCAAATCCATCGACAAGGGTAATGCGGAGTACCAAATTATTAGGCCACTCGGCTTTCAGCCCAAAATTGATTGCACAATTATCCAGTAACTTTATCTCCATTTATTTCCATAGCAAATTTATACATATCTTCGTGGCTTATACAAACAAGTGAAGGCACTGTATGCTTTGTACCAACACTGCAGGTTTGATCATGTACCCTGATTATGACTACTTGTATAATATTTATCACAACTATTACCACTACCGTAATAGGTTTCGTTGATATCTGAATGACAACTGAATGCCTCAATATCCAGTATCTCAGTAAAGTTACTAAGATTGCTCAAGTTGTGTACTCCGCTTTTTATTCGCTTCACTTATTTTCCTGTACTTTTACCACCGACAGCTCACGTGACAACACCGTCAGGATCAAAGGAAGATCCAGGCAAGGAATTCCCCAAACCTGGTCATGTGGCCTTGAAATATCAACCAAAGGAAGCAGGCCTACATATCCTTCATGTATACTACAACGATGAGCAGGTTCCAGGTCAGAGCTTAAATGTAGTCGTTTGTTTTTGCTTGGTGTTTCTTCAGTTTTGTGACTCAGTAGCTCAACTGTTACTGCGCTGCGCTTGCCGACTAATCGGGAGCTTCACAACAACCAATATGTGTACAAAGTTTAAAGCGCCACAGTCAGTACATCGCGATTATTGTGACATATGTTAACCACTTATAATTTTAAATGTAAAAAATAAAACTAACATTAGTCTTAGATAAAAGTACATTTGGTACCATTTTATCCAGTTTGGTAAGTCGGATACTGACATCGAACCCGTAACCAAGGTGATGCGTCGTGAAAGCGTCACATGGAAAGCGTAAAAATTAAAGTCAAAATATTTGAACAGTCAATTTCATCGCGCTGTCTTGAAAAAACTACTAAAGTGATCTGTTTTAAATTCAATACATTGTTCCAGTATACGAGTATATGAATGAGCATAATACTGAAAAGAAAACGAATATAACTTGTACGTTTATTAAATAAAGTTCATAAAGAACTTAGGGAAATTCTTTTGCATTAAGAAAAAGAACGGGTATAATGATTTTAAGTATGTTCCCAAACCACCCATATTCACCCAGAGAATCCATATGTGGAATGGTCGTGTATGCTCAGTGCTTGTAATTGCTTTATATAAATGTGTAAAATATACCTGAGCGCATGGTGAGCCAGAAATGCAGAATATGTATGTTCTCATTTTTAATTTTGTAGGTAGTCCATTCCAGTTTGAAGTGTTTGCACAGGACAGTAAGTTCACACATGCATTTGGTGCTGGACTGAGTCATGGAGTCATCAATAAACCTGCTGAATTCACTGTGGTCACACATGCTGCAGGGGCAAGTATGTATAGTCATTTATTATTCCAACATACTCAATGATATTTAGGTAAAAGTAAGGCTATATTTTCAGTGTGTTCCAAATGTGTTTGTACATTTTGAATGAGAATATTCGAGAAAAGAAATGTTTGAAGAAAAGCTAAAATTATACTGTTATATCTCCCAGTGCAAGTGCGTCAACTGTAAAATGAGAATATTACAAATGTTTTGAAATATGTTCGTTGAAAGTAAAGTCTACTTACCTCAATTGTAAATTGGTTCAGCCAAAGAAAACATACATCTTAATATTGTTTGGAGAGTATCGACTATGACCCGAAGCATCCGTGAGAAAAATTGTAACTCAATAGCCATTTTGTAATCGGTTCTCGTGCGAGACATTAGCGATGATTGGTTCAACAAAACGCCCGCGATTCGGCACTTCAGATGTTTCGGGAAATCAGAGCCAATAGCCAGTAACAATAGAAAACGTTATTTATGTAACTTGAACGAAATTGGAGACGAATTTCAATATTTATTGTTTGGTTTTGTTTTAATACAGGAGAATATCTTTTATTTTATACAAGAGATACATACTCGTTTTTGCACAGCAACATTTCGATATTATACAAATATCACGTTCAATTAACTAAGCTGCGTATGAAACACCTACTCGGTACTCTTTGTTCTAACCGTCCTGGTATGTTATATATCTATAGAACTAATGCCAATACCGCTTATCAATTGTCTAACACAATTATGAAAGCTAGTGCGCCCGTCATGCCCCGGCATAAATAACACTGATCATAAGACCGTTACCGACAATTTCATTTACTATCACAATACCTTCTCAGTATATGCTATTTATTTTGTGGTTATTACTATAACCTGTTGAGGAAATAATAGAGCGTCCTATAACCAATGATCCAACGATAACCAACCTGTTTGAGTCAAAAGTTGCACATTTGTCTCACCCGGTGACAATTGGCGCCCAACGTTGAACTGTGACTGTATTGCGCCTATCAATATTTTGCCCCAGAGTGCCCCGAGCTGCGTGCACATACAAGGATCATCAGATAGAGAAAGATTCCCGACAGGCGAGCATTTTATATGACCAGTGATTGAGGAAAAAAAAAATTTGGCCAGATTTGAGATCCCGATGTAGCCACACGGGGACCACGTTACATCATTAAATATTGTGGACAACGCCTCGATGTTATTTGATATACCAAGCATCATCTCCCAAAGTGTTTGAATCTAGGGTTGGGAAGTAAACCATATGAAAGAAAAAAATGTCTTATTCTCCTAGGTCTGTATGCCTTCCAAGTTCCCCCTGGGAGCAAAATATTGTTTGGCGCATGAAAAAGCTGCAATATCATTTATTCATTTCTACCATACAGGAGGACTGTGCTTGGCAATAGAAGGTCCATCCAAGGCCGAGATTAAATGTGTAGATAATGAAGATGGTTCATGTACTGTGGCTTATATACCAACACAACCTGGCGAGTATAACATACTCATCAAGAGGGGAGACCATTATATCTGTGGTTCACCTTTCACTGCTAAAATCACTGGTAAGGCTCCTTCTGATCACATCGACCCTTGTTACATTGCAATCATGTATTAAAATAAGACAATTGCATTTATTTGGAACGATTTGGACCTGCTTCAACTGATGTCTAATATTTGACTTCCGGAACCACATCAGATTTATATACATACGTGCCTATATTGAACTCTATATGCATGTTTCGAATAACTAACGATTAAAAAACAAAGTCTTGAATTAAGAACCGAACAGTCGGCTATTTTGAACAATGCGCTATTAAAATAATGATTTTGCTTGTTCTTATTAATTATCGAAGCTTTAATGTATTGTTCTGGTGTAAAGTTTTGTTAGAAGCCTGTATAAACACCTTTTTTGTAAAACTCACTTTTTCAGATGGACAACCATTGACAAACACTTCATCATCCGGGAACTTTAACTTGAAAGTGAAGACAGAGTCAAACATTTCTGATCTATCAGCTTCAGTGAAAACTCCGTCTGGCAAGGAACAACCTTGTTTGTTGAAGAAAAAGTCAGATGGACATCTTGGTATGACAAAAACTTAAAGAGGCGTTCCCTATAACTTTGATCGTTAAAATCGATTCAGGAATAACATACATTAAATGAGAATCATTATTGCTTACACTCCTCAAATTTTCAACAAAACGCTCCCACTAATTACTGAGAAACGAATGAAAATATATTTCCATAACAAGCCAAAATAGTCACGAATTGTTTCCCTTTGACCACATAATAATAAATCGCTGGAATCGATAAATTATTATTGGTAATTTAAATATATTTTTAACATTGTAGAGACATATTTGCGCGCACTTTCTTCTGACAAGTTATGATAATTGATAGGGCTTTGTACATTTAGCATTATTAATGTGATAGTAGAGAAAAATATGCTAGTTATAGAGAATGCCTCTTTAAACACTTCTGCCTGTGTCTCCTAGCACATAAAAGCCGCCCAGGCTAAATGCATAATCTCACAAATATACATTGAAACATCACTGGCTTAGAAAATAGAGCATAATGCATTATGTATATAAGACGCATACATGATTGGATTATGCATCAAACGTTGCTTCTTATGAGCCTATTTTGGATAAAATCATGTTGACTTATCTAATTTTGATACAGTTTTTTCTTGTTTGTTTTTCAAAATAGCGTCCCCCTTTTCTCCATTTGTATCTTTATACCAATAACTAGCTTTGGCGATGCAACGTGTTGGTTAACCTTTTATTATGTTATTTGTCGTTATCCGATCACAGATTTCGCATTTTCTCCGGACGAGATGGGAGAGCACCTTATCAGTGTGTATAGAAATGGACAACATATTCCTGGCAGTCCATTCAAAGTTACCATTGAGACAAAGGAGTTGGCTAAAGGTCATTCCAGCAAGGTGAAGGTTACAGGGGAAGGCATTAAAGAAGGGGTAACAAACCAGCCGAATGAGTTCATACTAGACACCCGAGAAGCAGGTACCGACATACACTGTTTATAATTATACATAAAAGTTCTGTAATTGTCGAGGTACTGTTATTTTAACTGTTATTACGATGAATGTATTATAAATTACATGTGTGTCTTTAAAATATTGAACTAGACCTATAGTGTACAAGATTAATAACAGTCCTTCTTAGTGATGAAACAAAGTCACCGAGTGACACAGTTTGGGCCTTCGCGGGAGAATTCTTTAAAACTTACTGTCGTCACTAACGTGTCTGGCATTGACTTTAACTGTTTTTTTTTCTAAACTACAATTTGTAAAACTGGACTTGTTGTATTCCCAACCAGGCTGCAGGGTGGGCGATACGTTAGTAGTATATATAGGGAATATTTGAATTGTCCAATCGGGAAATATCCTTCACTTGTGTACAAATAATACTTTGTAAAATACTTGAATAAACTACTGATATGTCCGCCCTATATGTACCAGGTTATGGAGAACTAGATATGTGTATAGAGGGTCCGAGAAGGAGTCGTGTAGATATGGAATGTTACGACAATGAGGATGGTACATGTCGTGTTTTATACAATCCTACACAACAAGGGAAGTTCATCATCAACATCATCTTTGGTGGAGATCATGTCCCAGGTATGCATAACATATGTCTGGGCTCCAATTTTACTTTTGAAAGTTGTATCTCATCGTGGACAATGTCTTCAATATCCCTTGGGTGTAATTAACATGCATTTGAGCCATGATACACATTTATACATACTCATTTCGAGTTGATTATTATAACTGATCAGGAGACATGTATTTACATCACTGGGTATACCGTCCTTTTTAAAACCGGAAAAAACGTTACTTGGAACGGGTGGTTTTCAGTTAAATATTTGATTTTCTATCAACCAACTTGTGATCCATCAACATCAACTAGCGCACCGTATGCCTTTCAAGGTGTCATCAATTTCTTTGAAAAGATTCCCGGATTAAATAAAATAGCCGGTACATAATTTAAATTTTCATATAAAAATGGTACCGGCTATTTTGTTTAATTGGAGAATCTTTTCAAAGAAAATGATGACAACCTACACGTGGCAACTGTTAAGGCATACGGTGCGCTAGTTGAGGTTTATGGACCATAAGTTGTTAGATAGAAAATCAGATATTTACCTCGTCCAAACCGAAAGTAACCCGTCCCAAGTAACGGGTTTTCCAGGTCTAAAAATAGAGGGTGTACCTAGTGTGCGCCTTGCCACTCAGTGACTTGTCAAGTTGTCTTCCACAGAATCAACAAAGCTTGATTCCACATGTTAGACTTCGCGATGCAATGATGTTTTGCAACAATAACCACCAGCAAGTGATACAGTTTTGGTTCAGCCATGAAATATGGTTTGGTGTATAGTTTTCCGTTGAAACCCAACTTCGTTTTTCTCTGTTACACTGCTGTCTCAAAATCTAACCAAAACAAACTAACACCCCAACACACATGAATGCTTATATTGTGCTACATGTAAATTCTACAGGAAGTCCATTTGAAGTGAATGTCGAGGATGCCCTAGTACCTCCACCAGAGAGGACCTTCAGAAGTGCTTCAAAACAAGGTGTTGATTGTAAGTATCATTTAACATACCCATGGGACGACCATTTAACATTGCAACCTAACATACCCATGCATGTATTCGCAGTGAGACCTACTTGAACGACCATTTAACATTGCACATTTGTTAGAATGTTAGTAAACGACCATACAAGCGTTCTCCTTGACCATAGCAATATTGCTATTTACTAGTATAAGAATTAAGTTTCTGAAGGTATACGTGAAGTCACGTGTTTGTCATAAAACGTGCTGCATGATGTAGCACTTATTTTCTGCAGCTGGAAACCCAGACTTCGGAGTACCCGTAACCCATGCTGAGGAACATGTCTTGAAGATCATGTCAAAGCATATGTCTGTTTGCTCCATAGATACGGGTCCTAGAAACATGTCCCTATCAGCAGTCCATGACAATTTCTAACTAGTATGATATTAAGGGGAGACAATCAAGTTACAAAAATGGACTTAATCAAGATCATTTTCAAGGGAAATCATTCTTGATATTTGTCACAAAAAGCTGCACACACACTCTTCACATGGCAAGCCTTAATGTTTGGAGAAAGGGTGGTTGTTACTTCATGCATGTGAATACTGGTAAAATGCTTTATTCAGATTTATTTAGGTTGGCTGCCTAGAACCACTGATACAGGCATAAGTGGGTCATATTTAAATTTGTTCTATTTCAGTATGGGAATAGGCTTGAATGTGGACTGGATGTGTTTATGTTATATAACTTGCTTGTACATGTGCTGCCATGTTGGATTCCGGTTGACGTTTAACTCAGCAATGGAAACTTTGTAAGTCACAATGTGGCAACATGCGTAGATCCAGGGTTGGACTGGTAACGAAGACAATTTTTTCTCTGGCTGTATTATGTGATGGCTTTTTTGTTGTATCTTTTGCTACTGTTTCTTATTTTGGTAATGTATGAATAAATAATTGTTATGTTGAAAATAAAATTATTTGAAAATTTATACTTATTGTTCAATTATTAAACAAAAAATCCTTCAGGTTGTACCATCTATAGGCACCAAGATCCTTCTAATTGTATATATGGGTTACCGGTAGGTAGGTCACGCTCTTTTTTTCAAGGTCGGCAAAAACTGAACAAATATTTATTTTCACATTTTATTAACAAAACATTATACATTCACATGTCTACAAATAGCACAATGTATACCTCATTCATTTGAAGTCACCTGTAGACAAACAGGGTATACAATATACAGTGCCCACCAAAAATAAGTATACACTTTTTACAGATACAAAAAGGGGCTGAATTTTCCATCTTTTTATGACCAAGTTACCTTTCATGTGAGACAAAGAAACTTATAAATTTCATCTTTGGTACCAATCAATGTATTGTCTTTACACATATTCAACAAAAATCTCCATTGACCTCAAAATTAGTGATGGTTCGCAGTTCTGCAAAAAGTATAATTACATACAAATAAATGGGGAAACAACTTATGTATACTTGTTTTTGGTGGGCACAGTATATAAACACATTGTCATCACTCTTATTGATTGATGCATCTTACAGCTAATTGGTGCTTGAGATGGGTGCCTTATGTCACCTGTGATAATGTATTGATTTAGGATTCTGCAGCTTCTAACTGATCTAAATGTTTCATGTGATACCCAACTGCGTTTTGACCTCTAAATGTTTATAATTATTTACAATAGACAAACTTACATAAACAAACATGCACAGTTTGTTTATTTATAGTCTTCCAACAATAACTCTAGCTTTTGTTTACAAATAACAAATAACAATATAATGCATTTCAAATTCTGTTAGATGCTGCGCATAATTACTTATTCATACACACCCTTTTTCAATAACGATAACAAGCAATCAATCAATCGTGCAGTGTTGATATTATCAATTTTTGTTTGTTTACAAGTCTCGAGTTATCTCTGGGGAGCTATATGTACCCAAACAATCAAAAACCATAACTTTGTAACTTTTATTTATTTATTATTTAAACATTTTAAGAGGATGAATAAGCAGATAAAACTAATGCATTTTTCCACTGAGATATATATCTACAGATATGCCAGGGATTTCCCCAGGGTGTTTTAATGTTTTTTTGTGTTTTTAATGGTTGGCCCCAGTGCGCTTGGATTTCAAAATCTAATTTGCCAGTGCACTTACAAATTGAATTGCGCTAAAAAGTCATACCTGAGCGTCTAAATTTCTGCTCAAATCAATAGTCTTATTTAAACCCAATAAACAATCAATAATTGCATGCTGGCCCATGTTGGTTAATCCAATTACGCACCAAAAGGTGAGATAAACACCGATTAATGTTGGAAATCCATTTGGAGAGTGTTTAAAACCTGTCCCGACCCCATTCGTGTTGCGCTTAGAAAATTTTCTCTAGAAATCCCTGTATGCTATTGACAAACACACATTAACTGAGACACACCTTCACATACCTGATGGTACTGGCAAGCTCAGACTTGTTAACCCAAGGTTTCAAAGGATGAGCTTTGACTAGGTTTAGAGTGTCGGTAAAATTAAGAAGTTAATACAAGAAATTGCATTGTTTATGTACATAATGTTACATACACGGATGATTGGCCTTAATAAACGAGATATACCCATATACATCTACATGTTGACAAATAGCACAAACAATATGCATTGATTATGCTGGTGTCCCTTTAAATCAACAATGCTACTACACAGCTGTTTGACACCCATGTAGAAAAAGTTGTCAGAGACACAAACAATTTCTTCACAATTTCTACTCTGGTCTGTACAGCACTTCCCTTCTTCACTAAGCTGTGAACTTGGCTTTATAATATAGTTTCATTTCTCATGAAATATAATTTTCATCTAAGACTTTAAAAAGCTTGTTTTCCATAATTCGATATTGTAAAAACTGCAATGACACTTTAAATAATGTTATGGTGTTGGCAACCCCCTCCCCGAAAATGTTTTCATATCTATGGTACCTGCCCTATTTTGTTTGAGCATGTAATCAGAAAAAAAACTTTTATTTTCTTCATGCCAAAAATTTAACAACCATGATTATGCATATCAAAATGCGCAACTATCCAGATAACTCTGTACAAAGTTATGCAGCCTTGTTTCACTTTTCTGCAATCTATTTGATGCTTGAAAGCTGTCATTCAAACTTATCACTAACACGGATCTTCCGGAAGTCTTACAGGTTTCAACACAGGTCAAAAATCTATTCTTGCAACATTTTCGCCAGTTCGATAAAACTTTTTACAAGGCTTTAATTTTCACAAAACCGGTAAATAAGCTTAATAAATTGACAGAATTATGCTCATGATCTTTAAACAACAGCACTTAAACATATGCAGTAGTCCTTTCCCTATAATTTGAAATTCACAATCATGTAACATCGCAAAGCAGTTCAGCATACTAGTAACAGATTCCCAGACGTATGATTTTACAATAATCAATGAAACCCCTGACTTTTTTGGCACTATGCTGACCAACTTCATAACTTGTTTTCCATGAAAAATAATCATATTTCCGAGAACCACATCAAACTCTTCAAGGTTATTTACTACCCTGTATATTCCAGGCAATGTCAAAGGCTCCCATGATTGGAGCCTACAGGTAGTGGTTATATAAAATGGCCGACAGATGACTGAAGAGATGTCTTCAAATGTCTTTATTTCAAGGTCAGGTTAGAATCCATTTTGAGTTGATTTATTCTTTTCATGAGGTCAGCAACATCATCACCCCTGCAAGATACATAAACACACAGAACATTGAGTTACAATTATAAAGTATATTTACTACTTTAGCTTGTGGTAGAAATGCAGGTTGAACATATAAGATGAGGAAAATTGACGGGCTAAATTAACCTGAGACTTAGTGGGTTTAGCTTCTTTAACATCAACATTAAATGTTAAATTTTATAGTTATACCACTTTGGTTTGTTTGTAGCATTGGATAGTTTTGACATTTTGAAAACTAAAAGGGTTTTGGACACAATAATGTATGTCTCATCCAACCTAAAATGCCTGACAATACAACATGAACAAATTGGCTTGTAACCAAGTATTTATGTGAAGTTTCAATGAAATCTATACATCTATTCAATGATTAAAGCGAAGACACCAGCACAAACATATATTTAACTAATTTCATGACACCCTGCCTTTTTACTTTCTTTGAAAAGTTTCAAGATTAATATAATTTGAGTAAAATGTGGAACAGTTTTAATAGAGGTAAACTTCATTTTTTAAGTAATAAACTGTACAATTTCCAAGATGTTTTTCTAAGAAATGGACCTACTAACGACGATAAAGATACAATTAATACATAGGTAACATACTCTTGTTTGATGACTTGTTTAAGCTGTGACATTTGATTCTTCTTCAGTACCGGACTGGGATGATTGATCTTAGAACTTTGTTGTATCTGTCTATGTTGGTACTCTTTTCTTACACGAACCTGTAATAAACAAATTAGGCATAGGTAATACATATACGAATATGAAACTTGCAGGGTCTCAGGGTCCAATGTTACTCTACTCCTTCTGGTACTAAATGCAGCTATCAATAAAGTGTCAGCCTGGAATGTTATATACTGTCCACATACCGCAACTGTGGTCGAGTGTTAAGTTAAGGCGTCCGCCTTCGGAGCTGAAGTTTTGACTCTCAGCATAAGCTGGGTTAGAACTGGTGTGGCCGGTTGGTGAGCTGCCAGCTAGATAAATATCTTTGCCAGGCGCCCAGCAATACGAGAAGGGATTCGGGACGTACAGTAACCAAGAGAAATAGGTGTCTCATAAGTGTCTCATAAGTCAAATTGACTGGCCTTTTCAATAGTGGTGACACTAAAATAAACCAACACTTTACCTTTACATTACCATACACCCATCCAAAGTGACCCAAGCCATTTTAGCAAAATTAGTCGATCCACACATCAGTACAATTAGCTTAGATAATACAAGCACAATTTTAGTTTTGTGAATTATATAAGGGACACAAACCTGTTCTAAACTACGTTTCAACACTTCTAATCTGTCATCTATTGTCTCCAATTCTTGTTTCATTGATCGTTCAGCCTTTGATAAGAATGGTACCCTGGCCTGCAGTTTACGCATTATGTTCTCAACCCTATAACATAAGAAATACCAAACATGTTATGGTGTGATGTGTGATTCCAGGGCAGTTAAATAGTCATGTAAGTTTAAGGTCATCACAACACTGTCCTACTGACTTCAACCAACATCATCTACACAGGAAAAACTTCCACGTATGAAAAACGTACGAAAAACGTACGTTTTCCATACGGTTGAAAACGTATGGTTATCCACAGAATAGTACGCCGTACGTTTTACGTACGGTTGAGAATATTAAAAAACGTACGTTTTACGTATGAAAAACATATGAAAAACGTACGTTTTTATAAACGTATGAAAAACAGAAAATAGTACACCGTACGTTTTACGTATGAAAAGTACACCGTATGATATACGTATGTTTATAATCCTTATTTAAAAGTACATCATACTTTTTTCTGTTATCCGCATGAAAACCAACAAATTAGGTCTTCAACCAGTATGTTTCTGTAGATAAGCTGCTCTACCCTGGTCAAACGGGTATATGTGATGTGCTTCTCAAGACTATAATTGAAATAAAAACAGACAATTTTAATTTAAATAAAAAAAGACGATTCATTTAACTTTTCAATATCTTTATTATATATATATAATCAAATATTATTTCATGTGCAAACATACATAATAAGGCAACTTGGAATTGCAAGACTTAGTGATTCAGAAGTCGACACCTGTTTAAACTAATTTTCTATGTTTCATAATCTCCTTTCGGCCACCTCTTCACATACAAAGTTTCATAAACCGTAAACCTACATACAAAACTCTTACAAGTTTGACTGGCTCTAGGTTTTAAAGTATTTTCACTAAACTATTCGAGTTATGGTCAAATACAGATTTCTTGACAATCTGAATGAGGGCAAACATATAGTCCCCTCCGGTTAAAAACTGGTAGGAAACTAATCACAGAATATGTTCATAGCAGTGGCCATGAGAAATTATAGCAACTGAAGACTAAATAAAAAGACACATGAGGTATAAAGATGATCTACCACTAGTTGTCACTTGATATAAATTTATATTAAACGAGTTTTGGAAATTTTATTAAGCCATTAATTGACCATGAGTGATAGATTCTTTCTATTATATGACACTAAAAATGCATACTAATATGCAAAGTTTTATTGGAAAAATACACCAAGTAGTATAACTTTATACTACACATGTTACATTTAAGATTGTAACATACTTACTATACTCATATACCTGTATATCACACGAATTTCCTTGTATCCAGGTTAGTATAACGAGTAAGTATAACTTTATATGTAACAAGTGTAGTATAATTTTTAAATGACGTCACTTTATCTCCTAAATGACGTCATTGAATGCCGAAAATGATGTTATTTTGATATCTGTCACTGTCAAAAGGCACACAACCTTAGCATGAAGTAGGACAGAGTTATGTATCCTGCTTTACAGAGTAAGGTATTGATGGTGAATAAGTAATGAAGCAAGTTGACATAAAAATTATGTTGTGATTGTATGGTGATTACATGTTATACACAATACTGCTGGGCAGGTAGATGCCAGGACTATATAGAAGTGTTCAATATTATACAATTATTAATTGTGACAACACATTGAGAGTATAACAACTAACAGTCTAACACTGCATTTAGATCTAAGAGCTATAGGATATAGATTATGTGAAAAATGTAATAAACATTTATAATGTGAAAATAAAGCAATTACCATACTTTTTATTACAGATATCATAAGTAACAACTGTAATGATTAACATTAAATTATCTAATATAAAATTTGTGTACCATACTTAACTAAAATTCCAGTTGGCAAATTTTTAATCCAAATAGATTTATCAGACCATTCACATATTTTAAAACCTTTATATTTAATAAGGTAATGATACAAATACACATCTACAGGTACTCTGTGTACAGCTGGTTTTCTTTTTTACAACCAGTACATGAAAGCAATAGCCCACATAGTGAATGAGAAAAGTGGACAAAACTTAACCATAGTGGACAAAACTTAACCAAGACATTTTCTAAGTCCAAAAAGGGGCAAAAACTGTAGCAAAATACAGATCAGGGTTATGGTTCTTGCTTGACATGGTCAGGTATTGATGGTGAACAAATGTTGAAAGTTTCAAAGCAATAGCCCACATAGTGTATGAGAAAAGTGGACTTAAACACAAAACTTAACCAAGGAATTTTCAAAGTCCAATAAGGGGCAATAACTCATGCATAAATGCAGATCAGAGTTATGAGTCTTGCTTGACATGGTCAGGTATTGATGGCGAACAAGTGTTGAAAGTTTCAAAGCAATAACTCTGATAGTTTAGGAGAAAAGTGGACCTAAACACACAACTTAACCAAGGCAATTTATTTTCTAAGTCCAAAAAGGGGCAATAATTCTTACAAAATGCAGATCGGAGTTATGGGTCTTGCTTTACAGGCTTAGGTATTAAAGGTGAACAAGTGTTGCAAGTTTAAAAAGCAATAGCTTTGATAGTTTATGAAAAAAGTTTACCTAAACACAAAACTTAACCATGACGATCAAGTGATGACAATAAATCATCTATTTTTAAAAAATCAGATGAGCTAAAAATATAGTGCTCTTTGTCAAATTATATAAACTTATATTAAACTTATAAAGGAAACATTATTAAGCTCGCCAAAGGCTCGCTTTAATAAAATTTCCAAAACTTGTTTAAAGTGTTTAGAGCTATATCTATCGGTAATTTTAATGTCAAAATAATTACTTGCATCGTTTTGAGTATGCTACTAGACTACCTTAATTGCAAATTCAAACTTTGGATGGGTTCCGTGTACTTTGATTCAATCATGGAAAAAAAAGACGATTCTTGTAATTTCATAGGATGTTCTAGAACACTTTCGTATGAAAACGGACAATTCGCATGTGTAATAAATCACAGAAAGAGTTTCTGTTAAAACTGAAGCGAAAAATGATCTAATGGATATTAAAGCATTATTGTTTTTCAATTTTTTAAACTTTTTAAAAAAATATCGTCTGATATAGCTCTATAGACTTTAATGTAAGTTTATATCAATTGACAACACTTGATAGATACACTTTATACAATGAAAGTCATATAATAAATAAATGTACAAAACATTGACAGAAGTCCTGCGCAGAGAATAATAACAATAAAAAAAACATTCTGATTCTTGACAGATGAAAACAAGACTACGTTGAATAAACGCTTATGCCCCCGTGGAAGCCATTTCAATAAGTCCAAGTCCAAAATTAGGTCAAGGTCAAAATGGAGTCAGGTGATACAGGCATGTGGAGAGTGGTCATATACAACATCCATGCAAGTATGAAAGCTTTGTAGCAAGCCATATTAATGCTAGAAGAAACGGTCAATTTGGGTTAACCAAGAATTGGCCTTTCAATAAGTCTAAGTCCAAAATTAGGTCAAGGTCAAAATGGAGTCAGTTGATACAGGTGTGTGGAGAGTGGTCATATAGAACATCAATGCATGTATGAAAGCTTCGTATTTGAAACGGTCAATTTGGGTTAACCAGGCCAGAAGGACGAACGGACGGACAAATCACTATATACCTCCAGATCTATCGATACGGGGGCATAAAAATACAAAGTGATTTCATTTATGAGAATATGTTGACGTCATGTAAACATTATATTAACCCAAAGTCAGATACAAACAAAGTCATGTGATATATAGAGGATCTATCAACAGTTATCAATTGATATAATTCATATTTAACAAGTTTTGGAAATTTCATTAAGCGAGCCGTTATCAAGCTTAATAACATTTCCTGAACAAGTTTAATATATATTATTGGATCAGCCATGAGTTGTCTTTGGAAATCAACATTTCTTGAGCGAGTCTAGAAAACACAAGTTATTAAGCGAGCCTTTTGGTGAGTTTAATGTTTTGTTTTCCTGACAAGTTTAAGAAGTGTTGATCTCCAATGACAACAAAAGAAGGATTCTTTTTATCGCATTACCATATTACTGAGCAAGAATAACCAAATGTAAGCTGGTGACGTTGTTTTCGCGGATTTTGTTATCACACGCTTAGTAAAATTTCCAAAAGTGGTATAATATCAATTTTTATAAATTGACAACTCTCATAGGTCCTCTATTTTTAAAACTAAATTCATGGAAAAACTATCACAATGTATGTATGACAATCAGCACAGTACTACATCATATTATCTATACCTGAGCTTACATGCAAAATCTTAACTCTGAAAAAAAAATCACAGTTATGGGACCTGTCCCTATGAGCTTAGATATTGGCAGTGAACAAGTATGTGCAGTTTAAAACCATTCCCTTCAGTGGTTACTTAGATACCAGCTAACATGCAAAAACTTAACACTTATATTCTAAGTCCAAAAGGGGCATAACTCTGCAAATAAACAATTCACAGTTATGGGACCTGTCCCTATCATCTTAGATATTCACAGTCAACAAGTCCATAAAGTTTTAAACTATTCCCTTCAGTGGTTATTGAGATACCAGCTTAGATACAAAATCTTAACACAGGGATGCCAACACTGACGCTGCCGCTTGGGCGAGTACAATAGCTTGAGTATTCTTCGAATAGTCGACAGTTCTAGACCAAGTGTCAAGTTTCGCAATGCCTGCATCTGTGCATTTTTCTTCATCCCATAATGCACACTGCTCATTAAATATGCGAATTACATTATTTGACGTTCTTAGCACATTATGATGATGTCACATGGGAAGCCAAGTATGAATGTCTGACCTATCTTATAGTGTAGTTTTAAGATATCAGTGGCTGTACAAAATTAAATAAATCCTCGATAATGAGTCACAATGTAGATCAGTTTAACAAGTAAGTTAAACAAAAAATGTAGAAGTTCACTGCGCAACATTGCAGTCAATCAGCACGTCTGAAACTCTTAATTTTGTTGGAAAGCAAATTAGATCCTGCTCTGGAAGTCATCTCAGTCTCTTAAATGTATGTAGTTTCATGAAAACAGTAAAAGCGGTTCTCTCCCAAAATCAAGTCCAATATATTTGTCAATCAGCCATCTTCGAGAATACTGTTACATTTCATTGCATAATTAATGGGTCTGAAATAAACAACAAGAAAAACATTATTATACAGTGACTGAAATGTGTGTTTTGTTTATAAATGCTCATCTCAGTTTAATGTAAGCAAAAACTTCTATTCTAATTACATCTGAATGTTGCATTTATGATTTATACAAACATTTTCATTAATATTTATTTCATACCTTATCAAATTGACCAGTTTAAAATTTCTGGTACTGGTCTATGACTAGGCATTAAAGATTTCCTTCTGTCAGATCATCAACTTGATAGTCTCCATTTAATAGAAATCAATTCAGATTAATCTACTTACTCAGTGATCCAGTGGTTATTAATAACTTAATATCATAAGACAATGCCTAAAAGTTTAACAAACATGCCTTTAGACATGTGTTCTAGCAAGCTGAACGACCATTAAGTAATTTCTATAGTACCTTTGTTGTCTGACGTTCAGTTGATATGAAACACTCAGTATTAACTTCCAATTATTTGGACAACGGTCACAGAAATAGTTACTTCTCCAAACTGCCAAGTATGAGCACTTGTTTTCACAGAAAAGATGTATCTGAAATGTTAAAATATAATACGGTTAGGCCAAAACAAATTATGTTGTGGTTCAGGTTACAGGCCAAAAAATTAAGGGTAGGTAGGTAGGTAGGTACTGGTAGGAGAAACATTTTATTTTTAAATACCATTTTAGTTTGTTAACACAAACTGTTTTCAATAAATACATAGGATTTTTATTGTTTTTAAGTTGTGACTTTACGAAGTGGGACTTGTTGCTTTTCTGAGGTCATTGGAAAAGGAGTCATAGTTTTCTTAACCAAAATGAAACACTGCAAGGCTGCAAGCTATTTTTATTAAATACAATTGTTAACAGTGTTTCCAAAAAATCATGCTTAGCTGTTATGATTTGTAAGGTTTTACCCCAAAATGATACACAGTGTCACTTTCATTTCCTAGATTTTTAGTATGTTACAAAGCACCCATAGTGTGACATCATAAAATATAAATGTTTCTACACTTTTAAAAAAAAAAATCTGCTCTGGACTAAATATAATTCAAAGAGGTTGGAAATCGCACAGAAGAGTTCATATAGAGTTTAGTTTTAGCAAGGAAAATCTCCTGCAGTTTAGTGAAATCTTCTGCATTTTAACGAAATCTCCTGCATTTCCAATACCAATCTCACGCAAAGCAGGATGCTGCTGCAAACAAAAGTAACACATATATGTCATAATATATGTCACCTGTTCATGCGACACAAAAAATTCAAAAGCAATTTACCTGCATTTGAACAGTTTCATGTCCATTGCCATCCACACTTCTCAGTATGGTAGACATACAGTTTGATGAATCAGTTCTATGACATTATGTACCAGTAGTGTCAACACATGGATTCTGGAGTAAGCCAACTAACAATAGGGATTATATCTGTGAAGAAAAAAAATTAAATTAACAAAAGTAGCATCCCGGATATACAGGTATTGGCTTATAAATCAGCAAATGCCTACATCACTAGACATCAAAGCAGTATATTGTCTCTTTTAACTTCATTAAATATCTATAAAAATCAAAACTAACTAGAGCTATCACAGGAGTGATGAATCATACCCCCGCAGCACCGCCTTGACACAGGAATATTATTTAAAATTATAGTCTAAACAACACATTTGATGGAAATCTGCTGCTATACTGTATACAGATTGATAAACACCATGATTGAAATTTCATGACTTTGTACCAAGCAATTTTAAAATCCAGTAAGAAATGACAAAGTTACAGAGCGGACACAATTTGCATGACTATATAACCTTTGACCTCTAAGTGTGACCTTGACCTTTGAGATAGGGACCTGGGTCTTGCGCATGACACACCTTCTTGATGTGGTGAACATTTGTACCAAGCAATTTTAAAATCCAGTAAGAAATGACAAAGTTACAGAGCGGACACGATTTGCATGACTATATAACCTTTGACCTGTAAGTGTGACCTTGACCTTAGAGATAGGGACCTGGGTCTTGCGCATGACCCACAGTCTTGATGTGGTGAACATTTGTACCAAACAACTTTAAAATCCAGTCAGAAATGACAAAGTTACAGAGCGGACACGATTTGCATGACTATATAACCTTTGACCAGCAAGTGTGACCTTGACCTTTGAGGTAGGGACCTGGGTCTTGCTCATGACACACCGTCGTGATGTGGTGAACATTTGTACCAGGCAATTTTAAAATCCAGTAAGAAATGACAAAGTTACAGAGCGGACACGATGCTAACGTAACGACAGACCGACAGACCAACATGGTGACTCCAGTATACCCACTTCCGGGGGGTATAATAAAGAAAGGTAATTTTAATGAAGTAAAGAGTATATTGATCACCTATTTATACCATTTAATACCAGTATCTAATATTTCTGAATTCATTCTAAAATCTAAGTAAACTGCTAGTATCAGGAAGTCTGCATGTCTGTATTGTACCGTATATTATTATAAGTGTAAAAAATAACCACTAACTTTTTATTATTCAAACTTTTTAAAACTAATTGGCAGGTATCTGACATTAGGGCAGTTTTAAAATCAATGAAAATACAGGTGACTGTGAGTTACAAGGAATCAAGGTGCGCTACATATATCCAGCACTGACTGATCCTGGCAGAGCAGGGACAAAAGAAATGTAAAAACCAGGCACCAGTCTCCGGCTATCCCCGCCTTATCTTGGTGGCTTGTGTTTCAATTGACTGGTGCAGCAGCATTAACTGCATTACTGCAATCATATCAGCAGCATTTGTTAGCCTGATCGACAAACAGTATGATACTCGGGTACCAGATTATGGGTCAGGGTTCGATACATCAGACTCAGTTTTATTAAGATATCTACAATCATGGCTGCAATGTTTGGCAATGGTGAACTCCCAGAATGGCCGTGTTCAGGTGTGGGGATGAGTCAGCTAGTCATTTTGCAACCATTAATTAATCTCTCCTGATCATAATTAAGCTTCACATATATAATAGCAATTTTCAAAATGTTTATTGGTTATTGAAAGTTAGAAACCTGCTCTACTTTTGATTATTTAATGCAACACAGACATTCGTGAAAGTGCTGCACCATTTTTTACAGTCCTGACCACCAAAATTTGAACTTTTCTTGGACAATATTTATATTTGCCGATCAACCCAAAAGTTTACCTCACGAACAGTTCAACTTATAACATTTATCGCAATAATCTATGGAGCCTGTAATCGCTATGGTTTCTGTTGCCTATTTTGACTTGAGATATGTCTTAATGATTAATATGTTTTTTAGCGTGTCGAATGTAAATGCTTCTTCCCGTTAAAGTACAGGGCCCACTCTTGTAGTCTGGAGCGTCAACATACTTGTGATATACATGTACAAGGTGAGCATGAGGCAGGTAAACAAAGGTAATTGAAGGATAAAAACAGATAAAATTGTGACTGAGGTATGTCTAGTGGAGAGCAGACATGGGTAAATCGATTAAAGTAATCATAATGATTAATAATCGATTACTTTTTTGCATTAATCATCATTAATCAGTAATCATGGATTTTTCTGATTAATGATTAATAATTTAATCGATTATTGATCAAAAAAGGCAGTAATCATGATTATTTTACGATTACTTTTTGATTACTTTAGGTTTAATATTTGTATTATTAACTTGATATAATATTAAATATCATACTATATGAGACTGACCAACAGAAATAAATTAACAGGATGCAAATTAAATGTAATATATCAAGTGCATCTACTTGAAGTTATCAATTATAAATAAACTAAGTAAGTTTTTTACTAAATTGATTTGATGTACATATAAGTTATTTGCAAGTAAGTTGAAGTATCAAATATAAAAACAAGAGGGCCATGATGGCCCAATATCGCTCACCTGATTATAAACCCTGCACAATTTTCACCCAAAGGAACAATTTGAACATCTTGGTAGAAAACCACAAGATGATGCTACATACCAATTATCAAAACTCTATGCAGTGTAGTTTTAGGCAAGAAGATATTAATATGTTTTCCCTATATAAGTCTATGTAAAACGGTGACCCCCTTTTTTGAGTGGGGCCAATTTTGACCCCAGGGGCATAATTGGAAAAATCTTGGTAGAGGACCACTAGATGATGCTACATACCAAATATCAAAGCTCTATGCAGTGTAGTTTTAGACAAGAAGATTTTTATATGTTTTCCCTATATAAGTCTAAGTAAAATGGTGACCCCTAGGGTGGGGCCAATTTTGACCCGAGGGAAATAATTTGAACAATCTTTGAAGAGGACCTCTAGCTGAGTCTACATACCAAATATGAAAGCCCTGGGCCAAGCAATTTCGGAGAAGAAGATTTTTTAAAGTTTTCTCTATATTACTCTATGTAAAACTAAGGGCCCCCGGGGCGGGGCCAATTTTGACCCCAGGGGCATAATTTGCACAATCTTGGTAGGGGACCACCAGATGATGCTACATACCAAATATCAAAGCTCTTAGGCATTGTAGTTTTAGACAAGAAGATTTTTATATGTTTTCCCTATATAAGTCTAAGTAAAATGGTGACCCCTAGGGTGGGGCCAATTTTGACCCGAGGGAAATAATTTGAACAATCTTTGAAGAGGACCTCTAGCTGAGTCTACATACCAAATATGAAAGCCCTGGGCCAAGCAATTTCGGAGAAGAAGATTTTTTAAAGTTTTCTCTATATTACAATGTACTCTATGTAAAACTAAGGGCCCCCGGGGCGGGGCCAATTTTGACCCCAGGGACATAATTTGAACAATATTTGTAGAGGACCTCTAGCTGAGTCTACATACCAAATATGAAAGCCCTGGGCCAAGCTGTTTCGGAGAAGAAGATTTTTTAAGGTTTCCCCTATATAACTCTATGTAAAACTAAGGGCCCCCGGGGCGGTGCCAATTTTGACCCCAGGGACATAATTTGAACAATCTTTGTAGAGGACCCCAAGGTGATGCTTCATACCAAATATGAAAGCTCTAGGCCTTATGGTTTCAGAGAAGAAGATTTTTGAAGTTTCCTTTTTGAAAATCTATTTTTAGCCTGTGTGACCTAGTTATGCGACGGACTGGAATTTTTTTAACAACTTTGGTAGAGGTCCACCCATGGAACATTCCTGTAAAGTTTTATCAAATTTGGCCAAGCGGTTTAGGAGGAGAAGTCGTTTGAAGAAATTGTTGACGGACGCACGACGCACGCCGCACGACGGACGACGGACATCTCGGTATGACAAAACCTCACCATGACCACATTGTGGTCAGGTGAGCTAAAAATTCATCAATCTGCATTTTAAGTAAAGTAATATGGCTATACTAGCAATAATTGTTGTCTATGTATAGGATAGAACATGAGTAAGTGTTGGGTATGAAAACTAAATCGAGCTCTGCGAGATTTTATGTTTTCATACCCAACACTTACGAGAGATCTATCTGTCTTAGACCACAGCTAAAAATGTTAGTTTCTCAGGTACAATTTGCACAACAATCAACTACTTAATACTATGATTAATACTTAGTAAACACAATATCCCCAAATCGTTTACATTAGCCATTCATAAAATAAAATCAAGGAATGTTTGGTGCACGGGTATTTTGTTTTTTGGTTGGTAACATTCCATTGGTCAACTTTCTTTCTGTATCGTACATATTTTACATATCTTTTTAAAGCAAGTGTACATGCATGTGTTTTTAAAAACAAGTAGTGGAATTCGATTTACTTGATGAAACTACTAGTATGTTTTTGGAGTTTGAGGACGTAACCGCGGTTACGCAGATCAAGCATCTCCCATCCTGAGACCTTTTAGTCATAGATCTGAACGAAAATCAAAGGTTTAAAGACGTGCAACATCATTCAGAACAGTTTCCGCCATAAGAGACCAGAAAGCAACATTCTTGGACATGTTCAGCATACGCAATATGCACAATGACGTAATTCTAAGTTATTACCAGGGCTACTTTTTCATCATTTAAATATACAGGGTATCCGACTATATAAAAACAATTTTGACGAACAAGCAATACTGTAACTTATCATCCAAACTACAAACGCCATCGAAGACGCCTCCATCGCCTCAGCCTACAGCTGAACTAGTCGTCTCGGCAACGGTTATCAAGGCCGAGTCTGCTGGCTTGCCAGACCCAAATGCTATTGTGATAGTAGTATACCTGACTGTATATCTGCTATTATTGGTTTTCAACGGCGGCAGAAATATGTCGATTACACTATAAAATCACCGGTCGAAACATTTGTGTAAGCAGTAGTAAAATGTAAAAATGTTATTAATATAGTTCTTTTTTCATTTTTGGCATACCGAGTTTGTAAAAGAGCAGAAAGCTCTTATGTTATAACTGAATAGTTCATTAATTAACAATGATTTAATTTTTTTTTTAGATAAACTTAACTGCTTAAATAGTATTTAAGTGCATGTATATGTTTTATAATCTATACTATTGTAATTCTTACTGCTTCAGCAATAAATTATTCTGTATTTTAATGATACTTTACTCTAGTTACACAAAATATAGATATAAAGTAACATAACAATTTTAAGTCATTGAAAATGACGCTTCATCCTCTTTAAACTCTATGTTTGAGGTTTGTATTGGATATATGCATGCTATAAATTCCTGACTTGATGGATTATTTTGCTTAGCCTAAATAGTATTGGATAAATCAATGTAAGTCTATATACAACACTTTTTCTATATACCACAAAAAAGTGTTGTATAAAAAATTTTATGGGATTTATTCAACACTTTTTCTGCTCGTTGATTGGTCAGTTACAGTAAGCTGTGGTCTAAAAATGTTTTTAACATGTCAAAAATTACACTTTAATCCTTTTTAGTAGATCTTTGTCTATAATGTGTCAAACATTACATATTATCCCTTTATATGGTGTGACAATTATCACCTAATATAGTTGTACCCAATGTCATGCTCAGAGCTACAATATACCAGTCCTGTACATTGCCTGGGGCAAAGTCACAATGGGGAAAGATGAACTCTTATTGTATATTTGGGGTACTGTAATGCCCTTGTCAAAATTATATTTGTACCAGTTTAAGTTATTACTTGCACACTGAGTAGAACTTTCATACTTGTATTTTAGCCTGTAAGTTTCTTATACTTAACGTTGTTTGGAAACTAGTTAGAACCCTTGAAGTAAGAAAAATGTTTCTCTGATTAAATTGCACTTTTTGCAGGGGTAGACACTATCTATATAATAGTATATTGGTCTGACTGGTCTGATAGTAAATAAGAATAAAATTTGTAACGGAAACAGCTACGGGTTCTTCAAGACTTTCACTGGCCTCAGTTATTATAAATCACTTTGCAAATTTATACAAATACTCAATATTAATTCCAGGAATCCAGATTACGCTTTGAATTATGCAAGTTTTATTCTGCAGCATTCAAATATTACCTTGACTTTTAAGCCTTGGTTTATCAATCCTGTTTTAATAGTATTTAAAGTTACATTTTATTAGTTTAATGAACATACTAAAATAAAGATTACCCCCCCCCCCCTTATCAATGTTACTTGATTTTAACTTAATTAACATGATTTCATTCTGTTCAAATTTTCAAAAGTAATCATTAATCAATCGATTACTTCAATTGATGATTAATAATTTAATCGATTAACAGTAATTTGCTTGGTAATCGATTAATAATCGATTATCCAAAAATGTCTAAACAATCGATTACTTTTCAAAGTAATCGAACCCATGTCTGGTGGAGAGTGGCCACTCCAGCCTTGAAGCTGTTTAAGGTCAGGGACATGACAATGGCTTTCGATGACTGGATATAAGGCAGGAGGAAGTCAGTGTCTGTCCGGCAATATAGCAAGAAGTGGAAGGCTGCTGGATGTAGGGGTGCCAACAGGGCAAAATTCAAAATTAGGAACATTATAAGTGGCCGAACATCTTTGCTAAATATGGGGCCTTCAATGACATTATTTACACATTTAACTCTGTTTTTATTAAAGAAAACCCTTCTGAGCAGATTGAATTTACCATATCTTTGCTACTTCTTGAGATAGTTTCATCAAATAACTTTTATTTTGGTCAGGAGGCATTGTCTTTTCATAAATGATAAATTGGGATTAATCAGGAAAATTGACACACTGTGGATGGAAGAAGTTCAAGGATTTCAACAAAGTTGTGTGTAAATCTGTACATGAGTAGCAGTTCGACTTCATCTCTCATTCTCAGACATTCCGAAAAGTATTTTGACATTACTGGACATTCGGTCCAGTAATCTTGGAAAAATCACTGGACCGAACCAGTTTTCACTGGACCGAATGTAAATCAGAAAAAAAGACAATTTGTTCACAATTTTTTAATTTCCTAAACATCAACCCCCAGTATGGTGTTTGTCTCGGTGTCAAGACGCAACCACGGCCTGTTTTCTTGCCAAACTGTACTAAATTTACGCTCTGGCCGATGCTGCTCGTATTTTTTATCCTTCTTCGCAGATGAATCAACTTTGGATGGATTATAACGTTTTTGGCCAGGCTTAGCCCCTTCAAAATATCGTAATCCGCTCATTTTAACGGTCGCGAAAATGAATAATTTCTTACCGGAAGTTCGTGTTTGTTTATATGCCGTACTGAAAAGGGGAGACTACACCTTCGAAAATATTCTGTGTTTCTATCCTGATTCGCTAGTAGACGGAAATTTATTGATGAATACATAAATAAATCATAATTACCTATAATTACCTATTATTTCAATGCTAGTTATAATCGTAAATCGATTGTTCGGGCAAGAGTTTAATGTAAAATCTGTAAATAATTACCGGACAGCCGGACCGGCTGGGATGGAATTTAACCCGGACCGAACGAAATTTCACCGGTCAGGTCCGTCGGACCGGCACTTTTCGGAATGTCTGCATTCTCTGCACTGTCATCTGGGTGGTGCTATTTGTTCGTCTTAAGTCCCAAGTGACATAGGGGGCTGCTCGTCTGTCAGAACCACTTCCAACACTGTGATGTTGCTGGTGGTTTGTGGATCCCTAGCCGGAGATGCATAATCAATAGTTGGCCGCACCAGCATCTTGAAGCACTGCACCTTTGTACTTGTAGGCTGGTGATGTTTCTCCTGAGCAATGAGAGTTTGAGCGTACAGTATGAGGTAGTTAAATCTGTGACCTCTGATTCATTGCAGTGGTTGGTAAAAGGTATGTGGCAGGGACATCAACAAAGTTGTATACAACCGGATACATATCATAGTAACCCATGCTTGAGCTCAGCGCTCCTGTAGTGAGGGCCATTAATTGCAGTTGGTCGAGCATGGCAGTGATACTTCTGAAGTCTAAGAAGCCCTGTGCTCAAAGACTCAAGCTTCCTGACATTTTGTCAGAGGTTGAACTGAATAGATCTACCGATTGTATGTTAAAAGACATGCACCGATAGAAACGGGAGTAACTCTTGACCTGTCAACTTGACCATGGTTGATCATCTTATGCGTGATTTTGTAAATATCAACTTTTTTATCGTGTATTTTGAGCTTATTTTTCACTGAGATATTGCCAGTGGCAAACGATCTACTCAGTTGCTTAATAACACATAGAAAACATTAAGTGCCCCGATAGAGCGAGAATCTACGCAACTTTGTTGTCGCGAAATTTATCGTAAAAATAACGGTGCGATTAAACGACTTTATAGATGCTAATTATCTTATACCTTCGGAATTGAATCTTCACAAGACTTCTGCCACATTTGCAGTCGACAAAGTCGTTCATTTAATCGGTTTCATTCCAAATTCAAGACCTGCAGCAGACGCACAATGAAAACAGACGCTGCGCGAGACTGAAGTACGGTGTCGTTGTTCAATTCTTCCATGCAGAAAGATCCGGTGTATCTACTAAACGCCAGTATCTGCCGTACCTGTTTTCAGAAACAAAAAAGTCCTGCCTGTGGTAAATTAACTGTCCCCAACATAAAAAAACTTTGTATGGGTATTTAATACCACTTCTGTTCTCCAGGTGGAGAATCTATTGTTCTTTAAATTCTTTAGGCATACTGTTACTACAGCATGTGTATACATACTGTATATATCATGGATCTAACTCAAATTTCCACATGAATTCCAAATGTATTTTTAACACTTAGATCTAGATCTACTTACATGTAGATCCATTTTATACACTCTATATTTTAGGTTGACTGTGAAACTAATACTTTAAATAAATTATAAACACCTCATATCTGATGGTATATACATTAATTGACACAAGATATAAGAGACACAAGCTTATAGGGTATCGCAGATACAAAATTCCTCCATCTAGGTTTTATGCCAGGCATAGTAATTAACAAGGGAACAATACGAAGCATGACCAGGTCTACAACTTCGACACTTCTCTTTACATGGTCAGTTCTCAACCATTGAGGTAAACAAGCGCCTACACAAAACTTGCCGCTACATGTTATTAGATATTTTACATCCTTTTGTTTGTTTATTCAGGTTTTTCATAATTATAAGACGGTTTATTCATTTAACCAGTTTTCATAGACTTTTACATAACCAGTACAGTCAGTACTAACTTACCCTTCCATATATTGGAACCATCATCTACTCCTCTATCAGCAACTTCTCCACATGTGGAGGAAAATTTACTTTTACAAAAAGGAATTGAATCCAGATTACCGGGTTTCAAAATTCAGCACATTGAGCATGACTCCAGCTTAAAACACAGGAGGACAACATTACTGGTACCATTCCTAGTATGATGCAGCCTCAGATGGAACCTGTGAGCTGCTATACTTAGGCACACACTCATCTACTAAGATATTAAAACAGTTGATTTTTACCAGTTTTACTAAAATCATATTTTTTTATACTTTGCGAATAACCAAATTTCCTATGAAAAACATACGGTTTTTTCATCATGTAAAACGCATGAAAAATTATACATATGTTTTTCATATGAAAAACATGCGTTAACCATGCGTTTGACTAAACGTATGTTTTTCATACGTTACATGGTTTTCATACGTCAGTAAACGTATGAAAAACATACGGTTTTTGACGTATGTTTTTCATGCGTTGTGAAAAACGCATGAAAAACATGCGTTTCTCATATGAAAAACATATGGTGTAAGAAACGTATGGTAAACATGCGTGGAAGTTTTTCCTGTGTACAGATGATGACCAATCAGAAACTGTTGGCAGGTAAAATGATCATTATTGAATTATTGCCTAATATGTCTGGTCCAATTGAGATCTAAATATACCTATCATCAAGTAAATGAGTGTTATGGTGAAGGGGGAGTAACTGCTTCGAACCCAAACCTATTTCTAAGTACATGGAAAATATTATTTTTTAAACGTTCAAAACATTCTGCAAATTGTGATATGCAACTAAATACTTCATGAAAGTAAAAATCTAATACAATGAATAGTATATGAGAATTTCACTTTGTAATGAATGGATTCAGGCTGGTATTCACAAAGCATTTTAGAGAAGAACTTAAACAGTTTGACCTAATTTAACAATTTGTGCAGTGCATATCATTTCCTCAAAATTAAAGATTAACCAATGTTAGGAAACGTCACCAATAATATATTTATAACTCAAAATTAAATACATCCACACACCTTTTTAAAATATCTTTTTGTTTTTCTTTACAGTCCTCTAAGCTATTAGCGAGTTGTTCTGCCTTATCTGAGAGTATATTAGTGTTAGACTGTAACTGTGTTAAATCTTCATCTTGTTGTACCTTCTGATCCTTCAGTATACCACATCTAAAATACATGGTAAATATGTAATACAATACTGCATTCAGTTAACGCTTATGCCCCGGTGGAAGCCTTCTCTATAATAAATAGCTAAGTCATTCAGGGGCCATAATTCTGTTGAAATGTTGGATAGTGCTACATGGCTTTGACAATGTAATGTGTCTATGATGGTAAACAAGTATGCCAAGTTTGAAAGTAATCCATTGAGGCACTTAAAAAAGATTTGAGTTTTAACATTTTGTGGCGGACAAACAAATGAGCAGTTGCTATATGCCTCCGAATCAGTAGATGCAGGGGCATAAAAAGCTATTACTGAAGATTATGAAAATACCCCTCAGATGGCACTTGTCCCAAAAAGTTTCGAACACCCCTCAAGTGGTCATGTAACTTGTAATAAAGGGACATCTAATCACGTGATCTGACGGACTTCTTCTTAAAGCGGAGTCGCTGGCTGGAACTCTGTACCAGAGAATGAGGTTTTCCTATTTAGATGAGCTTCAGTCGATCAATAATTGTTCTACGACTTTCTTGCGTGCACATGACATTATGAAGATGTCCGACGTTGTTGTTTTGTCGTGACATCAGTGAACGAACGTGACGTTACGCACAAATAATGAAAAGGCGAATAAATAGTCCCGACTTTAATTCCCTTTTTAAAGCAGATGTAGTGACCAAATAAATAGAATAATAGGTTAGTGCCGTGGAGTGAGTAAAAGTTTATCCCGCTCGGCTGCGGAAATTATCAAATTTGCCTAAGGCTCACCCGATAAATTCCTCCCCCTTGCCAGATAAACTTACTCATCAACGGCACTAACCTATTATTCTCTATGTAATTATTTAGAAGAACAGTATAACCCCTTAAGCCCTTTGTAGAAAACAACCTCTCTGTAACAACACAATCCAAATTTCTCTAAACTGACTCTACTCTTAAAATAAACTTTTGTAGAGCAACAACCTCTACACAAAGGCCAATATATGCAGCTCACAAAGGGTGTACGGAGGTTATACCATATTGTACAGTACTACCTTCTTTTTAGTTCTTGTCTAGCCAGATCCTGTTTCTGTATATATTCTTCCCGGAATACTTGAGTGGCTCGACTCAACAGCTGAAAACATTCTTGTTGACTAATGTCTGTATTTGTACCCGATCTGTAAAGGTATCACAGTTCATATAAATAAGAGCACAGCCTCTTAGTGCTTGATGCTAGACTTTCTCATACTTGATGGTACACTTGCTCATCTGTGATCCAAAGCTCCAAATATAACAAGGACAGATTACTCCATAAATAAAGGTCACAGGGTTACTGAATAACTATGTTGAGTTTCAAGTGGATAACTTTGACAAACTTAAAGAAAATTGTTCTGATAATGAACTTAATCCACACACACATGCCAATACAGTCAAAACAGAAGCTCAACATTTTTTCATCGAAATCCTGCTTCTGCAGAGCAACCTCTTTTTAAAAAAAACAACATTCTGTTCCATAAGTAACTATTTAATATAAATATACAGTGGAAATAGTAAATTCTGAATATGTTTGAATATTTGACTGATAAGACTTACTTGAGGAGTGGGTTGGAGGCATTTTTCTGTAAGACCCGCTTTATTCTATGATCAAATGGTTCCTTTGATATCTTCCTGATAGGTGAGGGTATAGTCTGTCCACTGTGTGAGGATAACAATGTTGTATCGTTTGTTAAATATCTCATATCACTGAAATACAAAACACACAACAAATAAGACAAAGACAATGTGATAAAATACAGTTGATTTATTTTCACCAATCAAAAGTACATTCGTTGAGCATAAACACAGAGGTACATTATTATTTTAAAAATTCTTATTAGACATCGGTGGCATAAATACCAGCAATTTTTAAAATTTCAAAGTAGAGATCCATATTTAATTGTTGGCAAATATTTATGACCTATAGATGAAATTGTAACAATTTTAGTGAATTAACCAATATTTTCATGTCACTCACTAAACCACCTCTTGTACAGTAATTATTTCTAATGTTTCCAATTATTTCAAAGGGAAGGGGGGGGTCAAAGGGGTGGGGGATTATACTAGATACACTGACTGTACCTTAGTCTGAGACACTGGAACTCATAGTCACTGGATAAAGCCAACAGTATAGTTCCAACTGTTGTATCCTTAACTTGTGCCAATCCAAGTACAGGAGAGTTAGGACTGAAAGTAAATACATGTACAGTACACAAACAAAGATTAAGGTTATGTATAAATCAAGGTTCAAACTCATTTTCTCCTCAAAAATTTTCAAGGGGAAATTAATTTTTTTTACTGGGATGGGGTTAAAGTTTAATGAAATCAAATGCATAGATTCATAAAAATAAGTACCATTAATATAAACTTGTATTTCTAATATATCCTACCCTACAATACAAATACAGATAAGAAAACAGGTAAACTTTCTACAATTTAATTCTTGCTACAGGGAAATTTGAGTGATAAAACGTTTTTTTAAGCAAACTTCAAGGAATTTTCAATGCTTAACATCAATTCAAGGATTTCGGGACATTGAGCATAAATTGGAGTATTTCCGAAGATTTAGCATAAATTGAAGGGTTTTCAAGGCTTGAATGAACCAAGGCTTAAATCAAGACGGTGAACATACCTGTTAGGTAAAGGTTTGGTACAGATAAGATGTTCTACAATAGAACATTGATGAGATGGTAACACATCCTCTTCTTCCTCTGAAATACAAATAATCAGGAATTATAAGTAATACAGAAGTCCCCTACCTGGTTTCCAGGGTGTCAATATTTCGGTTGCCATGTTAACCACAATTTTTGTCAGAATCAAAAAATAATTAGACATGCATAATCTCCTTATTAGTCCCTATCCACATACCATGTTTCATAGACATAGCTCGAAAACTGTTTGCGTTATGGCAGGATTCAGATTTTCTTGACGGACAGACTGACTGAGGGACGGCAAACCTATAGTCCCCTCCAGTTGAAAACCAGTAGGGGCCTAATAAACAGTCAAATCAAGTAACACTAGCAATGTGTAAGACACAGGTGCCCCCATTTTAGCACATATCATTGAAATGGGGAAAAGAAGAGGGGATTTTTAATGAAATTGACACAGGAAACATTCCATCTTTTCACCTTCACATTCAGGGTGATCATATGTGAAAGTTTTAAGAAATTCTACCCAACGGTTTGTGAGTATCTCAACACCCAAAATTTTTCACTTTGGGGTATACAGAAAAGGTAAAGAAGGGCCATAACTCAGGTAAAAATTGTAAAAGTTTGAAAAATTCCGCTCATCAGTTTGTGTTGAGTACAACACACAATTGAGTACAACACACAAGAATTGCGTTACATACGGACAGCACCAATGCTATATGCCACCCACTTATAAATAAGTGAGACGGGGCACAACAACTGAAGAATGATACTGCTAACAAGACTGAGGATTTTGCCTATATAGACAAAGATCAAGAATAGCATAAAGTTTGATATACCTATGAAACTGTAAACAAGTAAAGAAAATAACACTAATTAGCTTAATACATAATTGCATGCTTAAGGTAAATAACCACTAAATGCCTACGCGGACCAAATTCAGATACAGTCAAATAGTCCGTTTAAAAACTTTAAAGCGACTGGAAATGGGGGTATGTCTTGACAAATCAGCATCAGAATCATGAAATTGGTGTTAAATGCTTTGTATGCATGTATGTGATGTAGTGAAATGGTTTTATTCAGAAATATTTTGTATTCTGGCTTAAATATGAAAGTGAAAGTAAGGTTGGGGCTAACGGACAGTGAGTAAATCCGTACATGTGAGAAAATCTGTTCACCGCGTTTGACGAACCAAATTTTTCTTATATAATACATGACCCCCTACTTTTTTTTCATTTTCTTCAAGCTGGATGCTATTTCTATTGATTAAAAGATTTTGAGAGGGCCCCATGGACAAAAAGTTGACATTTTTTTGGCTGACCAAGGTCACTTTACATTGAGTTAAAGAACAACTCTATTTGGTGGTTTGTGACCTAAAGACATGCAAAATTCCTTCAAAATCATGTTTTCATTTTTTTGCATTTAAATGAATGGAAATGCACTCAAGATGGGATTTTAACCATTTTTATCTGTGTAAAATGTCTAAAAAAGTGAAAATTTAGATTTTTATCATGAAAAATCCAGAAAAGTTCAGATTTATTTTTTCTTAAATTGACATTTTTATGTGAATGTTGCCCTTATTTTAGTATCAGACACGGATAATTGTGATTAAATATGAAGAATAAACATATTATTAGGCATCTAAAGCCAAATTAGGGTTCAGAATACCATTTTAGCACAAACACAACCCCATTCCACGTCACTACTCATACCATTTGACAGGCGCTGACCAAATTTCTCCTTAAAGGCGCATATGCGGGTTTGTAATATTTTCTGGATTTCATGCCCAATTTGTCGAGAAATGATTGTTTTGTGCTGCATATATATAGTAGCATTGAAAAAAGTGCAAAAAACACTTAAACAACCCAAAAAGGGTTGCCTTAAGGTAAATAACCACTAAATGCCTACGCGGACCAAATTCAGATACAGTCAAATAGTCCGTTTAAAAACTTTAAAGCGACTGGAAATGGGGGTATGTCTTGACAAATCAGCATCAGAATCATGAAATTGGTGTTAAATGCTTTGTATGCATGTATGTGATGTAGTGAAATGGTTTTATTCAGAAATATTTTGTATTCTGGCTTAAATATGAAAGTGAAAGTAAGGTTGGGGCTAACGGACAGTGAGTAAATCCGTACATGTGAGAAAATCTGTTCACCGCGTTTGACGAACCAAATTTTTCTTATATAATACATGACCCCCTACTTTTTTTTCATTTTCTTCAAGCTGGATGCTATTTCTATTGATTAAAAGATTTTGAGAGGGCCCCATGGACAAAAAGTTGACATTTTTTTGGCTGACCAAGGTCACTTTACATTGAGTTAAAGAACAACTCTATTTGGTGGTTTGTGACCTAAAATCATGTCAGAATCAAAATAACAATTTCCGAAGTTGTAGTATAATTTTCATTTCACAATGGTTTGTCATTCTGATGTTTTGTTATTAACCACACATGCCTACGACTCTCCTCAAAATTTCTGCGTGTCAGAACTCCAAACTATAGTATAACAGCAGGTATAATATGTTTTTCTTACTAGTTCTAACTATGACGCTTTGCAAAAACCAGTCATAGTCTAAGAGTTGTAATTAGGATCAAATTAACCAAAATGAAGCAAGTTATTTACCTTCGGACAAAAACTTCTCAAATTTGGTAACCCATGGCAACACCAATGAGTGGACACCGGCTGCATGTAAACAATGATATCTGTAACAACTAGATGTATCTGAAAATATACATACATACAGTACTTTGATTAAACAAGAATTTCACATGAATTGTTGACTGACAGACACATTGATGGACAATGCGCTGGCTTAGAATGAGAAGGTTGTAAGTACAAAATCGTTATTTAGAGAAAACAAGGAAAAACTTTCCGAAAATTACTCTTTACTTATATATTATGGTAAAACAAGATGTTTCAACTTTTTGGTGAACATGACAAGTTTGGTGAACATGACAAGTTTGGTGAACATGACAAGTTTGGAGAACATGAAAAGTTTTGAAGCGCCTTTTTTATATGTATCTGAGTCCTGTTCATTCTAAGCCAGCGAAAAAGCGATCACAAAATCTCATCCAGTCAGGTGAGCTCAAAGGTGTATTCAATGAGGAGGGGAAAGGGGTCAAATTTCAGCCCCAAAAATTGAGGACCCTGATAGGGATAACTTGGCTCTGTACTAACCAAAAATGAATCATGGGAATGGTTCCAGAGGAGCGTTTAGACTGTAGGAGCGACAGTGAATGATATAAACTGAATTATACATAAATTATATATTGAATTATTCATTATGCATTCAAAACCTGCGACATATTCACATAACAACTTTGTGGTTATTATGTGACCTTTAACCCCGAGACAAAACTTTGTGGTTATTCATGACCTTTAACCTTTTATCAAGTACTTGATATGGCAAACCAGTCAGTATTTGTGACAAGTTACAAGCGAAGCAGTTTGAAATTAATTTCAATAATTATACACCGAGTTAATTGTTTAAGTGACACGTTTATTGTTTTATCGGAGAAACATCTGTCCAACATAGACAATTACTTATTTTGTCATGAGAGGAAGACGTATTGCAGATGTTCTTTATCGTAAAATCTGAATTTTTGCATGATACTTTTTTTCAAACGTGTTACTCTTAAGAAAATCGAAAGCGAAGTTAAATTTTTGAGATTTTGAAAATTCAGAAATAAAGTATTTTCTATTATTTTACAACGCTAGTTTAAGTTCACGAGAGTGAAATTTTCCCAAGCTTATCAATTCCATGAATATAGCGAAAAATTAATCCCTTACAAAATTTTCTGAAGTTTGCAATAGACTGTAGGTGCAATTAGGATAAACTCTGATTTGATTTATCTACCTTTCTAATGAATATAAATATAAGATACTAAAGTATAGTACAAATAAATGAACCTTAGATGAATGGTTATGAGCGATCATGTTTTTATTGAATTGGTGAAAATTTCGTTTATCACACATTTGACCTTGCAGGTCTTGCCGTATCACCCACCTGTAAAGTATATTGAATTAAAACATTCAGTTTCTTTTTTTAGTTAAAAAGTCCCCTACTTGGAGTAAAATTAATATCCCCTCTAAACAGCTGCAGACCCCTTCTAAAAAGTAGTGTAAGGGCACTGCTAGGTGTTTTTTTCTGACCCTGAACGTTAATGCCATGTATAACATTGAAGGATGAGGGCGAAAAAATATTCAAAATTTTCTTTCAAGTGATATTGCCATAAATCAATCAGGCAAAAAACATGTCCCGATCAACTACTAGTAACAAACGTCTTAAAACAACAGTAGCTGTTTCATAACCACATACAGAGTTACGATCATTTTGCTCTAAATCCCCAAGACAAGTATATATGCTTAATACCAAGCCTGAACAAAAATTCATCAAAGGGCCGACTCACTTAAAGCAATTTACAATAATATAATAACAATTAGTTATAATAGGTAGAAAGATGTCAGTTTTATTTTGTCCTTTAAGACAAATGAGTCCAATATCAAGTAACTTAGACAGTTGTCAAATAATCTCCACGAATATGATTTGTATACTGGATACTGACATCGTGCGAGTTCGTTATATAGTCATAAGATAAACCACATTAATACACGTCATTATCAGGTCAAAGGTTGATTTTGTTAACGTCAATGGATATTCAGACAATAATGCAAGGGCTTGGAGCAAAACTATTGTGTGTGCCACTATAAATCAACGTAGATAACACAGTTTTGCACTGAGCTCTCGATATTATTATTATTATGGAGTTCTTACTCGCTCATGGTTAAATGAATTTAGGAAAGGCAATTTTTATCTTAATTAATGAGAGACAGGACTGTTATAGGTATTGATATTAATTACACGTGTCTATAAAAGAATGTTAATTAACAGAGAAAAAACAATTAATTATCATAGTTTTATTGCTTCGAGGAGTTAGGCATCTGACAACACGTTTTATAAAACATTTGACGGGATTTATTGTTTATGTGGTAATATACATTTGAAAACAACAAGTGTGAAAATACACATTAATAAGGCGACTATATTTATTCAACAGATATTTAACTACCTGCCCCTTGGGTGGGATAGTCTTAACTTCACTCATTAACACAAATTTCTTCAAAATCATGCTAAATTCCTCATTTGGCAACCTGCTGATGTTTCCCTAAAATTCGGCCCCCAAAACGCCTTATACACAATACCCGCTGTTGTAAAGATGAGAAAATATATAAATCTATAAACACAGATCATTGACCCTAACAAGAAGGATAATTTAGACAAAAGCGTATATCTCCCATAAAGGGCTGTAACTCTGACAAACATTATCAGACGTAAAATTGATAATTTTGTGCTGAATTTTACCATTCCTTTTTTATTTAAATATACATTCGAAATTGAAAGCAAAATTGACCCATCAGGTCAGAAAACTGTGTTGGTCCAAATGTTACTTTTTAGGGGATTCAGGGGCCAAAGGCATGAAAGTTATCCCGATAAAGTTTCCCAGTTTTGTGAGAGAATGGTACTGCTCTTAAATGGCTATGATTGAAATCAAAACAAGACAGAACTCATGTTGTGTGTCCCCTGAGTTTTGTTTGAGTGTTATGTGGGTTACAGATTCACAAGGTCTACGGACCACAACTAGGATGTATTTAAGTGTTAATTCCTAAGTCAAGTACATAACAATTCCTTAATTTTACATGTACTTATTCACATTGGTGGTTTTTTGTACAATCAAGCAAAAACAAACAAAAAATGGCCATCAAACTCAAGACCACATATACACTGATTAATAGAAAATATCCTAATAAAAGTTTTGTAAGGCCTAATATAAATATAGCTTGTTTCCCCTCCTTCTTCTTAGCAGACAAAAATGTTCCAAAAAACTTTCCTATCTTTCAAGAAAGCAAAATAAAAAAATTTGGAACAAAATAAGCTTAAGTCTCGCAATATTACTTCTGTAAAAAAAACACTTCATACATATCTCAACCTTTAATGACATAGGCTGGAGGGAAAAACAAACACTATGTTACGTTTGGCCTAAAACAAGTGAAGGAAACCCTTGTCACCTTTTCACTAAAAATACAGTTCATTAAAGATACAGTGTTTTCTGTCAGTGGCGTATCAACCTTTAACCAACTTTTTTCTCATTTGTACAAAAATGTTCAAAAAACATTATCAGGAAATATAATAATTACTGTTAACATTGAACATTTACCTAGACCTATATTTATATTACTTTTTTCAGGAAATACAAAAGTAACAATTACTGTAAACACTTCAATTATCAAGGTCTTAGGGGTAGAACTGTGGCCGTGTGGTTAGCGCTATGGACTACCAATCGGGAGGTTCCAGGTTCGAGTTCAGTCTGGAACAGTAGAAATTTCAGACACACTTTTTATTGTTTGCTATTTGAGATGAACTGGATGAAGTGACGTCCCAGCAGTATTATCACTTTGATGAACACAGGGGTCAATTAGGAAAGAGCTAGAGCAGCTCACCCAGATGCCTTGTACATAGAGAAACTCGGGTCCCTGTCCGGTGAGAACAATGTTATCAGGCGAGGTGATATCTTTCGGGTGGCGAGGTTTACCGAGCCATCCCGGGCGATATCGCCAAGCCTGATAACATTGTTCTCACCGGACCGGGACCCGAGTTTCTATTTCTCATGAAACCAACAACGGGACACAATTTAGAGGCATATTTTTTAATTTTAAACTGGAGTTGTCGATCGTCCTTAGACCGCCCGCCGATTAACACAACTTCATTTGCTTCCGTACACAAAATATAGTTCTCAATTCTACGCTGTTCAATTAACAAAAATATTTAAAAAATAAATAAGATCTATTTCAGTTTTTAGTCAAAACGAGAAATCTAAGCAAATTATAAGTATTACCAAAATAAGAACATCGTGTCGTTAAAGTAGAATAAAATTCCGCTCATGAATTTGATGTTTTTTTCTTCTGGATGATGCATCAATGAAACGTCATCAATGACGTAGTGTGTGTGGAGAAGGTCGCTAATTATGTCAAACTTTCTTATGTTATGCATCACACAATGACAAATACGGATTGATTTAAATACTGGATTGTGTGTGGCAACGGACAGTGCAAAATTTTATCCCGTGAAATGGAAAAAACTTCAAGAATGAACAATTTAGACATGCTTGTAGAACCGAGTGGGTGGAGAACAGTTTTCAACAAGATCAACTTAATCACGACAGAATGCTGATGAAAACAGATGGAAATACACAATGGTGAGTAAGACATTGGTTTGTTGAAGAGTCTATTAAAGTTTGTTCTATTTTTTGCATAAATTGTAGGGTTGTGTACTGAATGTAACAATGTTTTGATTCACAAAAAAAGCTCGGTGTCTCATGGTTTTCGTGTTGTAGGTCAACCTTCGCGAGTCGTGAAAATGAGATTAAAAATTCCTTTAGGCCAGATAACTGGATATAGAGCGGATAGCTATGACTATTTTAACGTTTATTTATCTTTGACGATGCTTAGCTAGTGTATTTATCTGTGTTTGTTGGTTTATTTCAGGGCCTTTCAAAACGATCGATCCGTGGGCGACCCGTATGAATTCAAGAACAATTACTGTGGCGTAGCCCTACCTGGCGAAGAAGCATTGCTAATCTGGAGTGTAAAACTAAACGTTGAATAAATAATAGCTATTAAATGCACAATTCCGTTGTTTTCAATGATATTTATGACAATTTAAGACGGAATGCCATATTGCAAAATAGTCCGTTATTTGTGGGCGGAGCCAAAAAGTGTTCTCAGGCTATTGACCTGAGAACACATACTTATCTCAGGTCATGTGTTATCAGGCAGTTACCATGGTAGTTGCATGAGAAAATAAAAACTTTCTGTCTCTTCCCTTGAAGCCGGTTGTTGGTTGCACACCAAGAACAAGAGACATACACTCCCCATGTAGACTCCACATCAGGTTAGCTTAGGTATCCCAATTACCAGGGGAAGTTAAAATGTCAAAGGGTGGCTAAACAACTGAAAGTGGCCCTTGAAAACTAGTAACTGAACTTTTTTCATATCAGTAGAGAACCTTGAAAAATATTTCTAACCTTTTATAAATATCTTCAACACATGTCTGGATCTTATAGCAAGCAGTGTATTGAATAATTAAGTACCATTAAGGATATTTCGAAATTCAGTACAGTAAACAATTGAATACCTTTAACCAATCGGATAGGACAGGTATATATATCTTCTATACATGTTTGAGATCCTTCTATCTGTGGTGTGGTCAGCGTCAACTCTAACTCTACCGTCTCATTGATATGTATCAACATTTCATCTGGTGCATGATATAGGCACGAGTCCTTCGAACTACCATATGATGATTCTGACTAAAATTGTAACACACAATCACTGCATTCTTCGCTTAATCAATGCTTTTAACAAATTAAATACACTCACTGTGAAGTACAAACACAAATAGAAAGAGCTGATATTGCACAATTGCATATGGAAATTAATATATTCAACAATAGAACCACCTTGTAATATATTCATGCATAAAGGTCAGGATCAAGTCAAATTCTTTGTACTATTGCAATACTTGCTCAGAAATTAGTGTTCTTGTCCTATAATTTGGCAACCAAGATTAAAATTTGTTTGAAAGCACTCGTATGCCTGTCTTATTTCAGCAGAAAGCTGGCTGGCAACTAAAGGTTATGCTCAGCAACAGCTGCAGGATTCTCAATAAGAGCAGGCTACAAGCAAACTTGACTGCTTAAAAATCATTTGGGCCAAATGAAAATGTGAAATTTATACACAATAAAATTTTAAGAAAATAGTTGAACTAAGGACCTTATAAGGCCTGTATGTGAAGCATTTTGGCCTGCTAAGTAAAAACTTATTGAGAACCCTGGGGTGGTATTCACAAAGAATCTTAAGGATAAGGTTAAGATTGTCCTTATCCTTAAATAATTTCCCTTAGCTAAGGATAAGGAATTTTTCAACCTTAAGATTCTCCTTATTTGCATTTAAGGAAATACTTAGCAAAGGATTTCCTTATCCTGATCTAAATAAATATTTTCACTTAAGTAATTCCTTAAACTCGTTGCCAAGCAATCTAGGTATTTCCCGTTCTTAAAATAGTAACGGAAGTGGAATTTCCATGCGCACTTGTCATTTTTCAGTAAAGCGATTCTGTTTATTTTACGGAACATATTTTAACCGTGTTTATCGCTATTGGCTGCTATTTTCGGATGTTCAATGTTTCAATGAATATATTATGTTTAATTATACATACATGCGACAGTTTCAACTCATAGTATGTAGTTTTCGAGTAGAATTACGTGCGTAGAGAAACTGGACTAATGTTCGGATAACATCGCGTTTTGGTTAATCCGAAATCCTGAAGTTATACGCGGTTTATTTACATACAATTGCGACTGACTAGACGGTCTTTGTCGCCGGAGCATCATACTTACGTTAGATCTATTAAAATCAGGCATTTGCAAGATGTATGCAGCTAGAATATGTGTGATGAAATACACAATTACACACTCATGTGATGATGTCAGTCATGCACTGAGCAATCTGGTGAAGAATCCAACTTTTCCTAAAAAAAGCTGGCGAGTCCTTAGTCCTCACTGCACACAATCAATTTCCAACAAACTACCTCTCCATCCCATAGAGCTACAAAAATTATGAAGCTCTATGTCCATCCGTAGTCAATAGAAGAACATGGCTTTTACATTCCAATGTTTTATTCATCAGCTTTTCAAGTACAAAATATATTGTGCCAATGATGTTGTGAAAGGCCACAGGCGGGAAAACGTGGTATGAGCCACATATGTTGATTACTCAGGTGCGCACAAATTGTCATTGCTATATAGATACAGAACTTACCAATTTTACAACTGAACTGTAGGCTAAACCAGTCAATGTTTATAAACATATTGACCTGGGCACACCATTTAGAGTACAGTTAGTCACATTTTTGTTGTCCAATTCACAGATCTGGAGTAATGGTGTGATATAGTGGTTAGTCAAATTTATAACTGTTGTGTTGTTGCAGGAGCTTGCATTATACATGTGGTTTAAAAACAGGGTTCCCACAAATTTTCTAAGACAAAATTCCCTTACTTTTCCCTGACCATACGGGAGTTTTCCCTGACTTTTTCAAATGACAGGCCTTTTTGCTACAGCAAAATAGCGCAATAGAAACACATTACTAGAGTGTGGAACAGAAAGGTTTTACATAGCAGTCTTAGGGCTGTTGATTGACCTAAAGTAGATCTAATCATTGTATGTTGTATTTGTATGTTTGATCTACTCAGAACCCTGGTAAAATCACTTCCTGTTACCCAAGTGGGGAGTGGTGGCCTAGAGGTAGGGGGCGCACTTCGGGATCAAGAGGTCCCAGGTGAAACCTCTGTCTGGACACTGGTTAATTTTCCAAGGGAGGCACAAATGTATTCATTTTTCAAAGGGTTGCATTATTCAAAAGGCTAAATATAATAAATTTGTGTGCAACAGATATTCCAGGTCTGCTCGATCCCCTCTTAAATGAAAGTTTATCACAAAGACATGCAGGTTATTATCAAATCCTTGAAGCAGGGCAGAAATCAATCATAATTCAATGTTTTTTTAACCAGTGTCCACACAAATTCATTTATTTTGCCTTGCTACTTTGTGATATACATGTATAGCTTGGCCAATATGACACGAGCCTGACCTTTTGATTAGCATAATTTAACAGTCGTGTCTATGTATACAACACCGATTGTATGTTTTTCTTAATTGGGGAGTATCACGAAGATGCTCGAGATCTAATACAAACACAAATTTGAAATACCGATATCGCATGATTTGCTTGCGGAAATTGATATATTCAAAGTAATAACCTTGTAATATATTCTTGCATAAAGGTCAGGCTCAGGTCAATATAGCCAAGCTATACTAATATTACAGTCCACAGAATTACGACAACTGATATATTGTGTATATTCCCCACAGTTGTGTGTTCATTAAAGAAGCGTATAGATATCTTCATCACTAAGATGCTCTTGATGTGTAATAAAAACACAAATCTAAAGGTAAAGATTTGCTTGCGATCATTAATGTTCTAAGAATAAATATTCATGAATAAAGGTCTGGATCACGTTGAATTCTCCGTGCTGTATAGTTGTACAAATATTTTTCAATCTGTAACTGTAAGACAACAAGAAATGCAAATATACAAGGTTTATCTTTATTTTTTATACAATATAAAACATACATATTTATACATAAACAATTACATGTATACAAATATAATATATACATTTTAAATATAATATAATTTTTTTAATTACAAGAGATTAAATTCAGAAATAAAGATTAAATCTTGTTAGTGTTCAAACTTTATTCTGATAATGGAAGGGCCATTACACTGATAACAGTACAATTATTTGTCACAAAATAAAATATATTAACCTTAAATCTATTGTGACTGCAGTTATCCTATGACTTTCGGACCATTTTTAAACAAAACACATAATCAATTTTCATAATCAAGAGAAATGAATCTGTTGTTAAAGCCAATATTTGACAGTGAAACTGGGCATGACCATTTCTGAGAATCTGCCGAGATGTAGATGGAAAAATGTACAAAACCAATTTATGTCAATCTTCCACATGAAGGCGCACAAAAATAGTTATTATAATAATAATAATTAATACATTTAATTAGAATTGGAAAATACACTTAATAAGGAACATTGATACCAATTATGAATTTATAAATAATCATTTAACAAGTATTTTAAATTAAAGATGATTTATATTAAAGATTTTGCTATTGAGACAGGTGAGCTAAAAATGTAACAAGAGCTGTAAGTATACAACAAATTTTGTAGCCATTGGTCTTTGGAATTTATTATAGACTACTACATCAATCATCATAATAAATGTTTGTTTTTTTCAAAAACACTCCACTCAGCTATATACATTAACAATGACTGGTTCACTTATCAGTTTTCCTGGAATCACTCTGACAAGGAACCAGCAAGGCAGCCACTTATTTTTATTTCAAGTCCTGAGTGAATTTAAGACAATAATAATTTAACTTTACTGTGATAAAGCGTGAAATAAAATTAATCTTTTACAAAAAATCAGGAAGCTATATTCATACACAGTACATGAAAAAATCAACAAATTCTGTTTATTATTTGCTTCACTTTCCCCTTCAAATGATAGTGTAATGCTCAATTGGTCACATTGAAATTCAGCCATTTCCCCTTTGTTCAGGGTACTCATAAAAGGTACCCTCCAATATGAAAAATCAGTGCAAAATTAGCACTTGTCCGGAAATTCATTATTGTTGATTCAGGCCACAGGTGGTAGTATCAGTGTTTGGTCCGCAAACGATTAAAAAAATAAAATAAATATTTAAAAAATCTGTCACTGATCATGAGCTAGTATATTATCAAGGTATAAAGCGTACTCTATGTCTATATGCCAAAGATTGTGGAACATTGCATCTCGTTGTTTCAGCATAAAATACGGGCGCTGAAGAAAAATCGCTATACAGGTCATTCAAATAAACTATAAGATATTCATTGGTACCGAAAATCTCATTCAATTGTATCTTATAACTGCAAAACAGCAAAACAGTGTTACTTTCGTTATTTAATTTCGCTCAAGGTCATTTTATTTATGCACTGGTTACCCGCTGCGCACACTGTATAGTAATAATTGTTGGGAACCAAGCCTATTGTAAGATGCAATGTTCCACAATCTTTGGACATAGACATATACTACGCTTTATACCTTATATACCATGGAGTTAGATAGACAATCGATATACATACGGTCGATGTAGTGTATAAGCTCAGTGACCGATTTTTTTCCCGAAACACTGATACTGCCACCTATGATTCAGGCAAGTAACTTTTGCAGTGACAGTGAGTGATTATGTATATACTATATAGTGTATTTTTTTATAGGGAAACTATTAAATTAACCTTCATCGGGCATGTAGTTTCAAATTTATTCTAAATTGACTGACTGCATTTCCCAATTTCAGAGGCAAAATTCTAAATCAGGTACAGTTTTACATGTGTTAGTATGCCGTGCTATTCATGCTAAAAAATGAAAGTTTTGTTAAGACTTATCGTGCAGAAACTTGTAATGATTTATTATTTAGGTGCAACGGCTATTTAATTTTACTGTAAAAAAAACCCAATTATGATGAAACATACAATGAACAGAAAATGTCATTAACATATAATAAATAAAACTCATGTATTGATAGCAAATAATAGAACTGTTTTTTTAGTTCTTTGACAACTTTCTTTCAATGTAGAACCACAGAAGCAGTTCCTGGAAATGTTAGCATCTTCTGAATGTTTTTTTTCTGTCTTTAAATCTCTTGCCTTTTTACGTCATTCATCCAACAGATTACATACGCCAAATCAAACTCTTTACTGGAATCATCTGACACAAAATTTGAAATTTGTGAATTGTAGAAATAATTTCACAAGTCTAGGCATTACTAGACCAGCAGTCGATTGTGTGTTTTCGGAAATCCTTCATTGTTCTCAGTCGTATTCGGCAAATATTTGTTTTCGGCATTCAGTAATGCTGCTTTCAAACTACCGCCCACAAAGTCCACAGCCATACAGTAGTCATGCAGTATGTTAATTTACAATGATGGAATTCCATGTATCCTAAAGCAAGCTACCATTTTATGTTCTGAAGCTACACATTGATCATACAAGTAACAAGACACTACTCAGTTAAGCGAGTGACAAATGTTTTCTGTACTGCATATTTATACTAGACATATTCAGGAAAATAACTTGATAGTCAATGCACAAGATGCTTGCATACTGCTGGGATTGAAGTTCATTCTAATCCATTAATGATTATAGGCCACCAAAGGCTGCATTTTCACTCGAAAATAAGAACACACGCACATACGAAGTGACATACAAAGTATATTTGTTCTCAAAACGGTGACAATACACAACAATCGTGATTCATCGCTTGTAAAGTGTTTTTTATTGTCAACTTTCAACTTTTACAAAGTTCGCGAAAATACATGACACTTCGTCTACATTCGCTTCAAACTGACGCACCATTCAATCTTGAAGACCGGTGTGTAATTATATCGATAATCTATTGAATTGCATTGCACAAATTCTTCAATATATCCTCAATAAGCGCATCCAGACTAAAAAGAAACAAGTTTCCATCGAAGCGTTCATTTCAGTGTCATCTGTTTACCAACAGTCAACGGCAGTTATTTCCCTTTTCATCGGTTAATCACAATATTAAACACGTATATTAGACGAAAAAATGTGCGTCGCGGATTGTTGAATGCAGTTTTTACGCACAAACATCGTAGATCTATGGCAAATTCGATGTTTATTCGTCAATTTTGTCGATATCCTCAAACAGCCGCCATTTTTTAATGTCATCCTTATCTAGTTTAAGGAAGCTTCGAGCTTCCTTAACTTTTTTCCTCAAAATCGGCCGAGATAAGGAGAAACTTAAGATAAGATTTTTCGTGAATACCACTTAAGTAATTCCTTGGGGGTTAAGGAAAAATCGGGCTGATTTAAGGAAAAACTTGCTACTTAAGTTAAAACTTATCCTTAAGATTCTTTGTGAATACCACCCCAGAGCTGTAAGTAAGCGGATGGAATAATCATTGAAATCTTACATGTATTGTTGTATCTTCTGCCTCGGAATCTTTTGGTAGAAGTAACCCATGATGTAACCTTCCGTCACATGTTGCTATGACAACCACGGTAGGGTTAGATTGTAGACAGAGTATAGCACACGCGTCTGTGCCGTAGTTATCCTCCGCTTGTGGATGCATCAACAATGGACCTTGTAATGGTAACTTCACCGGTCTAAAATATCGTCAAATACAATTGTTAATTATTCAACGTTTATTCCGGTTTAATGTCATTTCAAAACAACTTTTCAATTTTATATTGCAGCAAACTTACCTAACCAGCATTCGTAAACAGGCAGTACCACCCGGGTAAATTACCCTTTCATAAGGAACTAACAACTTCTCCACAAGTGGATGCCCAAAGTTTCATGGAAAAGCACTTCAGCAAAGCCTATTAGAACTAGTCTTGGTAGTAAACAACTTGGTACAGAACTATATGTAACACATCATCATGACATGAAAATCAGTTGTGGCAAGTTATTTCGAAATTAGACCCCCAATCGATTTCTGTCTATCCTGAGCTACGTAACAGGCTACAAACATGGAACACTTCCAAGATTACCTTAGAATTTGCTTGTGTTAGGCCACACCTCTAACCAATACAAGGTACCTTCTGTGCGTACAGACGAACAGATAGACATACATACGTGCAGACAGACATGTTTGATAAATAATTTACCTGGAAGAAAGGTCTGAGAAAGCCACCAATACATCTCCATTCCCTCGTACACAGTATATCGGCCATACTGAATGTGGTTCACTCTGACTTGCTCGTACAGAACCACCTGTCTTTCTCCACACTTCTACAGACGTCGGAGCGAAGTCAAAACTTGTAACATAATCTCCGAGTGCTGAGGTGATGGCATTTTGTGTAAGTGACATAGAATATGATGGTTCATTATCTCCGGTGTAGACCGATATCACCTGTGTGGGTGTCTCTGGTTCCATGATGTCATATATACTGAAATTAGTACAAGAGATACATGTCTTCCAAACATATATGCCCCCATGGCAGCCTGAACTTTGGAGGGGTTTTATTAAAACCTAGGAGCATTAGAGTGATGTTGTGTTATTGGCAATTCATTAGTCCCTAGTCCCTGTCTCATTATAATCATATAATTTGCTTGAGACTCAATTTTGAAAATACTTTATTTATACTAAGTGTGACACATAGACCTTTTAAATTCAGTGTGAAAGGACTCAGTTTAAAAAACCAAAACTAAACACTGTTCATTGCTTAACTAAACAAAACTAAACAGCATTTACCTGGACTTACTATGCATTGATTTTTAAACAAAGTGTAGACGTATGTAACCATAGAGGATGGTCCCTTATTTCTTACCTTATATGATTGTCTGAAGTGAGTATAACAACATGGTTATCAGCAGGACTGGCAGGGTGCCATGACAACTGTAGAAGTTTCACATTCTGATTGCTGGAGAAATAATAACTTCCTATCTGTATACTCCTGTAATTGTTTAACATAAACATGAAATGTTATGTTCTTTATTCATAATATCTTACGCAGTGATCCTTCAGGCTCAATTATGGAAGGAATTTGTACAGATCCCTGAAGAACATCTTTGAAAATAGCTTTTTACATGAGCTTTGTATTGCTCTTAACTGTTGCAGCAAAAAAAGCCTTCTCAGGTGTGGAAATCCTGTGTCTGACTTGCCCGCATTAGGCTTTTTTTGCAAATGGATTTTTCCATCCAGCTTGCCCATTGGCAAGTGCAAAATCATCATAAATTAAATTAAATATATTATTCCTGCAAATCTGTTTTTGACAATGAAGAACCTGTTTACATATATGAATTATTCTATGTTCAAATATGTGAATGCAAGAAATTGCACTCACCAAAAAAGTCACAACTCCCAGTTCCATGTTTTATTTACATCATCAGGACATTGATTATTTCCTTAATATTTTTCAAGTGGAAATGGTGTAAACTTTTAAGTGATTGTGTTGGCTTATTGCTAAAATTTACTCTTAAAATGTAATTAACTAAGTAGGGCCTTCTGCATTGGCAACAGATGTGAAAACACCAGCAACCTAAAGAACAACAACAACCGTAACTGTGGCACTTACTTGCATGAAACAATATCTTTACCACCTTCAAATTCTGCAAATTTCCCATATTTTTGTGGCAGTTCTATTACTGTTACACCAAGTTGTCCCCAGAGTGCTAGATGTGTTTTTGTATTATTCCATACAAGCCAGTCCACGACAAAATGGGGACTGTCTGTACATTGTAATATCTGAAAAACAAAAAAGAAGTGTGATGATGAGTTGTGCCTAATAAGAAAGCAAGCTAGTGATGTGATTTGCGAAAAAATAATATGATTATTGAAGAAAACTTTGATGAATCGCCATAAAATACATACTAATGTTAGAAATCGCAGAAAAACTGATTAAGATAAGCCCACTGGAATTTGGGATTTTTTTCAAAACCAGGGGGCAATATTAAGTTGTCAGGGGCCGGGGAAATACCTGAGATTTTAACATCATCTGTCCCCGCAGGGCCGTTGAAGAGCAGGGGCTTTGACAACCCAAAAGAAAAACCCCGACCTATCCCCGGATGGGAGCCGGGACCGTGGATGCAACTGACTGGTGCATAACTACATTCGAAACTAGGAGCAAGATGTCATCAGAATCTGGACTCGCAAAATACTGGTACAACTAAATAATCTACTCTGGATAAATTTGCATGTCACACTTTTATTTAATCCTTGTTAACGAAATCATGTATGATCAGATGTATTTAACTGTCTATTGCGAAATTTTTAGCCCATGTTAGTGTTGTACAATTTGGTGTAGACGCTGCCAACAGTTTGCCATTTGCTATTATTGACACAGCAAAAGCTGATCAACCACACAGCTAAATCTGTAATTTAGTGTAAATTTCTAAGTCTTCTGTTGTTAAAAATTATGATAAAATTAAAAACTGTTGAAGTTTGTCTGGCTGTCATATAATGTATGACACTCTACTTTACATGACTTATTATCACTGAGAAAGTTACTTGGCTTAAACAAGCACATATACATGAATTGTCACTTTTCAATCCTACTTTCAGTTTCGTTTTACCTGAAAACGGTTGTGTCTTTCTTTCACAGAGTGGGTCAAATTCAGTAGATTAAAGAAGGTCAGACACGATGCAGCATTGTCCCAGACAAATAAATCATTGACATTAACAGTTATAAGACATTTGGACTCATGATTAGTGCTTCTTTTTGCGTCTTTAGCGTTGTTCTCCCGTATTTTTTTGCTAAAAGTTCGTTCGTTCAAACGTGAGCGCCAGTCGGCAGCGGCCATGTTGTCTGATTTACTCTCTAAAAAAATGAATATATTTTTCGTAAAGTGTGAAAAGATTTCTAAAAATATCGTCCATGAAATTGATAAAAATAATAAATATTGTTATTGTCTTTGGTAAAATTTAAAAGATTAAGAACTCATTCTATTTTTAGAGATTAATCATTGGTCATGTGACCTACAACGAAAGCAATCCAGCTCAAAATGGCTGCCAGTGTGCAGTCGATGCACGACTTTTGGAAGAATTTCGATTTACAAGAGCTACAGGTAATTTTTATCCCAAAAATCTAAGTAAATCATATTCATAAATATTGTTAGATCAATCACAGTCGCTGTCATTCTCACAGGATCGAGGGTTTTATCAGTGCCGACTATTTTTAGTTTCTTAATGAGCGTCACGCTTGATTGAACCTTCTCTGTGATGTAAACATTGTCCAAAATCTTATGTTTTTGGGGATTTACTTATTTCCATGAGTATGAAAAGCCATATTTATGGAATTTACCGGTGCGTTAGTAGAATAGTAACCTGTGTTATTGACCGGTGTTACTGTAACTTTTACCCTTCTCAATTGTCACCACTCAGTTAATAGTGACGATAAATTAGTATTATATATTAAAATGCTACACGTTATATTTAATATTATCGAGATACAACAAATTATATGGTCTTAATATCATGCTTGTGAAGGTAAATAGCGTGAATACTGTAGTACTTTAATATTATATTGAACTCGACAAACTGCTATGGCAAGCCAAATGTCCAATAATTTCGTAAACCCATGTTCACGGGCGTAAAACTAGGTTTTACGGTCGATAAACTAGGTTTTACGAACGTAAAACCAGGTTTTACGAATGTTAACCCATATTTTCGAGCGAAAACATAGGATAACGTCGTAAACCATAGTTCACGCTCGTAAACATAGGTTCACGTTCGTAAACATAGGTTCACGTTCGTAAACCTATGTTTACGGTCGAAAACATGGGTTGTATTTCGTAAACTATGGTTTACGAGCGTGAACCAGGGTTTACCAGCGTAAGCATAGGTTAAAGGTCGTAAACATAGGATAATGACCGAAATCAGTAGTTCAATCGAGAAACCTAGTTTATCGAACGTAAACCCATGTTCACGGGCGTGAACTATGGTTTACGACTGTTATCCTATGTTTTCGCTCGAAAATACAGGTTAACATTCGTAAAACCTGGTTTTACGTTCGTAAAACCTAGTTTATCGACCGTAAAACCTAGTTTTACGACCGTGAACATGGGTTTACGTAATTATTGGACATTTGGCTTGCCATATACTGTGGCCATTTTTATCAATTTGAACAATCCGTATACTATATACATGATCTACTACAGGGGCAATAATTAGGAATTTATTCGGTACATATATATGATCTACTAGCTGTGCCCAAATTTTAATTAAATTAGTCCGTGTGTATACATGATCTACTGTGGCCATATTTATGAATTTACTACTTTCATATGATCTGCTGTGGTCATATATATGAATTAACTTAGTCCGTATAAATGATCTGCTGTGGCCATTTTTATTAATTTACTCAGTACGTATGCATGATCTATTGTGGCCACATTTATTAATTAACTTAGTCCGTATGCAGGATCTATTGTGGCCATATTTATGAATTAACTTAGTCCGTAAATGATCTGCTGTGGCCATATTTATGAATTAACTTAGTCCGTATGCATGATCTATTGTGGCCATATTTATGAATTAACTTAGTCCGTATGCATGATCTATTGTGGCCATATTTATGAATTAACTTAGTCCGTATGCATGATCTATTGTGGCCATATTTATGAATTAACTTAGTCCGTGTGTATACATGGTCTACTGTGGCCATATTTATGAATTTACTCAGTACGCACATATGATCTGCTGTGCTCATATATATGAATTAACTTAGTCCGTATGAATGATCTGCTGTGGCCATTTTTATTAATTTACTCAGTACGTATATAATTTATGATCTGCTGTGGCCATATTTATGAATTAACTTAGTCCGTATGCATGATCTATTGTGGCCATATATATGAAATAACTAAGTCCGTGTGTATACATGATCTATTGTGGCCATATTTATGAATTTACTCAGTACGTACATATGATCTGCTGTGCTCATATATATGAATTAACTTAGTCCGTATGAATGATCTGCTGTGGCCATTTTTATGAATTTACTCAGTACTTATGCATGATCTATTGTGGCCATATTTATGAATTAACTTAGTCCGTATGCATGATCTATTGTGGCCATATTTATGAATTAACTTAGTCCATAAATGATCCGCTGTGCTCATTTATATGAATTAACTTAGTCCGTATGAATGATCTGCTGTGGCCATTTTTATGAATTTACTGAGTACGTATATATGATCTGCTGTGGTCATATTTATGAATTAACTTAGTCCGTATGCATGATCTATTGTGGCCATATTTATGAATTAACTTAGTCCGTATGCATGATCTAATTGTGGCCATATTTATGAATTAACTTATTCGAGATACATGATATAATTGGGAAATAAACATAGACAAGACAGCAGCTGTTAAATAACACTAATTGAAAGGATCTTGTCAAGTTCTCAAAGCTATACATACCCAATGGTCAGACATTCCTGATAGTATCTAGAAACCTTTTGCCGCTTCGGAAACCATTCGTGATGGCTAAAATGATTACGAAGCTTCACGGAAGGCTTCCCGAAGATGTGGATTGAATGCGAAATGATGCGGAAGGGTTCCATAACATCGCCAGGACATGCCGAACCATCCCGATCTGGGGAATTTCTGCTTCGGGAACCCTTCGGGTCCTAGTGGACAGGTCTTAGATATTTTGGGTAAAAATATAAAGTATAAATATTTTATGAATATTTTAATTTCTGTCAATTCTGTTTAAAAACTGCCACAAAGAAGCGTTGGCTTTAACAGATATTTAACCATGGACTGATTTAACTCATGAAAAAGTGCAGTATACAAGTAGTACATACTAGTTAAATAGAAAACAATGTTTCTGAATAAGTAATACAAACCAACCCACAAAATTTTAGTTATTATGAAACCTACTCTAAACAAGGGAATATACAGTATGTTTAACTGTAACTTTCTATAGTGGCGGACACCGGGATTTAGTACTCGTCCATGTATTTGAATAACTTCACGCTCGTGTGCACTCGGTACTTGACGAAAATAAGCTCGGTGTGTATAAAATTATACAAAACTTCTGAATGAAAGGCCAGAATGTTCCATATTGTGTAAGTCAACTATTTGTTGCGCAGTAATCAATATTTATAAAAACATAATAAATTCTCGATAAGTCACTCATTTTGTGTACAAAATATGACTGAATTTGAGCGTTCATGGGACTTTAAAATCTTGGGCTCATTAGCTCAAATCACATCTCTATCATTAAATCTGCCAAAGTAATTAAAGTTATTTATGTTACCATATATTAATGATCACACTGTGTATTGTCAGTCCGTGTTCTGTGCATTGTTGTGTAATTTGGTCATCATATTCTAATTAGATTGAAACTAGGGTGTGAAAAGCTTCCTTGTTTTGCTGACATTATGTACGATTAATAGCATCAATGTCATTACTTTTGGATATACCCACGTACATGGACAAACAGTAAAACTTCGATGACTTGAGCTACCTTCGGATCGGGACAATAGTTCGAGCCATCTACATGTTCGAGGCATCGAGGGTGTACGAGTATATATACACTGTAAATAGTATACGTTTACAAGTACTTGTACCCGTAAATCATGTGTAGTTGTCGTATTTCGTGTGTATGTTTGTATTTCATATTTAATTCGTAATTTTAATGCACGTGTGTCAATTTATGAAATAACATTCATAATTATAATAAAAATGATCAGAATTCACCTGAAATCGTCGGCTAGCTCTTCAAATATACACATTTCTATACGAGGTTTGTTGTTTTTTTAGTCAAATTTTTATATGGTCACATCAGATCATGTATACAGACTAAGTAAATTCATAAATATGGCCACATCAGATCATGTATACGGACTAAGTTAATTCATAAATATGGCCACATCAGATCATGTATACGTACTTAGTAAATTCATAAATATGGCCACATTAGATCATGTATACATACGGACTAAGTTTAATTAATTCATAAATATGGCCACGTTAGATCATGTATATGGACTAAGTTAATTCATAAATATGGCCACAGTATATCATGTATACATACGGACTAAGTTTAGTAAATTCATAAATATGGCCACAGCAGATAATGTATACAGACTAAGTTAATTCATAAATATGGCCGCAGTAGATTATGTATACAGAATAAGTGAAGTCATAAATATGGCCGCAGTAGATTATGTTTACAGACTAAGTGAATTCATAAATATGGCCGCAGTAGATTATGTTTACAGACTAAGTAAATTCATAAATATGGCCGCAGTAGATTATGTATACAGACTAAGTGAATTCATTAATATGGCCGCAGTAGATTATGCATACAGACTAAGTAAATTCATAAATATGGCCGCAGTAGATTATGTATACGGACTAAGTTAATTAATAAATATGGCCATAGCAGATCATGTTTACATACGGACTAAGTTAATTCATAAATATGGCCATCACTGATTCATAAAATGGCCACAGTGAATCATAATGATGGTCGCAGTAATTCATAAATATGGCCACAGTAAAATCATATATGTGTACGCAGTAAATCATAATTATGGACACAGGAATTCATAAAAATGGCCACAGTGAATCATAAAAATGGCCGCAGTAAAGTCATTCATATGGCTCCAGAAAAACCATACATATGGTCAGTACATCAGCATAATGATGGCCACAGTAATTCTTAAATATGCCCACAGTAATTCATACATATGGCCACAGTAAAATCCTGCGTAAGGCCCCTGTTAGATCATATTATTGCCCCAGTAAATAATCATTATTGCCACATTAATTCTTAAATATTCCAAACATACAATTTACAAATATTATAAAAGTAATCAATGGAAAACTAGATAGTTCCCTTTACTTGTAATAATAGGACCAAAAATCCGGGACTATTTACAACGGTATGTAAAAATATTGCACCGCTTTCATACTCATGGCCGCAGGGAAGGTTTAGCAAATGGAAATAAGTGTTACCCATGTTTTTGGTGTAAAAGAGCTAATGGCATTTGTAAGTTTTGTGATCTATGTATTTGATAGTGAGTTCGACTCATTTCAGAGTGCTGGGCTTGTTGACAACGTGTTAGATTATACTCCTGTTGGTTAGTTCATACTAAGTGAGGTTCTTTATCAATTATTGTATAGTTCAAGTGGTAGATAACGATTGGTCTGATCGAAGGGAAAACTGTCAGATGTTCAATTATTTCTGATAATAGGTGATCTAAATCTTGCAACGTAGCTGCATGATTACTGATAAAGGAAATAATAGGGGCGTTATTGTGATTTTAGTTACTGTATGTAGTCTAGGACACACTGTTCTACCAAAACTACATAGCTATTTCGAATTTCAAGTATATTCTGCACAGTTGTTATTGTTTGTATTGAATTGATTTTCAAGTCAGGTAAGAATCTTGATTGTCGAACAAGCTTAATCACATCATTGTTAATGTCTACATGTGTCTGTCATCTTGCGGGGTTTGACTTATCGGATAGCATATGTCCGTTGGTCTGTGGTTTGTGGTTGGATTGTCTTCAAAAGGGATTTTAGGACCAAATTTGGATACTCAATTTCTTAGGTTTGCATTTATTTGCAAGTGTTGAGTCAAACTCTTAATGTTTTGAGACATTGGATGTATGTTGTACGGTAAGTTTTGAAATCGTCTATTTCAATAAATCATTCAGAATTACTGAAGGGTGAGCATATATAGTTGCTGCTTGTCCATCTGTCCGCCAAACATTTTTGTCATTACTGTTTTAAACATACATGTATATACACATTGTTGAGCTATATGAATATCTGATCAAAGCTTATTGAATTAAATAGGTTACTGAGGTATCACAGTTGACTTTGACTTCACTGTGAGCCTCTTTTGCTTATTTGTTGTGTCATTTGCATGGTTGGTTTCCTTACAATGGAGAGTTTTAGATTGCCTAGTATATTATACATGACTGTAGCCTTAGCTGCCTAGTAACAAAGTCTAGAAACTCTGGGTATCTTTCCTTGGCCGTTTCATTCCAAATGCTTGAAAAAACAACAACCATGTTAACAATTTACTTTGCTTGACACTCAACAAAGAAAGGGAAAACTAGTTTCTCTTCTCATACCCTCATAATCATCAGGAATGAACAAGGTGTTGAAAGTGTGTAATATAAGTTGAAGAACTTGTTCATAATCATAATCAAGTTATTAACCTAAGTTGAAGGATGTTTTGAAGGACATGTCTGTTGGCTTAAGCTTCTGTTCAGTTCTGTTTCACATACAGGTTGTCATCATTTTGAGTCCCCAATTAAACAAAATAGCCGGTAGCGATTTTTTGATTTGAAATTGGAGAAACTATTCAAAGAAAAATGATGACAACCCGTATGTGGCAACTCATACAATGCGCTAGTTGAGGTTTATGGATGATAAGTTGTTAAATAGAAAATCCAATATTTACCTCGTCCAAGACCAAACCAACAGTCCCAAGTAACGGTTTTTCCAGTTCTAAAAATAAGACAGTGTACCCAGTGTATTAAGCCAAATGGAAAAAAACGACTGTTCAAAAAGATTATTTAATTAATTTCACAAAATTAAATCCCATTGAACAATAATTTTGATCTTTATTTTTATTACCTGAAATGCAAAATCCTTGAATTAATGTCCCACCGAAATAGTCTTTTTTAACCAATACCTCGAAATTTTGTCCCATCGAAATTAAATGATTTTACAGTAATTGTAATTCTGTCAATAATCACGGATGATGCACATTGTAAAAATGAACTTTCTTTTAATATATAATAATGATTGATTCTATATATATGAGTGCTATAGGTTGATACACATTAACGCTTCATCAAAGTTATTGCTGGTGTGGAAATAATTCATTTTAGTTATGATTTTTCCTGAGTGATAACAAACTTTTAATTAATCATCTGTAATTAATTACATTATAAATTCAGCTTTATTTGATGTCTTAATTTTTAAATTGTCATAAAATTCAATGCTTTTAATCACCACTTTATAGAAAACTTCATTTTGCTTTGATATAACTAATTGTTATATTGGTGTAATGCTTTTTGCTGAGGCGTAAAAATAATTGTTAGATTCCTGTCTCAGGAAATTATTGAATGTTTTCAAACACCAAATAAACATTCAGGATAGTTCCAAATTTTTACGGTAAATTGGGATACTAGAAACAATCTCTGCTTTGTTGTATTGTCAATTACCAGTACCAGATTCTACATTCGACCTAGATTATGTTCTGTAGATTTGGCTGATTTAGTATGATTATCAATTATTTATAAAACATAAAATAAATCAGTATCAAATTTATCATCATTAAAATTTTCAAAAGCAATTGATGTAATAAAACTTGCAAATTATAGTTAAAGTTTTGATAAATCTGTGATACAATTACATCATTGCATTAAAACAGACTTAGATTTACATGTATTCCATTTCTTACTTTGTTTTGTGGAGTGGGTGTGTCTTTATTTTTTGAGGAGGGGGAGGGGTGTGTAAAGTCTGTCCCAACAGTCAAGTTAATATGTTGATACTAATCAAATTATTCTGACAGCTGAGATTCTTTGCCTAACTAAAGTCCCATCGACCGCTTGATATCACTTTGCTTCAATATAGCACTACATAGTGGACAAATGAAAACATATATTTGCTAATACGCAGGTCTTTTTAAGTGTAAATACCTTAAATTCAATGCTGAAGAAGTCCAGTTTACTACAGGTTGTTATAGGAAAGCGGCCAGGACCCTCCTGTGAAAGCTGACTCCATTCTTGTAAATCACAATTAAATAAAAATAATGAAAGATACAATGTACCCATGAGATTCCAGTCATTGAACACAATTATCACATAGTAAATAAAAAGAATATATAAAAAAACAATCCCAACCTATCGATGTTAGCTGAATGTTTTTAAAAGCATGGAACATGAAACAAACCATATATTCTATATCCTTATAAGTTGATCTAGTATGATTTGATTCATTGTATAATGTATAGTGAATAGATTTTCCCTCTGTTCAGACTCCGATTGGTGACCTGTCGTGTTCGGTTTCAAGTGATCATTAGATGTCGAACATTCAGGAAAGTTTACAGTATATGTGTTACATACTTGTACATAATGATCATCTTTATATTAAAGAGGCATTCCCTATATATTTGTATCTGCTATCAAAATAAATGAGCTAAATGTACAAAGCACTATTATCATAATTTGTCAGAATAAAGTGTGCGCAAATATGTCTCTATAATGTAAAAAATATATTTAAATCGCCAATAATAATTTATCGCTTCCAGCAATTTATTATTATGAGGTCAAAGGGAAACAACTCGTGACTATTTTGGCTCGTTACGGAAATATATTTTCATTTTTTCTTGGTAATTAGTGGGAGCTTTCTCTTGAAAGTTTAAGGAATACAAGCAATAATGATTCTCATTTAATGTATAATATTCCTGAATCGATTTAAACGATCAAAGTTAAAGGGAACGCCTCTTTAAAAAGGAGAAAAAGAAGATCAAGAGCTGTTTCATTGATTCAGGTGCTTGTGTTGCTTATACGTGTTACTCAGTAGTTGCGCTAAGGCTAATTATGTTTGATAAAACAAGTGTACCTTTCAGTGCAGTAGCTAAACTGCACTAAATATTCTAAATAATAAATGTGCCTCCTTAGCTTGCCGCCTGATATGGGTTCAAATCTGGGAGGAGGCACAAATATATACGCCTGCCATATTTCAGCAGAAAGCTGACTGGCAAATAAAGGCTAAGCTCAGCACATCTACTGTATTGAGCTGCACTCACCCTGTAGCTTTATAATGGTACAAGACTATATAGTTATACTGTACATGCTTTGATGCTGTTTACCTCAGAACTCTATATCTTGCAGTATGTCCAGAGCTCGCTCTGTCTCTGCTTTTTGAGAGTGGATATTTGGCCTTTTGGTTGTTTGAAGGCCTAAGAGAAGAACGTCTCCATAAACAGTAGATTTAAAGTCAGCTCTGATGTTGGTCAAGTTGCACATGCTCCATAATTGGTATTGATCAGTGCATCCCTAGTGTCTAGTCACATCATGTGCATCTCCGTAGCTAAGTGGTTAGTGCGCTTGCCGTCAATTCTAGCAACCTGGGCCCGAAATTACAACCAATACTTACACTCAGCACTCAAAACTCAAATATTGAATTTGTCATATTAATGAGCTTTTATTTGTACTAGATTGCTAATCTAGGTGGGGAAATGTATAGAATTGGTAGTTGAATCTTGCAAGAAACATTTGAACCATATTTTTGCTATTTTTTACTATTAATGAGATAAAAACGTAAGTATTGTATCTGAGTGCACTCAGACTGGTAAATTACACGTATAGCTTACAAATACACTCAATTTTAATTGGAAACAACCAATTGATAAAATTTACCACCTATTTAACATATCTTCAACTTCTCTTTCTAAAAAAATGTCGCTTTGAACCTCAAAAGAAGGAATTTCAATATTTGAGTGATGAGTGCAGAGTGTAAGTATTGGTTGTAATTTCGGGCCCTGGGGTCAAATCTGGTTGGAGGCACGTACCGGTACATATATATATGCCTGTCTTATTTCAGTAGTAATGAAGCAAATAAAGGCTATGCTTGGCTCGGCATCATGGCAGATATCCCTCTGTATGGGAGGCAGGTTTGACTGTAATCAATGTTCTCAATATTGAAGATTCTTACAAATTCTTAGAATCAAAATTGAAAGCTGACAAGATAGTGAAGTTTGTCTTAAATATTTAAGATGCAGTGTTAGCGTATTGATGAAGCTAGGAATCGATTTTTGTTAAGATTTATAGACATCGGCACGAGGGACGGCTGGTGACAGCTCAGAAAATGATCTCTCCGTATCTCAGGGGTGAATCATAAATCGTCAAAATCAGAAAATTCGGGGGAAATCAATGATTGTCTAATCCTTCCACGATCTGTGATAGTCTGGGGAGATAGAAATTCGGTTCAAATGATTGAATTTCCAGCCGTTGATGAGCTGATTTAAAGATGTTCCAAGATAGTCTCCATGCCTTGCAGATTTTACCGACAGCTAGTCAAGCCTCTGTAGATGAGTCTACGAGAAGTAAAAGATGCTAAGTGACAGTCGGGAAATATCTGACAAGCTCGTACTCTAGTTGACAAATTATATACTTACCCTGGCTATCAAGTTTTGACACTTTCTCAATCTGACGTACATTGTTCTGAGTTTAGGTACATTTTTACATAAAACATGTATGTTTTTGTAGCATGCCCAGACCCAACATATTGCCTCATAGGGATTCCAACCAGATAGTTTAAGTTAACTGCATCCTCGGTAGCCTATAGGTAGTGCATTCCATTTAGAGTGGGAGGTTCTGAGTTCGACATCAGGCTGCTTCATACAAAAGACCAAATAAAACTGGTACCAGTAATTCTCATGTGTGACACTCTGCATGAAAGGTTATAAGCCACAATTCCCGAGGCCAGGGTCTGGTCCCCCTCCTTTTTGATCCTGACTTGTAAGGAGTCTGGTTCTCCCTTGCCCCCCCCCCCCTGCTCTAGATCAACTCAAGTACAAGACTGGCATGAAGTGCAGTTATAAGGCAATATACTGTACTACTTAACATACATTGTGCTATAACCCATTAGGAAGCTGGAATTATTTTATTGATTAAAATATTGAATACATGTATGCACTCATCATGTGAATAATATATCTCACTTTGAAGGTTGAGCATTAACCTAGTTAGCAAGTTGCAGACAAAATTTAAGAAAACTGAGATAATGCCACGGTCTTTAATAACCTGATGTACAACAACATGCTTGTATGGCACTGCTGCTATTTGTTAACATGTAGGCCCCTGGTGTTGACTTATTGCAGTAAGAAAGGGCCTGAACTCTACCAGATATGGTAGACTATATCAGAAAAATTGGACTTGATGAGATTATAATGCTTATCATATAGGCTCTATAAGAAATGAATACAACTGTCCTTTGTGTAGAGGGTTCTTGACCCAAACCCATTTGTTCATATTGTGTGAATTCATGGACAGAAAAAACATGGGTAACGATAAACATTTCGTGACCTTTTGCCAAAGGTGAAGGCTTCCCCATTTAAAAAGACTACCTGTAAACAAAGACCACTTCTAGAAAACCATCTTCTGGCTCTTGCTCCGGATATTTTAGTTGTGATGGTGTGCTATTGGAATGGGGGTGTTGTGTTTTTGGAGTTGTTCAGTATTTCATACCAGCTGCTGTTGATGATGAGTTCTGCCTTCCCACCTGTGAGACTACTAAGTTATAACTGTATTTAACGCGGCTACACATTTTGTTTCCAAACCTTCCATGTGGGTCTCAACATGTGACTGATTGCAGCTTTTCTCAGGAATTAAAATTAAATTACTGAATTAAAAAAACTATAATTTTTTCTGAATACTTATTACCATCAAGTACATGTTTTCACATACATTCACATATACTGATACATGTAATTTACATATATGTTGCCTGTCATATTTAAGTTTTCAGTATTGACCTAATGGTCAGTATTGATTATTCAGTGAAATATCTCATGTATAATAATTGTCTTTCAATTGCACTTTTATCTTGTGTTATTATCAATGTTTGAAATATGTTGTCGCAGTATCCTTAGGCCTTTCCTTGATAGCAAACAATACAATTTTCAAAATCAATGATATTTATGATTTATATCAGTCGTCGAATTGATCAGATCTTCAGATCTTCTGTGTCATCGTTTTTTTCCAATATCATATGATTTTGTCCCCTATATACCATATTGGTTGCCATAGCGTGACAGAGCGACAGTGCTGTAATTTAGTTTTTCTCTGATTTTTATATACTACAACTACGCTATACTGCGCTATATCTCCCCGATACCTTGGGACTTAAGATTGGTGATAAAAGGCTGAATTGTAAATATTGATCTATTGATTAAGCCACAGTTATTTCGGTTGCCATGGTAACCGTTTTATGTGTATTGGTAAAACTGAAGGGTGTGTATTGAAATTGAAGAGATAGGTGATTTGATGCGGCTATTGAAATTAGATATAATGATGCACGACTAGTTGTCTAGTAGGGGAGATAAAATATTAGTCTTATTTCAATACTTTGAACAATTGATTGTTACAAGGTAACTAACAAGTATATATAGGTCTAAGGAGATTGATTTAGGTACTTATAAATTTTCTTTTGTATTTATATTCAGTATTACTTCTGTAGAACAATTAATGCCCTTTTGAATTTAAGTAATTCTATTATACAGAGAGATTAGAGTCAAACCTCACTTCTGTTTAAAGTGACCATCTGTGTTTAGTGGTCATCTGTCTAAAGTGGTCATCTGTGTCAAGTGGCCATCTGTGTTAAGTGTTCATCTGTGTTAAGTGGTCATCTGCGTTCAGTGGTCATCTGTGTTAAATGGTCATCTGTGTTCAGTGGTCATCTGTGTTCAGTGGTCATCTGTGTTATGTCCCACAGTGGTCATCTGTGTTATGTCCCACAGTGGTCATCTGTGTTAAGTAGCCATCTGTGTTCAGCGGTCATCTGTGTTAAGGGTCATCTGTGTTAAGTGGTAATCTGTGTTAAGTGGTCAGTCAATCTGACTGCTTTAGACAGGTGTTATTATATAATGTTTGGTTTTGAAGATATGGTCATTTATACACATACATGCCTTTGAGTATAATTTATGTTCGGTTTGATTAATTCATGTTTATGTTCAATTGTCGTGTCGTCATGATTATGCATAATTTAATACACTAATGCAAAAATTTATTATTTATAATGTTTGGTCTTCGAATGGTGTGCTGAGCCGTTTATTAATAGTGATAATTTATATTTAAAAGAAACCAGGCTTTAATATAAACATATGCAGTTGCTCAATTAATACGGTGCTACGGAAAAACTATAGACTCTTTATAAACGTTTTCCTTGAAAAAATTCACATGAAAGAAAATATAAATCAGTGTGATTAATATAGCCTGTTCATACTTCAAAGTAGCAAAATATGATCGAGGCATGGTTTTCGTAGATTTATCATTTTAAAAAGTACTGGTAGGATATCTTGCCCATAAATCTTCTAAGTTTCAAACTCCCGATAAATCTGATCGGCTATACTCAATGCATGGATTGTTTATAAACTGAAAACGTTATGAATGGTTTTCATTTTAATATGACAAACCCCGCCTCTTGTTACGTTTTCGATGGTTCACAGATTTGATTCTGTAGTATATAGGAACTCCCATAGAGTTTTAATTCAAATATAAAAGCATGTATATATATTTTTTCAGCGAAGCCTATTTTTAAAACTTTCACATTATTGTAGTAGGCTACGCCCTTTGTCATAAACTGAAAATAAAATATCCTAATCAGGTTTCAAACATAAAAGATCGTTAGGACACATATATCAATAATTAGCTAATGGAAACTATAGTCAATATATCAAAATTTCAAATTTGTTGAGGCCAGAGTAACTATTCATGAGTTAAGCCCCCTTACCCCTCTTGAAAAGCATTGGGCAGTTTTTGTACAGATTAAGTTGGAATATCAGCACTTCAAGAAACTTACAGTAGAACTTTGCATGATGTCTTGAAAGTTTTGCAGAGTAAAAATATTGATGTACAATAGAAGACTATATTTGATGAAATAACTTATTTATCTTCCATAAGATTCAGGATTGCTTCCCTTGGAGTGTAGTACAATCTGCAAATGGAAAAAGGTGCATTTTCTGGGACCCAATGACCTCATTATGAAGTTGTTTCATACGAATATGTATGGCGTTGTATTATTGTATTCAGTACATCCTGTTTAGAGGAACATCCTTTGGGAAATATGCAGTATGGCTGTTGCTCTGGAGAGATAAATATTATTTCTTCTGGAATTAAATGATAATTTTCTTTAAAAGATGTATTTTGCTCTTTAGAGGGTCACCTCTGGAGAGGTTGCTCTATATACCTGCTTCGGCAGTACTTGAGTGTCAAAATAAGTAGCTCAGGAGTATAATTAAAAGTGATATTAACTTTGTTAATAATACATGGTTTTTTTGGAACACCCCATATAAATTATGTGTTATTTAAGTTCTCCACTGTACATTAGCAGGGTGGCCAGAGACTATGGAAAGCAGGGAAAATGTCCAAAACAAATTCCCTGCAGGGAAAAATCTAGTTTAGGACTGTGTGTAAGCAATTTGTTTAGCTCTACCAAGCGCATTTAATCAGTTACCTCCCTTCAATCAAATATAAAAGGCATGTATTACCTCCCATGGAAAGTGCTATGTAGCACTTTGCTTAGGAAGTGGACACATGGTCATTGTAATAGATTTATGAACTTACTTTTATGTAATTGTATTGCGTATTGTTTATAATATTTAGTGCAATTTTATAGCACCAGTGACATTACTTTTATGTCATCCCTCATGTATCTTCTAGGTATACAAGATATTAATTTTGTCAGAATTAATTCAACCTGGCCTTAAAAATATGAAAAGAGACAGGCTGACCATGACAATAATCTTAGAATTATTTCATCTTGGCCTTAAATAAGCACTTCTAGAATCTGTGGAAATTTGTTTTGCACAAATCAGTGAAGATATAATTATAATGTTCTGGCCCAGAATAAATTTTTATTTTATTTTTTTCATGACTGCAGGTGAATTTCAAATTATAATGATTATTGATAGGTATTTTAATATGAACTGATCTGAAGTCATGGCTCCACGTTCAATTTATCATCATTTAGCGATCACATTTTGCGATCAATTGTCATTCTAAATGCGTTTTTGACGGTATTTTCTTCGCATCTTATTTATCAAGTTAATTGAACAATAATATATGTATACTTGTAATGTCGCAATAGTACTGTTACAATTTATTGTAGAAATTTAAGGTGGGTGTGTGTTTTAAGTATTGATTCTGTTAACCACTCTGCGAAATTAGCACTAATGTTGAGTTGTCCGGTAATATTTTATTTGAGCAAGTTCAACTTCTGCAGTAATCATTGCATGTATACAAGAAAACAGTTTTGCCGATTTGTGCAAGTTATTTAAATTCCTCATTTCATAGTTCTGACCTACAGAATAAAAACTTTCCCAATATTTGACAATTTTTTTTCATTTTGATTTTTTTTCCAATATGCGATTCAACACAGGTCTTTAATATAAGCAGCTGTTGTTCATTTTAATATCAAAGTTTATATTCAAAATATTTATATCCAAATATTGTAAATATATATCTATCATATCCAGTGTATTGTTACCATAGCGATCAAAATTGTGATTTGAATATTAATGTTCGTTAAAAACTTGACTGATTACAATGTGATGGTTATTGCAAAGTTTGTGCATTTATTAGTTTATTTTGGAAATTTATTATTTTTATGACAATATGTATTGAATAGTCCGTATCGTATATCAGCTATTGAATTATTCGGTAAGAAATGAAAAACGTATAAAATCATCCACGACTGATGCTATCTGTGCTAAAAGGTATCTATATGTATATAAAAATTGTGATATTTATTTCGTGTAATTCAATCATGTTAAAATTTAATGCTTAAAATATGCGGAGGATGTTATCATTTCCGATGTTTATGGTCGGTCGTGGTCCATTGGATATTCATATTTTGACAATATAACGACTTAAAGAATACTGGTTTTAGTACTTTTACTAAGTGTCAAATTGTTATAGAGTATAATAATATTTCGGTTGATGTATGATATTGTATAGTATAATATGTTCAATTCAGAAAATATGGCGATCACAGTATTTGAAAAAAGCAAAAAAAAAATTGTTGGGTCTTGGCTTCGATGTAGAGGTGCATGTAGGGTGCACGCCTTTGGAATCCTCAGATCTGGGCTCAATACCTGTCTGCGTCACTGTTTAATTTGTCTCAGCAAGAAACACTAACAATTCTCTTCTTAAGCTTATGAATGGGTACCTGACATGGTCAAAGGCTGACAATATTGTGCAGTGGCTGCTGCCAGTCAGATGTCAAGTTTTGCAGATGACTTGTGACTTGATGCTCAAGGGTAAACACAGTGTGTGAACAAGTCTATTTCCAGCAATTGCAATAAGACATACACATTGAAATAGATAGTTGACAGTAAAATATACAGTGATCAGATTTTACTTGTACTTTTACTTGCAATAAGTCATACAAGGTGAATTGTATAGTACCCCAATAAGGTGCACAGTGATTTCGTTTATACACTGTGGTAAATGTAAAATCTACTGAATGGGTGGGACTCTGAATGTAGTCTTTAAATTGTTACTTTACTCTATCTGAAAGAGGTAGTCTTCGTCTTGAATACAAAAAAGTGATTTATAGTAGAGTTAGCTCCCCTGTTTGATGCTTGCATATGTTCAGCGTTTGTTTAGAATCTGTTGAATCAGCCATTGCTAACATAATGTGACTATGTATTGTTACTGTACGTCTCCTTATGACTGTGAAATACTGTTGATCATTAATTACAATAAACCAAAAATTTCAAAAAAAAATTCTCTCCCCTATCCATCCTAAAATAACTTCAGCAAATACTGTATTCACTGACTGACTGAATATTTATTATCAATTAACTGTCAATAAATCATTTAAAGAAGGCGACCCTGTAATTATTTTTTATTTTATCGAAAAATTTTGATCATACAATATGTTTTATCACATGATCAGTTTTTCTTGTCCTTTTCACTGATAGCTTCCTATACATGGATTGTCATTCACGTTTGATGGATGTACGAGATTGGAAACTACCAATTTTCGGAGATCAATTTTGACGGCGTATCGACAATAATCTGTACTGTTATCTATCAGTCAAATCAAACTGTTCCCATATAACGTGTTATTTGTTATTTGAGCGTTCAGTTTTTCAAAAATCGCTACGTTTTTTTATCGACTGTAACTATACAAGGTGTCGTGTCTCGTGGTGAAATTGTGAAGTTGGTCTACGTAGGGTACAATTCAATAAGGGATATTGAGGTGATCAATTGATTCCTGCACATTGAATTGTTTTACTCTTTGACTCAGCAGTTATATGATAAATGAATATTTGGTATTTGTCATGTATTGACTCTGAACTTGTAATTGTAGCCCATACTACATACCCTAGTAACTGTAAAAAGTTTTTAAACACGTTGGTAAGGCTGGAATGTTTTATATTTAAGTCATGCTATGTCATTTATTCGTCCGTTCGTCCGTTCGTCCGTCCGTCGGTCCGTCTGTCCGTCTGCTCATTACAAAACTTTAAAGTCTTTGAAAAGGTAGTTCCCCTCCATCCGTCCGTGTATTCGTCCGTCCGTCTGCTCATTACCAAACTTTAAAGTCTTTGAAGAGGTAGTTATTATTTACAATGCTACCTACTACCAGGGCAATAGTGTTTATTGAACCCAGTGTTTGTTCCTTTTAGTATTGTACAAAATAACTCCCTTAGCTGCCAATGGTGTTGACCAACAGCATGGAAGGATGCAACACTGATCCATGAACTTTAAAGAGAAACTTTTGGAGATGTTAAAATAAGTTTGCACCAAATTTTGACCTTGATCAGTCTCTTCAGTATGATTATATAGGCCATTGCCTTGGTTATAACTTGACTTGTGAAATCATTGATTCTGTTTATTGTGTCGAAGTATCTCAAAGTATCTGGGCATGATCTTGCATTTTAATTCAGGTGACATACTATCAGTAAATAGGACGCTGTATAAATGATCCATGATTTATACCCGCCCTATAACAGTGTTCAATACATTCGGAGATAGTTTATACCCACCCTTAACCAGTATGTCTAATACATTCAGAGGTGTGGCTTTGCAAAAATCATTCCCGCTAAAGTGGTATTGTGGGCTCTGGGTGTCGGAAAGTGTCATATATTTGCAACTCCAGAAAATTTCTGCATAAATTACTGATGATTTTAAAAAGAGCCAATAAAAGCCTGTCAAATAAGGGAGCAATAACCCCATCTCAATGCCCCTGATTTAATGTATTATGGTATACTACAGATAGTCAGAGCACACCTGACATAGCTATTTCTTTAACTGTATTCATGTTCATCATTCTTTACTATTTAATATTCTACAGATTCTTAGTTATGCAACTTTTAATGCTACCCAGTCCATGACATTTTAGTCAAGATACGGACCATATGGTTTAACTTTTAAAATTTCTTGATTTTGAATTATTCAATCATTGAAATCATAGCAATCTATCCAATATTGTATCAATTTGAATCTGTGTTGAAATATATGCATCCAGTTTGTTGAATGATACGGTTCAAATGAAGCGTGAAATTGAGAATGTTCAATGTTTGCGGTGATATTGTCGGGATGTTGTGCGGTGAAGATGCCTTCAAGCAGTTCAGATAGATTATATACAGTGATTAGATTAATGTTCAATGTCATACCCATCTGCCTGTAACCTGTGTGTGCAACTTGTTGATTTGTAACATATATTGCCTATTTGAAATAGGTTATTATAGCTAACTAATCTTGATGACAGCCAGGCAGCAGTTTACATATAAATATAACAAATTGTATCAGGTTTGAATTTTGCTGACTGGATTATTTAAAGCTGTAACATATTAAAAAAGACTGGGAAGGCAGGATGCACTTAATAGAAACAGCAGAGCACAAAACACACTATAAAAACTACCATTACAGAAAACTTGTAGAAATTTTCTGAAAAAAATGTTAACATTCATTTGCTCTTAAATGAGAAATTGGCATTTTACACTGTTGCATATTATATGCATATCAATAAAAACTTCAACAGTCACACAAGTACAAATTTATCACAAGATTACTTGATTCTGGTTAATTTGCATTTGAATTTAGTAGTATGTGACCTAAAAATTCTCTCCCCTGAATTAATACTCTTCAATTTGAAGATTTCCAAAATGGTGGACAAGAGCACTTGTCTTCCCAATTAAAGCTTTTTTTCTCTACTGTTTATGGTATTAATTGAGTGAAATTAATCTGTTTTGAACCAGCAACATGCAGAAACTAGATATGTCTGAGTTATAGTCTTGTGTTTGCTGTAGAATGACATTACAGCAAAGAAATTCCATTTCAGACGACAGAAGGCGTCAGAGACATAAATTTAAGATCTTCCAAAAGTTTGAAAAAAATGGCATGAATTTAACGGTTTGATTTTTGACAGTCTGTAAACAGCACACTGTTAGTTAAGACTGACTTGTAGTTGAACAAAAACTCTTTACAAAGGTGTTCGAGTAGATGGTGTTTGAATTTTGGCACCAGAAAAGTAGGGCCTGCGGTATCAATGTTATGATAATAACTTTCTGATCAATTCCTGTACCCATCAGTTGACTGTTGCCCTGTGTCAGCCAATTAAATTCCAATTTGCACTAAGGGAGTAAGTTTAAGATAAAACTGTAAAGTCATGCAATGACAAAATTGATCCTTTTGACGTAACAAAGTGGCATCTTACTTTATTGAATATATTGAGATAGGGCCCTGTTGCACCAGAGGAACAGAATGTAAAAGTGTTGCCTCCTTTATTTATTTGATGGAAACTTTGTTAAGTTAACATACCAATTGTGTCTTTTTGATCAATTAGCTTTATCAGTAAGCTGTAATGTGCCCACTTAAAGATTCCCCAAATCAAAAGATTTTCATGAACTAATTTGTATATCAGTACGAGGGTTAATCTAGGATATGTAGCGAGTGATGCTTTTCGTACTTAGCAAATCACTTATTCCTTCTGTTTACACGGGTGTCATCAATTCTGAATCCTTTTTATTTTGAGTGAAAGTGGATCGCCGTTGACGCTAATACGAATAATCTAGCGAAATTCCGATAAAAATGTTTGAATTTAAAATCAAGTTTATCCACGTGTTTGTTTATATTAAGGAATTAATCTGGTTACTGAGCCAGTGTAGTTATGGTATCCAAAACATCCAGTTTGTAAAAATTGATCGGCAATCACCTGAATTCCGGCTGCGCCCGCCATCCCAACATTTTGATGCATTTATACATGATTAACGTTGAACTTTGAAAGGATCTTAATGATACTTTAAGACGATCAAAGATTAGGGGTAGATAAAGACACTAAGATGAGAGTGAGTGGTATATTCTATATGTAAACTAGTAGGCAAACTCCTGTCCGCCTGTCTATGCTTGATATTTATAAGCCTAGACTGATCTGAGTCAATTAACTCATACTGATAAAATTATTTTATTTGTCGATGTCAACTTGTAAATAGATTAAATATATTGATACATGAATTGATAAAATAATTTCATATCTAACAGAAATAATGTTCGGATCTACTTAGATTATCTTGAAATAATTTAATTTATAGACTAACCTGTTGGACTTCATTTCTTACGCCCAGCTTCTATTGTTGTTTAATAACAGAGTTTTCCAATCAAAAAGATATTTATAAGTCTTGGTTAAATTTATGTAGGTCAACGTGTTTTTTTGTATATAATGACAATTGTTTGTGGTCAAAGAAATGCCAATTCTCATAATACCAATAAAACTGGTAAACTGTGTTTTAAAAAAGGAGTTGCCCTTTGAAATCAGTCTGCACTGATTATAATATGTCCCAAAAATAAAGTTATTATTACATGTTTTTTAAAATAAATTTTATAGAACATGTTTTTTTTATCATAATATGGTTGCAAAAAATGAGATCACTCAACATAATTTATAAAATGGAAAAAAAACTGAGCTCAGTCAACATGATTTTCTGGAACAAGTGTTTCTATGTTCCCAGTATATAATATTGCCTCTACATTATTCCCATCAATTTATTTTATAAAGCCACTTCAGTGGAAAAATCCATAAATTTAACATTCAACCAGTTTGTATAGATGTCTGCTAGTGTAATTATACCGGGGCTGGTTGGGAAATTGATACCAACATACAGTAGGGGAATAATGTATATATACATATAGACCACTGGAGCCAGAGTGATTATTCCCAAATTCTGGGTCTTGACTTCGAAAGAATGCCAATGTTTTATAATCGTGATTTATGTGTCCCTGGTTATCTTCACTCGATTTAAGAGAAACATGCATTTCTGATTTAGTGATTGTCTCTAAGTTACTTTGGCTCAGCACGTTTTGTCGTCAGTTTTGTTAGCGTAAGTGTTCTCTCCCAGTATCATCGAGTACTTCTACCCGGCTTGTTATTTTAGGGATAAACCACCTAGGGTAGATTGAAGTGAGAGGGTTCAAGCTTTTTATCCCTTTGTGATCGAAAAACAGTAATTTTATAAAAAATCATAATTCCCTCTCAAGTTCAGCATCTAGACAAACAACATGGATAATTTACTCAATTTACTGTTTTCATAGACTCCCAGTCCTGTAGGGTGTTTGTTTGATGTACATATAGCAGTTGCTGTGTTCCCGTCTTAATATCGTCTTTTTTCCATCCTGCATCGGTGCAATGACGACTCTCATGCTCTGAATAAAAAAGTTTCAAATTTTATTCTTTTATATCAAATATTCACACAAATTAATTTGCCTAATTAAATACCGAAATTGAAAAAAGAAGAATATCAAGGCTACTATATTTCGTTAAATATTGATAATGGATGACTTTGTAACTTAATTATTGGTTATAATATTGACCCAGTAGTCAGACTGCAGCGCTAACTATGTACTCATTCCTGCCACCCCTATGAAAAAGGTTATTGCCCCTGCGAAAATTTCAAGAGCAGTTCAAGAAAAGTTCTTGCGCTGTTCTAGAACAGTGTTCATGAATTGTACTTGAACTGCTCTTAAAGAGGTCAAGAACTGTTCAAGTACATTTTAAGAAATGTTAAATTGGACAAATCTTAAGAACAAGTGTTCTTAAAAAGTCCTTAGAACAGTTCTTGAACAATCTTGAACATTAGTTCTTGAACAGTTCAAGAACTCTTTTTATTGAACTGTTTAAGAACTCTTGTTCTTGAACAAATCATGAACTATTCGAGAACACTTTTAAGAACTTTACTAGAACAATAGTTCTTAATAATTTGTCCAATTTAACATTTCTTAAAATGCACTTGAACAGTTCTTGAACACTTTATGAGCAGTTCTAGTCTAATTCTAGAACACTTCTTGACCTGTTCAAGAACTCATATTCTTGAAAAATTCTTAACATTTCTTAAAATGTACTTGAACAGTTCTTCGGAACAGCTTGCACCTTCAATGTTATTTCTGTGTCGTTAGTGCCAGGAAATTTTTCTTTTAACACTTTGCTTATCTTGGATCAAATTCGGGTTTGGGCTTGAAGCATCATGGAAAAAACAAACAAACAACCAATGAAAACTTCAACGAAAACGGAGTGTAGAAAATTAGTTTTACAAAACATACTGGAAATAATCAGAAAAGTGCATTTACCCGTGATTGCCGGTAAATGAAAAACATTAACAGAACTGGAACAAACAACGTCAACCTGCACAGAATAAATTGAATAATTTCTGTACAGAATCTGGCAATGAAAATTCAATATCCGAAACCACTTTGTCCGAAATCTTGAAAGTTTCAAGTACTTACAAACTGAAACATGCAATGTTGTTGATTTAGTGCATCATAAAGTGAAAATAACAAGTATTAAAGTTGGCCACAAGTAAAGTTTACCTTTTGGGTGATTTTTTCATTCATTTCACCATCATAAACAACAGGAAACAAGCTAGCAGAAAGAAATCTTTTCTAATAGAAGAGCCATGCTTTCTCCCAAACTACATACAGATGGTGGCGCCACCTAGTTTCACAGGTTTGACCTTGATTTGTTCTGAAAATGTTCTCGATTTTCTTTCAGAACATTTGGAGTACATATATTACATAAGTTATTGCTTTGAAACTTTCAACACTTATTCAACATTAATACCTGTCCATGTCAAGCAAGACCCATAACTCTGATCTGCATTTTACGTGAATTATTGCCCCTTTTTGGACATAGTAAATTCCTTGGTTAAGTTTTGTGTTTAGGTCCACTTTTCTCATACACTATATGAACTTTTGCTTTGAAACTTTCAACACTTGTTCACCACCAATACCTGACCATGTCAAGCAAGACCCATAACTCTGATCTGCATTTTACGTGAATTATTGCCCCTTTTTGGACTTAGTAAATTTCTTGGTTAAGTTTTGTGTTCAGGTCCACTTTTCTCATACACTATATGAACTTTTGCTTTGAAACTTTCAACACTTATTCAACATTAATACCTGTCCATGTCAAGCAAGACCCATAACTCTGATCTGCATTTTACGTGAGTTATTGCCCCTTTTTGGACTTAGTAAGTTCCTTGGTTAAGTTTTGTGTTTAGGTCCACTTTTCTCATACACTATATGAACTTTTGCTTTGAAACTTTCAACACTTGTTCACCACCAATACCTGACCATGTCAAGCAAGACCCATAACTCTGATCTGCATTTTACGTGAATTATTGCCCCTTTTTGGACTTAGTAAATTTCTTGGTTAAGTTTTGTGTTCAGGTCCACTTTTCTCATACACTATGTGGGCTATTGCTTTGAAACTTTCAGCACTTGTTCACCATCAATACATGACCATGTCAAGCAAGAACCTTAATTCTGATCTGCATTTTGCGTGAGTTATTGCCCCTTTGGGTTGTCTGCCTTTTGACAGTGACAGATATCAGATGAGCGTCTGCACACGCAAGGCGGTGCTCTTCTTTTTTTCCAAATTCGAGCTGGCCCAAATAACATTTGAGGCGGTCAAATTGGCCACCAGCCGCCTTCTAATGAAAAACTGCATCCCACTATATGAGAAGGAAAGGTGCATGTTTATGAACGGTATCCAGACCACTACTGTCCTTGATATTGTCTTAAACTGTACTTGAAATAAGATGTTCTTAAAACCTCCTTAAACTGTTCTTTAAATATCTTTAAGAACAATGACAGAACCTTATAAGAACAAATTTTGTTCTTAAAAAGTCCTTCATATATTCAAGAACATTGTTAAGAACAGTTCAAGAACACCAGAAGATATATGCAGTTCAAAAAAAGTCCTTAAAGTGTTCAAGAATAATTTAAGAATAATTCAAGAACAGGAAAGGTCCTTAAAAAGTTCTTGAACTGTTCCTGAAGACTGTTCTTGAACAGTTCTAGTACAAATGTTCTTAAAATCCTCTAAGAACGGGTCAAGAACACTTACTTAGTTTTAAGAAGTGTTCTTGAACTGCTCTTGACATAAGAACTTCATTTCGCAGGGGTGAAGAACATAAATTTAGTTCAAGATCTGCAGATCTTAATTTATTTTGATGAGTTCCATGATGACCACAGGGGGAAGTCACTCTGTTCTTGTTTAAGTTAGAAATATAGTGCTTAAAAAGTGCTGAAGATTGAATGCTGAAATTGTTATAAGCATTTCATATGCCAAAGTTTACTGCAAAATCATTAATTTTCGTTTTGGAATTCAATTTTGTGGATTTTGTGGTTCACATTCAACCATGATATTAAATCCCATCGAACAATAGTTTTTTACCCCTGCATTTATTGCCGGAAATGCAAAATCCACAAATTAATGACCCATTTAAATTGTCTTTTTTACCAAAAACCAAAACATTTCGTCCCATCGAATTTAAATGACTTTACAGTATTACATGCGTAACATTTTGTTCTTATTTATTTCATCTCTTTATTTGCTTGCTGACTGCAAAAATTTGAGTTCATACTATAAATGTTCTATGATTATGACTCGAGTACTTCCTAATCAGTATAACCCCTTATATTCAATATGTGTCCCCTTTAAACCACTCCTACTTAAATCACTGATCGGCTTTGTTAACAAACATTACGATATCGTTGATATCCCTGTCTCATTGGTTGCTTTACGAAAGTACGGGAAATAAGCATGATTTATAAGTGCTCGTATTTATAACAATTGATTATTATATTGACTGAGGATAGATAGATTTGATCATTTTTACTTAAACATCGTGGACTTGTATGACTGGTATGACTTGTATGTATGGTGCTCAATGTGTAGTGGTTACTGGTAAATTTCAAGGACTTGTCGGATTTGTCATAGGATTAAGGTAACTTTGTTTGGGATATTTTTTTCATATTTTTGTATTTTCTTCCTAAGTGCTGGCACTTTACTTGTACACTTGATTGCGTGTAGGGCGATATAACTTGTAGTGCTATGTGATTTGTGTGTGCAATGCTGCATGTTTATTTGTAATTTGCACTGGTAATCAACAGTTTTAAGTATGTCTGATTTATTTAATTGCTTAAATCTGGTTTTGATTTCTCGGGAACTTTCTGCTAAATGATAGATTGAATTAATGCTCGGAGCTGTGGGTAAAACTCTGATTTGTTTGATAAAAAATGAGACAAATTTAAATGGGAGAAATTTTTGGTTACTTGACAAAAATAAATAATAAAAAAGATTATTTTTTATATAAACAAAAGATTGTCTGGGTTAAATTCAGTCCCCCAGTTTCCAGTTACATTTTGTGAATGAATAAAAAAAATCTTTTGTAGAAAATTATTTTTTAAAAAAATATTATGCAATCGAAAGAATTATTTCTGGGCTAACATTTCTGAGTTTGTTGCACATTTCATATGAGGGTTTATATAAAACTATTGAGCCACAATTTTTAAAGTTCCTTGACATCCCTGTTGCGGCCTCCTATTAATTCAATGCTCCAATTCCTTGATACATATTTAATTGGTAAAAAATGCACCATGTTACATTGGCATACATTTTATTCAACTTTCACAAAAAAACCCACTAACTTTATAACAAATTGAAAGAATCGATTTGCTTGGAGTAAGAGAGTCTGAGATCGGCTGAATAATTGAGACAAATATTTTTTTCTGTTGATTAAAATACATGTATCGGTATCCATATAAACAGAAGCTTGGAGCGTAAGTTTGATTGTTATATTATATAATGGAATTGATTTCAAAACAAAAGGGTGCATTTAATTAACTATAATGTTTGACCTCAAGCTTACGGTCAAGTGTGCAAATGTTAATAGAGTACATGTGTTTGTATGCTTTTTAGCATTTGATAGATTCTCTAGATTTTCAGTATCACAAGTATAATTTATAGCCCCGACAGGGTTGCATATAATTAAAATGCATTTTGAATGTAGAAAGTTTACAATCAGTATCCTCTTCCATTGATGGTCCCAACTTACAATTTTTTAGCTGGGGAAACTGTAAATTTGTATGATTTTCGAATATACAGGATGTATCACTATTACGACTTCGTAATCACTTTAATACGTATTGAGTTGCAAATATCTGTATTGGATTTTGATCCCTGTGCAATAAATGTACTATACGGTGACAAAATACAACACCCATAAAAGTCTTTCAATATACCGCTGTACTATGTTTTTATGTGCAATGACTTAAATAATGCAAAAGTCTTGATGTGTACAAATAATTGATGTAGACGGATTGAAATATAATCGTTCAGATTTTTGCAGTTATGCAAATTCACCACATTATATTACTTGTTCATTTGAATGGTTTTCTGATAAATGATATTCAGTTCTATTATAGTCGTTATGTTGTATAATCTAGGGCAATAGTGTTCATATCATGTGTAGTGAAGCTTTGCAAAGTGGTTGGGAGATTATATAAGTTTTTCCTTAATTTTTTTATTCCGATTTTACACCATTTTCGGTATATATAATACATGCATGGCCTATTTGAAACTTTTATAGAAATCTATGTGCTCAAAAAAAGAGTTTTACATCTTTTATCTGTAATGGCCAGATGCTGACCTAACCAGTTTTCCTGAACCAGTTCTATTGCAGGATGAGCCTGTGGCCTAACCAAAGCGCTATCAAGCACTTTACTACATCTATGCACAGACAGGCTACCCAAGAGCTACGTGTTTGCAGATATACCGTTTCTCAGCCCTGAGCACTTTCCTGTGCAACAGACCTCTTTAGTTGCGCTTGATAGGGCTTTTCTGTGCAACTGGCTTCTTACCATGGTCAATCACCAGAAGCATATTATTCAAATTGTCCGCTACATTGTGCTTCTTTGAAGCAAGCCTTTCCAAGCATAGCACTCTGAGGCAGATTGGTTAGGCAACAGGCTACAGAATAATACAATCCTGACAACCTTGTGAATCAAATCAGAACCTCCCAGGTCCAGTCAGGAATTCTGTTGGCTGGTCAGATGCCTAGAGTCTTTGACCTGTGATGCGGTCATGCACCTAACACTCTTCCAACTGCACTGTAGTAAGACTCTTTAAAAGTCTCTCAAAGTTCTGGGCAAGCCAGATGTACTTTAGTTATCAGTTCCAAAATGTATATTACTAAGTTATGAAACAATGCTACCTGTTTGCATATGCACTCGCATAAACTAGTAGATGGAAGTGTATTTTCAATATGTAATGATTTTGTGATGTTATAAAAAAGTTTCCAAGTATGATAAATTAGCTCATCAGTAAAAGAAATACGAATTGAGTTCAGTTGTATATACCCAATGCTGTGTTTTATCGTACATAATTAAACCTATTACTGTAAAATCATTAATTTTCATTGGGGATTAAATTTTGTGGATTTCGTGCTACACTTTCAGCCATGGAACGAAATCCCATTGAACACAAATTTTGACCCTTATATTTATTTCCTGAAATTCAAAATCCATGAAATGGTCTTTTTACCAAAACCACAAAATTGTGTCTCATCGAAATTAAATGATTTTACAGTATTGTTCGTAATTAAACCTATTATCATAACTAAATGAACAAGTATAAGTATGCTAATATATGTGATGTTATATGTGCACACACATACATATCACTCATCATTAGCTCTGTATTTATGCTTTACTTAATGTTGTGAGGGTAAATGTCAGACATTGTTCTCAATCAATATACAGTACAACCTCTCTGGATCAACTACCGGAGAAAGCGGGTCCAAGAAAGCTCCATTATATAATTATTGGTTGAGGTTGTTGCTCTACAGAGGTCTGCTCTGGTGAGGTAACTTGTACTTTATACCCTGAGGGAGCTGTTGTTGCTTTATAGTCCTCCGCATGTGGAGAAGAAAGTGTCATTTCATCGAATTGTGGAAGAGCAGTTCAACATTCTGATAGATAATGCCAACAACACTGCAAATTAGGATGCCGAGCATAGCCTTTATTTGCCAGTCAATTTGCTGCTGAAATATGGCAGGCATATGAGTGCCTTCACCCAGATTTGAACCTGGGTCCCAGGATTAGATGACAAGCACACTAGCCACTGAGCTATGGAGGCACACACAATTGACTGGTCTATTATATACAAAATTACTTATATACAATAAAAAACTAACCAATCAACATTAGGGGTGAATCAGGCCAAATTCTTGAAATGATTTTTGAATGAGTTTTACCTATAAGACATTAACTGATAAAAAACCTGGCCACCTAATATTTCCATGTATTAATGTGGTTCATGAAAACAAATTTTTAACTCTAGAAAATGGATGCCAGATCAGGTCGTTTAATTTCCCATACTGTAAATCTAATTGAAATTGATAGGCCTTATCTTTAAAATTCCTTATCAATTTAGTTCGGCTTATATGATCTTCACTCTTTGTGTCGGATCATTTCGATTGATTAAAGTAGGTCAGAGGTTTTACTTAGCTTCTAAGAAAACAGCTTTTATCAAGCCAACCGTTCCCATAGATATCAAATTAATGCAAATCGTATTAATGCTAAATTGCTAATACTGAATACTGTGTAGAGGAAAACAGTCAGTCTGTATACTTTACTTACTGCTTTTTCAAAGCTCATGCTAATCAAGCCTGATATAGCTGACTGCCAAATTCTTTCCCGTCTTCTTTGTTTCGTTATTGATTGATTGATTGTTAGAGACTGGAAAATTTGTTTGGCGGCAGGCTAGGCAGGTTGATGGTAGCGGGGTAAGTACCTGTACTCCGGGTTCTCTTTGATTTGTATTTGAACTGATAAGTGTTTCGTAATGAGATGCCTTGATAATGATATTTCAAAGGACAATTCTCTTTTTTTAGGGTTGTTGCAAAATTACTGTAACTCAGAATTAGGTACTGATGAAGTTGCAGTAATTTTGCACTGCCGCTTCATGTTAGCAGATTTTTGTATTTAAGTCTTGAAGAGGGGTGCAGGAAGGGCCGGTGCAAAATTACCGTAACTCAGAATTTAGTAGTGAAGCAGTTTCAGTACTTTTGCACCAGCCCTCCTTGTTCATGAGATTTTTGTGCTGAAGTCTTGAAGAGAAGTAGTCAGTTAACTTTGTTCAGAGATGTCTCAATGTCCATGGAGTCGGTGTTCATTAAAAATAAGTGATGCAGCTTGTGGATACTCATCATAGGTATATACTGTAAAATCATTCAATATCAATTGGACAAAATTTTGTGGTTTGGGTAAAAAAGACCATTTCGATGGGACATTATTTTGTGGGTTTTGCATTTAAGGTAATAAATACAAGAGTCAAAATTATGGTTCAATGGGATTTGATTCCGTCGTTGAAGGTGAACCACAAAATTCACGAAATTTATTCCCTCACAATAATTAATGATTTTACAGTATTTTATTCTGATAGGTAGACCACTTGTAACACAATGGCTTTCAATTATACCTACCCGACTTGTGTTTATAATTCCGTGTTGTCAGGTGGAGAGGGAATCACTTGTCACAGTATACATGGTTGTTATGTTTTCTGCATAACTCTTCCATGAAAATTTGACAACTGTATTGACTTTCTACTCCTCCACATGTGGAGAGTTGCTGGTTCCTCTTGGAAGGGTAAGTATGATACAACTTAGGAAAACTGGTATATAACATAGGTGATTTGGCTGTGGAAAAATGGTATATATAGGTGAATTGGCTGTGGTCTATATCTGATAAATTGTAATGAAACAATGTTATACCTGGATAAACAAACAAACATACTGTATGTTTGGAATTGAATATCACAAAGTTTGTTGGTGCTAACTTCTTCATGACCTTTTGGATGATGCATACATGCTCCGTGGTGTTAGTTGATTGTTCAAATGTTGTCTGAGCCAACATCGAGTGTTTGTGTGTTATCTCCCTTTGTAAATGCATTCATTGTATGGTTGATGTAAGACATGTTGTGTTTGTGTTCTTGTTCCTGCACTATGTTTGGTACGGTACCAATTTGTCAAATGCTTTTGAACTCGTACATTTTGTCTTCTCACCTTTGGCAATGTTGTCAAAATACATTTGGCAGTTTGGGCTTCCACATGTTTTGCTGTCAGACTTTAACCGTTGGTAACTGGTATGCTATCAAGTACACAGGGACCACAACACCTTTGGTCGAATGCCTTGATTGTCTACATGTTTCTCTCTAACCTTTAGAGATCTGTTGGAATTATATGATGCTTTCAAATGCTTCAGATGTTCGGGTTGCCTGTCCATCTTTGGCGATGTTTATGGCAAACTTGATGCACACATTTAATAAATTGTTCATGTGAATAGTGTTTGTATTGTGTGATATTACAAGTTTAATCAAGGAAGTCAATTGCCTTCTCCTTGACCACTTGTGTTTAATGATTACAAATGATGAAGTCATTGGTTGGACTTTGCTACTGTTCTCATGTACTCTGTACAACTTATTCATGTTCGAAGGCCAACTCATGAAATCAGTTCTAAACGATTTAGTTGTGAACTCGGGCCTATCAACAGATCAACCTACCATTTATAGCAGTTCTTTATGATTTAAGTCTAAGTTAGGAAGCCATCCAGCCAATCAGTGGACCTCTTTACCTCTAGTAGAAGTCTAACCCCTTAGTCAAACTAGTAGTTATATATAGTCAAGTTAGGATATATTGACAGTGATGTCATCGTTTATGTGTACCCAAAAGATTAAAACCATTGCTTAAATAGGTAGAGTTTAATTGGTATTGAACTGTTGGCATAAGCCTTTATACTTGTTTTTACACCGTACTAGTGGATTGTTCCACTGCGTCACTGGATTTTTATCCTAACTGGACTGTACTGTTTGTTTCTGTTTGTATTTTTTAAAAATGCTTGACACATGGATAGCAACAAAATAGGAGAAATTGTGTCTCTTCACTTGTGTAGCCCCTTATGGCAATCATTGTACCATCAGGAATGAGGTGTCAAATGTGATTAATTAAAGTTTTACTTAAAGTGTATATAGCTATATCCTGACAGTCATTCAATGTCAAAATAATTACTTGCATCATTTTTAGTATGATACTAGACTGCCTTAATTGCAAATTAAAACTTTGGATGGGTTAAGTTTACTTCGATTCAATCGTCGAAAAATAGACGATTCTTATAATTTCATAGGGTGTTCTAGAACACTTTTGTATGAAAATGGACAGTTCGCATGTCTAATAAATCACAGGGAGAGTTTCTGTTAAAACTGAAGCGAAAAATGATCTAATGGATATGAAAACATAATTGTTTTCACTTTTTGGAACTTTTAAAAAAATATTGTCTGATATAGGTCTATACTCTTTAACAAGTTGAAGCACAAATTAATTGTATCACAATAAATTATTGTTTGTTTACAATTTACAGACCTGATTAAACAAATTGTACTTTTGCTAGGTTTTAATTACCATGATTAAGCAAAATAGACAATTGATTAATCAGTTTGAATAAATTGATTATTTCTTGGCAAATGATAAATCGATGGATTGTAGTAATCTTCTATCTTTTGGCGAGATATGTACTTTTATAATTAAACGATCAATGTGAATTTTCTCCGTAATTATTTAAAGATAACAATTAACATCCAATTAGATTACAGTAATTGGATAAATATTTGCATAATTATATTTAAACAATTGTCAGTATTCCTATAAAGTTTCGGTAATTCTTAGAAATAATTTATGTCTTACTAAATGGAGATCCTTCGAGGTTGAATTCCAAAATAAAACAGTTTGTAAAACTATATTGAATGAATTGTATTGACTTGAGTATCCACGGTACTAACTCCCTTTAACCATATGCATAATGTGTTCTAAGTTGGCTGAAGGAGTTTTCTGGTAAATTTGTAGGCTATTTACTTGCTAGTAGTATTGTCTTTTGAAAGTACCGGTATACCTTGTAGATCATGAAATGTTTCAGTGTCCTCCCAACATGTTCATTTAATGTCACTTTCCAATCTTGTTCATTTATTCTGTGTCTCTGTTTTGTACCAAAATTATCTGTTATTGATTGTTCAGACCTGTGAGGGTCATCTTAAATCAGTGAAAAGAATTAATAATGTGAGTCAGGGTCGTCCTAAATCAGTGAAAAGAATAAATAATGCTGCGGAGGTATGTAATTAAGGGATCTAATTGGCATTTTTGAATAGATAAACTGAACGTTTGTAATCACTGACTAGGGTATCTGGTATATGTTTATTGAATATTCATTTTAATCTTGACTGTGTTAACTGCAAAGGAATTTTTTGCATTTGTATGCTGTGAGTTTAATGTTTCAGGGTGAATATAGTGAAAGTTTAGTCATTTGAAAGATACTAAATGTGACTCAATCATTAATATAGTGTGCTTCGATGTGTAGTTGATATATATACTTTGTGTCTGAGATATTGTGCTTGTTTTGGAGTTGATTTTACAGGTAATGATTTTGTTGCTGCTTTCTAGCGAGTGACTAAGTGATTGTGTTTCTTCTCATTATGGCCACAGGTAACAGTATCGTTGAAAAAGAAATTTAAAAAAAAAAAATTTAAAAAAATTTTTTTTCTCGAAATTTAGGTATTATATACAAGGTATATTTGCCCTAAAAACACAGATTTTCAAAGTATCAAAAAAAAAAATTAGCTTTTGATACATTCAATAACTAATTATATTCTTACGCAACATTGTTAAAACTTCTCGCATGCAAAATTCCATCGAAATTGATCAACTTATTAAAAAGTTATGCCATAAAGTTTAGATCCCTGTGTCCAGCCGGTTCGAAAGGTGCATTCCAATAAAACCAAAAATACAAATTTCGAGGATAAAAACCTTCATATTTTGTATTTATCGTCATGAATAAGCATAATAATGCGGTAGAATTGAAGGACACAACAGTTTGAACAAATTTACCGTGGTGAAATATGGGAGCTTCCGTATTAGCCGCGAAACAAATCGTCTGCACATTTTATTTTGTCAAAATGTTTTTATTTTCACCATGTTTGTCCGAAAGTTGCGAATGATTTCCATTTTGTGACAACGATTTTCATTGGTTATAAAAATACATTCGGAATATCTCTAGTCGTCGGACACTCTAAAAACCACACCGGCCGTCCTTGCAGCGTAATTCGAAATACGCCATCGAGAGTTAAAATAAAATTTTAAAAGATGCATTTGATCGTTTTGAGGTAAATGTAAAGCATGATTTCAAATGTTTGCAAGGCATTATGCTGTATTTGTCCCCGACACAGCCTTTTTGTACATGATCAACTCAAGTAAATGCCGTAGTCTATGAAAACAAATTGCACCCTTTCGATTTTGCTCTCAATTTCCTAGCAAATATACCTTGTATATAATACCTAAATTTCGAGAATTTTTTTTTTTTATTTTTTATTTTTAATTTCTTTTTCAACGTTACTCTTACCTGTGATTATGGCTGATGTTGCTGTAACTGTATTGTAACTTTTGATAATAATTCAACATTTAAACTACTAAAACATGATGTGTATACATACAACTTTTTATCATTTTGTGATATTATAAATTTAATAACGACATGATACATTTTTTTTGCATTTTTTATTGAATAAATGTTGAGAAATGATGCTTTAAAATTGAATTTAAATAAACTTAAAAAAAGAATATGAATTTGTCATCAATATAGTAGGTGATAGATATTTATAAACATGATGAAAATTTAACTCAAAATTTATTTTTTGTTGATTTTCTCAAATTTGATTTTAAGTAAATTGCAAATACACTTTTCTAGATTTTTCTCAAATTTGATTATAAACAAATAAAAAATATGAAATATAATATTTGTTCTAGATTTTCTCAAAATTGATCATCAATAAATTGAAATGGTGTTATTTTATTACTGAAATCTATGATTTGGTTATTACTGTTCAAATTATTCTAAGATATACCTATGATTGTATTGTATATTTGTTAGATATTCTCAGTACTTATACCAGACACATGCAATATAATAACTTGTTGGAATTTCCTATAACCATGCACTTTACCTGAGTCATGGATATACTTATATACAACAACTTGTGTTGTTTGAAGCACTTGTTCTGACTAATTCGTACTGATTTATTTCCGATATAAAAAAGCTGATTCAGGGATTCACTATCTAACAGTTTGTTTATGACAGGTGGTTGATAAATTCAGGTGATCTCATATTTGACTCTATTGGAATTATATACACAGTATAAATAGCACTGACTTAGGGATTTCAAAACTTTGGTTTTTGGTTGACAGGTGGTTGCCTAATTCAGGTGATCTCTGATGTTAATTAGTATTTAATATACAAAGTATAACCGCTCCAGAGAAGCACTCTTGTGGAAATACACTTTGGTTGAGTCTTGACATACAGATCTGACATTAATTGGCATTTAATGAACACATAGTACCTGACCTCAACAGAGCAGTGCTAGTTGGGATATATAGTTAGTTTGTTGTACAGAGGTTAAGTTGCACTGGAGTGATATTCAATATTGATCTTACTAGATTTAAGGATAAGGACAACCAATAGATCACACCATATTAAACTTTTTGTCAGTAACAGGCAATATGATTGGCTATCCTTATTCTCCAATTAAATAAGATCAATATTGAATAGGTAACATTTATAATTCATTATGGTTAATTCTGGAATAAAATGGTACTCAAAGTGATTCAAGAGAGGTTGTTGCACAATGGATGGCCGCTCTGGAGAGGTTGTACTGTATACTCTATAAATAATATCATTGATTTGATATATTGTTTGATGTTTATTTACCTTATCATCTAGAAATAATTGTACTTTTTCTGTTGCATACAAATTGCCAGATCTGAGCAGTAAAACTGACATTAAAATGCTGATATTTGGCAACGGTGAAATGAATCACCTTGCGTCTATGATGACAGGAATTATACAGGTGTTGGGACTAATCAAGACCTGACCACATGTGTGCAGTATTGATACCTACCCAATCTCTACGATACTGGCTTTATTCGCCTAATTGGCAATACACTTCAAGCCTATTCTTTTTACAAAACACATAAAATAGATCCTTAATTTCCCATAAAGATACCATTGTCTTGTCTATCTGTTTTCTGATATCCGTGATAGCCTATATCTCCAAATAATCTTCCAAGAGTCAAAATTAAGAAAATACGGGTTCGGTCTAATTAATACTGATTGCTTTCTTTTACCAATTATCGTTGTCATCTTCATCATCATCACATTGTGTGGTTGATGAGAGTATTCACCTCAATATGTTTGTATTTGTTGGTTACTTTCATTTCTTGTGTTGACTTTGATCCGATTTCCTCGTCATTTTCTCGTCAGTTTGAAATATACATGAAAATATACGTACAAGCTCATTTCTTGCACTGACTTTGATCCGATTTCCTCGTCATTTTCTCATAAATGTGAAATATACATGAAATATACGTACAAGTTCATTTCTTGCACTGACTTTCGTGTCATTTTCTCGTCAATGTGAAATATACATGAAATATACGTACAAGCTCATTTCTTGCCCTGACTTTGATCGGATTTCCTAGTCAATGTGAAACAATAGGTATAGGTATAGCTTGGCAAAGTTGACACAAATCTGATCTTATGATGAGCATAATTTAACAGTTGATATATTGTCTGTATTTATGACCTTGGTTGTTTGTTTTCATAGTCAGAGGGTATCACTGAAGACCCTTGATATGTAATACAAACTCAAATTTGAAATACTGATATTGCTCGATTTGCTTGCAGAAATTGATATATTCATATAGCATGAACCTTGTAATATATTCATGCATTAAGGTCAGGCTTGTGTCAAATTCGCCAAGCTATACAAGCTCGTTTCTTGTCCTGACGTTGATCGGATTTCCGGATCAATGTTAAATATCCTTGTCAATGTGAAATATACGTACCTACTTGTCAATGTGAAATATACGTACCTACTTGTCAATGTGAAATATACGTACCTACTTGTCAATGTGAAATATACGTACCTACATGCGTGTATGTTGCAAGGAAACATGATTGCTTACGGAAAGAAACAACACAAAGTGATACATATACATACCTGATGCTCTATAACTACTGATTGGTACTGACTGATCGAATCAGTTGTGTTTATATTTTAGGCCAGTCGTAAGTTAATGCCTAGACTATCCTGTCGTCCCAGAATATTCCAGAAATACTGAGTACATGATGTTCTAGGTTGGATCCTACACCAAGGATCATTGTTATTACCAAAGATGATGTAAAAATTGTATCAGTACTTTCCCTTGCTTGATGCTCAGGATTATAGGGAAAGCTAGCTTCTCTCAAAACCATCAATAATGTAGTGTTGAGAGTGAAATTAACGAAGATAACAAGATTTTAAAAAGATAACACAAATTAAAAAAAAAAAAATAACAATTTTTTTTTAAAGATAACAAAAATTAATAACAAGAATTTAAAAAAAGATAACAAAAATACAAAAAAAGACAATAAAAGATTGGTCTGAGAAGCACATCATCACAAATGGTATAAACAAGCATGAAACAAAACACAACAGAACAAGAAACCACCAGTAGGCCAATAATGTATCAACTAATTAACTTGTACTGGCCTGGTATGTTTGTATGTTCGGTATACCATGCAGCTATGAGGATACAAGGTGATGCCTGGAACACCAGGAATACTGTACAGTAGAGGTGATAGGTCATCTCAGGACAATGATTTATCTTATCTTGTACCTTGTCAATATCTCACTGATAAGCCATCAGGCTTTTGCTCTCTCTGTGGTGTACAGTGTACTACAGACAGCATAGAGAAGTCAGGTGAGATGTTATTTGAGGACACAGACTGACTTGGAATACTCTGAGATCTGTCTAACACCCCCTTACTCTACTCCTCATGAAATTATTGCCCTTTGCACCCTCAAACATAGGTAATCAAGCCCAGAATAAAATCTAGCTAAGGATAAAATCTAGCTAAAATTGAAAAAAAGTTATGCTATTTGACTGACAAAATATATTATTTAGTCGGGTGGCCATTTTATGCTATTTGACTGACAAAATATTATTGAGTCGGGTGGCCATTTTATGCTATTTGACTGACAAAATATATTATTTAGTCGGGTGGCCATTTTGTGCTATTTGACTGACAAAATATATTATTTAGTCGGGTGGCCATTTTATGCTATTTGACTGACAAAATATATTATTTAGTCAGGTGGCCATTTTATGCTATTTGACTGACAAAATATATTATTTAGTCGGGTGGCCATTTTATGCTATTTGACTGACAAAATATATTATTTAGTCGGGTGGCCATTTTATGCTATTTGACTGACAAAATATATTATTTAGTCAGGTGGCCATTTTATGCTATTTGACTGACAAAATATATTATTTAGTAGGATGGCCAGACTATGAGATCTTTTACAGACTGACTGGGAATATTTGAGAGATCTTTTCCTCTGATACAATGTTGATCATGCATGTAAAAGTAATTATGGATATCAATCTTCATCATTGATATATTTATGTATTCCCTTAAAACAGTATCATCTATCACTCCCTTGTCCTTAACTATTGGTTGCTTCCCTAGGACACTGGATACATTTACTAGTTGGTTGCTTCCTTAGAATTGTTGAGATTATATTTGGTGATGTGTTGTTATTAAACCCTTGTCCTTGTTGGTTGCCACCTTGGATTTGTGGATACCATGCACATATACTTGTTGGTTGCTACCTAGTAGAATGGGCGACACATATTCATGATTGTGTGTTGTTATCCTTTGCCCATATTGGGTGCATCCCTAGAATAAAATTGTTGGCACATCGTATTTGCTGGTTGTGTTGTTAGAATTGTTGGCACATCGTATTTGCTGGTTGTGCCGTTAGAATTGTTGGCACATCGTATTTGCTGGTTGTGTCGTTAGAATTGTTGGCACATCGTATTTGCTGGTTGTGTCGTTAGAATTGTTGACACATGTATTGGATGTTGCTAATTCTTTTGAAGTGAATTATCTGTTGTTATTGATTAAACAATGGAAATTATAATTTAGGACTACTAAGTATTGCTGGTTCGCATCTTCTGTAAAACGTAAATTTATAGTTGACCCGTTGTATGTCATTGCAAGGCTGTGAAACATTAGGTAGTAAAATTAAAGCCCTTTAAACTATACTCTGTCCATCTTTGATACCATTATCAAATGATGGTGAATTTAACAGATTTGTGCTACTTCTATCACAGTATAGTCAGTAGTTAACATAAATTGTTTGCATAATGAGTAGGTATGTACAGTAGAGAGCTGCAGTTGTAGTTAGTTTATATCTTCATATTGAAATGTAGGACTGATTTCTCAACTGTTTGTTAAAGTGGATGAGTCCGTATTTTTATCAATATTAAAATTGCATTTTAAGATTCTTATTATTATTCAAGTTAAAATATTAACTTATGAAAAATACAGAAGAACCATCCCTTGTAATGTGATTATTTCTACACTCACCTCCTTTAAAAAATGGCTGCAATCCTCTTCTAAGATACTGATAGATTCCCATTAAAATAGAGGCGGCTATTCTCACCAAAGATATGTGTACATCCCCTTTAAAATATAGGACGGATCCCATTCAAAGATATTGGTACATTCCCTTTAAAATATAGACTGCTCCTCAATAAAGATACGGTACATTGCCTTTAAATATAGACTGCATTCCCATTCAAAGATACAGTACATCCTCTTTAAAATATAGGCTGCAATCCTCACAAAAGATATGGTACATCCCCTTTAAAATATAGGCTGCAATCCTATTAAAATATACGGTACATTCCCTTTAAAATATAAACTGCCATCCCATTCAAAGAAACGGTACATCCCCTTTAACATATAGGCTGCGATCCTATTCAAAGATACGGTACATCCCCTTTAAAATATAGGCTGCGATCTCATCTAAACTTTCATCAAAGATATGGTACATCCCCTTTAAAGTATAGGCTGCGATCTTCGTTCCCCCATCTGATTAGAAGGCAGGCTCATTTACCTGTTGAAAATTAATTCAGTTCAAATTCATGGTGATCAAATTTTATCTAGGCAAAACGTGTATTGTCATATTTAGATTTATCGTTAAAAAAAACTGGTCGAACAGCGTTCTCAGCTTTCCTATGTGTATTGTCGGGATGCATCCGTAAGTTTAAATCTACCTATTGCTTCTCATTATTGGTGAAGACTGGAGATCAGTCGTTGATAATTTTCTGTTTGATCAATTTTTGGTATTTAGTAGAAAAAATTTCACCCATCGAGTTTATTTACTGTCACAGGGACACATATAGCAAGTGGATAACACAGGAGTAAAGCTTTTAATGATCCAGCTGAGGTATTGTAAAGATTTTTTTTTGTAAGGAAAATAATGATTATACATTTAAAGTATAAATACACAGATTTGTTCTGTTTAAGTTTCCATAGAAACAGAATCTTATGTCATATAATTTGATTCGTTTTGTATAGAATTAATAGAAAGATCAATACACGTTCAATTTTTGCGAATGAAAATTGAATGATCTTTATTTGTGAATGAAAATTGAATGATCTTTAGAAGTTGAGTTTATGGGGGTAATGTTTTCATTTTTTGTGAGCGATTGTTTCGCTCTTAGTTGTCAACTTGTTTTAGAAGTTTGACATGTTATGAATCGGTCTATCAATTGTCTATCTTTGATATTGATGTTTTTTCTGCAATATGTGATCCATAAGGTGGACAATTATTATCATTTTGTTTCTTCAATCTATAATGATAAAAGCTTTTAACTTGATTTCTATGATTGATTGGCTGATTGATTGGTTGATTGATTGACTGGTGATTGATTGATTGAATATTGATTTACTAATGATTGATTGATCAAACCACATGAATGGTTGATTGATGTTTTTGAGTGCTGACTTGTTGATTTATTTAATTGATTGATTGATTGATTGATTGATTGATTGATTGATTGATTACAATTATAGACTGGTCAATTTGTATGATTGACCGATTTGTTTATTTATTCACATGATTGATTGATTGATTAGTAGATATATTGATTGATTGATTAGTAGATATATTGATTGATTGATTAGTTTGTTCATTTAAAAATTGATTGATTATTTATCTACCCATTTGATGGATTTTCTACATTATGGATTGATTTACATGATTGATTGGATGATTTATTTATCTATTTTCTGTCATTGATTGATTTGTTAATATTTATCAGGTTAAAATTATTCGATATTCTTGTGAGTATTTATTGATTGATTTCTCAATTATTAATAATATAATTGTCAATGAATCATTTCATCGTAGATATGCATAAGGTATTTATTTAAACATCTGTTTGCAGGAATTGATTTTTTCCCCAAATTTTATAAAAAAATTGAAGAAATCTGTTCAGCCAACTGACTTAGGTGTATCATGGATTTATAAAACACCAGGAGTCTGAATTTCTGCATTCACTTTACTTACTGATGTATTTATTTAATCATTAATAGCGATTTTGTGATTAAAAGATAATCACTTTTAATCTGGTTTGTTATACTAGATTAATTGTGTTTTAAAAAATAATTAGTAATTATGCAAAACCCATAAATTATGTTGACCTCAGAATATAGAGATTTGAGAATTGTGATTGAAATCCTTAACAAGTTTTATCTAAGGTTGGGTCTCGGAGTGTGTTCATTGGCTTCATATTGATAACACAGTATTGATGTTTGATTAAATATATTTGGATTAAGGGCTTTAAAGGGATCAGTATTTGGTGCTTCGAAGGGATCAGTATTTGATTATGATACTTAAACAAGTTTTTATATTGGATATTGAATACGCTTGTTTGATTTTTTTACCTGTTTAAAATCTTAAAGTTGTGTTATAATAATTGTGGTGTATTAACTCTTATGCGAGATGCTGAGTACTTGATTGGCTATAAATGTGAGTAAAGACTATAACTATAACACACGCTTAGAACGAGAAGGTGGTCAGTAAAAAACACTATTTTGAGAAAACAAAAAACTGTCCGAAAATGTCTGAAAACTACTTGTTACTTTGAAAAATTTTTTTTGAACTTCTGAGAGTTTGGTCAACATAACTAGTTCCAATTTTCATGAAAGTAGGTTCGTTAGAAGTGCCTTTTGATGCAGATTTCTAATATGTATGAGTTTAATATTTTTTAGCTCGTAAGTTGTACTTACGAACTTCTCATTCTAAGCCAGCAATATACTGTATAGCAAGGATTTGTAACAGTTCAATGGTTAAACCTAGATAAACATAGTTTACCTGAAGGACGAGCTAATGTTAATACACATTATCATTTAACTTTGAATGGACTGTAATATGGTTGATAATAATATCATTAAACTTGTGTGGACAAATTTGTCATGTACTTCAATACCATATACATACTGAGAATATTGATTTCTGTGTCTCTCCCTCTCTCGCTATACTGCGTAGTTATTTAATTGACGACTAAAACTTCCTTTTAAGATTTTCGAATTTCTATGGTGATCGTAGGTTTCAAATAATAGCAAATCTGTGAATAGGTATTTGTTACCGATAGTCAGCTAGAGTGTTGTAAATCGTCGCATCACCGTCGTATAGTTACATACTTTATGTTTGTCTCGTTTTATTGGTCGGTATAGATTTCAAAATTTCATAATAAAGGTTTAAAGCGTTTCCATGCATATCAAAAGATCGATCAGGTTTCGGGGTTGACGACGGAATTCGACCTTATAGAGATAATTTATTCAGCTTTGTGAATAGATCCCTGGGTATAGATACATTGAAAGCTTGGATGGTGAGAGATAGATTTTTGTTCTATTTTTGTATTTTCAACGAATTAGGTAGATTTCACCTGGGCCGATTGTTGCCGATTATTTGCGGAGTTTGAGTGACATGTTTGTATAATTGTGCCGTAACAATACGAATAGAATGAAATATTGAATGGTTCAATTTTGGGTACAATATGACTAAAATTGCTGAAATTTTCTTTTGATAGAAAAGTAAAGTTACGTAAATTGCATAAAAGGGGAATTTTATGGTATATGTTTATAAGATTCAGTTTAGTTCTTTTATTTGAATGTCCTGTATATGTTTTATATGAGTTGATGAAGCAATGTAGCTATGACAAACTTTAATAAAAATAATAAGTTAAGTTACCAATTTTCTAGGGCTCTTTTCTGCTGTTAGGCCGCTCAAGCACCCTTTGACATTTCAACTTCCCCTGGTCATTGGGCTACATATGGAAACCTACACTCGTGTCTCCCTGGGGAGTTGATCTATTTGAATCAATAAAATTTAATGCTCCCTTACAGGGTTGTTTAAACTTGAAAAGGCAAATAACCACTCCCTTAGGTAATATTTAAATATTTCGGCAATGGAAGCATCTGAGATTCAAACTCACGAGTATTTGCTCTGTTAGGTCTCAGAGACTAGCTGTTACCCCTGTACGTCCTATCTGCATGCAAGTAATGTTAATCAGAGCCTCAGCTTCTATAGTAAAATTAATATTTGAACCCTTAAAAATTAATTTGATAATCTGAAATGTGGATTTTCGAAATAATATATTTATCTGGAAATGCTGACTTTCAATTTATCTGACAAATGGATTTTCAAAGACTACAGTCTATCACGAAAATCTGATTTTCGTATAAAGTCATATTTGTCTGAAATTCTGATTTTCAAAGAATCTTTTCAGCTTCTTGTTAACTATATGTGAATATATAAAATTCTTGATAATTATTATATGTCTACATTAATTTGTGTTTTCTCAAGGCATTTCCCAGCTTTATAATTGTGTGGTTTTAAGTTTTCAGGAAATATAAGATATAAATTTCTAGGGAATTTATTGACAATGCCATTGATTGTTGCTAACGGAAATTGAACCTCTTTCTGGGGGAAGATGATGCCTCGTATTTCAAATGAATGTCATTTTAAGTCTAAGTAATTGGAGTACGGGATTTTAAATGCTATAAGATCTTTTCTCAAATGCAAATTTTATTATCTGAAATTGTATCCGATAGAAATTCAAATTTCATTTTCCGCAGGTAAATATTGGGATATTTCTATTCAATGACAGTGACACCCTCAGCCTACCCCATTGTCAGTTCAAAGTTCATTAGGTTTTAATAAAAACTTTAAACCATCACCGATAAAATTGCAAAAGTATGTTGATCTAGGCGATTCATTGCGATATTGTACACACTGTACACGAAGCATCCTTCGTTGACCTGATTTAATGAGCGTGTATTAGATACCTGTTCTATTGTTACATCTCTTTTGTAAAACCCAATACTCTCTCGTAACCATGATTGATTTCGCTTCGTTCACCCTCCCTCCTCTACATACCTATAGTCCTCGTGATTTCTGTATCTTCTGTATCGCAGCTAAATAGCTTACTATTGTTGTAGCTTTATTCAGTTTGTTCAGATGAGTGTGACACAAGATTTTTGTGATCGAGATTTTCGTGATCAAGACGTTTTTTTCCTGTAATTTTCTGCCGTTTATTGTAATAGATTAAGATAATATGACCTGAGGTTTAATGATAATCAGTACTTTTATCGAGTGGTTTATGATCTGAATTAAAAAGTCAGAACAGGTGTTTTTGTCCTCATTTGAGGTCCACACTGTCTCAATGCGCACTATGTCAATATTATTATTGTGACAGCGCAGGCAAGCTGTTACAGTTCTTCAGTACTACAGTACTTAAACTGGCCAAATGTCTTTACTTAACTTAAGTCAACTTGATCTAGATCGAAGATAGTGTTTAAAATTATGTAAATTATCATTATTATATTTTCATTATCATCAATAAAATTATCATCTTGTTTAAAGTCATCTCCATTGTCATCATCATGATTATTAGCGTATTTGTCAGTGTTCCCAAAAAAAGACACCAAATGAGGGTTTTTACCCCCAAAATGCTTGCTGTACCCCCAGTTTTGATGCACTCTACTTATGATAAAACTGTAACTCAGGGGGTACAGAATTGTAAGAAGACCAAGTAAAAATGTCAATGGGAAAGTTAATTGTATTGGCAGAATAGAAAGCAAAATTACAGTTTATGAGGAATAAGATGTTGAATTGCTAAACTGTCTGTGGCACTATGACTTAGTACAGCTTTTGATAGTTTGATAATTCATGTGACATCATTTTGTATGATTTCAGAAAGAACTTGATTCGACTGCCACTGAACTAGCCAACAGACAAGACGAAAGTGATGCTTCTAGAAAGAAACTTGTGGAACTTAGCAGAGAATTCAAGAAAACTACCCCAGAAGTAAGCTTTTGTTAATGCTTTGTACTACAATGTTGTGTCAACACTTTATGTAATTATCATGGTTTGGTAATTATTATGGAACACAAAATGGCAGCCGATTTTCTTCAAATTATTCCAAATTCTTTGTAACTTTGTCATTTTTTGATCAATTTTCTTAAAAAAAGTTCTTTGAATCATCCTTCATTTTTACCTGCGTGTAATACACCATCACGAGTTATACATGAAGAGGTACGGTACTGTTGATATGACTTTGTTTCAGCTAGTTATTGGGTCACATTATGGAAAAATATAATCGCCATTATTCTTTATTTCTGGTACAAAGCAAACTTAACTTCTCACCTATAGAAAAATAAAAACAAGTCAGCATACTTTCAGGTAAAGAAATTGTTCAACGCTTTTCTAGTTAATAGGAAAGAAATCTAATAACGATGATCTGTTATTTATGTTCACATTTATGTTTCTATCTTATAATATTCTGTCAAATAAACTCATCATGATTATAACATACTCATAATTGTACGATACTGGTACAGGCTGTACCCGTACCGTATGAACCTCCACTGTATATCTGTGTAATGTCAAGTATAATTCTCGGGCCAAATAGCATTCTGCTTTGAATTAATTCCACATTAAGCATTTATACATTTGTAGTATATGAATATATCATTTTGAAAGGAAAAACCCACTCAAAAAATCATTTATTTCCTATTGATTGAACGGACTAGTATAATATCCCGATCACATCATCCTGACACTGGTCCAACTGACCTATATATCGCTGGGTTAGAATGAGAAGGTTGTAACTACAAGATCAATATTGTGAGAAAACAAGAAAAACTGTCTGATAATTACTCTTTACTTATGGTAAAACAAGCCTTTACAACTTCAATTTAGTCAACCTGACAAGTTCTGATTTTCATGCAAATAGGCTCATAAGAAGCACCTTATGATGTAGATTTCAAATCTGTATTAGCCTTAAAGGTCTTAAGTGGCACCTTCTCATTTCGGGCCAATCTATGACTTCTATTGATTTTAAGGTAGTAGGTCAAACTCAAAGTTGGCTATGACCTTTAACTTAGCAACGTCGTTTCAATATTTAATGAGCTCTTCGAGACTTAATGTGAAGGTTGGTCATCAGCTGACAACAGCAGACCACCCCTAAAGATTTTGAGGTTAGTAGGACAAAGGTCAAGGTCACTGTAAACCAAATAGTTTCTGACCAATAATTCAAGAATGGTTGGGCCTAGGATCTTCAAACTATACAGGGATGTTGGACACCGTCCATATTATATTGACCCCTGTTGATTCTACAGTCAATAGGGCAAGGTGATCCTTTCTGACTATTGCACTGCTGTTGTGGCGTAGTCGTGTTTAACAACTCTTGTTTGGTAATATTCAATAAATCCCCCAAAATAGTCAGTTTTTGCTTGAGGTCAAACTATGAAGTATCGGCAATCAAACACTTCAACAAAATACTTATAGTTGTACACAATCATCCCTACTATAAATCTATGTTTTGTTTCGAGATCAACAATGTTGCTATTCAATATATGATTTGATTTTTAACAGCGAGAAAAACCTCTTACGACATATCGTTAATTCAAGTGCTCGTTTTCCCTGCACATGTTAATCTGGTATTTTAATTAGGATATAAATGATCTGCATCGCCAGGGCTCTTGTGTTCTACTCTCGTGATATTTCGCAATCATATCCTGAAGATTGTAGGTTTTATTGTATTTGATTATTAATATCAAGTGTTATTTCTTTTCCTCATTTGTCGTACATAGGCTCTCAGCTCTAGTGACTGGTTAAAGGATAATGGGAGATTTAGCTCGTTTAACTCATTGTATAACATCATTAAAAACATACAAGAATATATGAAATAGGCTCTTGTGTTATAAGTCCATGTTAGTTGGCATATATATTGAAACTAAGACCCCTTATTCCGTGAATAATTGAATACTTTTAAAATCATTAATATTCGAAGGGGATTTAATTTTTTCATGGATGATCTTAACCACAAAATTCAATCCCTAAGAATATTAATGATTTCTATAGAATATGACTTAGTGGATAAGCTTTCCTTGAAATTACTTCCCCTCAAAATGGTCGTTTTCACCAAAACCTAGAAATCTTGTCCCATTGTCATTAAATTATTTATAATATGCTAAAAAGGGGCGTAACTCCCAAAAAGAGAAAACTAACAAACTGTGATTGACCACACCATGTATATAATATATTGGTGTTTCTGGTCATTTGACAATTTATTTTCCAAGGTTAAATTTTATAATGTGTTTATGTAGGTAGCATGAAGTGATTTTACTTAGTTGCCTACATAAACCTGTCATTCGAATAATGGTAAAATTTCTTGGAGAAAATCATTGAATAATGTACGTGACAGGTGCAGCATGCTAAAATCCATGATTTAGTCGTAACAACTTTCTGATCGTAACTTTCTGATCAGAGAAATGAAGACAATACCATGCAGTATAGTAATACTTGTATAAACTCGATATGTCTGATCAGGCATTGGTATAGAACTTTCCTATAATTTCTTGTTTTTACACCTAATCTTGGAAATTCCGGTTGCCATGGCGACCATTTTTGTTATGCATTGGTAAAACACTTTCATCAGATTCGTCAATAAATCAATATGACATTTGATATTTACTCCATCATCGGTATTGCAAAAAATTTCGCCATGGAGATTGTGATGCCGTTGTTATTGTTGTTTTTGCTGATTTTGATGAATTCTGTGTAATGGTTATGTAAATTGTTAGTTTCGTAATTAGCTACTGTGGAATAATATATTAATAACGTTTGTTTTAATGTATGAGAAATGAGAAATGCTATTATGTTGCCTATAATAATATTGACTTTCAATTCCACATGTAACATTATCTTAACAACATTCACTTAGTTTATTACACATTGTTGCTTGCATTTGACATGTAGTGGGTGGGCGGTTACACTCTGCGGTTTTTTGCTGCATTGTGTCTGCAAAAATCTGTCGAAATTTACAAAAAATGCAGAGCATAGCCTTTATCCACCCAAGTTTGAAACCAGGTTGCCAGTTTAGATGGCACGGGCACTATATAATAACTGTGCTACCGAGGCATGGTTTGAAATTCTGTCTGATTTTAAAAAGCTGATGTCCCTTACAGGGATTGATCCACTGTCTGTGTGGTTGCTGTTGTCTGGCATAAAAGTTGTTTAGTGGGTCTGCGTAAAAGTTTGTTTTACAGTAATTGTTGTTTGTTAAGCTTGCTTTTGTTGTTAGAGTTTCGGCCTCAAGGACAAGTAACAGGTTGTCACCGTTGTGTGTTCTGTTCTTCGGCCCCGGGTGTTGTCGGACATACAGTAGAAACTTTTTGTAAAACTCCATTATGAGGTATACATGGCATAAAGGATCCACGTCAGCTACCATAAATATCAAAAGTCTGACTTGACATCAATACAGATTTTCCTCCACATGTGGAGAAGTTTCTCAGATAAAGCACTGCGGTTAGAAAATACCATGGAAATGATACTGTCCATGGAAACCGGCTACGTTCAAATGCTGCCATTAGCAGCCGTTATAATTTATAATGAAAACAAATTATTTTGAAATGGCATTTAACCAAAATAAACAAACATAGTTTGAACCCTTCATGCTTTCCCTTTAATCTAGTCACCAACACACGTACTGAATGCTTCCCCTTTAATTCTGTAATTCTATTCCAGCCAGTTATACACGTAGACAAAGACACTTGGGTTTATATATTCCAATCGAACCCCTGCTATTTTATGTAGCGAAAAAATTACTTTGAAATCAGTAAGGCGGGGATGCTGCATTTTGCATTTTCTCTGAGACGAAATTATTCTGTGCTATAACATATAACTGGTGAGTGCATGTTCACTCAGACTGCTACAAATTGAAATTATAGTTAATTTATGTTAAGGCTAATAAATGCGGAAAATTGACGAAGATATTCTCGGTGTATAAAGATCAAAATTTTCATTTTCTCTCCTTTAATTGATACTCTTCAGTCATTTACGTGTTTCTGATACTTCGACTACTTCGACTTGATTAACGTGGAAGTAGTTTTGCATACTTTCTGTCTTTTGTTCGGAGAAAAAGACATCCCGAATGATTAATGGCTAAGAATGTAAGCTGAAATCATTGAGTTTGTGTTTTTTGAGGCCCCAATGGGGATTTAGATATACCAAGATTTTGCAAGAAATCATACTGAACTTGAGTCTGCATGATCTGTCAATGCATAAATCATTTGTTGAAAACTCAAATTTGTCAAAAATTTAAAATGGTGGTTGCTTAATTATATATGGTACAATTTCTAAACTTACTTGGCAAATGAAGTGTAATTTGACACAAATATTACTATTTGCTTGAAGAGTCATTCATGCCAGAGTCACATATTGTGCTTTGTGACAGTTTATTAAAGATGCTACTCATAAGGAGGAGTCTGTGTGAGTCTGTAATTCTGTGTACTTTAAGACTAGTGCATCCGAGTGACACACAAGTCTCTCCATAACAATGGATTTGTGAGTGACACTAATAAAATCTGTGCTACTTAGAGTTGTGAGTTACACATAATGTTTCTCCCTGTGCTTTGTGAGTGACAGATGTCTCTCTGAGTGCTACAAGCATACTTTTGTCACATGAGGTTTCTCTGCGATTTTGTAAAATTCTTTTTTTTTTTTCGTTAGTCACCTGTGGTCTGCATTGCGCAGGTCTGTCTATATTATACAATTAAGTGTTACAATAATTGTTTGCAGCCACTGGTCTCACTGTAGTAGTTTATTTTTCAGTCATCTGTGACATCTACACAGCTGTATGTACCAAAATTCATCATTTTGGCATTTTATTGGTGATTATTGTTTTGTTGAAATTTAGTGGAAAACTCGTAAAAAATGCTGCTAGCTTAAGAGACTCTTAGACTCACAGATAGGTTTAACATTCAAGCTGTAGCGCTATAGGTTATCGAGGCTCTCACAGACAAAGTGATCAACTCTAGAATTTTGATGGCTCTTCATGCTCAATAAAATTCTGTGTACTTGTTACAAGGGCTGCACAGGGGGTGGAGATTTTAGCTGATGTTGAACAGTTCTTTGTCAATTTACAAGAGGTTTCCATAAAGCTGTAAATCTTTAGTTCTTTTTGGCTCATAGATGCCTTGCTGGCACTGTGTTACAAGTGACTTTGATAGGACTCAGGTAATTCAATGATACTTATTTGATTGAACTTTAACTGCAATTATTTGTTAACAAATAATCTGGACTTCAACTCACTCGAACCATGGTCAAAGTGATGACTGACCATGGTCCAGTAGCTAGCCCATGCACATTTATTGTTATTTACCATACCTATTCATCATTTGGCCATGCTTGCTTATGACTTACATGGATAATGGCTGAACTTCGATACATTTAATTGCTCCTATTATGCTAAAGTTAGCCTGCTGACTAAATCAGAGAATAAAAAATTCACAGAAGATATGGGTCCCAAAGTGTAAAACGTATCTAGCACTCATAATTCCTGAAACAACTAGTCAGTTCACTTTTTTCATTAACATAATAGACAAAATCAGAAAATCACAAATTCGCAAAAAATACCCAAATACCCAAATACTAAAAATAACTAAAGCACTCATTATTTATGACAAAATCAGAAAATCAGTTCTTATGTTGCTAAGCAACGACATTCTGATGATCTGTTGATACTTATACTATGGCCCCTTGTGTAGCCCCGATAATTACCTCAAACTGTGACATTACTTGTTTATGGGAGTTTGGGCAGGGAGAAAAACAGTTCATGTATACATATAAATGTTTTAACACTTTGTATTTTATTGATGAATTTCAACTGTTAAATGTGTTCCCTGATGATGGTAGACAAAGTTGGCATCTTAAGCCTGGCAATGTACTTGACTTGATGTAATTGATCTGAGTTGAATGGCAGTTTGGGGGAAATGAGGCTGACTGTCTTTTGGTGTTGCTTGTATGCGTCCCCTCCCTCGCTCAGCCAGAACTGTTTGATGCATTTTACTCTATGAAATTGATCTGGGGAGTTAAATGGCAATGTAGGGAAAATGAGGCCGGGGCTGATTGTCCCTGGTGAGGCTTGTACTACTTAGCATTCCCCTTCCTCAGACTCCAAGCAAGAGCCATCTATTGGTTGCTGGGACACCTGGGGATCACACCGCCTTCTTGATCGGGTCGGAACTGATGTGTTACATTATGCTGGATTTTGGATGATGGCTGTTGACTTGATGAAACTGATCTGGGCTAAATTATGGCCTAGCAGTTCAGTGGTTAGTATGCTGGATTTGTGACCTGACACTCCAGTTTGAATCCCTTCCATGAAAATTTGACACAAATGTCGATTTTTCTCCTCAAATGGACATTCAAGATTTAGTAACTGGTTCCTTAATTAAGGTTAAGTAATAACTTAAGTTCGGATACAGTCCAGGAAAACTTGTTACACAGTATAGGTGAACTTGCTGCTGAAGAATGGTTGAGAAATGGCGGTATTAAACCGGAATAAACGTGAACCTGCTGATGTTGGAGTGCAATCATATAAGATGTTATGTCAGTTCATAACTGATTTATTATAGTAACGTTTTTATGTGGAGGTTACAGATAATCGTAAAAATTCCACCCGGGTTTTGTTGCTCTCTTGCTCGTACAATATCAGCGGACTCCTTGGGATCACATATAATACTTAAGTATAAAATGCAAACATTTTGCTCCAGGTTAGACACTCCAGGTTAGACTTATTGATATGTTCATGTGTATTAATTACCAGTATAATTGTGACATAATTCTGTATGTAGCGAAATATCTAAATAAACTGGTGGCAGTGTGGTTGCTTTTTTGTGCATTGAAGGCTTTTGCTCAAATGTTTCTTTGAGGGACAAAGAACAGTGGTTGCTGGGGATTGTAGGAGGTTTGGAATCCACTGGACAAGCTGTAATTGTCAATTGCTTTGTTCGGTTGGGTGCATAGGTATTTGCACTCGAAAGGTTTGAGTCTGGTACAAAACTGTTCGGTTCAGTTCAGTCCTCCGGCTGTTGTGGATCAGAAATGTAGCCATGTAGCCAGGTTCAAGGCAATCCGTGTGACCTTCGCAGTTCCAGAGTCGAAAGGTTAATCAGCTGTGAGGCATTTATAATGTGAAATCACCCTGTTATTATAAACTTGTTGTATGGATTTATTTCTTCCACATGTGTGGATAAGATTTCTTTGTTTGTAGGAAATTTTCTGTAAAAACCATTGAACGTAAATGATCAAAACTTCTATAATGAGGGGTGAAAACATTTACTTACTTTGAGACGGCTCGGTGTGATAGGGGGTATTAATTATGACTAGTATTGGTACGGATTATGTTACTTATTAAATCTGGATACTTAACGACTTCATAAAAGCTTTGATGATGGTACTATAGCTTGTTGGTTATTGGCGCAGGTCTTCTAGTAGAGACTTCTCTGATTTTTATGACGGCAAGTGGGTGGGGCGAGTTGTATGTATTTTTAAATCTGATTATCTATGAGGAATTAGTTTTCTGGTTTTAATGTCTCGAAGAAATGAATCGGTAGATATCTACCAGGGGATAAATGTTTGCTTGTATTTTATGGGTAGCTGATGTTTATTGTGTGGATAGGTTTATGTATGACTCATATTTGTTATTTTCTGGTCTAATTGACATAAATAATTGTTACATTTTGGGATGAGGGGGAAATTGATTGAATTAACTGCTTGCTCTATTGTTATATAAAAAATATATCTATATTATACTAAGTAGTAGTCCAAAGTTGGTTCAGGGGTCATAATCATTATTGTGAAATTGGTGAATTGTTGGTTTTCATAGGATAGTCAATTGAAGCTGAGAGGTCATTGGCCTAAGTAGGCAGGGACATAACCAAATGTCAGCAGGTTCCTTGCGGAAGGGTACTGCCAGGAGTACTGGTTTGGTAAATTGGTGCCATAAATAATTGAAAATGTTTTTGAGAAATGGCATTAAAAAAGAAGAAACTGGAAGTTCAATAAAGTAAAGTATAACTTGTAATTGACCTTCTTATGGAAGGTCTGAAAGCGGTCTCTTAATGGAATGGCTGTTTAACACAAATGTTTGAAACATTTGATTTAATTATAGAAATATATAAACTAACACCAGCAACATGGGGGATATAATATTGTGGTCACTGGTACATCTTAATTGAACAAAGGGTATTTATTGTACCTATATCTGTTTATATATCAATATCACAACGAAAGTATGAGTTAAGTCATTGTGGTTTTTGTGGTCAGAGTGAGTGTCTGGTTCGAATTCTTCAGCTTATGATAATTAATGGTGTAATATTAATGTAACATTGCTGTTTGTTTGTTCCATTGTTTATATGTAGATAGGCTAGTTTAACTATCACCCATTATGAAGAGTGCAGGCCTTAAAATTCTATGTGACTCAAACTAGAATTTTATAAATTTAATTTAAAGAACATATTGACACCAATTCATTGCTGGCTTAGAATGTGAAGGTAATGTAAGTATAAAATCAATAATTTGAGAAAACAAGAAAAAAATGTCTGAAAATAACTCTTTACTTTGAGGAACATACTGCCATTTTGTAGACATGTATATAATTAATACTTACATTTTGGGCTAGGGATTGTAACCAATGACCGTGATGTCATCGCGTGGACACAGTTGATCATACTGTGCAATTATTCATGATATCTGATGCTTCCTAAACACAAAGTACATCATACAAAATATGTACATCAGGTCATTTCAACTATTGCTATAAAATTTTATGTAAAACTTGATTTTGTGGTAAATTTTTATAAGCTCGGCCATCGTATAAGCATAATTATTAATTCTAGCAATTATTGTAACAATTAATGCATGATTAGATTCAATGCATGTTACATTGTCATTTTTTTCCAAAAGCCTAGCTTTTTAAAGCATAAATGATAGTATACAAACGCATGCAAATCAATTGAAACAAGTCATCCCTCACACATTTTCAATATTTGTTTGAATATGCAAGGCTAGTACAAAAATATATTGTCGACAAGTTTAACACGTGATTGTTGCTTGTAAACACTTGACTTAGAAATATAGTACTAGAACATATAATTAATACATGTGTTAAATATTTACTATGGGGTATGATCTAACTTTATTATATCATTAAACACTGTGTATATATTATGTACTGATGTAACATAACTATTAAATATCATAGATCCTGTAAAGTGGGCAACAATTAAAAAATGTGCCAATGTAACGTAGCCATTAAATTTCATAGATCCTGTAAAAATGTAATGTATTAAAAATTGTAATTAGGAGTTTCCGAAGTTTGCATATAATATCAAATTGCTTTGGATAATAACAGACATGTTTCCACCCTTCAATGCAACAAGGTTGTATCTCTCTATTACATATCATGTGAGATACAACCTTATTGCGCCAATTTTAAGGAAACCATTTCCGCCTACTGCCGATAAATGATTGTATGAGTATACATGGTATATAATATAGATTGATTTTAAAACTGATGGCCACAGCTGTCGTAACCAATGGGCAGGTCTGGTTTGTTCGCCGCCGTTCTACGATTGATTGAGAACATATGCTGCCATACAAATAATCAATCATAGTCGTTGAATCGTTCACACATTTTATTTTGCTTTGCTGATTTTTTCGGTATATAATACATAGATGTATATCAATATAAGGCTTCGAGAAGATAGGGAAAAATTGATGGTAAAAATGTATGTGTATTGTATGTGTATTTTATGTATATTTTAGCATCATGATTGGTCGATTGTTCGGCCTGAGGGAATGTTTATTGCGGAGTCTGTCAATGAATCGTGATAACTAAATATATTGATGTAGGGGCATAGAAAAAATATGAAGTACTATAATAGCTAACAGTAACCTAGTAAGTTGTATGGTGATTTTGGCCAATCTTGTTGATGGCAGGCAAGTTTTTGGGGTAAATTAATACTGTTAAGTGATAGATTTGGGCTCAGATTACACGAAGTAAAATATGTACAAAGACATATTGCAAGGTAGAGCATCCCCTGCTCAGTTATTGACTTGTCCTCCACATGTGGAGCAGTTGTCATTTACCTGTGGAAGAGCAGGTCTGAATACTGCTTGATAACTTGAATTCTAAGAAATTTAAACTCTTGTTTAGGTCAACTGACTTGCATCAATTCAACTAAATATGAGTCTCTCAAATTGAACTTGCTGCCTGATGCGGGGGACTCAAGTCTCCAGAGTGACTTAGCTCAAAAGTCCTTTACTTATAATAACCTGCAGCAAATTCCATAATTTTTAATGTCCCTGCAAATTGGTATGTCATTAAAACATGTTGAAGGCAAAGGGGGGAAGATTGATAAACACATATCTGTTCAAGGTCTGCTACAAAGCCAGGCAACATGCATGTCAAAGGTGAATGCAAAACTGCTCTATGTTGTATAATTTGTACTCTCTTTTATCTGAGTAAAGCTATCAGCTAGCTGGAGTTCTTAATTGTATGTTTTCCATAGGAACCATTATATCCTTATTTTCATCTATCTTAATTGTAGCACCAATCAACATGCATGTCAACGGTTAACGCAAAATCATTCTATGTCGCTCTGAATCTACACTCTTTTACCTCAGTTTAGCTATCAGCTACCTTGCGGGTTGTGGTACTGTAGCCTCACTTTTTATAAGAACCATTATATGCTTATTTTCATCTATCTTAATTGTAGCAAAGTAATCTACTCTTTAATAAAACAGTCTATGATGGCCACTTGAGTAGGCTCGCTTAATCCCAAGACTGACTGAGGGTGAACCTGGTAATAATTATAGAAAATTGAACCTGACACAAGTGCTAGTTTCTCTGAGACAGTTTCTTTGTAAAACCATGTTACCTGATTAATGTAGGATTTGTGTTGATTGTCTGAGGGCCAAAAATAAAAAAAAATGTTTGTTTCCTCTACCATACCTACCCAAGCAATTTAAGTCACCCACCAAAAACATTTTTTGACCCTACCTGTAAAAAAATATAATAAAAAAGTTTGGTATAAAATTTTGTTTATAACACCCTGTCCCAACCTACTTGAGTGAAAAGCCCCCACTCAAAATACTTTTATGTCCCAGCATCTTATGATGCAGAGGCGTATGAATTAATGATTATCCTGTCCTTCCGTTCGTCTGTCTGTCTGTTGGTTACAAAACGTTCAAGTTGTTTTGTATACTTTTATTTACTCTCGCCCCCGGATGCGCCCATATGGGCAAGGCCCCCAGAAGAGTCAAGTCAAATACTCGAACCCTTAATCCCGAGATCAGAAGAAACCAAAATATTACCTACCCAACCCAATAGAAAATTGGCGAGGATCAGAAGGGGTAACGAGCAATATTTTATGCTTGGCTTAGACGAATGTGAGGGTGGAACAATTTCTACCCAGGAACCAGAAGTGATCACCGTGGAGTGATATCACCAAGAGCTTGAATGCCTTCAGCTGTTGTCAGTCTTTTGTCAATACCTTGATAACATTTAATTCTTTTCATAAATCAATTTAGCAATTTGTTTGTTTTTGTACGTTTCCAGGAGAAAATTGTTTTGGGTGAATTTTAATTGTCTTGACAGGTCTATCAATTACTGTACAGGGTAAATGTATATAGGTATTTATAAGATTGGTTGCAAGAGATTTTAGGTGTGATTAAGTGGTAAAAAGTGGATGCATGTACAGGGTTGGAGTGTGATTAAGTGGTTGCATGTACAGGGTTGGGGTGTGATGAAGTGGTAAAAAGTGGTTGAATGTAAGAGATTTGGGGTGTGATTAAGTGGTAAAAAGTGGTTGCATGTACAGGGTTGGGGTTTGATAAAGTGGTTGCATGTACAGGTTTTGGGTGTGATAAAGTGGTTTGAGGTGGTTGCATGTAGGTGTTAATGATGGCTCTTACATGAATGTGGTCAGTTTAGTGGTCAGGTTATCATGTAATGATATTATGTTATCACATTGTGGTAAGATTAACAGTATTGTCTTCCACAAATAGATTTAGTGCTGGATGTCCATCTTGTCAGTTGGGGATTCTGGGTGTCAAGTTGGAATCAATGTCACAAAGTTTGGGTGCAGTAGTTCTGTTTAACAATTGGATCAGATTTCAATGAAACTCTACATGGATACCTGGTACAAAGCCTAGATGTGCGTTATGTCCATTATAAATTACCAGTCACCGCAGGTCATTATAAATGCCATGCCATGCAAAGTCGCAACAATTTTGAGTCTCAGTTTCTTCCACATGTGGAGAAGTTGATTTTCCTTAATTCAAACTTGTTTTTCATGTTCCCTCAATGTCTGCAGTTCTTACAATTAAATGGTCCCTTTGTAAATTACTTCCCCTTGATGGTCTTTTATTGATAAATACTGTCCCCTTTCTAAGTGCATGTTTCTAACTCAGTAGTGTGTAAACAAAGTTCCAAGTGCCAGTCATTCAGAGGAGATCAGAGGTGGGCACTTTGTTTTGTCTGGAACCGACTAAGAAATTTTCTCATGAATTGTGAATCAGACATCTTGTCCTAGATTTTGTCATCATTTATAACAAACTTATTGGCAGCGCCTTGTGTAAGGACAGCGACATATTGGTTATTGCATTTTACAAGCTTTTCCACGCCTATGATCATTATGTGCGTCTCTGTGAATCTGATTATAGTGTCTCGATTGTTGTTGATAAACGAATCCTCCGAATGTCTCGTTGTTGATAAACGATTCTTTCGAATCTCACCGAATATCTCCGAATCCCCTCCCTAGTTTAATGAATGATGTCTATTAGAAAACGAGGTTTTCAAGCACATATGAATTATTGTTAACTCAAGATTGTCTCGATATCATAGAACAATGTAATAAAACCTATAAGGTTACTGACGAATAGAAACATATGAATGCTCGCCCTGTCTGCGGAACTTATCTACTTGTAATTTCACTGCACAGTCTGTAGAAAAAAAGTAAAATCCTCTCAACTGCAATGGGTTTTTTTCACCCATTTGTCAATTCTTGTTTTAATGATGTTTTTGAACCATTTTGCTAATGTGCATTTAATATTTGGTCCTTGTACTAGATTGAATTCATTGGTTAAAAGGCTCACAAGGGATTCAGCTTCATTACATCCTCTTAAATTCTTATAAACAACCATTTTACCATCAAAATGAAAACAGGCAATCTTCAATAGTCAGACCTGAATATGTCTTATATGAAAAATGTCAACTCAGGGGATATTAAATATAATAAAGGTGTAGAAGTCTTTGCATAGACTGGCATCTGTTCTTTAGTCCTACAAGCGGTTATCTGTTTCTAAAAACATGTGAAGGAGACGACTCTTCTCATGTGGCAAAGTCCAAAAAATTAATAAAACTTGGACTCAACCACTTTTCTGTACATTTGAAGCAAAAATAAAAGAACACAAGAAATTGCTATCATTCTGATATATTTTTTTTAACAATGCCTACAAACACATAAAAGCATGTGTTGGTGCAATTAGGCTAAGTCTTAATTTGTAGTAAGTCTTGCATTTCACTGCCAGTGCTTTCCCTTTACACACTGGGTACATAATGCAGAGAGATCAGAGAAAAGGGGGAGTGGGTTTTGCAGTTACCTAAACATCTTGTTCAATTGCTTAATCTTTCTCTGGGAGACCTTCGATGATTTTTTGTATGTTAGAATAAACTAAAAATCCTGTGTTACAAGCATGGGAACCATTAAAAGTTCACATGGTTTTTAAGTTGTTTCAGATTTTATCGGGCTGTCGATGTCACGCATTGATTTATGATCTACATAGAAGGATCAATTATCAGTGATTATTTGGTATATTCCTATAAAACCTGCGAGAAATCTCTCTACAAAACAGTTTTGATAATTGAAAACATATTATTTATTGGTTCTTGTCAGTATTTCAACGCTGGTAATTATTTGTAAGTCTGCTAACGCCAATCAACCAATCAGCGAGGTGTATTGGTACCTCCGTACCTCACTACCGACATTATTATGGGAAACTCTTATCAACGAATCATATCAGCTAGAAGTGACATCAGTATTGCGTTCCCATGTAACTATGATCACGAGTTGAACAAAATCAGGCAATATTAGGCGATCATTCATTGCCAAACATTAAACACAAGCAAAGAATTTTGGCAGTTAGGAAGCTGTCAAATGTTCGGATAGATAAATAAGAAACGATCATTGCACGTCAAACAAATTATGAAGAAAGAAATTAGAAGAATCTATTCTACTGGCTTTTTTGTTCTTTGTTCCCCCAGGTTCATGAGTCTTATAGAATCTTGATAAGTTCGGCATTTCCTGTATATAAAACCACGCGGTATGGATACATCAAGTATTGAATGACTGCCTGGAAACAAATGGGGGGGGGGGGAAATGGAAACAAATGGGAAATAGAGTGGACCAAGATTATTATACTGAATTAGAATGAGATATTTGGTGTATACAGTTACAATGTTTGTTCATGAGGTTTAAGCAGAATGTTGTTGTTGCTGTTTCTGTTGTTGTTGCTGTTTCTGTTGTTGTTGTTTACTTAGTGGTTTTGATAAATGATTGCTGTTGTTGTTTTTCTAAGTGGGTTTAACTGCTATATTGGTTTCTGATGGTGCATATAAGCATATAGTTCAGATTGTTGTATCTTTTAAAATGGTTCTTGGTTAATTGGCACCTCCCTCAATAAAATGTTCAAAATAGTGTCGGAAAGAGTGGCACTTTATTAAACTGTATTGACCACCTTAATAACTCAGCCTGGAATTAGGACTAGTATAGCTTGAACAGATTTAGTAGGCACTCATTAAACTTCGGAAGCGTGTATTATTTTCCATAAGGGTAGTCGGTACTTATCGGAAATATTTGTTTATTTTTGCACCGACTTTGTCCGAAATATGCACGGAATATGTCCGGAGTGCCTACTAAATCTGGTAAAGTTATGTAACCTATGAATCTCCATTGTTGATGTTTATGTGATTTATAAAGAAAACAAACAAAGAAACAAATAAGAGATTGGCTGTATCAAGAATGCAGGTATAATTGTATCTCAGTCTGCACTAATTGTCAACTGTTTTGTTTCAATGTATTATTTCCTTATCAACATGATAACTGCTTCATGTCAATTCGAATCCTATAATAATGTTATATTGAAGTGGCAATATTTTAAGATTCGAGTTTTCACCAGAGTACTTATAGCAAAGGACATACTATGTCAACCTAATTGTTCTGTGAAAGTGTATACTTTTACTTTTTGTTAATGGATATTTAATGGAACTTTAACAGACTTTTAATGCCCTGGATTCATGTACAAGTGTTTATAATTATATTTATTCACAAGAGTAACTGGTCCTTTCTGATAATTCCCTATCAGCCATTTTGATACTAAATTTGTACAAGTTAAACAACCACCTGATTTTAGCAGACATATTAAGTTAAACCCTTGATTGGCTACTTAAATTAAGATGACTGTTCGCTGATTTTGAGCTCAAAAACTATCTGCATGTGTTAGTTTAAGGTCAGACCCGTCCGTAACAATCACACAATCATGGGAGCAGCAAAAAGTGGTTGCTGATGACAGGTGGTCTGAGATTGTATGTCGGGTGATAAAGTTGGTGGTCTTTGAAGAAAGGTTTTGTAGTAGTATTATTTGTTCTCATGTGGTCTTTGCATACAAGTTTCGTGAAAGTGAGCTTCATTCACAAGTGGTATTTGCAGTCAGGTTTAGTATAAGTGACTTTTATTCACAGTTGGTCTTTATGGACAGGGTTTACTGTAACTAATACACTTTGTATGTTGATATGTACTCTACAGAAATCAGGTCGATTGAAGTGTTTTACAAAAAACGTTCAATTTATGATCTATCGTGTACAGCTCATTATATCGTATAGAAAGCTTATCTTTGCGCTAATTAATGACTTTACTTAACTCTAAAGAACACTATAAGTGTCTATTTGTATTCCTGATTATTTTAACAAGGTCTATGCAATCTAGACATAAGGATCAATTATTTTTACGTCTATTGTTGTCGATTTACTTGTGGGTTGGTTCAATGTACTGTGTACTGATACAAGTTCAACATATATTTAGTTTTAATGACATCATGTATATTATTTATTTATCCATCTATTTGTAACAGAGATATGTTATAGGGCAACCTAGAAGGCTTAGAGATAAAAGTTTTTTATAGATCTGCATGGATTCTTGTAGGTTATACACCATTAAATCTGTGACACTGGTAGGATATACACAAACAAATTTGTGACACTGGTAGGTTAAACACCATCAAATTTTTGACACTGGTAGGTGAAACACCACCAAATCTGTGGAAATAGTAGGTTATACACCATTAAATCTGTGGCACTGGGAAAGGTCAAATACCATCAAATTTGAATAAATGATGACCTGAATTAAGCAACAAACTGTCTTAAACAGCCACTATTATTAAATACTTGTCATGAAGTAATTATCACATTTATAAATAAACCTGTTTTAAGCATTTCAGTACTTTTGATGTATAATCTTGACTGTTTTTTTAAGGCAGGTTATGTCTATTTGGATGTCATCAATTACATAATTTCATTCTAAATTTTCAGTAGGATTTTGTTACTGTGCTTTTTTGTCAAATTTCAGGTATAAGTTTCATGTATTGGTGTCCCATATTTTGTTCACTTACTATGCTAAGCATATGCTTGAAAATATGTCTAGTTACGCAAATTTTCATAAATTTATTGAATACATACAAAAAACCAACTCATTGAATACGATCAATCCATACATTAAACACTTACATAAACTTATACCTATTGGTTACCCATGGTGATATATTTCATTAAATTTTATAAAATATTAAAGGCACATGCCCATATTTTCGAAACTTTAATTTGAAGATTTCTAAAGAACTCAAGATTGGGATTGAAAGGTCAGGATGATTGTATTTTAAGTAATACCATTTCAATGCCTGAAAAAATTGTAAACAATGAAAATCTCTTATTTTATTAATATCCTTTAAATTGTTTTTGTGATCAATGTGGATGCGGTGTGGTAATTTGCCGACCAATTGCAAGATTTAATATTTTTGTTATAAATTGAAAACTACCCAGTCAAACATAAAAGCACAATCCCTAATTAGGGCATACTGTGAGGAAAGCGCCTTAATATTGTTCAAAAAGAAAGGGAAGTAACGATATCCCAGTGCCATTCTTAACAACTTTGGTGATACTGCCACCCAAGAATCTTCAGAGTTTACCAAGTTTAATGATTTTGTTAAAAAAATTGCATACACCTTTAAATTTCAATAAAAAATTGTGTCTACACCTTTACAAAAGTTTAAACAGCAATTGGCAACACCAGCAGGTGGTTCCTATCTTAATATTTAAGTCTTATACCTAGATGCTCTTTTATATATTTTATCATAGATTTCAAATAAATACATAGATAAATGCTCAATAAATGAAGCAAACGCTGTAAAATTTGTCGGCTTAATTGATTATCTATTTGCAATCATGCGAAGCGTGAAGAAATTGAGAAATCAGACATGTTAGTTGCCGTGATACCATTCAATGTATTTTAGATGGAGAGTTCAAGATATTTAAGACACAGCATCTCTACTGATGTGGCCATCAGCCAGTATCATGTCCATGCTCAATCTTCCCATTGAAAAGGTTAACCATTTCTTTTAAAGGTCATATACGCAATATTATTTTTTTGTTGTTTTAATAAGTTTATGGTATAAATATATGATTACATCAATCTCTACACTTCATATATGATTATAACACACAATAAACGTCATCTCTTATTTCGATTATCTTATTTTGTGAATAAACTAACCCGAGTTACTTCCCTTAGCTTGTGACGTGTTTTTGGAACATCTGATTAACACAGAGGCTGTATACTATTAGTGTATATTCGCATAAATCTTGATCTCTATTGAATATGTTCGGTTTAAATGCATAAGTTACATGAAATGCATGTGTTATTATGTAATAGTGGGTCAAATATAAAGCACAATCATAGAAGAATTCTCCACGGGGGTTATACATACATATACACAGCGTCGATCTACGAAGTGTCATACAGTTAATCTTGGTACATTATGCACATCACGGGGGGTTGTAACATGCCAAAAACGAGATTGTAATCAGCTGCTGACCGATTTGATGTTTAATATAATTGTTTCTGTACGTATTATTGAGTATACAAATATGAGAAAATTCCTAAATCTGTTATGTGTACATAGATAAGTTTACGGTCAATGCAACTGGAGTAGCGTGTACATTACGCATGTTATGGGAAGTGTGTTGTAACGGGCCAAGTATTAATAATATATTTTTGTCAATCAAAATGCAAAAAAGAACAGTGCATTATACCAGATATAAAATGTTTATAACTCGGTAAACGTTTCATTAATTTATTAATTTAGTATGGAACGATAAATTGCATTTTTCTAAAACGATATAGATCGATCATTGGCATTTGAATTCAACAATGTGTAAACTAATGATTCTTCCTAGCATGAACCTAGATCCACGTATCCATCTCCCGTTATTACCCCAACAAGACAGTACATAACGGAAAAAAATAGTTACGCACAGTTGAAAGCATATGCCTATGATATAGATTTTATAAATTCGTGTTTAAATTGTGTATGGTTTTGCTTTATGGATAATTTTTAAAAAATACTGCCAGACTATCCGAAATAGCACGCTGGATATATATCATATAAAAAAAATAGAGCGATATTAAAGATTTATTCTTTGTATGTGTTGTTCTGTCCACTTCAATTGTAGAATACTGTATGGAACAACGCATGGGCTCGTATACATGTACAGTATTGTTTAAAATATTTTTTAAAATATGTCAAAACGTGACGTGTCCTTACCCAGTGCGAGCATCGTGGATTTAACAAAATACAAACAAGATACATGTTTGTAGCGAACTCCACTGTTGGTAATCTGCTTCCGTAATATAACTCAATTCTTGTTACAAATCACAAAATAATACTTGTCTGAGAGTTCAAACACGTGCCTAATTTTCCAGAATATCAACGCACGGTCAGACATTTTGATCCTACAATTTAGACCGGCTTACATTTAAAGACTAAACATCAGTAAAAGGCCGACACATATATGACACTGCACTATAGGCCGCCAAAAGCAGGCGGTCTATTTTATGTTTAAATAATATATAGATATCACGGTATCCAGCTCTTGGGGTGATCGTTGGCCCTGCCTGGTCTGTCATAGGTCATGCAGGTGCAAGGGGGCGTGGCGAATTTATTACAATTTATTACAAACCAATTTGTATTCGCCAATCAAATTAATTAATTAATTATGGTCAGTTGAGCAAGTGCGTAAAAATACCTTCAATGAATGTGCGTTATAAACCAAGTTTTTGTTTATCAATGTAAAACTTTTTGAAAATGACAAGCTTATGATTCGTGTAAACTCTAATATGTTTTCTGGTGTACTGGAAAGCTTCAAAAAGGTAAAAAAATTATGTTCAAACTTCTGTGTAAGCATCGCACTATAATACTGTCACTTTTCAATGATGCTGGATATAGTTAATAAATTTTACCATGAGGTGTCATTCAAAGAAACCATGCTTTTTATTACATGTGCATTGCAATACCAACCATATTGAAAAGATCATTACGCCGATTATTGTGTAGGAAATGCGTGAGTTTACATTACCAAATTACTTAATTTTCAGCGCACTTGTTCTAACGTGTCATTGTTATGCACCTGTCAGTAGCATCCACGGTACCCCACTCCTGGGGATGGGCTTTTGGGTTGTCACCCCGCCTTCCACGGCCTGCGGGTGACAGCTGATGGGACAATATCTGGTATTTCCCTGGTCCCTGACAACTTAACAGTGTCACTAGGGTATTGGGTCCCTGAAAAAATCCCAATATTTCACCGGCCATGCGGTGGAAAGCTGGAAGATAAAAACACGACCGTCTATCCCCGAGGGTTTGGGGGCGATGATGGACCTGCATGACTGGTGCAGTATGTAATGTTGAAAAAAGTACCAATCGATTTAGTTAATGCTAACTCTCATTTGAATTTGTATCCATAATTGAAAATGATCAAATGGGATTAACTCGGCATCCAAGAACTATGGACAATGTCTCTAACTTTACCGACTTTTTTCAAATTTTCCTTTTACAATTTTTCGTCAATAATTTCCTGTCTAGAATTATAATGTTCATTTCTCAATTTAGGAATTCAGTGACTCAATTATGGTTAATTTATAAATTCTTTACAATTAACGACAGAAACTGCCATCTACGCGTCATTTCGTGTGTACTACAAATCAGGTATCTATATGTCTAATATACATGCGTGTACAAATACGCAGCTAAAGCCATTTCTTGCGAACATAATTTTTTTTCCTCGTACGGAATGCTTTACTTATGGTCTGTTACAAAACCTAACACATAAATATACAAAATAGTGACAGCTATATATAATACATATAATACATATTCAAAATCAATCACCGATGTATACACACGTGTCAAGTGTATAAACAGCTTGATATTTATACCCCCTGTAGCGCGCTGTTTGCACTGCTGCGTTTGTAATGTATAACACGCCCAGCAGTTGAAGTCAGTAATGTCCACTTCGGTATGTGGTCGTTGTTTTGTTTTTTAAATATTGAAAGGAATTAAAACGTGATTGCAATGACAACACATACAATGCTTAGAACATACCACATTATAGTAATTTCCGTCACTGATCATGAATTTAATCCGATAAAAACTCGACAGGACCCATTAAAATTTAGTTAAACTGAAGAGGAACAGTTCCACTTATGTCCAAAATGACGTCACACGGTCTAAAAATCAAGGGAGACAACCAGGTTGGATTTACGTTGTAATTTTGTTATCGTCAACTTTATCGTTATAAACCATCTTAAATATTGCAATTATGTGGATTACAAGTACCCCATGCCTTTTATATGATATATATCTATGTAAATGTGTTACTACAGTTAAATTAAGAATTTCTGTCGTATTTGACCTTTAAAAGTTTTTGAAATTCATATAGTTTTCAAAGTTTGTCAAGGCATTGCTATACTGCAAACTTGGCATATTAGCTAACCATCATAAACACCTTACATTGTCAACATCATGTAATGCTATCCAGCATTTCAACAGAATTATTGCCCCTGATTTATTTTTGTGAGCGAAGTGGTAAGTTATAAAAATCTGTAACTTTGTAATTTGTTGTTATATTTTGCTAAAATTTTCAGAAACTCAAGAACTGTTATTAAGAGTCTTGTAGTTCTTAATTTTCATAATTTTGTCACTAAGCCGGGTTTTCCTGGTGAATGGCTGATATATTTGTACCCTGTGAATCTTCAAAAAATATCCCTTAGTTAAACTCAGTTATACTATTACAAGAATTGATTGCTATCAATACTTCTTGAATATAAATTATGTTTATGTTAATTCAGTACAGAAATCATTATGTATTGAAGAAATTTAATATTTCCTGTGCTAGAATGATGAGCGACTATGATAAACATTCAATAGGGTAGGTTTTATTTCTTCGAGCGGCCTTTTGTTAGCGTGAATTTGTTATCGTGAAAATCAGATGCTATATGATCGTTTTGTTTACTATCATTCCTTAAGATGCTGGGCTATATCATATACTAAAATATTGTATTGAAATTTTAATAGATCTTTTGTATTCAGCTCCGTTGTCATCGTTGTCGTCATATTCAACCAGCATTTTATCCTCCATCAGTTTATGCCTCCTCGATCAGCACAATATATCGTAAGACTGGTAATATTTGTGGTGATTAGGTTTCTACATTTTGTTCATCTGTCACCTCATGGTCAATTCATTCATTGTCAATATTTTACAATTGACGGCTATTACCATTGCTTAAAGCTGTGTTCATGTTAAGTGTTGGCAATGCTCATTGACATGTTATTGCTGTAGATGGTCATATGCGATTGCTGGTCATCTTCCTGCATGTCATTGCTTACCATGGTCCTTGCTCTAGCCTATTATGGTCATGACATTATTGGCTTCAAAATGGTCATAAACATTATGCCTTTGCTGTCCATAAGGTCATTTCACTTTTGGCATTATTTGAGTCATGCCATTGCTGACAATGCTGAGGCTGTGGTAAAAATATGTCAGTGTTGGCCATCATGGTTCATGGCTTTGCTGACCAGTTGATGGCCCTTATACTGGCTCAATCATAAACATGTCATTGTCTCATTGTCTTTGCTGGCTATATGGCCGTGCCATTATTGTTTGTGCAGGCTTTGGTCTTACCATTGCTGGTCCAATTGTCATTTGATAAAAAAAGAGAAAATTCACAAATTCTCCAAGCTTTATGGTACACATATTTTATTATCATTTTAATATTATTTTTTTCACTTCATTTACTGTTAACAGAAGTGTCTATTTTGTGTACAGTAATTGATGCTACTTTTGTAGTCTACTATTGACTAAAGTTTCCCTGTGTTATCTTTGTAAATCATCGTAAAGTAATCAATTCACTGAATAGAACTGAACGGGGTCAATGTTTATTTTACTAAAATTTTAAGGATAGCCTATGTTCAAAACCTGCCTATGATTTATTGTAATTTTAAGAGAAAAACGTAGGAAAATTAGGTTCAATGGTTACTGAAAATCTTAGCTTTTAGAGTTAAAAGTTACTCTATTTTGTCAGACTTTTAGGAAAATTATGTCCTATTTTTTGCTGAAAATCTGATTTAAAATTAGTATGTGAAAAAATTCCAATATTTTATTGTTTTTAGTAAATTTAAGGAATACCATGTACTGTTTATACTTACATTTTGACCATTATTTATAATCAGTGAAATGGGAATGCAATTTATTATGCGTATCAGTGCTTTAGACTGGATTGCTTCATTATTAAATGTAACACTTGCACTAGTTTAATCAAGGTACTGTTGTGAGCACAGGAATCCATCTTCATACATTTCTTCAGATTTGACCCCAAACTTCAGATTTGACTCCAAACTTCAGATTTGACCCCAAAGTAATAAATATATCAATAAATCCATCAATCAGTGTAGCCTGCAGGTAGGAGACATTCTAAGAGCTTCCTACATCAGACAAACCTGTGATCATCTATGTTTCACTTATCATCTTAAAGGCCATGCATGGTAGCAGAGTTTTTATTCTTGAACAATTGATGCCACCGATTATCTCCACTTTTTGTCAGGTAATTGTAAAAACAGGTTGGAACTAACTCCTCGCTGTAATAAAATCTACATGATTACAAGGAAAAAATACCTGTACATTCATTGTTGCACTGTTGGTAGGAAGTGGTATGAAATGAAGAGTGTCTGTGTGGAGGTTTGTTTAGTACTAATCACATGGTAAATTATTTTGTCACATGATCTGTTTGATGGTCACATGATCTATTTGATAGTCACAATGTCATGGTCTATATGATAATCACAATGGTCATATTAGCTTTAAATTTTTAATAAAACATATATTTTTTCACAATTTCTGCCAAATTTGTGAGGGCCTGATTGACCTTTGAAGTGTTTACAGTCTGAAATTGATCGATTATCAATAGGCCAGTAGATCTAATTCCTCATGGAAAAATGATTAAAATTAAATTGTCCTCAAGTTCATGTACTAAAATTGTGTGCAATAAAAGATTTTGCAAAATTCTATTACACATCTCTTAAGTTTATGTGTTAAAAGTGTCTTCATTTCCTGGAAAGTACCATGTCTTGGTGTCATATTGATACAAAACACTCTCATTTCTGATTGGTATTTACTCATTAGAACCAAAAGTTCATTACCAAAGTGTATATTTATTGTATGAAAAACTTTAATTATTTATCTGAATTTTTTTTTTGTGAACTTGTACTTTCATGCCCTATTTTAAAACCTAATGGAAGTGCAATGCTGGATTTTTTTAAAATTATTGTTCATGCTATGAAGAAGGTGTTGCGCTAAAAGCACCATATAAATTAGCAATATTTCAAGTTTTATTTTTTATAACAAAATTGGTAAACTATATGCCTTTGGCCAATGAAAAACATACAGAAATGGAAGATCTTATAAATAATTATTAATAAATAAATAAAATGCATACTAAATTAAATAAATATAAATACATGTAAATAAATATTCAAACACACATAATTATTGGCTTTGGTCTTATTAGAGCGACATGTTAATTTAGTTTGAAGGTATTAACATAAACCATGAGGGAATCGTCAGCATGCATGTATTGGTAATGTTGTTCTAACAAAATGAGCGTATGCTATATGATATGTACACCACCAGTATCCCGTTTACATGTTTATACATACATACACAACTTATTGTAAGCATGTAAACGGCAGAGTGAAGTATATTTTTTGTGCGGGAGGAAAACCAAAGCCGAGTCTATTCAATCAACTTTAATGATCTGTCTCTAAGCTAACTGATTGCCATACTCTGTGCCGATGTTTACAACGTTCACAAAAACCATGGGCATATCAGCCATATCAGTCTCCCCAATCGGAGAGCAAAAGACGCTGATTCACAACACTGATTTTATGCTGTAAAAAAGCTTGAGCGTTTTTGATTTGGCATCGATATGTTGTTTAGTTAAGCGTTCTTTGTGTTATAGTGCCTATAGTGTTCATACCACTGCTAGCTAGTGTGTGCCTTTTATTTTTTTGTACGCGTTTGGTGATTAGCCGAATTATTAGCCGATTTTTGCCTTACATTGAATTTTCATTATGTTGATTATGTATAATATATACATTTAGGTTTATAGATGAAAGTAATATTAGCGGAATTGTGTTCAATACATGTGCGTTTGTGTATGGTGGAACACTTATTGTTTCTGGTGATCTTGGTTCGTAGTGAGTGATTTTCTAGATTATAACTTGGAATTGAGGACATTATAAGCTATTGTTGAGAATAATAATTTAGTTGTGACTGTTCAGGACTTTATAAGTGACACAAAGGAAGCTTATATTAGGATCTAATAGGTAATGTATTTTATATAATTATACTCACAATTGTTGATCTTCCACTTTCTGTTGCTTTTAAATTGTTGATTTTTAACCTGTTCAATGGTTTATAAATGACCATGTGCTAGTTGTCACAAAGGGACCTTATTAGAATGTAATAGGTAACAAACAATGTATTATTTTGTATGGTTGTTATAATTTCTGTAGAGTGAATCTTTTTGTTTTGGTTGCTTTTAACATTTTTTAAAAATTAAATCTGTATTGTTGCCAGGAAACAGTTATTTGGCTCCATAAATTAAAAGATGCTTAGTGTATCACCATTTACAAAACAATCAATTAAAATAACTTATGTTTTTAAAAGACTTAATGTTGCTTTTTAAACAGTTGATTTTAAACCTGTATAGAGTTGTTGTTGTTGCTGTTCTTGGGCTTTACAAATGACAATGAGCTGTCACAATTTTTAGGATACTATTTAAAAAAAAACACAATTATTGCTTAGGTGCTGATCAATTTTTCTGTTGCTTTTAATTGGTTGATTTTAGCTTAAACCTGTAGTGTTGTTGGAAACAGTTGTCGGTTAATTATGTTGGTTCTGACTGTTGTTGTTTTTGTAATTGATTCTATGTGTGCTGCATGGCTATACAACATAATATTTAAAGCTTTACATTGTGGCATATCAGAATTTATAATATTATTGTTAGGAAGGTATATATTATCTAATATATCGAAAATAAGATACTTTTTCTGTCTTTTGTCCTGTTCTGTTCTATTCTGTTTCCTTCTTAATTAACAGCAATTATTTTGAGTTTCCTGATCAGCAAATTATAAAAAATACACATGTGCACTTGAAACAGTGTAATGTATATGAATCATCAAATTGTTGCGGTGAGTGTGATAATTGGTGTCATGTGTTACAAAGTGGAAAGTGTGAGGTGGGCTCATGTCAAGTGTGAGGTGGGCTCGTGTGAAGTGTGAGGTAGGCTAATGTCAAGTGTGAGGTGGGCTCGTGTCAAGTGTGAGGTGGGCTCGTATGAAGTGTGAGGTAGCCTAATGTCAAGTGTGAGGTGGGCTCGTGTCAAGTGTGAGTTAGGCTCATGTCAAGTGTTAGGTTGGCTCGTGTGAGGTGGGCTCGTGTCAAGTATGAGGTGGACTCATGTCAAGTGTTAGGTGGGCTCGTGTCAAGTGTGAGGTGGGCTCGAGTTAAGTGTGCGGTGGGCTTGTGTCAAGTGTTAGGTGAGCTTGGTGTCAAGTGTTAGGTGGGCTCATGTCAAGTGTGGATGGGCTTGTGTCAAGTGTAAGGTGGGCTCGTGTGAGGTTGGCTAGTGTTGAGTATGAGGTTGGCTCGTGTCAAATGTGAGGTGGGCTTGTGTCAAGTGTGAGGTAGGCTCGTGTCAAGTGTTAGGTGGGCTCGTGTCAAGTGTTAGGTAGGCTCGTGTCAAGTGTGATAAAGGGCTTAGGTGACCTGAATGTGTGAACTGGTTTCAATGGTAATTTAAAAGTGTGAAGTGCCCACTGGTGTTAAGTGTAATTAAAAAGTGTCAACCCTATAGTGTACTAAAAAGGACATCTTTGGAACACTGATGAATTGATATCCTGTAGATTGGTTTGCAACAGAGACCACCTGTGGAAAAGGGACAAAACTTTTCAATGTGTTTCAATAGTCTGTCTTATTTTAAGTTCTGTATCAGATGTCATAATCCTATCTTCTTTGTCATTCAATAATTCATTAAGTGATATATTATCAATGACGATCGAATTATATATTGATAACGGTGACCAACCTACAACCACAGCATATTATACTGAAGGATATGACTAATTAAGTAACCAGCATTCTGTTAATAACTTCTGTCTTTATAACGTTACAGGTGCAAAAAGTTTTATCCAATAAATGCATGTGTTCAGTTTCCCTGTTTAATTATTTTTATTGTTAAATCTTCTCTGGAAGCAAGAGGTCGTTGGCCGATATCATATAAAGTCGAAATTGTCACCACATACTTACAACTATCTTGTAATGAAAGCTAAACCACAAAAATAGTTAAATTATGAACCATATTTTATTACTGTAAAATCATTTAATTTTGATGGGACTTTTTAAAAAGGCCATTTCGATGGGATGTTAATTCGTTGATTTAGCATTTCAGGTAATGAAAATGAAGGTCAAAATTATTGTTCAATGGGATTTAATTTTGTGGTTGAAGGCGAACCATGAAATCCACGAAATTTAATCTTTCACGAAAAGTAATGATTTTACAGTACTACATTACATTATTTGCTGTGATCAGCTGAATTTCTGCTGATCATGTTTTAACCCATAAACTAGATATTTGGCACTTCTGGGACACGATTGTCGTTTCCAATGGTTCTTTATATCTGTGAAAATATTGGTTTATAGGTCTTCATGTGCAACAGGTCTTCGGTGCCCAGTAAATAAGAATCCCAGGATGTCCCAATGTTTAGCTCACCCCCACCTCTGCAGCCTTGAGGGTGTCGTAATTCCTTAAACATTGATTTCTAAGCAATTCTATTGTCTTCGAAATTCCATTATAAATCTTAACTTGTGGTTTTTGGAGGTTTAGTATGATAATAATTCATTAAAATTGTCATAATGGATGATGGGAAATGTGCAGTTTTTTTAGTGCTGACTTACACATATTTTAAGATTAAAAAATTCCAACTTAAGTTTCAAATCGGTGGACTGTGAGTTTTTGAAAGTTTGATTTAATTTCTGTTTAACTTTTATTTGCTTTTTTTAAGGATTTGACAGTTAATTGTTCTTACATAGAATATTACATTATATAATTATATGTAACCTTTTACTCCATAGAGCACTAACCAAAATTTTGCAATTTTCTGTCATTTTGCGGTTTCTCTGTCATTTTGCGGTTTCTGTCGTTCAGTGACAAAGATTTATGCTTCGTCTCAATTTTTCCTTTTAGCCAATACTTGCGAGGTTATGCCCCCTTTTTGGAGCGAAAATCTTATCATATTCAATTGTATTCGTCCAGACAGTTTTGTCATGCTAACTGACAGACTCGAGATTTCAAACGGTTCAAAGGTGTGATGACAGGTGCTTTAGTATTTGATGGTTACGTACGTGACAGCTCGTGCTGTAACCATGTTGTGTCATGAAAGGCAGCATGCGAGCTGTTAGTTTTTGTCCGAAATTTCTACCTGCCTCATATTGCCTTAAAGACATACTTGTGTCATCGTTGATTATACAACATGTAGGTTTCACAAAAACTGTCATCACTTTGTTTTACTATAAATTTATCTACGTAACAATGAGGCGTTTAAGTACATCTTGGTTTTATCAATTTTATGTCGCGAACTAGTAGGTATAGTCCACTTTAAGTACTAAATACTCAACTCAAAAGGATTCCATATACTTTTTTTATACCTTTAAATTGACTGTCCAATTTACTGTGTCACACTTTCTTCAGGACACTGTCTCACTTTTCACATGACTGTCAACTTTCCACTGTTAATTGCATTGAATCATTTGAGGTATGATTGTATCCATTGCTGCCAGTGACCAAACTAAGGGTAATACCGAAGTCCTTTTCCAGAGCTGTGAGTTTTAGGCTTCTGAAAGTGTACTTGATATAAACAGAATCCAGATTTTCGAAAGTAAACGGGGGGGGGGGGGGAATATGACATGAAGAGTTGCAACTGATACAATGGTTACAAACAATACTGAAAGGAGTTGAATGCTGCAGGAATCTCAACAGAATACCTCAGTACCAGGTCAAGTTGTTTAGGTTGATTCTGAGTGCTACTTGATGTAGAGCACTTGTGAGAACCTGTGTTGTTAACTCAGACAATATTGGTTACTAATTAACTTATGTTTTTGGCAATTTTTTCAACCATTCAGTATGATGAATTAACTCTTTGATGGGCAATTTCTAATTAAGAAAATAATTGAACGATATTGAAAGCAACACAAAACTAGTCTTTCAGACTTCTATAATGTTTGTATTGAACCATTAGGAAACAAACCACTGTTTTGAGTGGTATATAGGTAGGAATGGATGACTCATGCAGTCAGGCCAGATCAGAAGCTGGGAAATCAAATTGTGGCATTAACTATGAAACAAAAAACTCTGTTAAGAATGATCCTACACTACTGTCGATTCAATAAGTAAGACTAATGAGGAAACTATGCCACTCGAAAGAAGAGCGGGCACCACAATTAATTCATGTACAGTTTACTCAGTTAAACCCAGATAAACGTAGTTTACCTGAGGAACAAGGTATGTTTACAACCATTGTCATTTAATTTTGAATGGACTGTATCTTTTACTTATATATGTATAAGAGTTAGAAATGCTGTGATATTGTAAGGAAGGCAGTGTCTAGTGGTGGTCCTTTGTATGTACCAGTCTGTATGCCATAAGGCAGAGGTAGGGGTGATCCTTAGTCACAGAAAAAGTATTTTGATTAAGAGCTAGGTGTTGTGACCTTTTAATGAAGAATACGTTGTGTGGATGGTACTCCTTCTCAGCTCAAGCGTCAGGGACAGTGTTTCATTGAAGTCAGTCCAAGAATGAAAAAATGCCTCAAAAGTTGTTGTTTTTTCAGGCTTTGTGTTGACAGAGATGTGAATCATCATAATTTATCATAAATTGAATATAAATGACTGATTTAACTCACACAAAAATAAAACACATGAAATCATGATTAATCATTGAATAGTCTCTGATCCGATAATGATTTCAATTTCTCAAAGAATTGCTTGTTTTAACGGATAATCCAGGCATGGGAATCAGTTTTCTGTTGGACACAACTGTTTGTTTATCTTAATCTATAGCTCAATCAGGGGCCGCCACGTTATTTTAGCTGAAATCGTGATTCTGGATTTCAAATTGGTTTTCGACTGGTTCAATGTTTTTTGTGTCTCTCAGCCTGTCTGTGATTCTAATGAAAAACACATGTTTTCGGAACCAGTCAAATAATCTATTAATATATCATATATTCTCATTTTCCAGTAGACCTTGGATACATGATTAAGAAGAAAGGCTTTATGAGAGTGAGTGATTGGATGTAAGCTCTAGAAATGTGCAGTTTTGTTTGAATTGATCGTGGAAAATTTTGGCCCGATGTGAAACGCGCGCCCTCTGATTATATAAATACCGATTGATCTAACTAGAATTAAGGCGATCTGGTTTTAATTTATAATTATTGTCTGGATGCTGAAACAAATCATTAATCCTGGCTTGTGTTTTTTGTGTAAGTTTAAGGTAGTTTAAGATGCCTTGAATTAATATGAAGTTACATTAAATTGCTTCTGTGTCCACCTTAAGCTTAGAGTATTATAATGAAGCACATTGAGGCTGACCTTAAGCTGTTTGTTTATGTAGCTTATGACTGGAGACTGGGTTTATATACAAAATGGTCTCTTCCCACCTTAAGCTTTGTTTATTATTGGTATAAGCACATGACTGTGAGGTTTGGTTATAATACTTTAATACTTGAGTGCTGACCGGCTAGAATCTATAATTGTCTGAATCAGCTGGTGGCCAGTGTCTGGAATTAAAGGGGTCAGAATTAGGGGTCAGGTCAGGTCTTTTAGACAGGCAGGTGAATGTAGGGGTCATGTGAGGTTAGAATGGACTTCTAGTGAGGTGAAGTAGAGTGAGATTGCTAGTGATTCTAGCATGTCAGGTTCTAAGATCAGTTTTATGGGCAAAAAATGAACTTGGTGTGTTCTTTGATTTGTTTTATTGGCAAAAATATATAAGTATGTTCTTAGATTAGACAAGACTTAGTTGCCGATTCATGAAGAGATTTTAAAAGAGATACTACCTTGTTGCACCAAAGGGACAAATGGTGTTAAAACATTATGCAGCATTGCCATTAAGAACAATAGTACTGTTTATAAGCAAATTTTCTGACACAACTCAATCAGTGTACTCGGAATTATAATCATCTCTCGATATCTTGAATCTTGTCCAGCTCAACCTCTGGAGAGCCCTTCCCCACCCTCTGTAGAGCAACAACCTCTCTAACAACACCTATTAAATTTACCTAAGCTGATGTTTACTATGAATTTAACCTTTATAGAGCAACTACATCTGTATAATGGCCGATATTTGCCAGTCAGCTTTCTGCTGAATATGGCATATGTGTGCCTCCAACTGAATTTGAACCTGGGTCACTGGATTAGACGGCTGCATTACGCTAACCACTGAGCTACGGAGGCCACTCTTGTATAGTACACTGAACTAGTATCATTTCCAAAATCTCTTGAATCGAATCTCTCTTGAATTTTTAGTCAGGTTGATTGTTCATTATTAGTTAGCCAGGATTTTATATTATGAATCACAGGCTTACAATCTGTTTCCTGTATTTTGAATGATCAATCAATGGGAAATTATACCCAGCAAACATGAAGTTATGACTCATCTGGCTGGGCTTATCAGCAAGCAGCAATTCATAGTATCAAATTTTGATAAACACATAATACATCAATAGGTGAGTTTCCTATAAGTTATACACAATTTAAACCTCTGGTTGATAAGCTGATTTTGTATTTTGTGAAAAATAGATCATTTTTAGGTCTTAATTCATTGTTACCATCCTATACCTGATCTGTAATTTCTGGAATGTGTGATTTATAGCAATTCCTCGGATGATTATCTGGCCCTCTTTATGTACTGTAGGTGTCCATTGATAACGTCTTTGTCTGTTAATTATTGACTTCATGATCTTCAATTGGCATATCAGAGGCTGTATCTTAATTTAAAATGATTTCCCGTTTACTCCACAATGATCAATGTGTTAATAGATCCTGAAAGTTGGAGATCAATGACCCAATGGTTGGGGGGGGGGGGGGGGGTTGGTCTTGGGGATGGGTTGGGGAGGGAAATTATTTCAAATACCAAGAGAACATAACCATATACAATGTCAGTGAATAAAACAGATGACTAGTGTGTCCAAACCCCCAAAAAGACCCAAAACCAATATCTGGCTAATAAAGTTAAATAATTGTGGTATTATGAAAATACTGATGAATAGACTGTCTGCTGGGGGCTTTGTATTACATACAACATACTTGCTGATGATGTTGTTGTTGCTGCTGTTACTGTATAGTATCTGCTGTTGTTGATGATGTTGTTGCTTCTGCTGTTACTGTAATAGTAGCTGCTGTTGTTGATGATGCTGGTGTCGTTATTGCTTGATTTGATCAACTTTTGTTAAACTGTGCACTTATTAATTAATGTTATAATTTAAAGAAATATTACAAGTTTTTGATGAACATAATTATAATAATCAAACACATGTTTCCATACCATTATTCAGGTAATAAATACCCAAAGTTATCGGTAAAATATTCGCCCAAGATTTGAGATAATTATAACAAATGTGTAACTATATTCCTGTGTTTATTGTGAGTAGGTGGAAATACTTGAAGTGCTAGGTGGGCGGGTGATTGTGCTTATGTTTTGCTTTAATCAACTTCTAATCACTAATCTTTATATTTGTTCTATCGTTACATAGTTAATGAGAATGTTGTACAAAAAGACAAGGAAGGCAGCAACTTTCAAAATCCTCGAGATTAATATATAGTGCGTTCACATTAACCTGAACCTGGAACTTTCAATTAGCAAAGTTTAACAGTTAGTTGAATTATTTTCTTAATTTGACATGTTGGTCTTTGTTTTGGAGGTAACCTACGATAAGCACTAAATAATGTAATTCTAAAACATTGGCCTCCCTAGCTCAGTGGTATAAGCGCGCTTGTCATCTAATCTGGCAACCCAAGTTCAAATCTGGGTGGTGGAGCATCATCACAGTGTATGCAATGTATGTCTGCCATATTTCAGCAGAAAGGCTATGCTTGGCATTAAGGTAAAAAGGCATGGCTTTTTCACAGGTATCGATATATTTATTGCAAAAATATTTTTAGAAAAATGTTAGGGACGGGTTAATTTATTCGGACCATTTCTCATCATCAGTATATCTATATCAGTGTTTTTCGTCTTAATTGAACTTAATTGAATTGTTACCTAAGCTTGAATGTTACTATTGTTCTTATTGAGATCTAAGAGATTTCAACAATGAGTTTGAGATATTAGCTTAGACAAGAAGATTAGGTTAGACAAGTAGCTCGTACCAACTGGGTATCCGGAGACGCTGATACAGCTGTCCAATACTTCGTTCTCTAATTCCGAGGGAAGTGACACGCCTAATCAGATTCACTCTTTTCTTTTTCCAAAAAGTTTTCATAGATAAGCCGAAACATATCAGTAACAAAAAGCTAACATTTCTCGGTAACTGAATTCATAATTAGTATTGACTATTACACAATCCTGTGGCATTCACCGATCTTGATAAAAATACTCTAGCAACGATTCCGTTGATTCTTTTGTCTTTTCGTTTGGCACCTGATGTCTTTTGATTCCTGAATCTCTTTATTTCTTGTGAGATTATTGGAAAAATATTCTTGCACTAGTCGACTAGTCGTACTCTTGGAGTGTTGTTGAAAGGGAGGTAACTTGTTGTTCTGTGCTTACTGTCTTGTTCTGTGTGGAGATATTTTGTCGTCTGCTAATGTCGTCTGCTAAGACTTTAGTCTGGTGATAGATTCTTGATATTGGAGAAAACAATCGCAGAACTGTTTAAAGGGAAGCAACTCTTGGCATCATAGTAAGGAAACTAGATTGTATGTTTTTATTCTTCCAATATTTTGTCGTCTGTTTATATGTCTTGTTGATAGGTCTTGATATTTTGGGGAAAATTTGTTGAAGTGTTTAAAGGGAAGCAACTCTTACATTGTATTAAGAAACCAAAAGTTCTGTATCTTTCTTTTACAGATATTTTGTTGACTGTAAATACATTAATAAGTACAAAGTCTTATTCGATAGATCTTTATATTGGTTGGGGAATTACAGAACTGTTTGAAGGGAAGCAACTCTAGAATTCACAGGAATCAGAAAATTTGTTCTGTTTGAAATTTTGTTGGTTGGTGTAATTATTATTAACTCTATTTATATATGAAGATCTTGCGACATTATTATATCTATTTGGGAGGCTAGCTCAACTTTACATATCTGTCAGGGTAATATGTGACTTGGGGAATATTATAGCATCCATTTTGTCTGAAATCTTCTTGTATGGTGTGACATAAATATAACTGTTACAATATGTTAAATTAAAAATTGACCTGCTTGAAATCACGAATCTTGCTGTTTGCTTAAATGATGTGTATGTAATAATTGTTGGACATGCTGTGTGTAAATTTTCTTAATTTAATAAGTTAAAAAAATAATCTTCAGTAAAATGGAGATATAAATATTGAATGATTTTGTTCCATGTTCAATGAATGACTTCCAATATTGGCTTCAGTCATCAGAAGTATTTGCTGAGAAAATCCCAATATCTCATGCTTAGAGAAGTATGTCAAATCGCGCTGGGAATCCATGGGTTTTAATTTGATTTCAACTGCTCATTTATGGCGTCTAGAGACGACGGAGAGACTTGAAGACAAAAGATACTTGGTTAATAACGTTACAGAACATATTCTTTGTGTCGGCAGAATAAATTTGACCGGATTTATGTCATCGATCAGGCACCACTGTGAAATGGTGAAATCACAAAATCTCTTATTTATATTCTGTTGATATTATAAGTCGTAAACTGAGCCATATGAGAATCGAAATTATAAAGTCTCTGTGCTTGTGTGTCTATAATTGCAGATATGTACATGTAGATGACTTTGGTTGTCACCAGCTTTGGCTGATTTCAAGGGTCGAGAGCTGAAATGTATTAAAAGTTATTACATTTTGAGTGAGCACTAGTCATTTAATGCGCATATCTGAAGGTCTGTGGTCATATTTGATTTTTGATAAAAACAGTTACTGCTGAGTTTTAAACCCAAGTTCGTCCCCTAGTCCCCTTTCATGTTTTCATCCCATCTACCAGTTGCATGCACGTTACATGTCATAATCATACAAAAAAGTGATGTCCACTACAGGATAGATTATAAATTATTGTCTAGAGTTATTGCCCTTTGTTGGAGACAAACATCAGGTGGTTTTACCAAAGCGCTACCGAGCGCCTTTATTCAGTTACCTCCCATTTGAATACTTAAAGAAGGCATGGATTGCTTCCCATGGAAAGCACAAAGTAGCTATTTACTTAGGCAACGGACACTTTGAGTCAGAAATCCTTCTAGCTAATCATGATAATAATGTTGTGAATATTTGTATATTTTCAGGATATAAGGAAAGTTGTTGCACCGTTATTGAAGAGTTTTCAAGGGGAGATAGATGCATTGTCTAAACGAAGTAAAGCCGCAGAAGCGTCATTTTTGTCTGTCTATAAAAAACTGATTGATTTGCCAGGTAAGTCCTGACTAGTTGTTACATGTGTAATTATTGCGACCTTTGGTCAACTAGATAACCCATAAACTGGTGTTGATCCGGTGTTCAATTGCTGAAAGAACAGCAAGTAGAAAAGATTTGTGTGAAACAAGGAATCTCACGACAGAGTTGGATATCCTAGGTCTTTCCAACCAGACTCCTCGGTTCTTTAATGTGTCCAGTGTATATCACTGATACACGCGAGTCTCTAGTCAGGTTTGGAAACTCTGAAAAGTGTTTCTGAAATACCCAGTGCTTTGGCAGAGATTCGACCCAGGAACCTCCAGATTTTTGTTTGAGAGTCTTAACCATTCAGCAACTATGCCACCCAATACATGTATTATTCTACAGTTTATTCCTGCAGTCCAATATTATTGTGTTTATACTGCATACAGAACAAGGAAATTTTAATTTAAATTTGTGTTGATTTTCCTCCACATGTGGAGAAGTTGCTGGTTCTCTTCCACTTGTGGAGAAGTTGCTGGTTCTCCTCCACTGGTGGAGAAGTTGCTGGTTTTCCTCCACTTGTGGAGAAGTTGCTGGTTTTTCTCCAATAGTGGAGAAGTTGCTGGTTCTCCTCCACTTGTGGAGACTTTGCTGGTTTTCCTCCAATAGTGGAGAAGTTGCTGGTTCTCCTCCACTTGGGGAGACATTGCTGGTTCCTTGTGGAAGGGTAAGAATCTAAGAGATACAACAGGTTTAAGGGTAACCGTCAAGGAAGAACAGGTTTTGTGATTCAGCTACTATATATATGTAAATGAAATATTGTTGAGTTAGGTAGCAAATTGACAGAAAACTAGATTTTAAGCCGTATAGCAGGAAAAATTGTGGAGAATGAGAGTTAAACTCGAAGAAAACAAACACACTTACAAGCATTAGTTTGATATTAAAGTGTGTCATGCACCCTACAACATGGGGAAACTGTTCTTTTCCAATTCTGTGAATAACCTTAAGAGTTTGTCTTTAATTCACTGTTCATAGATAACGTATTAATGATTAAATTGTTATTAACCTAAAGCATTGTCAGGAATTATGTGTATTATTGCAATTTGTTCAGTTTTATAAGATCTCGGAGCGGCTGTATTCGCTGTATTAAGACCATATGTTGATCAGAGAGAGAATCACTATTATAAATTACAGTTGTAAATTACTCGTATTCTACATGAAAATATTAGCTGAAAATCTCAATATTGAGAAATCAATAGCCTGCAATTCTTAGACCTACCAAATTGTCATGGTAACCGAAGTTCCCTATGATATAATCAATATTTCATTTTGTCAATATATTGAATAAAATAGCATTCTGCTCTTGTTTGCTTTATTGACTGTGTTTGGTTATTTGGTCGTTGGTTGTACGATATAGAGTCATCAATTCGCATGATAGCTGTGCGTTATTATAGATAGTATATTTAACACTGACATTTTGGCGAAATTGTTTTTTTTTTTTGCTCGGCACTGTGAACAGCTTGGTGACTTGATTCGGAAAGGATATAGTTATATAGATTTATGGTTGGTATAGAAACAATTTTTCTGACTCTGATCAGGTTTTTATGACGAATGAGCTTGAGGTTTCAAAAACTTGTGTGTGTACATTACAGTATGTATTTATGTATTTATTGTTTTACTTAATGGTTAAAGTTGTGAATTTTATTGAATACTATTGTATGTTTTTTTTATGAATATGACTTTATAAAATTGATCATTTGTTTATTTCTATTTTTGTGGAAAAATCTAGTTTTTGTTTGGAGTATCTTGTATAGAACATGACTGACTGGTTGATATAAATAAATTTTACTTGTTATATTTGGTTTAAATGGAAATTTGAGTGCAACGAAGTCAGATTTTGAAAAGAAAGTTTTCAGGGTTATTGCAAAAGCATGTAAAAGTGGGGGTTTTTTTTCAATGATAATTTTAGAAACTTAACTTTGGAATTCTAAATCATTAGAGGCATGATTTGTTTAGGGAATTTTGAGAAAGATAATGTTTTATTATTAATTGAATTAATTTAGCAGCAATGCATTGTTATGTACAATTATGTCTTAATTTGATTGAATTTTTATCTTGTAATAGTTTAATGGTTGTATTTTATTGGTTTGAAGTATTGAATTGTGTTAAAGTTTTATGGGACATTAATAGTTAAATTAGTATGAAAGATTTTGATTTCCAGATTTATTTGGAGGGAAGGGCTGTTAAAGCTGAACTAGATGCAACTTAAAATGCATACTTGACTAGAACTAATATATACATGTCAGTGTGACGTTATTGGCATGATGTAAATGTTGATTGTGTCTCGTATATTAATGCATGCAGTTCACATAAAACAATGTTATCACTTCTATTGGAAAATTAAAAATATTCATCAAATACTGCAGGTAAATGCATATTGCTGATATATTAATTAGGAAAGATATGTTTGTACACATACTGTGCATGACTTGCCATGAACATGTACTGTAAAGTCTGGAGATTTCACAAGGGTTTTAATTTTTCGCTCTATTTGTTTTGGTTTTTTTTGGGTTTTTTGCTCTTTTTGTAAGTTTGGTAAATTCTTTAAAAATCGTTGCTCGGGAAGCAAACACACATTTGACATTAGATACTGTAATGCTAATGAACTAATGATATTTCAGAATGAAAATTTCTAAAAAATCAACTACATATCAAAATTAATTGATGCATTTTTGACTGAGGTGATATTTTCCCCATTCACTTAATTTCACCCCCTAAAACCCCTTTTCTGGAGAAGAAAATGGTCTGCTTTATTAGTATTTTACATCTTACTCTATATGTAGGAGGTTTAGTACTCAATAAGGGTTTTGATGCTCTGTGGAGGTTTGGGGGCTCAATTTCCCCCATTCATATCATTTCTTCCCTGGGACTTAAAATCTAAATGTTAGTTGTAGCTAAATGCCTTGGTATGTTTCAACAACGATGGCATCTTGACTGTGACGTTCTTTTGTTTCAGAAATTAAATGAGGGCTTTAAATTCACATCATTCTTAACTTGTGAATTATTTACACTCTTGTCTGTAACAATAGAGAGCGATTGAGAGCTGGTTGCGCACGGAATCAACGTGCGCGGCGACAGTTGATAGATGTCATACCATCATTGTCATACTACTTTCTCCAAGTCTGCGAGTGCTGCAAAGTCTCGGAGATTTCGTATCGATCCAATATTTTGTAACTGTGATCATCCTAAACAGGTGTCTTCCAATATTGGCTGTTTTCACTCACCGACACACTGACTACTGACTGACTGACTGGTTTTTTGTGATGACTTAAGGAATTAAGGTTTGGTTACGTGTGTATGTTTTACAGCGGTCTATTAAAACTTTAAACAGAATGAAAAAATATTATTGCATATAAGAAAGGTGCAAAATAGAACAGTATAAAACCGATAATAAGAAATCAGAACGGGAAGGCAGCACTCAACAGAAACAGTGGGAAAACACAAAAAAGAACAGTATAAGAGTGATAACGACAAATCAGACAGGGAAGGCAGCATGAGATATTTAGTGTACAAATTGCTAATTTTGCTATACAAGTGGCCCCCATGCTGATATGACTGTAAACCAGGGATGAAATGTCTTTGATGAATTAGCAGATAAAATCAATATTCCTTTCTTTCTCTTTTACATTTCCAATGTGGAAATAAACCAAATGTTGAGCGCTGCAGCCTTCCCTGTCCAGTTTGTCAATAATCTATTTCATTCTGTTTAAGTTTTAACGGACCACTGTTAACCACATTTGATGACTTCACAAAAAAGATTGGTCATCAAAATTGTCTCCAAGAATTTTTTTCAGAGTCATCAGTTTATTTCAGATATTTTCAGAGTTGTCAGCTTTATTTTAAATATCTTGTTACATTTTGAAGACAAAAGTTATTACTTTGAATACTGTTGACCAGTTGGTCTTAATTGACACAATATCAAAACAAAGAAATGTTATATATTTCAGATCCCGTCTCGGTATTAGAGTATGCTCAACAGATACAGAAGAAAGCCCATCGTGTATCGGACCTCGAGATTGAGAATAAACAACTAAGAGAAACACTCGATGAATATAATCACGAATTTGCTGAAGTCAAAAATCAAGGTTTGATTGATTTAACACTTTCATTTATTATCATATTCTCAATATAGCACTCAAATAAGGATCTAATTTCACAAAGTTTCAGTTTGATTTGAGATTTTGCTCAAATTTGAGTATGACTTATGTTCCGCCATATTAACTACAGTCATAATAATTATGCTCCGCATGTGGAGAAACTGTCAGTTTGTTAGTACTGCTGACTGCAGCAGTGTTCTCCACATGTGGAAAAATTGTAAGTAGTGTCAGTGATAGTTACCAGCTGGTAATTCCCAGAAAACTAGTTAGAAAAGCTAAAGAACAGTTATAGAACAGCTAGCTGACTGCAACAGCTTAAATGCCTTAACAGTTACTGAAAAGTTGCATTAAACCTACAACTTAGTCCTCATGGCAAATTGTTTCGTTAATGAGTGTCACTGCAACTTGGTAGTAAGTCACTACAACTAAGTAAAAAGCATGTAAATGTATACTGATTTTGTCTGAAATGTTTATCTTTTTTTACCATGACAATTATTATAATCTGCGATGCCTATCATCATCATCGACGACAACAGCAGCAACAACAACAAAATCTTCATCAACTACAACAACAACTGGTTATATGGAACTGGTTTGTTCGATATTATAGTTTGGTATGATTCGGTGTTCTTTTGCTCTTTGATTGTTTCAAAAAGTCTTCTACTCCAGGGGCCTTATTCACCAACGTTAAAAGTCTAAAATTCAGACTCAGACTTTATATTGCCAAATGTTCTATTCGCACTCATGTTGTATTAAATGTACCGATTTTGATATAAATTGGTAAACATGTTCAGTGGGTAACAGGAAATAGTCAGATAAAATTTCTCATGGTTAAATTCAATTTCAAAGAAATGGCAGTGATTATAAATGTTGTCAATTTTAAGTCTAAGTCTGAATTTGAGACTTACATCGTTAATGAATAAGGCCCCTGTCCATTCATAAGACTTGCCATAGATTTCTATGTTGATCTAGTATGACAGTTGAGCCTGGAATAAACTTTGTTAATTTCAGTTTAGCGCCCCCGTTGGATCTCATATTGTCCATATGATTGCGCAGACAAAATGTCCAATTTTCCTCTGTGATTTTTCCTAGTTTAAAATTGAATGTGTAATTAACATAATGATACGGTCTTAAGTGGCGTAGAATTGGTAGCCTATTGCCGCTTATGGAATTCCATATCGAAAATGATAATTTTATTCAGAAAATGACTAGGGTGACATTTAAGCAACGAATGTACAAATTTGCGAATTCGTTCATGGCTTACAATTTGTTTCATTGATTTTTGCCAATGGTGCTTTGGGTTGTTTAGTAAATGATCGGTGAATATTTTTGACATTTAAATGGATCACACTTGCACAGGAACTGCCCCATTTGTTTAGCTTTATTATGATCGCTATATTAAATATGACATTTGCTGAATTTTGGTTTGCCTATAATTTGTCAATCAGGCCTCCGACTTGTAAAGTTCATGTGTTAAGGTTACTTGGCAAACAATTGATAAATCTGCCCTTTCAGTTTATTGTTATTTTCTGTTATTTTAAAACTGCATAATAATGCCTCATTTTTTTCTTTTGATGGTTTTTAGTTATTGTAACTTTTTGGTAAATGCTGTAAAGTCTGCTATATTGGTTGAAGGTTTTTTTTTTTGTCTCTTGTGCTCGGAATGGACATCTATTTATTCATTTATTTATTTAGCTTCATATAATATTTTCGTTCTGAAAAATTTCTGTCACACTTTTTCGAATTTGAATCATAAGTGTAATAGCTAGACAAATGTCAGTCAAGAGTTGTTCCCCTTTGTATCGAAGTCATACAAGGCAAATGTGTAAGTAGAGTTCTTTCCCTTTAATATTATTTTGCTTGATTTTCATGCTCTGTTGAGTTGTTCCCCCTAAACTCTAAGTGGTTGGTATACCTTGATTTCCAAGCATCAAAGGAGTTGTTCCTCTTCATTATCGAGTATTCAAGGAGTTGTTCCCCTTCATTTTTAAGCTTTGATGAGTTGTTCCCCCTGATTATCGAGTTTTATTGGAGTTGCTTCCCTTGATTATCAAGTACAGTTGGAATTGTTCCCCTTACTAACAAATACTCTTGGGATTTGTTACCCTCAGTTTTACACTTGAAGTCATATTATTTGAGCACTTTGAGTATTTTGATTTCCTTTATTTCCAAGCGCTGATGAGTTGTTCCCCTTGGTGTACCATGCAGAGTGTTGATACCACACTGGTACATGCATAAATTATCTCTGTTTTGTGGTCACATTCACTGAAGGTGATATTAAATGGATTGAAAAATAAATAATTAAAGACTATGACATAAAGATTTTCTCAACTGTATAATTAATAGACCACTAAGATATGAATAAAATTTATCTTAATTAAATTAATAACTTTGTCTCGAGTTATAACTTTCGTATGCACTTTACTTGTAGTTTTTGCTCCAAGTAATATGTTTTATATATGCCGTATGTTGTATTTACATTACGAAATAAATGTTTTGTGTAATTAAACAAAATTTCCGTTGGTTTATAGGTTGAACAATACGATAGTCTTATTATGTTTCCTGAAAAATCCTCGTACAAATCTCTCTTTTATGTAAATTGTCGCAGATTTTGAAGGTTTCCGATGTAAACGTCTTTACAATTCAGACATGCATTTTAACAAAAAATGAAAGATAGAAAAAACATGGTAATTTATATTCTAAGCTGTCATTCGGATAGAAATAAAGTCAACTATCAACGATTAATTTCTCGCATAGCTGATGCTATTCTTGACAGACAGTGGGGGTTTCGAAATATATTGTTTTACGTAACTTTCATAACTTACGTGCTAAAATTTATGAATTTTGAATATATTTGTGTTTAATTCTGTTGACAACTTGTATAGTTATGACCAGTAATTGTCAAAAATCGGGTATAATTTATGTTTCATATGATGTAATATGTGGTATTAAATAATAATTATGGTTGTATAGTACAATAATATGTTTGTAATATGTTTCATATTCTTTAAATAAATAATTGTTACAAATATTTTGTAAGAGATATCATTTTTCTTACAAAATTAAATTCAAGTAGATCTACACCGATATTTGTTACAAAATTGCTTTATATTATAAATAATATTTGAAATTACATAAGCTGAATTTTAACAATATAAATAGAATTTTGTAGTAGGGCTTTGTGCTAATGTTAAATCTTGTTTTCATGATTTAGTAGTAATGCCTCAGTTATTCTGACCTCTGTCAAAGGCTTTTAAGCCCTCCATAGTTATGACTTTATACTTTAAGTTGTCTCTCTAATGTTCCAGATAATTTATTGGTTCTGCTGTTCAAAAATTGATTGATTTTATCATGGCTTAATCAATATAAAATATTGGTAAATAATTCTGTTGAAGACTTAATCAATATAAAATATTGGCAAATAATTCCGTTGAATTACTACTTCAAGCCCGCTACTTCATCCTGTCAAGTGGCTTATTAATTTTTTATTACAAAGATAATTTATAGCGAGTTCAATTTGAAATTTATCGATAAAGTATAATGAATAATTATCGTCAATATCTATTGATTTTGTAATAAAAATGATTGCAACATATTAAGGGGATAAATATGAGTTACTGTATTAGCTTTATTACTGCTTGAGAATAGAATTTCGAATCTTGTCAATATCTTTTGATTTTGTAATAAATTTATAAAGCTGATTACAATATAATAAGGGGATATGATTATTTAGTTTATTACTGGTTGGGAATCAATATAGTGGGGAGGTGGTTTAAGAGATTCTACTGATCATCTTGTGAAGGCTTCAGATTTGGTTAGCAAGCTTTAATTTCTGTTTCATTTATGTAAGTTGTTTAAATTAATATATTGTATGTTTAATTTAACATAGGTATATGTAGTTAAATAATGCATTTTCATTTTATGTTCCCCATTGAAGATGAGGGTTACATTGTTTTGTGCACATATTTTTTGGTCCTTCCATAGACCAAATCTAGCACTCAGTGCAAAACTATAGTAACTACATAAATTTATAGAGGCATGTTAGGATGTACCATAGTCTTGCACTAAGCCCTGAGAATAATTTCTGATTATTAAGTCATGAATGGTTGGGAGTAGGATCTTCAAACTTTATTGAGACTTCCAAGAAAGGATTCATCCTCATGTTCGACTGTCGCTCTTTAAACAATAGTGTTCGTGGTTCTTGTCTGCTGCATAAATGGTGTGGGTCATGGGTCAATAACAAGGTTTAGGAGTAAAGTCGTTCAATTACCTGCCACATCTTCTAAAATGTACAAAAATGACTCTTAAGAAAGTTTGCAAAGATAAAGGGTCATTGTCCTTAAGGGCAGTAGTAGTATCTGCTGTCCTTGTTAAGACTGAGATTTTGTAGCAAAACGTTCACTTTATGATAACTTTTATCGTAAAATATACAACTAAATAATAACCAATATATTCTACTATCTACTGATGAAACAAGCTTTATTTGTCAACAGAGATATTTCAAGTCACTCACTGTCTGTTGTCAGCAATATTTTCAATGTGTTTCTCTATTAATCAATACATTGTTGTATTAAATATAGAGAGTTTTATACCTACATACATATGAATTTATTTGTCAACAGAGATATTTCAAGTCACTCACTGAATGTTGTTACCAATATTTCCAAGGTATTTCTATATTAAATCAATACACTGACTGTTGTATTATAACAAGTTTCATATACCTACATACGTACATATAAATTTTCATGTTTGTCACCGACACCATTGATTTGTCATCCCTATTTTCTATTGATCTGGAAATTGATAAGCTAGATGTAAAATAAGCTAGGATGTAAAATAAGCTAGGATGTAAAATAAGCTAGATGTAAAATAAGCTAGAGGTACACTGTATAGGTGCAATATGTAAATGGTGTTTGAATGTTGGTGTAGGATTGTATGTAGGTTGTTAAGTCATTCACAGGAAGTTTTCATGCTGATAGTAGGGTGTCTGGGTAAAGAGTATCATGTTAGAATATTAGTGTTGATGTCACCTCTAGGTGCCAGGTGTTATGTTGTTGTTTTTGATGATGATGACCATTCAATGATAAAGTTGTTGATAAGAAGGGTGTTGTTGTTATTTATAATGTTGCTGATGAAGTTATTATCAATAATGATAATAAATCTGTTGTAATGATGATTATGTTGTAATTGCTGCTGATGCTGTTGTTGCTGATGTTTATGTTGATGATTATTTTATTGTAGTTATTGATGATGATGTTGTTGTAGATAATAGCATTGTTGTTGTTGTTGCTGATGATAATGTTTAACATGATTTTGATGGCATTGTCAATAATGACAATGGTTTGTCAATAAAAGTGCTGTTGTCTATGATTATAATGATGGTGTTGATGATGACAAAGACCCGCAATTTAGGTATTTGATGATGATTACAATGTAGTTTATAAGGATGCACCTGTCAGAATGTAAATATTATCTGTGTTATACAATAATAAAACAATGTTTCTATTGTATCTATTTACAGAGGTGACAATAAAACAGTTGAGAGAAAGATTAAAAGAAGGTGAAGATAAGGTGGAATCTGTTGCCGAGGTAACCGGAATTACACAATTCCCAAAATTTGATTTTTCAACATATTTTTGTAATAAAATTAAATGTTCACTATATTACACACAATATTTTTCCTGTGAAGACAACCAATATTTTCATAGAAACCTGACATTATAGGGAATCGAACCTGAACCCAGCTCACTAACCACTGTGACTACTGCAACTGTTTTAATTGCCGTTGAAAAATGTTTTGAGTATGTTTCACTATCAGCTCTAGTGAGGTGATCCCTGAACTTGCTCTAAATACTAAACGATAAATTATGGCATGATACCGTGTCGGTGACTAACCCTTGTTACCTAATTTGACTCATTATATGAATGTACAGTTAACTTTTGAGAAATTATATGACAATTATACAAATCCTAGAAAAAAAAGAAGTCACTGTTTGAGCCTAATGTAGTAGAAGTAAATTAATTAAGCCTACGGCTTTAGACAATACTTGTATATCGTACATTTACCGTAAATGAGCGTATTAAATACCTGTAACAGGATTAATGACCTATCTAACTAAAGTTGGGTGTATTACCTTATATGGTCAAACTAATGCATTCAGCAATAAATCTGCCTTTGTTGATTATACTATATGTTGAACAGTTATAAATTGATTAGACGTGTACCCTTAGGTGAAATAACGGTGGCATGTACGTGAGCAGTTGGAGTGCTGCTAATTGGTCATGTTTGTAATTGGTTATACAAATGTTAGATTTTATTACTGTACATTATAGACAATATACTATGATTGTGTCCCATCATCGGAAGGGGATTGCAGGGTTTCCCCTCATTTTTCTCAAAAAGGGATATGATTCGTTCCAACACTAGTACTGGCCTTGGAACTGGCATCTTATGGTAATAGAATTACGGAGGCCTGTTTAATGAATTTGGGGCGTTGCAAGGGTCTTTCCATATCATATTCATAGAATTAAGCAAGTCTGTTTAATGAATTGGAAGGGGACAGTCCTTAGAGAAATGTAGGAGTCAAAATGCACAATTTGCTCTTTGAAGGGAAAACCTCTAGGATTGATGTTTTGCATATGTTGCCAATTATTTGATATGGTCTGTGCTTTCAATTGACATAGTGTAATGGTGAACATTGACCAAAATCAACCCACATAAAACAGCATTGACCAACATAAACCAACATCCACCAACATGAACCCACATGGACCCACATTGACTATAAAATGGTATTATCAGCATAAAGTCATAAAATTGTAACATTTCATCCATTATTTTTACAAATAAACCTCTTGTTTCATGTCATATGTTTGACAATGAAGACATTTAAGTTTAAGAGTAAGTTAACCGAATAATTAAAAAAAAGTGCTACACTGCAGTTTTAAGTAAATTTAACAGTAAACCTGGTCAGTCCTAAGGACTGTTTTATCAAGAATTTACGAAAGTAAGTCATAGCTTTTTGACGGCTACAAATTGTGGTTAAGAGTAGTTAAATATTAATTTCTAGTAATTATTATTCAGTCAACAAAGCCCTTCAAACCCTATCTGTCCCTTAGGTGTAGGTTTTGAGGAATCATTTAGAACTAAAATTTTCAGCATATGTTTACGATTTCCAAGTTTACGAAATTCCGTTAGTTCTTTGATAAAACAGTAGCCTGGACACTAACTGTTAGTTTATGTACTATATATGATGATGATAATTGTGCTGTAACCCGCCCCTATAGATTCTTCAGTTTCACTACTAACTTCTTCATAGCTTTTCATTGATACTCAGCTGTCGTTTAAGCGCGGTAACTCAATGTACAAGTTGCTGAAGATAACACAGTTTGCCCTATTGTCGCAAACATAAAATGTCCTCATTTGTCAAATGCCAAACTGTACCTTAGGAGACGACAGTTAGATAGACAATGAATTACATCTATATAGTGTGAATTCTTTGATACTGGTGTACCAGTGAACCAGTCAAGCGTGACTGATTAATATTATGTGAACCAGTCGACTAATCAGATACGAGTATTGTAACGAAGGGTGGGCTTTAAGATCAATGCGTCTACGTGACATTGATGAGCTGTGTCAATGACAGGCTTGATTGTTTCTTTACGACGTTTCATATCCACCAGCGTGACCAAACATCTATAACACCTTATCTTCGAACGTACAAAATTTTATTTATCGGCTTAATGCGTCTTACAAGTTAATAAGTTAAACAAGTCACCAGTTAAAACAAAACGAAAAAGATCGAGGGAGTTTGTTTTGTGATCAGTGTCATTGATAAAAGTCAAACAAACTTTTACTAAGAAAAGGACTTACTATTGTTTATGATTTATTTACATAAATTAAAAATAAAATAAAAAGTGCTGAAAATAAATAATTTTTCCAGAAAATTATTTTAATATTCGAACTAAAATTTTAGGCTCGCACTAAAGAAAAAGAACGGGAACTTCAGAAACTTTTTGCCGAGAAGGAACGTCAGTTACAGGAAACTCAACTTTCCGTTGCTAGGAAATTAGGGGAAGCTGAGCAAAAGGTTACGTCACTGACAAATGGTACGTACTTTTATTCTAGTATTATAATTTAATTATCCTGTTGATTCATACACTGTTGTTTTGGTATAGATTGTTTCGTAGGTTTGTGGTTTTTCCATGAAATGTACCGATACATTGATTTTTTTTGTTCTCAAATTTTTGTGTCTTAGTTGAAATTCTGAGACCTTTGGTTTGATTACTTAGTTTATTCTAGAGGTTGTGCTTGTTACATTTCTATAAACTTCGGAACATTTAGTTCTGTCATTTGTTAATGATACTCAAAAAGAATATTGTAGAATTATTTTTGATGAATGTATAGTACCTGTATGAACATTTTAGTATAGTCGCGTACAATGTCATGTGTGTTAGACTAGTCATTACATTTTTATTTGTTTTCAATCTATGATATGATAAGAGTTCATTTCTAGGATGTGAAACATTGTTCTAGGAAATATATTGATTTTTTATTCAGTTTTAACTGTATGCTTGAAAAGTTATTTGGCAACTACAGTGCAGTTAATTTTGCAATATGCAATATATACCTGGCCTTGTATCCTTGTCATAAGCTCATGTAACTGAATAATATATGGCAAGATATTTTTTCCTAATAATATTTTTGAGCCTTATGATTAAGATCATTGCATTTAACTAACTTTTCTAAGCTTCAGAAATTAAGCAAATGGTGAAGTTCCCTCACCACCTTATATGCAGATTTAATATTCACTTTTTGTTTGTTCAGAATTACTTTTATAAATATTAAGTTTACGCTACCTGCTATAAATCAAAGATGAAAACAATATAAATCGTGTTTGTTCTTTATTGACAAAAAAAATGACAACAAAATTTCTGTCGACAGTTGTTAACGTTTTTATCATTGATTGCCTACCTCTAATTGAATTTTGACAAGTCCATGATACAGACTACCAAGTTTTTATTCTCTTAACTCAAAGTTTAATAAACGAGCAAAGTTTTGAGCTAAAGTGAAAAAAATACCAAAAAGGAGAAAAAAGTAACACCAAGTGCTCTTGTTTTCTATGTTTTTGGGTGTTTTGTGTGTTTTCGGGGAGTTTTTTGTCGTCAAAATGCTGGACATACTCTAAGGTGATGACATTTCAAAAATTGTTTGTTATAAAAATCATTGTATCATAATAAGGGATGATTATTTAACTATTAGAGGTGGACAAATTATTATTGTTGTTTTTGCTCCAAAAAAGTCGTAAGAAATTATTACCTTGAAGCAAACTTCACTTCTTCGGGGAAAATAAAAATACACTTGTTTACTTGTTAGAATAGGTTTTTTGTACCAAGATAAAATATTGCCTTTTTATATGTCCAAAATCTACAGATTAAAATATGAAATTAAGAATATATTCAATAGATATTGGCAATAGCATTTTGAAAGCAGTTTCTAGCAATTTGAGCAGAGTCTAAGTCCACAATTTTTCTACAATTAGGCAAAGCCCTTATTGAGTAGATGACTTGATATTCCGATTATGGGTTTGGGTATATAGAATTATTCAAAAGTAATTACAGATAAAAATAAACTCCTTCATTCAATCCTTGATGCTGCTTATGGCTAGACGTTCTAGCCCCTTGTCGGTTCAATTAAAATTCAGAGGTTTTCCCAAAATTATTTTCAAAATTAATTGCTGCTTTCTCTGTTCTTGGGATTAATGTATGATTATTTATGGGTTTATTATTAAGCTGTATTTTTTCTCGAAAATGGCTCCAACCTTTTTTCTGAGCACTGTTGTTTGTTCGCATTTGCCTGATGCAGTTAGAGCATGGTCATTAGGGTTTTCCTTGCCAGATCAGCCAATGATCTATGATTTAGACTAAGTTAGAGTGAGGCATGCTTCTTGTAATAATACCAAAATTCCAGCATGTTTGGTCGGCCATTTTGTTCTATTCTGTTACATACTATGAATAATGATGCTATATAATGTATATATAGAAAGAAGGAAGCAACATGCAGGTTTGATACATTGCTACAATTACTGTGTTAGTTTATTTACCAAAGCTGTGTGACATGGTGAATTATCACACGGCCGTACACGTTGTATTTAGATATTTATATTATTGTTGACTGTTTAGTGTTGTTATGAAACTTTGGGTTAATTATTTGTTGTAAAATTGTTTAGAAACTTTGGGTTAATTATTTGTTGTAAAATGCAGTCTGGTACATTAATTGTTCATAACTCAGCGACCAGACTGGTCCTACAGAATATATTGTTTTTAATTTTTGTCATATATCAAAAAGTTGCTGAAAATATAGTGTACCTTCTAAAAGCATTTAAAGACAATTATTTTTCAAGTTATTTATATTTCTGTAAAATAATAATGTTGTTTCACTAGAAAATAAAAAAATAAAATCTGTTTTCGTGGATTTAAGCAATAGTTTTTCGATTGTTGTCTGTGCAGTTTCTAAGCAAACTGTCATCTATGGTTCAATATTGATCATATTGACAGCAGACTCCTTTAGGGGCTGGACCAAATTGGCCCTTAATTATGTCTGGGCCACACCTCCCCTACTGGATCATAATTGTCTATTTGTACATCAGCCATCAGCTTCATAAACATTCAATTTGTTTTTTGTAATAAAATCATTGTTTCTGTGCTAATTGATTCTATTGTCCTTTTTGTCAGCTGTGACATTATTTCCTATTTTTATTATGATTTACAAATCAGTTCGGAGTGTGACCCTTCAATTTGTCCAGCTTCTGACCAGTGACCATTTGACAACGTTGGCCAGAGGGCACTACTCCACTGTGGTCTGAACTCAGGATAGATGACCATTGACAGGCATTGTCTATCAATCGAGAGAAACTGACCGGTAAATGGGGTTGACAATGGACAGAACGTGGTAGGCTTCCATAAATCAAACCAACCCTGTGCTAGACAACCCATGTTTTAATACATTTAGCTTGTTCAGATTTTTAGTGTATTGTTGTACATTATTATAAGTCACCGATATTATACTGAACTACATTCATTTCTGCCCTTTGGCGCAACAAGGTTGTATCTGACTATGATAGTATATAGAGAGATACAACCTTTTCACACCGAAGGGATGCTTTGCTTGCATATATTATTTGTGATATATTATATGAGGCTGTGAGGAGCTGAGTAAAAAGTTGAATATAATTACAAAGTACTTTCATTATTGTTGTTAAATTTTTAAATTTGTAAAATTATGTTGTTTTAATCAACATTGATTATAGATAATGCCATTTTCCCTTATCTAATTACATGTATTATGGTCAACGGCCTCTATGCTTAACCCTGTGAAGATACTCGTAAAAATGGTACTTGGGAGGTCACAATGGTTCAGACTTAATCCACAGGTTTGCCAAGTTATTGGGAAGGGAAAAATTAGAATAAGATGCTGCCTTAAATGAGCTTTTGTTTGATATGATATTGTATATACTTGCACGGGCATGAATGACCAAAAGTACAATTTATTTGTTTGTTATATAAATGATTAATTTATAAATTAAGTATTTTGTGGTTATAATTAGCTGCAATTGAAATTGTTACGATACCCTCCAAGCTTTGTACATTATATACAGTCATACTTAGGCATTATACATATATAAATCTTAAACTGTGGTTTTAGAACAAGATTCAGTGTACATACATACTTCATTATATTCATTTTATTGTAGGTTTTTCATGCACAAAAAATAATTTTTATTACTGAACATAATTAATTGAGCCAGTTTTTCCCACAATATAAGGAGTGCAATAATTAATTTATTTCACTGCCTCGGGGCATTTTTTTAAACATCACTGGTCACACTTTCGTTATCATACAATTACCTATAACTGTCAAATTGAATCTAATGTGGACGTCTTTATCCAAATAAGCTCATTTGTCTTGTGAGTACATTTTGTCAAAATATCGAGTGTCTCCTTCGCTCGGAGTCATATTCACGATCTCCTCAAGGTGCGGTATATGAGATGAAGGTTTGACCACTAGTCATCAGTATTTGGCATTCACTAACTGATGGTATCTGTCCTAGTGTAATGTCTAATTGCTATTTACAGTTTCTTTATGTATGACTATTATTTGGTACACCTTTTGATACGCTAATTCTTTTTCGTTTATAATTTTTTTACTGTGCTCCTTCATACAGAAACTGTTTACGTTCGGTCTTCAATGAACTATTGACAGTTTCTTTATATATGAGTATTGTATATTATTTTGTACACCTTAATATACGCTAATTATTTTTCTTCTAAAAAATAGATGGTCTTTAATACTTGCTATTTACAGTTATTTTATATATGACTATTATTTGGTACACCTTATGAGATACGCTAATTATTTTGTCGTCAGCCAGTTTTCGAATTTTGTACCGTCTCCAATGAATTATTTACAGTTTCTTTGCATAGTATGAGTATTATTTGGTTCACTTAATATGGTAGTTCAATATGGTACCGGTAGTTCTTTTAAGTCTATGAAAAAATTTACTGTACACCTTTGTGATTGTTTTTGTTCAAAACTATTTTTGTACGGTCTTTAATTAACTATTTACAGTTTCTTTATATATATGAGTATTATTTCGTACACCTTTGTAAGGTACTTTTGATGTCTTAAATCTATCTTGTGTATTATGAACTATAGAATCATAGCCTCTTGTTATTTCATATGATCTTAGTGCATTTACTGAACATTATCCTGTTTTTATGAATTATTGGGAAAAACCTCCTTATGCATTTTCTAGTTCAGTTTTGAACATCTGAGTATTTTACACTTTATATAGTAATTCAAAGTAGTCTCAAATCCAAGTAATAATTTAAGTATATGAGAATGTCTTACAGAATTTGGCAGCAAAGCTGAATACTATTTAAGTACATAGCTATATATAGTTGTATGATAATTGACTTATCGGTAGGTTTATTGTTTGCATGCCTTAAATCGCTGATAAATTAGGACAAATGGAGGAAAACCAAAGCATCAAACCTCAGTAAAAAGCAAAAACGAATCGCTCATCAGTTCCGACATGCAATAATTATAACGGCCTGAACCAGTTAACAACCGGCTTAATGTGTCTGTCCGTACCTGTATATGCATCATATGATCACAATTATTAAAACCGATCGACGGAAAATTATAATTGATGGAAATTGACAAGATTTATCGATATAATACACAAGTTAGAATATAAAATTAGTATTCAAAATTTGAAATTAGCATTCAGCTCGTTACTGTAGATCAATAATTATAGTTTTGAACTTTTGAAACAATTTGTCTGTAGTGGATGATAGATAGCCTGATGTATCGGCCACATGCAGTCGTCAACACCAAAAATTTGAAACGGAAAAAAAATCAGTCAATTGACACATAACTGATGCGTTATGATTATAAGTTTATTGTTGTCAAATTTAGGGTTTTGCTAATTTTTGTTGGGTTTGTGGTGCTTTTAAAAGAATGTCAAGCTATTTTGTTGGAAAATTTAATATTGTTTAAAATGCTCAACCAATTCTTCTTTGAAAAGCTTGTTGCAAACTGTTCTTTTTATGACAAAGAAAGCTTTTTTAAATAAAACAAAATTTATGTACATGTATGATTTTAACAATATTTTGTATATTTATGTCCTACTATATTGTACACATGTGTACTGTCCTGCTTTTAGTTAGATAATAATGTTCATAAATTTTGCTTTTTGACTTAACCCTAAATATTACATAAGTCAATTTGAATTTTTTTTAGCTAGCAATGAAACCCAGATTGACTTGACCGAGATTTCTTTTTGAGGACGGGAAATTTCAACTTTTATTTTCCCTGGCCCTATACATACAGCCTCATTATGTTTGCGATATTTTCAGATTTTGACAGATCGATATTTGGGTGTAATGAGGCATAGTCGTTAATATGTAGATGAACAATTTGTTTGTTTTTTGTCTGATGCAAATTTATGAGTATCTATTATTGATGACAAAAGTTGAAACAATATTATTATATGTATGATTGATCTTTAATTGCACGGAATTTATGCATTGATGGTTTTTATCATTTTTTATATCGTTTTTTTATCGTTTTTTATGATGGCAGTTAAAGTAATCGGATTCTTTGTTGAATTTGAATTCACTGTTGTTTTAAACTGTTTTGTGTGATTATATATGATTAAATACTATTCTTAATGGTGTTTTTTTTTCACCGATTTGAATATTAATTATTTTCAAAATTATTATCACAATGAAATATAGTTTATGGTTTTTTTTTAAAATCTGCCAAACCTTTAAAAGTCATATCAATTAAGCCCCACCTGCCCTGCTTTTGTGTTTGCATACCGTCATATAGCACAATATTTTCGCTGGGTCAATTTTTTGCCGTATTTTAAATTTGGAGTACTATAGGTTTACAGGGTTTATTGTTTGCAAAATTGTTAAATTTGTATCCTATTTGTTAATTATATGAAATATTCTTTAACGACAGAAGCAGGATGCAAAAGAATTAAATTAAGTAGCAGTAACTGTTGATTAAGTATGATAATATATATCAAGGGCTCAGGGCAAAACTATGGTAACTACATCAATTTATAGAGTCATATACCATAGTATTGCACTGAGCCCTCGATATATATATTTATAATTAATATTATATATTATTATATAAGCATGATATACAGCCAATCGTAAAACATAATTTACGCGCCATATTTCTCGTTGTATTTCTCATGTAATTAGCATAATCTCTGTTATATGCAGGTTTTCTTCCTCGATCGTTTCCTGCAATAAATGTTTTACAGATTAACGTATTTTGACACAATAATTCAGTCGGCGTAAAATGAATGATAGGTAATATGCATACACTTATAATTGTCACCAGGATATTTTTTGGAAATTTTCCGTGTTTATAGAGAAAAAAATTGTTGATTATAATTTGATGAAGTGAAATCAGTTGTGTCAGCATAATTATATGTTGTTTTCTTGAGTTATTTACTGCATATATTAACTGCTATTCTGTGTGCATAATTTAAAACAATTTTGTCAATATTTTTTGTTTCCATGAAAAATTTGATGTCTGGTTATTTGTGTAACACAATGTTACTTGTCGACTTGTTTGTATGTTTGTTAAAGCTAAAAACCATGCTTGTTTTATTGTATTGATAAATTTGTCCCTTGACAACAGAAAAGGGGCTTATTATTTGTATACGAAACAAGGAGGCTGGAATAGCCCTTTTTGGCTGTTAAGGGATAAATTGTATCAATAAAATTGTCCAAGTGGTCATCAGCATAAAAAATAAGATTTTGGCTGTCAAAGGGCGAAATGTAAAAAAAAAACTCTTTGATATAGTGAAAATCATTATTATTGATAATTGACCTTTATACCTCATTTCTTCACGCATATGAATCAAATCATTGTATCGAGAACGACAACAGATTGTACGAACATTTTGTATGGTAATTAACGAGTGATCAATGACGCTGATCAAGTATCATCAAATTGATCGTAATGATCGGTATGATAGATAGTACGGCCTATTAGCTAATATTTTAAGCCCTGATCATTTTGTACTAACATATATAGTTCAAGTTTTTCTTACCATTTATCAAATGTCAAAAATATATTTTAAGTTTGATGAAATAATGTCGTAAATGTCTAAGAAGCATCTGAAAAGAATGTTATCCGCGAAGACGAGTATAAAATCTGCTATCAGTATTGGTCATTTAAACCTTATATCCTTGATTTTTTGCTTGTTTTCGATCCGTATGATGAATTAGATCAACAAAAATCATGAAATGTGATCTTAAAAAAAAATTGGACTGATTGTTAATTTTTTTTTAACGATATTTCGTTCAATTGCGGGGTTTTAAAAATGTATCTGGCCGTGTACTGATTTTGATCCATCTATAATGTCCATATGTTTTTTTCGATGTGGCTAAACGTTTAAAACTTGGATCTGTCAAATTTGAGTTGTTTTTTTGACGAGAAAACTGAATGCATTTGTGGGTGAGTGATATACTGTTTTAAATGCTGATATATAAAGAAGCATGTAGATCATTTCTCTGTGTTTGAGCGCTGAACATGTGTTTTTTTCCATACAATTACCTGTATAGAGGTGTATGTTAGTTTTGTTAAATTTGTTTAAGATGCACATGATATATTATGTTTATTGTGATGTTGCCTGTCTATATAAGGTCGGAGTGATGTGGCGTTATGTGGAGTGATGTTCCACGCTGTTCAGTAAGGTTCCACGCTGTTCCGCGGTCTGTTGCACCTTGGTTGGTCAAACTCACAATAATTGAGTATGAAACATATTAAGATTATTGTGAAAGCATCCATTTTGCATAATATACTTTATTACATGGCCATACTTTTTCCTTGTCAGCGTGCTTGACATATGAAGCGATCATTTGAAACTTTAATGCTTTTAGATAACTATTCTGCAACTGTTATTAATAACACTGTCAACGAAAATATTTTTCTTCGAGAACAATCGTTGAATTAAGCCTTACCTAATTAACGTCAAACGTTGTTACTTTTTATCTCGTCGACGACTCCAAGTTTCATTTTGTTTATGACATTGAGAGCATATAGGTTTAGTGTTGGATTTTAGTTCTATGACATGTTCATTAATTTTGTACGTTTTCGGGAATATTTTAATATTTTCGACATTGAAATTTGTCAGTGCTCGTGGCTGTTATTTGTATACTCTGTCATTTTGTTACAAATTCATGCGATTTTTATGTAAAGTCTAGAAAGTGAAGTACAGGGATTCGTTTATTGGTTATGTTTTAAGATTAGGCCTCCTAACCTGACTTGTCAGATACCATATAAGTTGGCTTCCATTTTTCTGTTAGACAGGTATAATTTATCATGCTACGGTATTTCGTCGTTGATTTATTTATAACCTTAGTATCGCACGCAGGACATATCCATTAATAGTGATGATACAATAATTGTTTTCCAAAACGACTTAATGTTTCCGCTCTTGATCTGTAATTTTGTTGTTAGCTCACCTGACCACAATGTGGTCATGGTGAGGTTTTGTCATACCGAGATGTCCGTCGTCCGTCGTCCGTCGTGCGTCGTGCGTCGTGCGGCGTGCGTCGTGCGTTGTGCGTCGTGCGTCCGTCAACAATTTCTTCAAACGACTTCTCCTCCTAAACCGCTTGGCTAAATTTGATAAAACTTAACAGGAATGTTCCTTGGGTGGACCTCTACCAAAGTTGTTAAAAAAATTCCAGTCCGTTGCATAACTAGGTCACACAGGCTAAAAATAGATTTTCAAAAAGGAAACTTCAAAAATCTTCTTCTCTGAAACCGTAAGGCCTAGAGCTTTCATATTTGCTAGTAGCATCACCTTGGGGTCCTTTACAAAGATTGTTAAAATTATGTCCCTGGGGTCAAAATTGGCCCAGCCCCGGGGGCCCTTAGTTTTACATAGAGTTATATAGGGGAAACCTTAAAAAATCTTCTTCTCTGAAACTGCTAGGCCCGGGGCTTTCATATTTAGTATGTAAACTCAGCTAGAGGTCCTCTACAAAGATTGTTCAAATTATGTCCCTGGGGTCAAAATTGGCCCCGCCCTGGGGCCCTTAGTTTTACATAGAGTTATATAGGGGAAACCTTTAAAAATCTTCTTCTCCAAAACTGCTTGGCCCAGGGCTTTCATATTTAGTATGTAGACTCAGCTAGAGGTCCTCTACAAAGATTGTTCAAATTATGCCCCTGGGGTCAAAATTGGCCCCACCCCGGGGCCCTTAGTTTTACATAGAGTTATATAAAGAAAACTTTACAAAATCTTCTTCTCCGAAATTGCTTGACCCAGGGCTTTCATATTTTGTATGTAGACTCAGCTAGAGGTCCTCTACAAAGATTGTTCAAATTATGTCCCTGGGGTCAAAATTGGCCCCGCCCCGGGGGCCCTTAGTTTTACATAGAGTTATATAGGGGAAACCTTTAAAAATCTTCTTCTCCGAAACCGCTTGGCCCAGGACTTTCATATTTGGTATGTAGACTCAGCTAGAGGTCCTCTACAAAGATTGTTCAAATTATGCCCCTGGGGTCAAAATTGGCCCCGCCCCGGGGGCCCTTAGTTTTACATAGAGTTATATAGAGAAAACCTTAAAAAATCTTCTTCTCCGAAATTGCTTGGCCCAGGGCTTTCATATTTGGTATGTAGACTTAGCTAGAGGTCCTCTTCAAAGATTGTTCAAATTATTCCCCTCAGGTCAAAATTGGCCCCACCCTGGGGGTCACCATTTTACTTAGACTTAAATACTAAGGGAAAACATATAAAAATCTTCTTGTCTAAATCTACAATGCCTAAGAGCTTTGATATTTGGTATGTAGCTTCATCTAGTGGTCCCCTACCAAGATTGTGCAAATTATGCCCCTGGGGTCAAAATTAGCCCAGTCCCGGGGATCACCGTTTTACATAGACTTATATAGGGAAAACATATAAAAATCCTCTTGTCTAAAACTACACTGCATAGAGCTTTGATATTTGGTATGTAGCATCATCTAGTGGTCCTCTACCAAGATTTTTCAAATTATGCCCCTGGGGTCAAAATTGGCCCCACTCGGGGGGTCACCGTTTTACATAGACTTATATAGGGAAAACATATTAATATCTTCTTGCCTAAAACTACACTGCCTAGAGTTTTGATAATTGGTATGTAGCATCATCTTGTGGTTTTCTACCAAGATGTTCAAATTATTCCTTTGGGTGAAAATTGTGCAGGGTTTATAATCAGGTGAGCGATATTGGGCCATCATGGCCCTCTTGTTTTTCTTATACTTTTTATTTCCCCATACTTTAATAATCAACATAATATCCCTCCTATTTCAATCATATTCTGTTAGTCATATGGCCATTGACCCACCAATAGTTTCCTCAATATTTTCTAATACCCTTTTTGGAGATGGGTAACACGTTATCAGTAAACTTCAGGTAAAATTGTTCAATGGATTCTATGACCCTTTGTATAGAGGGTCAATTTTTCATATTTTCATCTAATTATCTTGTTTTCATTGTACCGGTACTTTGATTGTCTATTTTCATGTACATAATGTCATTAAATTTCTGGTAAACATACTACAACGTATTTGGAGTAAAGGGTTAATATATCATATTTATACCTCCTTATTTAGAATCTTCATTTTGTCTATTTTCAGCATTGGAGAATGCCCAATCTGAGCTGTTTGAAGTTAAATCTAAATATGATGAGACTACGTCAGCAAAGTAAGTTCTCCCCCCTCATTGTATAAATTCTCTCCCCTGATTATTATTGAATATTCATTATATGAATTCTCTCCTTTGTCTATATTATTCTTTCCCCTGATTAATTAAGTATCTTGCTTTCTTTTCCTTACAAGTACACTGAGAGCTCAGTGCATAACTAAAGTAACTACATAAATTTATTGAGGCATGTACCATAGTTTTGCACTAAGCCCTAGATATGTTTTCTACCTACCTTTCTATATATAGCTAGTCCTTGGAAACACAATGTCTGATGGACTAGAGCTTTCCAAACTTCTCTGTTTTTCCAGCTTTCCTAGTTCTTTGTATGGATTATTTCCCTTGATTCAATAAGTTCCCTCTCTAGTCTAAAAATACTCTACTTTAGCTTAGGAGTTGTTTCCCTTGATTGTACAAAACCTTCCTTAAATTATGTAAGTTCCCTTATTCTAACACTTACCTTTTGGAGTTTTCTTCTTGACTTGGGAATGCCTTCCAAGAATATTATGTTTCCAGAGTTCTCTCCCCTGATTGTTTAAATTCCCTTTCTCAACTATATAAGTTACCTCCCTTTGTTGTGTATGAGTTATTTCCCTTGTAAATATAAGTTTTCTCCTTTGACTAGATAATTCTTTCCCCTTAAGAGTAGATTCTCTCCCTTGATTATTCAAGGTCTCATACTAGTAGTCTCCCTTGAATATACAAATTTTCTACTACTATATACATGTTACCATATTTCGCCAATTACCTCCCCTGGATGTGCAATTCTTTCTACTATCAACAACTTTTTTGCCAGTTATCTGCATTTCCACCATACATACTGATGCCAAGCATAGCATTTACAGTGGAAGTTTTATGTCCTTAAGAAATAAGAAATATTTATGGTTCGTCTGTTGGAAGTTATTACATGTACATGTACATGTATATACACTCATTATTTTCTTTGAGTACGAAATCATCTGTCTGCTTCAAATCATATATAGACGCCTAAAGATCTGCAGTTAGTGTTATCGTATAGCTAGTCAAACGATCTGACGATCTTCCCCTGTGTACTATATATATAAGTCATTCCCCTAACTAGTCAAATAATCCCAACTTACGTAGCTGGGTAAACTTGGGGTTGTCTCTCTGTGAATACTGAAATGAAAACTGTACTAAATGGTTTTCTAAAACATTGTGCTTCCGAATGACTTTTACAATATGCATTGATGATATTTGAAAAATAAAATATTAATTACTCCACTTTTTCTGCAGCTTAAAACTTTCATAAATAAAAAGAGTGATAAGCCTGTTTAAAATAAAGAATTCAAATAAAATAAAGAAAAGAATCAAAGATAAATAAAATTATATATGATATAGATACTATTAATACAGTCATGATATATGAAAAATGAATTGATCTATAGAATTATATTTGATAAAAAACATGTGTTACTTTGAGGATGTGTCATTTGTTATTCGCTTAATTGTAGAATTATTATTATAAAAGTAGTTTGATCATGTATAAGGCTTTGAGTGTATTGTCCAGTTAGGATGTCGCCACGTTTATAGATTGCATTTTATTATCAAATATCTTCCTGTACATTTGGTATATTGCGAGATTGCGAGCTGATCTAGATACCGTCATAGATAAGTGAAGATTTTCTATCGGGGCTAAAATCAATATCAATATGTCGCAAAATTGTCACCAGATATTCGTGTTAAGATTATGTTGGGGAGTCGGAAAGACAATGCTGAAGCCAGCTGCTGATTCGGATCAATACGAGAGTTTTAGTGCTTTACCAACGATACAATGCATCGCTTATAGATCGCCATTGAACGTGAAATTGACGTTTTGTCGCAATACAATGGATCTTATATGGATTTTCATCCGTAAAATGTAGTATCTACTCAAGGAACTAGGAGCTCATTGGTGGCCATATTTAGATCAATATAGTACAGTGAATCTACGGTCTGTTCAAAATTGATCCTCTGATCACGATTATTTTCCTATATTCCTGTATTGAATCCACTAAGGGGGGATAGAGTTTGGAGGGTGTTGGAAATCAATAAATTTGGAACCTAGCTCAAAAATTCCGTTGGGAGGACAATGTACAGTAGCAGGCTGACTGTACGATTGATTGAAGGCGATTATTGATTCCGTTAACGAATAACGAATCAATGTGATATTTTCAGTTGTTCGCTATTTTCCAATCAGTGGGGGCCTGGTGACACGTTAATGTAGGCACATTGATCCCTTGGGCTTCCAAAATAAATGAATCAATACAATATATCAGATAATACAGCACATGGATAGTATTTTCACCCAACGTTTTATTGTTTGATGTATTGATATTGAAAATCCCCCTATCGGTTATATTTTATATCTAGAATTCCTGGAAATGTTACGTTTTTTTTATGTCAACAAAATAATTTTATTTATTATATTAATCAATATATTTTATTCAGATGGAATTTAATCAAATTGTTAAAATTATTTAGTATTGAAATTTGGAAGATTAAGATTTCTGACAAAATCTGACAAACTTACAAGCATATTAGTATTTATTGAAAAATACTTTATTGCATTAATATTATCAGGTTATAATATAAAAATAATATACTTATTGTTTTAATTCAGTAAAAATGTACTGAGCCAGGATATATTTTATACTTAGAGATCATGATATATCATAATTCAATTATAACCTAACAAATAAATTGGCCTTTAAAACCATCCTCTGTGTCTAAAATTGATATGTTGACAGTTTCAATTAATCATGTATTGAAAGTGGAGAGCAAGGAGCGACCAGGTATGTTCAACCTGCAAAACACTAATATTCAACATCAGTTCATCGAACACAAATCATATCCGTTGTGGCTAATCAGCTGACAAGCCTGTTTACTGTTGTCTCGATTGTCCCGACCTGTGTGAACGGATTTATTACGAATAAATTAATATTTTATTGATAACATCTCGATTATGGTACACTATTAATGTCATCGTAGTGATATCTTGATGCATGCTTACCCTAGCTATTGTTGTATGAAAGTGTCGCCTCTCTCCCTCCTTAAACATTTAGGGGCAGTTAGTTTGACCATAGGGTCTACAAGGGTAACATTCAAATTATGTATGAGCAGTATTTATGTGTCCTGATTAGCAACACTAGAATTTCAATAGATACCCAACTTAAATTATAAACTCGTATAAAAATTCAACTTAAGAGCAAAATTTCTTTTTCAATTTCATTATTTTGGACCAATTGTTCTTTGAGTTAAGTTTGATATTCAGGTTCAAACAATGTTTCAGCTGTTAAGCTATTCTTGAACTTAAGAGGGGGACCAGCTTCTTTTCTTACAACGTTGCACCGTCATTATAAGATTCTTAGTCTAAAACAGATTGCTACCTGCTGGACCCTTACCTGGTGAATTTTGATAATTATAATAAATGATAAAGTTGTTTAAAAAGCAATATATTGTAACAATTGATATAATGTTGCTAAATACTCTCAGCATACAAACATATCTACTGTCCTAATAAATAGAAATATTATTTATCACCTACTAAAGATACTTATACACTTGATATACGTACAGGTATAATAACGTTCGTTATTCTGACGGCAGAGAAAAAATGACTTTCTTAGGTCATGCGCAGGTAATAAAATCACCTTGTTATAGGTATTACCTGTCCATATATCGTTTATTTGATGGGCAATCCATAAAATCACCAACTTTATTGATAATATCTCAGACATCAGGCCTTCTCAATTAACGATGACCAATAATAAATGTCACGCAAAATCGTCAAAATCCTGCTAAATAGACAAGCGTATATTGGTAATTAATTTGTTTCTGTAATGGTCCATTCCTTTGCTGAATGGTCAAGGTTTAATTAGTCAATCACAGCAACAGTCTCTTTGTTTCCCAAACAACATACTGAATCAACAACAATAAAACAACATCGGTCAATGGTTGTACTAGATGCTTTTATAACCTGTTTTTCCGATGGGTCAAATGGTTGTTCTGGTCACAAAACATCTTAATAATACGTGAAACTGAAACATTTCAACTTCAAGAAAGGGAAAACTTAAATACTTTGACTTTGTCAGAAAACTGAGAAAAAGCATTGACTCATTATATATTTATGTGACCATAATTTTATTTTTTATTGACAAAAAATCAAGCAAATGCATGCAAATCTGATGAAGGAATAATTGTTTCATTATAAGAATGCAACCTTGCTATTTTATATTGTTCTTAGTGTACAGAAAAACAAGTATTTGTCAAATCCTATATTTACGTAACATTCGGCAATTGTCATTATCATTAAAAATGCATTTTCAATACTAAGTATGTGTTAAATGTTCCAGTTATGCGTATCATGTGCAATCAAATGCGTTGTTTATTGATGTAATTTTGCAATTTACGAAGGGATTTTATGTTTACCGTTCTATTTAATGTCCTTTATTGTTTGAAGTTTATATACTTAGCTCGTCAACAGCTCATTTAACTGCTTAGGGATTGATTTTATATCAAAAGACGACATCAAAGTTAAAATTGTGATTATTTCAATATTTTACGACGGTGGAATCGGTCTTGTCGATGTTTCACGCCTTTATGATCATTCTCCGACATGATGTAGGTTTATTTTACCACTTCCGAGAGCCAATAAACATGGCTTGTTATCTCTTTGCCTAGTACAGGCGTAAAAGTTACGTACATCTTATCTTATTGCTGTTAAAAACGTTTAGTAGAGGATGCACGAGACACGAATTGACAAATTGACGTATTGGCCGATGTTGAAATAATTGTATATAGATATACGGACACAATCGAGAGACATTGAACTTGTCGATCAGAGCAGTTTATCAAGCATGTTAACATTTCCTGTCGAAGGACATAATCAGGTGTAACAATATAATGTTATTGGTGTTATATGAACAAAACAGGACGGAACACCACTTGGCCATGTTTACCGCTACAAGGTTGTGATTTGAGAAGCTTTGTCGTCAAACAAAAATCATTTTAGATGTTTTAACTACAGGTGTCTGAACATATTATTCACAATTGTTTGATTAAAGCTAGCGACTTCATCTAACGAGTTGTACTTGTCAAAGATAACGTTTGATACACCAATACATTGAAGAGAATATATCATGTAAAGTCAGGAGTTTTTTATATGTACGTAAAATGTTTAACTTGTATCTTACGAACAATTGAAATTATGTTCATGTTTGTCAAATTCAATACGTTACACAAGCTGGTATCCTGATATATTTCTGTCTTCAGATTTGGATTTTTTTTCGCTTATCCAAAATATTTAGGTTCAATCATGCATCTTTTGTATCATCTGTGTTATGTCCAAATCCTTAGACTACTTGGGGAAATGGGTGTGTAATAAGGGGGAGGGGCATGTAAAAGATTTATGCTCTTCATTTCGGAGTTGGTGAATTTTCAGAACTTACAAATATGATTTATACAATATGTATTAAGGCAAAACTAATTTTGCACCAAAAAATGTTCCAATACCATATCTGGTCAATACTTTGCAAGCGGGGGGGGCGATCGAGGCCAGAGGTTTGGCGAACAATTTAATATATTATATAGATCTATCTAGGATACCGTTATATGGTGATATAGGGTATTGATCTCCGTAGATTGACGAAATGATATCCCATAGATTATCTCTCGGCTTTTACATTCTCCATTATTGACTTTGTGGACATTTTACTACTAATTGGGTATTGATTATTGGAGTAGAGTCGATCTGCTAGCCACTGATGGCATGTTCTTGACAAAAGGAGAAACATCAGTTTTTTGGGAAATTTTGTCGGATTAGGAACACCATATTGACATTCGTACATCTGTACATAATGGTGTATAAGGGCTTTTTGTTGTTGAATAAAACAGCTTGGATGAGTTTATTCACTAATTAATTTCTGTCAAGTGATATCGTAGCGATATTTGAGTACTTTAATAACTGTGATTTTTAACTTTCGATAGGACTTTTTTGCAGTGTTTAATTTAAATTTTTTGTAAAATGGATTTATTTGAATAATTACTTGTGTGAAAAAGATGGATTGAATTGAGACATTTTTTCGGTGACTTTATTAGTGTTGTTAATTAGTTATAACGGTGATTAGACTGATAATACTGTACTATATGTAGCATAATTATGTGAGCAGTTGTCGTTTAAGCTAAGTAATGTGAGGGGTTTTGATGTTCTGTGGTTTGTGACATGGCTTGTGTTCTCGTGCTTCATTGTTTCGAGGTGATCTGATGTCTGTGAGTATATCTATATTTGCAGGAAATTTTCAGTTTATCTGATGCTGTATTCAGTGTCAATCTTATTGCTGTAAAAATTATGTCCATTTAAAATATTCAAATTACTGCTGTCCCTTTTAATGTTCAATTGAAAAACTTCGGTATCTGTAATTTTTGCGTCCTCTTGGTATAAAATGACAGGATATTACTATAACTATAATAATACTTATACATTATACTATGTCGGTAACCAGTAGTGGACTTTTCTGCTACAGTTGAAAGTATTGTAAAAAATGTAAAAAAGTGTTAATAAAAGGCTCGGTAATAATCAATTTATGTTGCTTTACATTATCATACTCAGAATTATATTTAGCTAAACAAGCTGCATACAAAAACAATCTTGTAACTATAAAAAACCCTAAAAACAGATTTTTGATTTGGGGCCATTTTTGAGATTGAAATATTGCTGAACAAGCAGTTCTTAGTTCAAAGCCCTATAATTAAGGATAGCAATGTTTAATACTATATAGATGTATGTATGTATATGTGTGTGTGAAAAATAAACTGCGGTTAGGTGATAGAAGTCTAAATTTACTGTGGAGTTATATGGTGCAAGCTGTCACCAGAATAGATCCAGGGGGCAATACACAGACCAAGCTATCAATATTGGTTTCATACTGAGTATTGATTTTAGTTTCGGATCAGGACTTTCGTCAGAGCCAACGATAATGTCGTGATGCTTGATTTGACGGAGGAAATATATGGATAATGCTTTTAATCATCAGATACGGAACGGAAATCAATTCGTAAAAATTGATCAATTATGGATTAATAGCTTGACACTCCATCTGATGTTTCCATTGTTTATATCATTGCTGTGTCATTAAAACTGCAGAACAATGCTCTCTGGTATAATCGCTTAAGTGTGTAAATGTTATAGTGTTTTTTAATTGATTATTAATGAAATTTGTTGATTTTATCTAACTTTAATATTCATAATTGAGTTTTGATTAAAAAATGGATTGACCAATCTGCACCATGAATTAAAATAAATTTTGTCTTGCCCAATCAGCTTTAAGAATTCAAAATTTTTTTTACTGAACATTAAGTTTCAAGAGTTAAATTTTTTTATTATTATATCGTTTAGATATCAAGTATTTGCTATGCTCTATTCAATTTAGCACTACTCTACTCTGCCCTGTTTTACTTTGCTCCATTCTGCCCTGCCCTGCCCCGCCCTGCCCTGCCCTGCCTCGCCCTGTCCTGCCCGGCCCTGCCCTGCCCTGCCCTGTCCTGCCTATATAAATCGTCCAAAATCTTGTACAAACATTACTTGAAGTCTTTAATGTATTTTCCCTGTATCAGCTAATTTCTACCATTATTATACGACGTGTAATTGAAATTCAAATGTATGAGAATTATCATATTTTATGAGTTCCCAATCTGTAGACGATAAATTTGATAAATTTACGTTCTGTCAGTCATATAATTACTAATAAAACAATCACTGAATGAAATCAGGCTTTCATTATATGCAACATTTGGTTAAGCTGCTTCACGCTGTCGGCTTCATGCTGCTAGCTTCACGCTGTCCGACGACGTGTTTTATGGTCTTGTATGCAGATGTTTTACTTAGTTTTTGGTTGAGTTTAATAAATAAGAGGATTCTGTAAAGCGTAAACTTTGCAAGTAATAAATTTCGCGGATTATGTTTAAAAAAATAATAATGATAATTTGGTGGTTTCATAAATTTGTTGATTTTAGATATCAAAACAACTATCTCTTGTTAGGTTTCTTTGAGGTCAATGATTCGAGGAAATTGTGCGGTGTATCAACAGTACTTCATTTATAAGAATTAACATGTTTTGAAATTTGTTTAGTTTGAATTTTACCTGACTTATGGATGAGTGTATACAGGCCTAGTATTTTAAGGCTTGTGTCTGATTTCAGGTTTTTGAATCCTGAATCTTTATTGACAAAGTGGAATTTCAGGCTTTGAAACTTGTATTTTCAGACTGGACAATGATTGCTTATTACCAGGCCTGTTTATATGGTACATTATTAATGTTTTCTGTTTGTTTATTTGCAGATCTGATGAAATGGAGATGGTGATGGCAGATTTGGAGCGCGCCAACGAGCGAGCGACAGCGGCCGAACGTGAAGCAGAGAAGTTGAAGCATCAACTGAGTAATCTGACAGCAAGTTTAGGTGAAGGTCGTGACGGTCAGTCACAGAAAGGTCCAGACATGGAACAAGCTATTGAAATACTTCAACGTTCCAATTTGGAGGCTGAACTCGCCGCCAAGGAAAGAGAGGTAAGAAAGGGCTTCAAGTCTTATTGTCACCGCCATGGTGGTCCTGTGGTTAGTGTTGTGATATTTGTGTAACCTAGTGACCTAGGTTTGATTCCCCATCAAAGTCTAGTCATAATATCCTTCCATGACAATTTGACAGTAATGGTTAGTGGCTTATTACAGTAAGAATGTTTAGATTGAGACAGAGTATGTGCTAAAAAATGGCGGGAAATTTGGACGCCATCTTGGTTTCCATGGTAACCTGCATGATGCAAGATGTCCACCCTCGCTAAAATTAAACTTCAGACATATCACTCTACACGAATAAACCAAGAAACGCTCTGGACCTTTTTTGCACACAAAAAAGTCCAGATGCTAGACTATTAGTGCTCTGGAATTGTAATATTGGTTTGATTCTCTGTCACAGTACTGAGTAGGTCATACAATAGTAACATACCCTTTCCATGAACAGTTGATATAATTTTCGACTTTTCTCCTCATGTGGAGAAGTTGCTGTCTCCTTGTGTAAGGATAAGTTAGAACTGATACTGTCCAGGGAAACTTGTTAAGAAATTGGTTGGGAGTTCTTTGAATGTCAGTAGTTGGGTCTTTGGATTTTGTTATAAATATATCTGATTTATTTGTTTCAGATTGGTCAGTTGGTTGAAGATGTTCAGAGGTTACAGGGATCACTACAGAAACTGAAGGAGAACACCACACAACAGGTAACACTCTATCTTCATCATAGAAACATATCAGACATTCTTGCCTTTCTCTAGCCTAATTTACACAATCCTTGCTACAAATATATTCATGACTTTAGTATAGTCTTCAATTAGCACATTTACATGGATGAAAAATGTGTGAAATAGTTTGATGTCATTGAATCCTTGAAGTTGCAATTCAGCGATTTTGTGTGTATCCTCTTTGTGTGGATATTCTTAAGCAAGTACATGAATTAACACTTTGAATTGTTATTGATTCTCTATTGATAATCAGAAGGTATATATCCTATGATCGAACCTTTTGGTCCCTGAAGGATAGACCACCCTTGGTGTATGTACAATAACCCTGATAATGAGGTCCTTCAAATGTCATGGTCAATGGGGTTTGTCTTGAAAAAATTGTAGAAAAAAGTATTAGTTGATTTTGACATTGACAACTCCAGATATTTCAAATAATTGTCCACAATTTCTTTCTTGAAAAAATGGAAGAATAATCAGAAAGAGTCTAAAAAATTTTGCAAAATACAATAAAATAAGAAACCATGGTATTCTGAAATTTTTGGTAATATTGGTATAATTGTCTTCTCAGGTTGGTCGTTTACAAGAGGAGCTGGCTTCGAAGGATAAGGCTTTCAAGATACTGGAAGATAGACTTAAGTCTCAGGATGACTATGAAGAAATCAGACGTGAACTTGGGTATGTTCTTTTTGTTTATTTGTAGCTTGTCATCAGTAAAAGTTTTCTGGAATTTACAGAACTTTAGTTATTTCAAAGACCTAATTTAGATCTTTGTTTATTTATCCAACTAGGGTTTTCTACAAAAAAATCTTGGTTATTAGATTGTGGTATAGTGGGCTGGGATTCACACTTTTACTGGAAATAATATTAAAGATAATGAGTGTATTTCTTGCTGTACAGAGTTGGTCTGCGCTTGTTCTGTTTTATCATTTGTTGGATTTAATTTTACATGTTTTATTTCAGTGTTCTGAAGTCTATAGAGTTTTCATCTCGCGGTGCAGATGAAGTAGATGGTGATGTTGGTAAAGCTAAATCACTAGAAATGCTGCTACTCGAGAAAAACAAGACTCTACAGACAGAGAACACTCAGCTCAAGGTCAACTCAAATGACATCTCAGGTAAGTCACATGATCACATCACATGATCTAGTCACATGTCACCAATCACTGCATTTTCATTGGTTTAGAAACCCCATCACAAGTCACATGACTAAAATTAAGTATTTTCATTGGTTTAGAGATTCCATCACATGTCTTATTTCACAATTATCCCATGACATTGTCATAAATCTCTATAAAAAAAAATTATGTAGTGGTAGATGTACAGTGGCCCAATTTTCACGGGCTTTACTTGGGGCGGGGGTTGGGGGTTATATTGTTTCCATCAAGATTAAAGCCAATTTGGAACAAAGTCTGGTGAAACTAAAGTAGATACTTTGAAAATGTTGAATATAATTATGATAAAATAAGTTTTATCTTACAACTGAATGTCAGATTTTATTTGATATTTGGACCAGATTGTGGATGGTGGAGGAATACAGAATTGTCAGTTACATTTACAAATGGACATAAAAAACATAATAAGATACAAAAAATGCGCCAGCTCGCTTGCATACTAAATGAGTGCATTAAACTATGTAACATAGCAGTTTTGATGTTATTTAAACATAAAAAAATGTAAGCTTTGAATATGATGAATTGGTTACTTCTAAAATGCAAGCATCGCATATGAGACAGTTTTTTTTATACCAGTTAAGTGAATATTTAAATGTTAGACATTGGTGATGGTGAAAATAAAAATGCCTTGTAGAGAAATAAATGTCAAGCTTTGAGCGTCTTATAACAAGCATTTGTTTGGTTACCGTGGTAGTTTAACTACTCAAAGTTTCTTGTGTATGAAGCAATTTTTTTTGGTATAGAAGAGAATTTTTTGTCAAAATTTTTGTTAATTTGACCAATTTTTTATTGATCGTTACTTTCAACTTACATAACAGTTAGTCAATTAGTGGGTTTGATGTTAATAGAAAGTGGTATGCTAAAATTATAACACATTTATATGACATTATATCTATAGTATGATGTCTAATATCCTTGTGTATTTGCCATGGAAACCAAAAAGATATGTATAACTCTGAACAATCATAACTTGAGAAATTTCACAATTCAAAAATAACATAGTTAACCAAATAGTTAATAGAAACAAAATTGTCGTATGAAAAGTAGTAATTTTGTAGTTCACAGTTTTGAATGGAAAACCATATTAGTGATACATTGGTCTTTGAATATGATTTAGAAATGTTTTGAAATTTTCATAATTAGCACCTTATATAACTAACCATGGGTTGATCAATAATTTGTGGTTTGTATTGTGGGTTGTTTAAAAAGTAGCACAGTTTAATACTATTTTACTCTATTCACTAATATCTATCTGTCCCTCCTTGATTTTATACTTCTTTCTTTTATTTTATTCACATATTTTTTTCCATTATGACCATTATGATACAATCATATATGTGAGTGCGTGTGTGGATGAATTTCCCTACAAAAAGGTGTACTTGCCCATGAAAAGTCAAAAATATTTATTTTATATGACAGTAAAAATTTATTCTGAAGTTTAAATTAATAACCTATTGTCCTGGTTGTCACGAAATGATTGGTCGCTTGGTTACGTTTCTTTTCGTTGCTAGGTTACGTTCTGATAACTTTGTGTGCAAATTTGATTTTTCATTTTCTTCGGTTTTGTCGTGATAATTTATTTCGTTGGAAATCATTTATCTGATATATTTTGCTAGGTGACTGACGGTAATTAATTCTCAACCGAAAGACAATACTATTATTTATAATTTTGTTATTTATGATTTATAATTTATGTCATAATCTGCTCTGTTTAAAACATAATTTCTCGTTAATTCCCGACACACCGTCAACACATGGTTCAAAGTTAAATGTCTGTGGCTATGTTACCTTAATGTGTTTGTAATATTCATAAATGATACACATATTTTTATATAATCGTCTTGGCGTCTGTTTAGCAGTTTGGACATTAAGGGGTCAGAAAGGGTCGAATCTACTGTCTTTTCGTTGGCGGCTTATTTTTATTCAGACATCCCATGCTTGTTCCCTTGTCAACCAATGGTGCATGACTTTTATTTTGTTTTGTGTTCTTGACCTTATTTACCAGTTTATGAGACAAAAGTGTAAATATTCTATTTTAAGAATTATTCTATTTTTAGAAACAAATTTAAACTCACCTTGACCTTGAAATCATGTGCATATACACCTTTCTTGCAGGAAATTCATCACCCTCACTCTCATCTAACGCCAAAGAATTTGTGAGTATGCTGGGGGAGGAACTCGTGGAAACATATCGACAGAAAACTACGTCGCCGGCATCATCGAAAAATGGATTATCATCGTCGCCATCATTTTCTGCTGTTTCTCCGAAAAAGGATAATGATGACAATAAATCAATGAGTCCGGAATCGGGCGACATCCCTCCCCAAGTGCCGTGCTCTCCTCTGAGTGATATTAGTCGTTCTGGCAGACCGCCAAGTACGAGTGACACTATAAGAATTCCCCCACAATCACCACAGTTTTTTCATCCAGCGTTCTCGAACAGCCATTTGATGGCGAATATCATGGGCTTTAATTTTAATAATAACAATAATCCGTCAAAATCTGACGTGAACGGTTGCCAAGGACTTGATACTAGCATGGTAGCCAAAACTGTTCGAGAGCTTCTTAGTATACATAATATAGGACAACGATTGTTTGCCAAACATGTGTTAGGGCTATCACAAGGTACAGTGTCAGAGTTACTCTCAAAGCCAAAATCATGGGATAAACTGACAGAGAAAGGAAGGGAGTCGTATCGCAAGATGCATTCATGGGCTACAGATGATAGAAATATTATGGCTCTAAAAGCTATATCTCCAAAGAAAGGTTTGTACTACACATTTATATCTACTTACACTTATTAAGCACCTTATTATAATTGCAGCCAAGCCATTCAGGTAAATTTAACATTTAGGGTCACAGTTATTAGCACATGATAGTGGAAAATTTTAACCGTGTTGATAGATTTTTCTACAGTTATTAAAGTAGTAAAAAAAATATTTATGTAAATTTGTTTCATAATTGATAGGAAATAAACAAAAAAATAAATGAAATTTAATAAAGTAAATAGTTATTTGGTATGACTTTAGCAACAGAATGTGTTTAAATGCTTTTTTGCCAACATTTTGGCTATCACCATGGTTATATACATGAAAAAAGTTTTTTATGTTGAGGTTAATTGTCTAAAAATGCTTTTGAATAGCCAATCAGTGATATTAGCAAACAGGTGTTATAAATGAATCAGTATTTATTGCAAAACAATACTTAATAGCGGATCTATCTTTTTCTAAAATTTGTACCCTGCATTTTGGGACTTAAAATAACAAAATCAACACGTCTTTAAAATAATTAAAGTAAAGCCTCATTAGCAGAATTTGACTATATTGAGTATATTACGTTGTAGGTTCACAACCATTATTACCCAGTATTCAACGAGAGGATGCCGCAACAGAAGAGAGAATTGCTCACATCTTAAATGAGGCGCAGCATGCAATGCAACAGAAGAAAACATTAGAACAAGTCTGGGCTAAAGAGGTACGGCCAATTATATTTGAGATTTGATTCATTGCTTTACTGTTTATATATATATTTTTATGCTCCTGCAACTACTGATGCAAAAGGCATATAGTGAGTGTCCTGTTCGTCTGTAACTCTGTTCCAATGAAAATGTCTAACAAAACTTTCAAGCTCGATTAAAACATACTTCTATCTCTTGGAATAATCTGTCAATGTTAAAATCATATTTTGGTGTCAAGAGCCTACTATAATCATAACAATATAATATCTCTTATGTCTACCTTGAGTTGAAGTTCTTTCTTTTGTCTAAGTATGAAAATATACATATCAAACAGGTATAAAAAAATACATCCCAATAAGTGAAGCTATTGATGTTTTTGTTCAAATCTTTCTTTAACTAACCTAAAAATCTGTTTAATTTTTTCCAGCACCAGAATGCAGTAGTTAACAGTATTTATCAACAAATGGCTCGCTCCTATGAGCAGTTACAAAGTAGCCAAGCTCTTCCAATCATGAGTCCAACATCCGGTATGCCTTCACTTCCACCAGGGATCGGGGACCGTGACCGTTTCCGCAGATCCAGCGAATCAGATCGACTTCGCGACAAACATAATCCAGATATTTCATCCAAGGATATGGTTGAAAGGATTTACAGACAAGAGTTGATAAAGCTCGCTCAGGCTGCGGAAAATGCTGGGAACATAACTGCTAGCGCACTCTATCAGCAAGAGTTGGCCCGTCTGGCACAGAACGCTCGACTTCGTGGAGACGATCCGGAGCCCGGTGAAGTGAGACACGCACGAGGATCACCAGAGAGGTTGAATGTAAAGACTGAACCTCCAGATAGCACGTCGGAAGAACTCGCTAATCAAGGAAATTGTCCTATAGATCTCAGTAAACGTAACACATCAACTCCGAGTACGCCCACATCTGGGGGCTCGGAGAAGTCGCTCAACAGTTCTGCTCATGTAGGCAGTGCCTTCTTTCAGATGCATCCAAAGGTTAACGGTCACGATGCTGCGGAAAGGTCCGGTCGATCGGAGACCCAGACCACCTCGCCGGCTCCACCAGGAGGAGCTTTTCCTCAAAATTTCTCACCCTCGGATAATTCATCCCCGTTGCAGCGAATGCAGAATATTGCAAACTCTCTAATGAATCGTTCACAGATGGGAACACCTTGCCAAAAGCCTTTGAAAGCCGTATTACCACCAATCACACAGGAGGAGTTTGATAACTACGCTAATATCAACACTGAAGACCTGGTGAAGCAAGTTAAAGAAACCTTAAGTCAGTATTCTATAAGTCAACGATTGTTTGGAGAAAGCGTTCTTGGTCTATCTCAAGGGAGCGTCAGTGACCTGCTGGCCAGGCCGAAACCTTGGCATATGCTTACACAGAAAGGTCGGGAGCCGTTTATAAGAATGCAGTTGTTTCTAGAAGATGCTGAAGCAATCCCGAAATTGGTGGCGTCACAGTATCACATAGCACCTGACAAACTGATGAGAAGTAACTCAACATCCAAGGACTCTGGTAAGCATACCTTTAAAACTTAACTTCCTCACATACCTTTGTGTGCCTCCATATTTCCAATGGAACAATGTTTTAAAGATTGGCAAATTCATTTAGATATTTGTCTGTATGCAGGTGTGTAATAAATGCGTACCAATTTACAGGGTATTGAGTTTTTAAAAAAATTATGAATTATTAAAAGTAAGGACTATTTGACCAATAACACTAATTCAAAATTTTGTTATGCTGAATACTAGTACATGATTCGTATAGAGGTTATCTAATCAGCAATCAGTTATTTATATGATCATGAAAGTATTGAAAAGTTAATGTTTCTTTAAGACTGTATGGCTTACTCCTTCTATCCAAGGATTTATATTATTTTGTACAAATGAAGGAGTAGTGAAACATTACAAAATTGGGATTTCTTCTGTTTCTATTCTTGCATAATAATTTATTTAGATTCTGAAGTACAAAGTGTATGGCAGAGTTTTCGAGGGAACCTCCCTCTCGGTGGTCTGCCATTGGTCAATCCGGGGGCACTGTCGCTAGGATTAACAGGTACCTAACAATAGAACAGAATATTCTGGAATATTTTATATATCTCGCTTACACGCTTTGTAATACTATCGTTTGCAGTGTCAGTATTGTTTTGTGTTCATGTTTCATTTACATTTCTGTCTTTTCATTAAATTATAAATTTGGTTTGAAATAAATTCTGTTGCCATTGCAACAATTTCAAAATTTGGTTTTCATGAATTTCAAATTTCTTCAAATTTTGTGTTGTCATGGTGACTTTTTCAAAATAATTTAACAGGGGTAAGTTTTGGAACCTACTTCCCCTAAGTGTTTGTTTTATTGTTTCAAACGAGCAGAAACAACGAATAAAATGACGATTATCTCACTTTCCATTGATATATTTTGTCTGTGTTTTATTCTGGCTTAGGTGTCTGCTGCACGCAATTTTATGTCATGTTTTGTGATTGGACCGAAATGATATTTCATTCATATTAAAGAGAATCGTTAAAGGGTATAAGTGTTTAAATTAATGTGGTCTTTTCAATGTGAGCTCTTTTGAGTGTATATGTATACATGCTTGTATGCAAATACTTCCGATAATCACTTCTGTCTGGATTTTTTGGATTTAATAAAAAATATATTTCTTACAAAAAATACCCTGTAAATTGGTAGACTCTATTTGTTAAAGAATGTTTTATAGATTTCAACCAAATGTCAAGATAAACATAACCTTAGTTTGACCTTTGAATTAACTAGGTCATTACATAGAAATTTCACGGGCAATTACTTCAAATTATGCACCTTACATTTTTCTTAGTCTCAAATTTTCTACAAAATTCTCAAATTTCAAGTTTAATTTAATTTAATTAAATGTTTGTATGTGAAACTTGCAATGTATTTGATTAAGTAGGTAAAGAATAAGACCTGTAATACAAGGGAGTTTTGGTCCATTTATGTGAGCTTGGATAAGGGGACTGATGCAGCACAAGTAATTTGTGGGGATACAGTATTCTTTCAATGAAGGGCTTTGGGTTGCTTGTTGATAATGATTACAAACATAATAAAGGTGTTTTTTTAACAGACTTATTGTTGAGAATGGTATTCCAAATTTCGAAAAGAAAATAAAGATTGACAAGTATGGCTATTGGCATAAATGTTTTTAAGATTGTAGTTGATATTGCACTTATAGGGGATTACTTGACTTACATAGATTACAGCTTCTGAGAGTATTAAGGGATGCATTTATTCAGTATATCTAAGAATATGGTGGTAGTATCACAAGCTTTGTTGAGGTCAATATATTGTATTTGCTTGCTTATAAGACAACCGAAGTTATAAGGCACACTCTGACCATATGGACCAGCAAATTGTAGTGTATACATTTGTCCCTCATATAAGTCGGGTCTGAGTCGTCTTATGAACAAGTATATACGGTATATTGGTTGCACCGGGTGGATAAGTTTCAGATTTTTTTGTGCCAAAAAAAATTTCAGAAAAAGAGAATATTTTATAATCAAAGACTTTATGGTATACTGGTTATGTTTATCTTGGCATTTTTTGTAGGGCTGTATTTCTGTATATTTATATTTCCACAAGTCGTCCCTTTGGCACAATAGGGTAGCATCTCACTATAAAGTATATAGTAAAATACAACCTTGTTGCACCAAAGGGTGAAGTGTTTCCAAGCATTTGCAGTAAGTGTATACCTCGATTTTTGTAATGACATAATTATACGACATTGTCATCTGACTATCTAAGCGGTAACCACTACATTGAATGTTGCTTTCTATGTCATCATATATGACCTAAATTGAGTGAACTGTGTAAATCTATAAGTCAGATGAGATGTTCTTGAGAATTTATTGACATGTTCTCGAGAATTTATTGGGATGTCCTCGAGAATTTGTTTAGATGTTCTCGAGAATTTATTGGGATGTTCTCGAGAATTTATTTAAATGTTCTCGAGAATTTATTGAGATGTTCTCGAGAATTTATTGAGATGTTCTCGAGAATTTATTGAGATGTTGTCACCGTCTAGTCTTGTTCTACACTAGCTGCAAATGGTTGTTGTAGTTACTTTTCATTTTGATACAGCCCTATATGTATTTCCAAGGTTAAATGCAACATTGTCATATCTTCTTCATTAACTACAATGAGTTATGACGGTTTTGCATTCAGCCTTTGATTTTTTATCAACATCACTGTGAAATCATAAAATTTTGTGACATATTTTTCAATAATTATATTCACAAGTCTGTTTTTTTTGCAAAAAATATGCTTTTACATTTGAATTAAAATGCAGAAAATATACATAGTTCTTAGATATTGGCAAATATTAAATTTTGCAAACTTCATCGAAAGTTTAAAAAATTCATGAAATTTTGACCTCATGAAAATTTATGATTTTACAGTATTTTCACAATATTTGAATTTGTTTTGATTTATTAAATGCTTTTTGATATGAATTTACATGCAATACTATATGAAACAATTTGTATACATACTATTATAGTCTTAATTTGATGTACTGTTTATATACATCGTATGTTATGCATACTTATATACATATATTTAATTCTACTAAATTAATGAATTAACTTGCTTCATACTAAAGGCATGTATGGTTTGTTCCATGTCTATATAATGTACATTCTATGTGTCTGTTTGTCCACTTTGTTCGATCTTTTCCTAATTTTTGTTGGCCCGTTGGAATTTGCCATTGGAATAAACCACATAAATACCTAGGGTATATGTGTCAGCAATAAGCTCCATTGGTAGGCCACTCTACTGCTTCCTAGCAATCCAGGTTCAATTACCGAGTTTAGACAGTTATTAGTTTATTGTTGTACATATAAACAGAAGAGGGTTTGAGAAAATTTATTACAACTTAATATATGTCATCTTCTCTTCGTTCGGTGACATTTGCTTCTGATGTCCTCCACGTGTGGAGAAGTTGTCTGTTTTATGCGGAAGAACATTTTAGTACTGGTTTTTCCCAGGAGAGCTTCAAAGTCAAGAAGTTAAGCCAAGCATGTCTGCGTAATTTGATGTATTTTCTTTTAAAATTGGGCCTTGACATTATGCATTTCTCTTGTGGGGAAGGGAATATTTCTCTATTGTGGGGTTGGTATATTTTCTCTATTTGGGAGGAGGGGGTATTTTCTTTATTTGGGAGGAGGGGGTATTTTCTCTATTTGGGAGGAGGAAGGGGCTGTGAATTTCTCTACTTTAGGGGATGTTGTTCTGTTTTTGTATGTTAATTTGTGTGTATATTTCTGGTCTATGTATTGGCAGCAGCGTGTAACATGACGGAAGGATGCATGGAACGATGGCCTATCTATATATAACAAACATATACCCAACATTTATAACCATACTCAAGGTATATTAACACTTATAAATTGCTAATTGCTATGTCTTCCATTTACTATTGTTTTGCATTTTCTCATACGCTTAACATACCTTTTCACCATCAAACATGCCGTTATTCTTGGACAAAATTTTCTCGGACTGTCAAATGTGTGCTTAAATATCATTTGGTGTCAAAAACTTTTGATGCAGATGGATATAATCATTCAAAAAAATTTTACATTTATTTTGGATTTTGATCATTTGGCATTTTATTTACTTTGATTGTAAGTTTTGTTAATTCAAAATGCAAAGTAGAAAGTACAAATTTGTCATATATCTTAACAATAGTAAAAGGATAGCATTTAGTGTTAATACAATCATTTCAATCATCATCAACATCATCATCTCTTTGACCACTTTGTACCCATACATTTGTACAGGCCCTTTGACCTTTTAAACATTCACCTTTGACCTCAACCATTAAACTTTGACCTCTAAGAGTTTTTGGTGCCACCACAACTATTTCAAATATTATACCTTGACCTAGTACTTTCTCTTGCAAATAAGACCTTTAAAGTTTAGACTTTGACGTCTTGAGGTTTCTGTTGCTAATACAACCCTCAAACATTTAATTTTTGACTCTGGGAGTTTCTATTGCCAATATAATACTGTAGTGCACAGACAATTCACAACCACACTGTGACACAGAAATGGCAACATCATCTATCCAGTGGCCCACACAAGAGTGTTACTTCTAAACATTAACCTTGACCTCTAGCACTTTCTGTCGCCCTATGACCCATTCAAACATAAAATGTTGACCTCTTAAAGTTTCCGTTGCCAATAGTTACATATCAAATACTTGAATTTCAAACATTTTGAGGTGACCTTTGCAATAGCTTCTCAGTTTACAAGTTATCAGATTAAGTAGGACACTAATGTGGTGGGTTGGGGGGGGAGGGTCTTTGCCTGGGTTTCTTTATTCAAGTCTAATAAATTAGGATAATATGTCACCATACAGTTACTTGTATTTGTACTGTTTTGGCTAAAACTGCATGTGCTTGTCACTTACATAAATCATGACATGCCCCTGTGTGTCCCTCGATCATGATTTCTTCTGCATTTTACCATCAAAAATCTCTTATTTTATACTAATACACAACTACTCTATATAGACATGTTTAAATGTGTACTTAACAAAATTCAATCTTTGTATACTCAACATGTATCTGGAATGGATTATTTACCCCAATAACAAACAATAATCTTGTTTAATTAATTAGCTTTTATAAATCTGAATGAGCATTTCTCGATCATGGAATGTGTTTAAAAAATGTAACAAATTTTTTTTTCAAAAAAATATTTTTGATATTTTATACTAGTAGTTTAAATTTTTAAGGAGGTCTGTTTGGGCTGTACTATAACTTATTTGTTGATATCATTTAAAGAAGTTTTTCAAATTATTTTTTTAAGTTCAGAATATTGTATAAATGGTGTATCAATTTGCCTTGCCATTTAGTAGAGAGTTCTAGTAAATTTAAATTGACTGTGCTTTTAGCAACCAAATAATCCTTGTTCACTAAAGACTTTTAAATTATTCTGAATGATAATTATTTTTATTTTGCAACCTTTTATGTTGAATATAGAAATTGTTAAAAGTTAAATTTATATGACAAGGTTTTGAATACAACAATCAAAATAAGACAAATTTTACTTTGCAAGGTTTTGAATCCATATTAAAAAATTGTTTTGGTATTGCATTTAGAGCTGATCAAGTAATACAATCATTGAACTATATCTTTAACTTGCATTTGTTTTTTGAAAGTTAATTTAGGGGTTATCAATAATAACACATTTTAAGTTTCGACATTTTGGCATCTTGCCTTTTTTAAGAAAATGAACAATGATTTTTCTTTTTTGATAGTGAAGCATGAACTATAAGGTGGCTGTAGCATTATATAAATTGACATATAAATTATTAAGTAAGTTATATTTGTAAATTTTTCCATATTGTTAGATTTACAATTAAGAAGTTGCATTCATAAAATACATTCCATGGTTGAGAATTTTGCATGGAACATTTTTTTGTTGGTTGGTCTGGCCTATCTTAGTGCAAAGCTTATAACATCTGACCTCAATAAACAAATATACTATAATCAAAATAACACTCCTAACACAATATAAACAAATAGATGAAAACTTTAGCCTTATAATGGAAATTGAATTTTTTTCCTTTTTCTTACAAAATTCTTTTTTATTTTTCCCCTTTGTAGTGCCCCAGACTGACTTGAAACCCGTACCATCACCTACATCACGCCCCCCAAATGTGCCTCCCTTAATGATACCTAGCGTAGCACCACAACCGCCACCACCACCACCGCCTCCACCACCTCAAGCACCAGCGGTACCACACCCAGCAGAACCCCAGCACCCGATATATATGCACCATCATCATCATCAAACGCCTCCGCACCATCAACTACATCACTCTAACTGGGCCTCGTTCTCATATCCATCGTCCATGTTGGAAGTTGTTGCCATGACGTCAGAAATTGACACGCTGGAATTGACGGGGCGGGTGAAAGATGTGCTTCAGTTTAATAACTTGGGACAAAAACTCTTCGGAGAGGCCGTGCTTGGGCTCTCGCAGGGCTCGGTCAGTGAGCTCCTGTCCAAGCCCAAACCGTGGCATATGCTGAGCATCAAGGGGAGGGAACCATTTATCAAAATGCATCTCTGGTTGAGTGATCCACACAATGTGGAGAGACTTAAACATTATCAAAATGAGATGAAAGGTAGGTTCGGTTGTCAATGAAAAATGTATTTTCATACTGTAAAATCAGGAATTTCCCCGAGGACTTTATTTTTGCGCTTTTTTGCAAAATCGATAAGTTCACAAAAATCGGGTTTATGAACTCAAACAACAATCGTACAAAAGTACAAACGGAGGTAAAACAATGGAAGTAGTATTTATGAATTTTAAAAATTGCGAAAATTTAACCTCGTTTATTGCTTAAAAATTCCAAATTTTGACCTCAGGAAAATTGCTTATTTTACAGTAGTCTGAACTGACCATGTAAGGGTCAAACGGACATTTCACCTTTGGATTCTTCACTCCAAGTTATGTGTGAAACAGATTCGAACATGTCTTTGTTTGATAAAAAGTGGATGATCTTATCTGCAGTGATGGGAACTGCACTATCAGATCAATGAACATTAAGTTTTGCCAGTCTTTCTGAACACTTTTGTTGACCTAGTGTTTTAGCAGCAAAATAATCATTTGGTTGTATTGAGAAATTGGGAGAATCAGTTTCGGGTAGGACTGGTGTCAGTACTTAAATGTAGCAAAACATTTTAAGTATTTCAGCTTTGGTAATTTCTGTATATTGTGCTCTAGACCTGGATTTATTTTTTTTGTTATTTATTGTAAGATTATTAATGCATTGTTTTAAGGTCTGGTTTTCAGACAACTCTTTTCAAACCATATGTGTGTTTAATAGTTGAAGCAAGTTAATCATTAATGAATGTATGTAATTTATTTCAGATCTTAATATAATGATTATCATTTCCAGGGTTCTTACGTATCAATTGTACATTTCAGCCAATCGTAGACGACGACATAGCCTCGAGGATCGGTATGATTCTTCCATAGCTTTGCCTAAACGACCTCGAGTTTTCTTCTCTGAAGAGCAAAAAGAGCGTTTACGTCAAGCGTACAATCGAGATCCGTATCCTAATCAAAACACAATAGAAGCTTTGGCGAACGCATTAGGTGTTGGCGTGAAAACAGTCATCAACTGGTTCCATAATCACCGCATGCGTGCCAAGCAACAGCAGCATGCGACCAGTCCAACTACACCTTACAGCGAGTATAGTCAGCAAAGTCTTGTCAAAGAAGAATCCAACGACGGTGACAATTCTGACAATAGTGCTGACTTACCGAGCCTTTCTGAAAACCGTGAAGCTATCAACAATGCCCTCAATTTCCATGCCAGGTTTATAAACAACTCGGATTCCAACCAGTGGATGTTTCCAAAGTTTGAACCAGTTAACATGAATGATAAGGAATACAGTGTAAGTTCTGAAAATAACGGTCAAGATAACAGTGAAATTGATGAAATGAACGAAGACAACGGTGAGCTCGCTGAAGCGTGTAGTCCTGCTAACTCTGCCAAAGATCATTCACAAAATGCCAAAGATTCTGAAATGGAGGAAGAAGATTACGAACGTGAAAAAGACGAGAATTCTAATACTGATCCTTTGTTAGAAAAAGGTGACAAAGACTTTGAAATTGCTAAAGGTCAGGTGCCAAATACTGCTCACTCAGGAGGAGCAAATAAACGTAAACGTTCGCATCCTCAGTATGTGTCTGCTGGTAGGCACTTAGATAGGACGATAGATAGACTAGGTAGCATGCAGAAGAGTAAAGTAGTCGACAGGAGTGAAACGGAAAAGGAAAACACTAATGAGAATATTGTTGATTTTGATTCCAAAAACGAGAATGCCATAAAAGATTCGGAAATGGATGATGCTGAATCGGGGAATGAGTTGAAAGAGAATGGGGGAGACTTATGGAAGGACTCTGACAATGAAATTGGCTCAAATGTTGAACATCTTCAAAAGCGGATTTCCCAACATACCGGAGAGGACTGGGAATTCTAGGCAGCATTATTTTGTTAAAACGTTTGATATTTCATTATGATCATCTAAACGGTGTGTTAAAATCATCTCTAGCGTGGTCATCATTGATGTCTTACTGGTAGAAATCTAGTGCTTTTATGGTGATTTGATTTTTTTGTCACATTGCTACAAGTTTCCGTGTGTTCAGTTTTCCCCTTTTGTTTTTATTTGTTGAGTTGTTATAGAGAAACTTAGTGATGTTTTAGATATTGTTTAAGAAGTTTTCAAGTGTGAGGAGAAAAGTGCTTATAAAGTGTTCTACAAAGTAATTAACTACTCAAAAAAACTTTCATTTATAGTGACTTATTATGTTTTATTTCATGTCGTTTTGAAAGTTTTGAACTTTTTTCTGTTGTGAATTATGTTTTTTTTATTGGTTCTTCAAAGATCAGTTTTGAAGTCCAAAAAGCCTGTGGTCGCTATAGCTTTAATGTGGATAAACTTATATGTGTCATGGATTTTTGAAATTCATGTTAAATAGTGTATTATTGACCCGATGCTCAGAATCATTAACGTTGTTGTTGTTGTTGACTTTGTCGATTGATTTATCCAGAGATCTCGGATTTCATTGTTTTATATTTTACGAAAAATACCCGATAGGTGGATATTTGTGTGTCCGTGTGTTTGACGGACGAAAGGGCGAAACACAAAATATGCGCTATCGGGGTAGAGTGACAAAAGTGTTTATTAGACTTCATAGAAAAGTTGTGACTGACTAAATGACTGAAAGATATCAGATTGTCTGAAGAAAGTTTACAGTAAAGAAAAGGTTGAATTCAGCAGCCAATATGTTGTACGGAGCTTTTATCGAGAAATGAGAAAATGTGCTGTGTGGCGCAGGAGAGTGAAATTCTCTGACTTGTTATTAAGTATTTTAAGAGTATTGGCTTTACAAGCATTGTGTGAATCAGACACTATAAAACTAACATGCTTGTGCTATCACAAAGTGCTTTTGTAAAGATTGTGACAATTATTAAAAAAAAGACGGGGGAGAAAAAATCGGTGACAATTTTTTTTTGTCCCAAGGATTTTAAAAAGTCTTTATAATTTACGGTGTATATATGATATTTGGAAACTGTGTATACATATTGTGTGGGGTAAGGTATAACCTATTTTTATACAGACCTATTTTTACATTTATACATAAACTCTACAAAGTGAGACAGTCGTATTGAGTAGAATATTTTCAGGATGTTTTTTAGTTCCGTTGTAGGTCAAAGGTTGATTCTGTATCTTGCTTGTTAATTTTTTTTTAATTTTCAAAAAAAAATTATTTCATTTATATTTCTTTTAACATTTTTTTGTTTCCAAATATTACACAAATTTATGCTATTAGTTAGCCACGCTGCTAAATTTATTTCATATTACCTAAGTATTCACTGATTAGTTTTATGCAAATGGAAATAATCAAAAAAACATTTTCAATCATATTGTTGAATTTGTGTCATCAATAGTTTTGCTTTGCTGGTTATTAGATTTAATAGATCGACCCTTTACTCAATAAAACCCTTGGTCATATATTTACTAGCTTGATACATGGCTTTGTTATGTACACAATCTCCATAATTGTTATAGTTTTAACACAAGCAGAGATTCAAGAGTTGCATCAAAACGTATGTGTCCAACTGGAGTAAAGGGTCTAAATTTGCTCATGATGTGTATGTAAAAATACTGCATTCAGTCTTGTTGTTTATTTTTGTTGTCATTTTCTAGAATAAGTAGATCTAACTGTCACATTTACGAATATTACTACAAAACAAGTTGCTCACGATTTTGTCATCAATAATTATTATGAATCTTGCGAATAATTAAAGAAGAGACGTCGACATTCCAATTGGAAAATTAAATATTTTTGTAATTTTAGGTTATATTAGAAATTTATTATAGTTAAATCAGTCTTCATTACAAAAAAACATTAAATTACAATAGTTAAAGTAGAAAAAAGCTTCAATATAATTATGTCAATTTGTTTTCTGGTAGATTTGATTACTAAGAGAAAATTGGAATTTAAAGAAAATATAGAATTTATTAGAAGTTCCTTAAACCAGCTTTTTCACCACTGAAGGAAAAGGTTATTACAATTGGCGAATTTGGCGAGCTAACCTTGTCAATATACATACACTGTACAATTTGTGTGTGGTCCTGTGACCGATAAGTACAGAAAATGTATTGCAAGATATAAAATGTTTTATCGAGCGTAACTTTAAAATTTCTGTAACTGCTTTGATGAAACAGTACCCTAGAGTTCAGTTCTTGCTGGATCTATGATTTGTTAGAAAACCTAGTTTTCATGGATTGAATTTCCATGTTTCTTTATCATAATTCTATAGTTAAGTGAATCTAGATTAGTGAAAAAATCACTCAGAAAAAAATAATGCATTCCAGTTCAAGTGGTCCAAATTGACTTAAGCGCTGTTAAATTGTGTTCCAAAATATTTGTTGTTTGTTTATTTCACAATTTTACGGAGAATTTAACATTCTTGTGGATTTATTTTAATGTATGAACATGCATTGTATTAATTTCTCTGTTTTAAATATCAAAATATTTGTCTTCCCTTATGAATGTATGTATTTTAAAATATAATATAGTATTTCTTATAATTCATTATCATGTGGTTGTAATTTGAAACCAATCTAAAATGAACTTTAGCACCGTGCTAAAGCATAGCATTCTGATTTAAAATATGACGACATAACATGTACTTAGCAATTCTAGAACTTTGTGACCATACCTCATATATAAGATTTTTATTTCTTAACTGTTAATTATAATTTTTTCTGGTAACTTTTCCTTCTCTAAAGCTTTCATTCTAAATCATAAATTCGGTTGATTCCAAAATATAACTATGTTAGTACGGTCTATCATGTTGAACTCCAAGACCACCATAAAAATTTAATAAATATTATCATTTTGTCCAATTGCAGTATGAACATTTTCAAATCTATACCTGAAGAAGACAGTATGTAACTGTCGAAACGTTGTAAGAATAAAATAAAAATAACGGAGTTGGTTACTGTTAAATTTATTATTTTCTAGTATAAAAATTAAAAATTTAGTTAAGTTAAATGAATGAATCTTAGATGATATTAGTTCATACAGTTAGGTAATTTAAATACATGTATTTGAATAGTTAAAGTCTCAGTTCATTCATGTTAATACAGTATCTGTCTATTACGTCGGTGTCAAAATTATCTAGGTCAATGATTGTTGACACTAATTCATCTTACTTTGATACTAATTAATACATTAATTAACGAAGTAAGAGTTACCATAAATTAAGTATGTCAAACCTTACGTAAAAAAAGTTTGTTAAAATTTCAACCAAAATTTTTTTTTTATCCAAGTTTTTATTACAGCAGATTGCTGATTGAGTCTGGCTTGTGAATTTGAAAAATTCGTTAAACTCTGAAAAATTCTTCAAAATTTCATTTTTTACGTAACAGATTATGAGAAGTTTTTCCTGTGTGTGAATATTTCTATTTCATGTAGTATGTAATCAGACAACGTAATTATGTTTTTGGCCTATCATTCTGTAATTCATATATACACTACTAATTAACTCGCTATTTTTGAAAGAATTAATATGTCAATATAGTCAATACATACATTTAGTTGTACATGTATGTGTTTATTTTTGTTTGTGCAATATAAGCAGAGAATAGTAACCTTAGGTTGTATGGCTTTGTATAACTGGATAAATGCGTTGACATTAAATTACCGGTATTCACTGTTTTTACAAACGTGAATAATGCATTTGCATTTTAAAGGGTGTTCATTTTTATTTTTTATTTTGTTTAGTGTGTTCATATTTTGTTTGTTAAGTCATTGTTTAAGATTGACGGCATTGAAGACATTACATTTGAAGCATCAGTTTAAAACAAGAAGATGCAAGTCTACCATTAGTGTATTCAGTCGTTACTTTGGGGTAATGTGCAAGTTGGTAATTTAGTCTTTAAATAAATAACAAGAGGTTGAGTGTGTTGTAAATCATACTACTTTTGTTTTTTACACAATCATCTTTTTTTATTTGCTGGAGTCATTTTTGTGTTCAATTTTCAGAATTTAGTATAGGAATCATAGCTACAAGTATTAATCAAATTAACAATAATCTCTAATGCTAAATTTCTACCATGGATTTGTACTGTCAAGGTAAAGAATGTTCAATGTCATGGTCAAAGATTTGCATTGTCGAGGTCAAAGATCTGCATTTTCAAGGTAAAAGATTTGCATTGTCAAGGTCAAAGATTTGCATTGTCAAGGTCAAATATTTGCATTGTCAAGGTCAAAGATTTGCATTATCAAGGTCAAATATTTGCATTGTCAAGGTCAAATATTTGCATTGTCAAGGTCAAACATTTTGCAGCAATTTTAATCCAGATCCATTATCTACGTATTGAATAATGCCTATGGACGCAACGGAATTGTGTTACCTTTGATCACAAAACTTATGAGGTTAGAATTTAGCTTGAGTCCAGTACTAGCTAGGAGTTGTGGGAAATTATTTGATATTATAAATCTACAATTCTCATACAGGTTGTTTGCATTTGTTAAAAGTTTTTTATTTCACAATTTGTGCAATACTAATGAAAGTATAGTCGATAAGATGTGTTCAAGAATATTTTAAGCTCAAACTGTTTGCGATTGTTATTCACTAGTTAGAAATGATTTCATCATGTTTTTATGATGTCCGCACAAACACAATTGTGCGAAACTGTTTCACAATCATACAATTGGTTTTCCAGGCGAGAAAGACCTCGTTTTTGTGGTTAAAATAACAATTATTCACTGATTTCTGAATTTTACAATTAAATTATGAATTATAATGAAATACTAATATTTGTTTCATCTGATTTGGTTTGATGTATTGATATTTTTTTTGTTAATGGGGTAAATGTATTATCATGTCAAGTTGTGTTCAAAATCTGTTCTAGGGTAGTCAATTTTGTTGATTTCTTTTGATTCCTTTTAAAATATGATATTTTAGTTTCCAAGGTAACTATTATCAGATTAATTTGGTACAGTAGTCAAATTTTAGAATTAGTTGATGAAATTTGGTTGTAGATGCTTTTTGTACTATTTTTTTCACGTTTTTAGAAAAAATATTATGCTTTTCTTTATTATAGTATACAGGTTTTAGACATTTTAATACTTTAGTTGCGAATGAGTTATTGTCTTTTAGAATTGTTACAGTAGATAGGTTATGGTTATGATTCTGTATACCAGTAGATGGAAAGTATTCCTAGTGTTTTACATGTGGACCTATTGTTACACTGAAAGTTTCTAGATGACAAGTTTGTTACTGTACCTCCTATAATTCCGGAAATCCCGATTTTCTGCTCTAGATAAAATGAGCTTTATGAAGGTTATTCCGTGAAAAAAATACCAAATGATGACTGAGTTTAGGTCGTTTGAAATTTCGTAATTATACCATCGCTATACATGAATCTATTGATTTTTACAACTGAAAATTAACTATGAAATTTTAAAATTGTTTGATAATTCATTTGAATCGACTTGTGTATTATTATAATTATATTATAAATATTTATTGTTGTTGTCCAATTTTAGATTTTGTCTTCCAACAAAAAAATCAAAATATATAAAGTTGCCTGAAGTATTATTGCACTTTGATCCCATGTTATATGTTAAATAGCAGTGCCTGCCTGGCTATTTCACAATGTATTAAAGTTGAAACCTTCACCTTACGGTTGTAAGCCTATTCCATACTGATGTAAAACACTTAATATGATGAAAAGAGAATTTAATATAATTATAAGTAATCGAAGCTCCACCCTAGCAGGATTATTAGCCCACTAATCTGTATACCTACAGCATCATATAAAGATTTTGTGTTGTTCTGTGAATCAATTTCAGACTGTTTTTTTTTTAAATATTCGGTGGTCTGACGCCTGTATACTGATCACTTGACAATGCGAAATTGAGCACAATAACTTATAGTGCCTCATAGGGACTTGCTCACTGACTGTGTTGCTTCCTTAGATAAAGTTATTTAGTTAATATTTGTGAGGTTACAAAAAGTTAAAAAATAACAAACAAGAATTAAATAAATGAGATTTTGACAATGGTTGCCTTCTCCAAATAACATGATTATGTATAAATAAAGAAAAGAAGTTTTGTGCGGAATGGGGTACATTAACAAACTTGTCGTTCGCACACAGCTCCTTTAAAAGAGATCTCTTGGTGCCAAAAGTCGGTTTTTTATTACAAAGTTTGTTTTTATTACAAAGCATTGAACTACATATAGACAATCATTGATTTATATGCAACATTAACGTGGACGATAACGGGAGATAGATGTATAATGTTATATCATGTTATATCATGTACCCACAGGTAACTCTATCATTGATAAAGACTAAAACGAAAAAAATTTTTTTGTAAAATTCATGTTTTTCAATAAACATAATTTCTTTCCAAAGAAGCCAGAATTTCAAGGTATCAAAAACAAAAATTGACTATAAAACCCAAAAAGAATTATTATTTTTGTAAAATTTATGTTTTTCTTTTAAGGTGTTATTGTTCTAAAGTATCACAAATTTCAAGGTATCAAAAACAAGAATTGACTATAGATATCTTCATAAACTAACTACATTCATACAATGCATTGCTTAAACTACTTGCATTCCAAATTCTATAGAAATTGATCTTATAGTTTCAAAGGTATACTATGAAATGTAGATACTGTTTCGGAACCGATGAAAAAAAAAAAAATAAATAATAATTTTTCCTTTTTTTTTTCGTTATCATTGATACAGATACCTGTGGCTGTGCCCTGTGAATATTATCTGTGTTGTAATCGAGAGGTATATATGTGTATATGTAACATTTTTATGTGTAATTTTGTAGACAGAATGATGAAAGTTTGGGTCTTCTTTCTATATTCTTTGGTAACAAAGCTTTATCCCTGTACATAGATTTTTATGATAAAACAATTATTTCATTTATTGCATGTTATTTGGGAATCCAAGCACACTTGTTGTTGTTGTTTTTCTTTTATATAAATATAAATATGAATATATTTTATTAAAAAACAAACTTAACGCTTGCACCTTTAATTGTCTATAGTATAATTATGATTAATTAATTATCATTATGTTATACATGTATACAGATTTAATTAATGCTTTAAAACATTAGTTAATTAATATTAATTATGCTTTAACATGTATTATTTTTTCTTGTTTTAATACTTTTACCTATTATTACACACTTGCCCCGCCCATTCAAAGATAAAAGGGGGTGTGTCAGTTTTGCTCATTGTTGATTGGTCAGTAGTTGCAGTCGATATTCCTTATGGTTCTAGATAGGTAAATGTAGAACTACATCCACAAAACATCCCATGATCCTTTCTTCTTTGTTTATTTATAGGTTTGGGGTAAGTAGGTTAAAGGTCATAATTTTAGGGGTCAGATGGTTGAAGGGTCTGACTTGTTACTTTTTAGTAGATTCTACAAAATTACTGTGTGACTCAAAGTCTTGTCTTCAAAATTGTAATAATTCTTTATTTTAAGACTCAAAAGTATTCTTAACGTTCATACAGTTTTATAAGTCTTGTATTCTTTGCTTGTAATATTTCTGCTTAACTTACAATACATAGATTGTGTCCTTGATTTGAGTTTAACGTGAAAACAAACTGTGGTTGTACGCTTACATTGATTTGATGTCTTTTATTTTGTAAAATAACGGACGTAGTATATTCTGCTTATGTTTTATATTATATATAATTATATATATAAAAATGTCCTTATATTGGACAAGTGTATAACTACAATATAACCCAGCCTCCGATTGGCTGGTTTTAAAATGCTTTATATATATATTATATATATTAATTACTTTTGTTTTGAAAATAGTTTATTATTTCTTGCATTTGTTAATATGTATTAATTATTTACGCACTTAACGCATACACTGGAAAACAAAATGTTTTTGTTTTTAGCCAAAGATTTTTTTGCATTATACACATGTATATGCATCTCATGTTGTTACCATTGAAAAATATTTTTTTGTTTATACTTAATCCAAGCTGTAAATAAAACGCTTATTGTGTGATTTTTTCTCTTCTCCCCCTCGCCCCTCCATTTTATTTGTGTGTTTTAACTCTTGTATTTTATACAAGGCTTATCAGCTAATCTACAAGCGCATGCTTATACACTTGTTATATATGACACAAATTATATAAAATCTACAAATAAACTTTTGTTGAAATGAACTTCATTTTCATTTACTTCTTCTTAACATATACTACAATTCTGTTCCAACTGATATTCTTTGTGAATTGCAACATCATATTTTACAATGCTCACAGTCAGTGAATCACTGCTCAAGTAATATTAGGACAAACTTCGATCTTGTTCAATATGAAATACAAATGTACCAAATTAATCTAGAATATTTTTTAATTTTTGCCTTGAATAATTTCATCACCCTGTATTCATCTGTTCCACTCATATATTATATTTTCATTAATAACAACCGGCATTTTCCATTTGCCATTTTTCATGTAATCGTTAATCTCATGACTCACAGGTTCAAGGCCATTTCATAAATATGATAATGTCAAGGTCGGAAGGTCACATGTTGTATAGTTCAAGGTCAAATCATTAAAAAATACCATAGATACATAAAGGTCAAAAGGTCAAGTGCTACTAAGTTTAAGGTCGATTTATTAAAAATGTCATCAATAATAATTGTTCCATTAAAGTATCACATAAAATTGTAAATTTTCCAGAAAGTTTAAAAGCATTCCAAAGAATTAAGAGAATTTTTTTGCGCCAGAATTTATTTTTATGTCATATTCGTCATACGACATTGTAAATGGACACAGGTCTGCTATTTTTCTAGATTGATTACTGAAATGTAGGAAATTCAGGACTCATGCGTATCCTTTACTTCATCAGCAGGCGGGTGAAAAAATGCTTTCAAAGTAGGACTGATTCAGTAAATTCAGGATTAAAGTTACATTTTAGTTTTTTTTGCATGAAATTTTTCTTTTTAAGAAGTTTTGCACTTATTTTGTAGATTTAGAAGTAGCACCTTATTTGGTCATTATGACCGGGGCATGTACAAACCAGTGTAATAGTACAGATTTTACTAACATTGTAAATTCAAATACATGTTTTCATGTTGGGCTTTTGACTAATATTTCATGTAGTTTACCACAGTATTCAAATACAAGATATTGTATGTACAGATTATTATTGCTTTAATGCTTTTTTAATATCGATGAATGTTTATACTTAACTAGATTTTTGTTTGTAACTTTTTTCTTCTGATATTTTTGTGTTTTGTTCGAGTGAAATTGTGTATGAGAATTATTTTACTCAGTGGAAATATTCAAATATTCAAGGTTTTTCAATAAAGGTATTTTTTATTACCCCAGTACATTACTTATAATGGTGATGTCATTGAATATTCATGTGTTTTTTTTCATAAATATTAATGAGAATGGTCAAAAGTACATTTATGAATATTCATTAAATTGGTGAGAAAATACATATTCATATAATTACTGAGAAAAAATGAAGTAGCTTTAATGATGTGTTGATGAACTGCTCACAACATGATTGGAAGAACAGTATATAAACTATGTTGTTATATTTAAAATGTTATTAAATACTTGTTTTACAGAATTTAAGAATTATCGTATATATTTTATATGTGTCTTGGATCGGAGAAAACTTCATTATTATTTTTTGTTTGTATATCTGTATGTCTAGTCCAGTGAAAATATTTGTGTTCATCTGTTCATAACGTGCATTGACCTGCAGATTATTTATCGAAAACCTTTATTCGAAACAAATTTAATTTGCAATCTTGTCAATGTTGTTAGAAAAATATTTGCTCTAAAATCTCAGCATTAAATCATTTCCTTACCTTCAACGTGAGAAAAATGTTGGCCATTAATTGCTCAGACTTTATAACATTAACTGTTGTAGTTAGTAAATTTCACTTGCTTTAATTTACTACTTTTTAACTTAATTTCGGTAAATTTCAAATGCTTTAATTTACGACTTTTTAATTTAGTCTTGATTTCCAAATATTTTTTTACAATTTTTTGTCTTAAATTTTTTGTAACAGCATAAGTATTATAAGTCTCTTGTATCCTTGACGCAACAAGGTCGTATCTTAGTTTATAATATATAGAGAGATACAACCTTATCGCGCCAAAGGGACAAATTGACAAATTTTGTATTCTGTTTTTGAATGATGAAATCTGGCAGGTCAAACTATGTTGTTGTTATATAAACCTCAACATTTAACTATCTTCTATTATGTTGATTAATCTACAAATTCTGTACCTCTCTGTTTTCTTTTCATGTAATCCTCCTGGTGCTTACTTCAAATAAAATCAATTTATTATGTTACATCGTATTGTTTTCTTTATATTCTGAACCTAGTGATCGTAGTTTCTTATTGTTGTTTTATAATTGTGGAGACTTGTTTTATATTCTGCCAAATTTGATAGAAACCCACACTTGGCAGGGCCTCTCATGGGGAAGGACATCACATGGTGCAGTATCTCTCATGTAACAGGGCATCACACAGGACTGGTCGCAGGGACTTTCCAAGTTATCTATGATAACAGGGGCCTTATTCACAAAACATTTAAAGTCTAAAATTCAGACTTTGACTTAAAATTGCCATATGTTCTATTCGCTCTCATGATGTTATAAAAGTATCAATTCTGATATAAATTGATATACACGTTCAGTGGGTAACAACAAATAATCTGACAAAATTTCATATGGTTAAATCTAATTGCAAAGAAATGGCAGTGATTATTAACATTGCCAATTTCAAGTCTAAGTCTGGAGCCTTATTCACAAAAATTGTAAGTCCAAAATTCAGACTTTACATTTTCAAAATTAATGTTCTATTCGCTCTCTTTTTGTAAAAGATGTACCATTTTAAATATAAATGGGTATACATGTATGTGAGTAATAACAAATACTGCTAATCAGTTAAAATTTCACATATTTAAATCTAATTGCAAAGGAATGGCAGTGATCATAAATATTGTCAACTTTAAGTCTGAGTTTCAGTCTTACAATGTTGGTGAAAAAGGCCCCTGGAGGATATTGAACCTGTGTGGTCAGAAACCCTGGGCTGGTATTCACAAAACATCTTCAGAGAAAACTTAAATATTGTGACATAAGTGATCAAATTGAGCTGCACATATTTCCCAGTAAACAAATAATGACCCATTATGTTTTCTTTGTGATTGTTGTAGCTCTTTACATAATGTGTGGGAACTTAAAAAAATACTAAAAATTGATTATCTTGATTTTCATTTTTAGCTGATATTTTAAAGGAAATTTTAGGATTTTAAGAAAATTCTAAGTTTTCCCTATAGATGCTTTGTGAATACCATCCCAGATTCACTATAAGTAACATCTTATGAAGGTTGATGGTTCTTCAGTGTTATAGCTTGGCTATTTTGACATGAGCTTGACCTTTATGCAAGAATATATTACAAGGTTCTAGCGTTGAATATATCAATTTCCGCATGCAAATCGTGCAATATCGGTATTTCAGATGTGTGTTTGTATTAAATCTCGAGTGTCTTCGTGATACTCCACGATTATGAAAACATACAATCGGTGTTAGAAACGTAGATAATATATCGACTGTTAAATTATGCTAATCAATAGGTCAGGCTCATGTCAATGTGGGCAAGCTATACTCACATGACCGTCATAGCCACATGGAATTTGTATCCTATTAAACTGCAGATAAATCACTAGACTTGATTCCTACTTCGGATGGGAATGCTGTTGACATTTTATCAGGCAGTCCATTGCAGACAATTCTATGGGTCTAAGTTTATAAAAAAACAATTGTCACCGTTTTTTGGTGAGACCTCAAAGAAAAAATGTAGAGCTATTGTCGTGATGGGATCGTCTGCGTTGGTTAAGTTTTAGCTTTATTGTCACTTATTTTCTCAAAAACTATCCACTTGAAAAAAGGTATCCATTTGAAACTTCACATAGTTATTCACAATCACTAGGGGAGTCCATATTGACAAGGCTGATAACCCTGTGACCTATATTATTGAATTATCTGCCCTTGAAATTTTCAAAAACGAGAAAGTAGAGCATCCAGCATCCAGGTGGTATTCTTGTTGGTGAAAAGTGGATGGGCAGTAAATATTGGTCAAAGTTGATCAAAAATAATTTTATAGCAGGTTTTTTTACTTGGCCCATCACCCGGCTGTGTAAAACGTCACCAATCACGGCCTTTATATACCTACGAATATTAAGAGGATAGTTGAGGTGAGCTGAGACATACATAATAGTCATAAAAATGTGAATAATTATAAAACTTGGCAGCAATTCAATGGATGATATAAAGTTATAAATTTCTGAAATGTACAAAGCCGAGATACATTAATCCGGCACCTCCTGGATCATATACAACACTGTGCGTATATTTGTCAGTTAGTTTCTGCTGTTCATGCACAACATCGCAGGTATATTCATTTAGTTAACAATTATTTCACTCCAATAACGATAACACCTGTATGAATTGATTAAGATTAACGAGACACTGTCATATATTGCGGCATATTAAACGATAAACAGTCACATGGTTTGTACTTTCGACTGCATATATATCTAGGACTTGATTATCTCAAAAAGTGCATTTATATTTTGCTGGCTTAGAATGAGGTCATAAGTACTACTTATGGCCTTATAAGACTGATACATATTTAAATCAGCATCACAAGGTGCCTCTTATGAGCAAGTTGAAACAGCTTGTTTTACCATTAGTAAAGATTAATTTTCATACAGTTTTTTTCTTGTTTTCTCAAGATATCAATTTTGTACTTATGACAATAAGTTCTCATTCGATGCCAGTGATGTATAGAAGACAAAAATTATTTTATTGTCATCCCTCAATATTCTGCATAGACTATCAAAGGTATCCACATAAAACTTAGCATAGTTATTTACCATCACAAGAGGAGCCCTTACTGACAAGGCTGATAACCCTGTACATATATTTATTGAGTTATCTGTCCTTGTAACTATAAAAAACCAAGAAAGCCAAGCATCCAGCACTCGCTGACAGTGTGCTCTTGCTCATCTTTATCTGGATACAGCCCTAAATATTATACATGGAAGCAATCAGGTCTGGCTATTTATTAAATGTGGGTACCGTACGTTAATTACTGGTACCCATACTTCATTTGTCAATTAAGTATGTCAAATTCAGAAATAAACATTTTTACTAACAACAATAAAAAAAAGAAAATGAAAAAAAATGAAAAAAAGCAAAATGTCTGTACTTGTCCTCCCATGACCGACTTGTATTTAAATACCAGCAATATTTTGAAAGTATGTCACGAAAATAAGGTAAAAATTCTATGCCATGCCAATTGTAAAAATACGCAAAAAGTCATATGTCTGTACAAAAGGGTGACACCAGTCGTGCCCTGGTGGTCTGAAAGTGATGCAAACATTTCCAATAAAAATCTTGTCTGATATTTTCAAAAAAACTTGATATGTGGATGAAATAAAATTCTTTATTCGTTTACGGAGTCGATGCAGGAAAGTCCTAAAACTTTCACATTTCCTTGTGATTTAGTGTATGTACGTTTCAAACTGGTTTCACCTTTTAATAAGACCTGTGCACATTAAGAACATTACTTAAATGTAAAACATTGTAATTAACTACAAACTTTTTGCAGATTTCTAATAAACTGACAGGTAATTTCTATATTTTAATGTTTTCTACACTAATGTCAAATTTGGTATATACCATCTTTCATTCCGGCGGATTGAATAAAAATAGTAGCTTGCATACTAATTTGATGGGTTTAGGTTTAAATAATTTTGTTGCTTGTTTAAAGTTTATAGGCCATGCAGGTGTTGCTTGTTGTGAACAAGCTGATGATGTTTCATTGGCCAACAGGTCACCACTCATGGTGGCAATAGGGTGATTTCATTGGCCAATAGGTCACCACTCATGGTTGCAATAGGGTGATTTCATAGGCCAACAGGTCAGCCATGGTTGCAATGATGTAATTTCATTAGCCAACAGGTCAGCCATGGTTGCAATGATGTAATTACATTAGCCAACAGGTCAGCCATGGTTGCAATGAGTTGATTCATTAGATAACAGGTCACCATGGTTGCAATTGGGTGATTTCATTGGATAACAGGTAACCATGGTTGCAATGAGTTGATTACATTGGATAACAGGACAACAAGTTTGCAATAGAGTGATTTCATTGGACAAAAGGTCAGCATGGTTGCAAAATGTCATATGATTTTGCAAAAGGGTGATATCTCTTTGGACAACTCTGGTCTCAATGCTTGAAATTGGGTAGTTTCTGTTACACTATACAAATGCAGTTATAAAGGTTCTGGATGGACATGTTACCTTTATTGACATTCGTCATATGTGGAGAAATTGTCACTTGCTTGTGGCGGGATTAGTTTAAATTCCGGACAAATGGGTTTGGTGCTATCTGAATATGCTTTTATTATTCATAATTAGAGTTGACTAAATGCATTTTTTAAAACCCAGAAAAGAATAGTTGCGCTCGGATCCACCCTTATACTTTGTATTAATTTGTTTGATATTTAATTAACACTAAACACCCATTGTATATTAAATAAATCTATTCTTTCATAACATTGGCCTAGATCTTATACTAATATGGAAAAGGAGTGTATTTAACGTCTGTCACAAAATAGGTGACAAAGTTATTGTATAAATTAAGTAACGAAAACAGTAGTATATTGTACGGAATGAAACAGTTTTTGACAAATATCGCTGAAAAATGATTTAAACGAAGGCATAAACCGGCACCATGTAGCGTTGCCTCTGTCTTGATTGTTATACCTAATGACAACCATCTTTCCGGTGATTTTTTTGCCCATTTTAATTACACCTTAAAATTTCATATTTATTATGACAATTTTGTACTTAAATGCTTGCAAAATGTGATAAGTGCCAGAATATGTTCTGTTGTAAAAATGACAAGAAAATTGATAGCCTTTAGTTTAAAATTACAATAAGTACGGAATAAAGTTTAAATTCTTAGACAGTTAAATCTATCAAACTATCAACGTCCCATCATGCACCAATCACATTTTACTCCTTTATGAAGTATTTCAACAGTTTGCGCCTTTTTCCAGAACAAAAATATTCCATATAATAGAAATTGTTCAAACTTTGTATGTTATCGCAATAACATGAAACGGAGAAAAAAAACATGAATAACCATAGGTCACCAAACTTAGTTTTGAGTTATGTGCCCTTAAAAATCTCAATATTTGTTTTTCTTCTAACTGACATACTCAAGGGCAGATAACTCAAAGTTGGATTGATGACCTTAATTATTTTCTTGTCTGTAGAATTGTATTATTGGAACCAATTAATTGGATTACTACAATTCATGTGTCCCATGTGTACATACTTTTAATATCTTAAATGTATCGGCATTATGCCTTCATCAGAAATTGAGAATATGATTTTTAAAAACTTTTTTTTGTGAATGTTTGACCCATCTCTTATACAAGGAACCACTACGAAGTTATGGCTTGGCTATATTGACCTGACCCTGACCTTAATGAAAGAATATATTACGAGGTTCTTGCTTTGAATATATCAATTTCCACAAGCAAATCGTGCGATATCGGTATTTCAAATTTGTGTTTGTATTACATCTAGAGCATCTTTGTGATACTCCCCGATTATGAAAACATACAATCGGTGTTATAAACGTAGGCAACAATATATCAACTGTTAAATTATGCTAATCAAAAGGTCAGGCTCATGTCAAATTGGCCAAGCTATACATTTGTAAATTAAATGCACTAATGAAATGCTTGCTGTTAATTTATGTGTTAGTAGAATGGTGTCAAGCCCAGGAATTGTAATTATTCCAGCCTTTAATTGTTACACATTCCATCTGTTTAGAGGATTGCACAGAATGAGAAAACTAAGGGAAGGGGCATTACATGCTTGCGTGTATAACATGAAAAAACAGCTGGGTAAAGTGGCTGGGCAATGGCCTTGTTTATTAAATAAGACAAGTTTGTGATGTGTTTGCGCTGTGTTGGCGCTGCGTTTGCGCCTCGATGAACTTGGTAAAGTTGAACGCAAGCTGAACACAATCTGTTGTTTTATAAAGTTTTGAAGTTAGTCTAAGTACTGATGTATATACTGACAGGGGACCATGTTTTATTTGTCAAAATGAACAATTATTAAATGTTCATGACGTGTTGCCATGCATTATACATTAACATTTTCGCCGTCACAAAAATTGCAATCTTGATTTTTATGGCTGTTTCCAAAAGTTTTTTGTTTTATGACATTAGGCCTTATAGTATGGATATCATCCTCATTGAATATGCAAACATGAGCTCCGAATTTGAATATACCACCAATTGTTTCAAGTCGTTAAGTTGCCACATTCGCTTAATTGATAAAATTATGTCACATGCCGCAATTAAAACGTCACAGCACCTCATCTTCATGTCACTCGCAGTTAAGTTTAATTAATTTTCATTGTTGTTTAATGAACATTTATACCGTTGGGAACAAATAGCTGTTTACCGGCAGCCTAAAGTGATGTGACAATTTTGGGTCAAAGTTATTCGTGAAATATTGTCCAGCCCATAGATTTTGAACGGAGCTTGTCAATGGGAGGACGTCTATATTTAGCCGTGCAGGAATTACTAGTATAGGTAGATAGGCTATGATTTATTAATTACTTTTTATGTGTCTATTGTGAAAGGCAGTTGGCAATGTGTCAAATATTGTTTCATTAACGGGGGATTGTCGAAATGTGTTCGCAACTTGTATTTCTATCTTGTTCAAGTTGAACATTCATTATGTATAAAATTATATTGCTTCAAAAATCAATTCTTAATATATTCGTGTTGAATAAATTTATAATTTAAGTATGATTTATTCAAATTAATTTGTAATTAATAATTGATTGTCAAGCGTTTTGCAATAATGAAGATAGATATTGTTTTTTTGTTTTTTTATGCCCCCGGAACCGATGGTTCGGGGGCATATTAAAATCGCACCGTCCGTCAGTCCGTCCGTCAGTCCGTCCGTCAGTCCTTCCGTCAGTCCGTCCGTCAGTCCGTCTGTCCGTCTGTCCGTCCGTCCGGATTCGTTTCCGCTCAATAATTCAAGCAGTGTTTATCCGTTCTTCACCAAACTTCATGAAAATGTGTAAGGCCATGAGATCTAGGTCAAGTTCGATAAACAGTCAAATTGACCTAGCCGCTTCAGAGTTACGGCCCTTGACACATAGAAAAATGGCGTTTTTTTTGGTTTCCGCTCAATAACTCAAGCATTTGTCATTGGATCTTCACCAAACTTCATGAAAATGTGTAAGGCCATGAGATCTAGGTCAAGTTCGATAACCAGTCAAATTGACCTAGCCGCTTCAGAGTTACGGCCCTTGACACATAGAAAAATGGCGTTTTTTTTGGTTTCCGCTCAATAACTCAAGCATTTGTCATCGGATCTTCACCAAACCTCATGAAAATGTGTAAGGCTACGAGATCTAGGTCAAGTTCGATAACCAGTCAAATTGACCTAGCCGTTTTAGAGTTACGGCCCTTGACACATAGAAAAATGGCGTTTTTTTTGGTTTCCGCTCAATAACTTAAGCATTTGTCATTGGATCTTCACCAAACTTCATGAAAATGTGTAAGGCCATGAGATCTAGGTCAAGTTCGATAAACAGTCAAATTGACCTAGCCGCTTCAGAGTTACGGCCCTTGACACAGAAAAATGGCGTTTTTTTTTGGTTTCCGCTCAATAACTCAAGCATTTGTCATTGGATCTTCACCAAACCTCATGAAAATGTGAAAGGCTACGAGATCTAGGTCAGGTTTGATAACCAGTCAAATTGACGTAGCCACTTTAGAGTTACGGCCCTTGACACGTAGGAAAATGGCGTTTTTTTTTGGTTTCCGCTCAATAACTCAAGCATTTATCATCTGATCTTCACCAAACCTCATGAAAAAGTGTACAGCTATAAGGTCTAGATCAAGATCGACAACCAGTCAAATTGGCCTAGCCGCTTCAGAGTTACAGCCCTTGATGCGAAGAAAAATGGTGTTTCTTCCCGTTTCCGCTCAATAACTCAAGCATTTGTCATCGGATCTTCGTCAAACCTTTTGAAACATGAAAAGGTGTACGGCCATAAGATCTAGGTCATGTTAGATAACAAGATTTCAAATTGACCTACACGCTTAAGAGTTATGGCCCTTTACACAAAGAAAAATATGTCAATATCACATTTGCCCAATATATTATGACACATCTGTGACGGTGCTGATATCTTAACGTTACGTTACTATCAAAGCATGCACGGGGGCATGTGTCGTCCTATGGAGACAGCTCTTGTTTTAAACTTTTTTAAAAAAATGGGAAATTAGTTTTAAAAGTTATGTTAATAGGCATAAGCCAATCCAATCCATTGGTTTATTGTCAATATATAATTATGTTGTAAATTTTGTTACTGATGTTAATTTTTTCGTATTTACAATTTTGATTTGAAACGTAGCAATAATTTAAAACGCATTTATTACATAGAATGATTTGTTTTAGGGCATAATCGGAAAATAATTGTCTTACAAATAATTACAAAGCAGTTTTACATAAATATATTCTATATGAAATAGAAAATAACCCCAGAAAATGAAATTGCTCTATTTACACCAAATGTTGAAATATCTTGAGAACAGTATGAATGATTCCCAATAACAATTTTTGTATTATAATTTAAGATATAATATCTTGTAACGAGTTTTCTGGCCCAAAATACTAAAAAATAACCAAATGTATACATAATATTAACTAATAAGCATTTTGTCTTGATAATGAAATATGAAGGTTTTTTTTAAAAATGCCAAAACTTGTTACAGGTAGTGACTTTTTTTTATTTTATTTCATTTCTTATCAGGTTTGTGTGAATCACAGGGAAGACTGGGAATGTCTTTCTGTGTTGCCTCTATAAATAAAGTCTTTATTATCATTTATGAATTAGTTCTCTGAACTCTCATGCAATCAGATAATAACTGTATGAAATTACACTGGACTTTTGGACACCTTAGAGGGCTCTAGAACTAGCAATGAACTATTTATTGCTGAACTATTGGCTTCCAACTGGCAGATTTGCTAACAACTGGTAGTCTCCCATTTGCTTAAAGTTGAGCAATGTGGAGTTGATGGCTACCTCTTGGCATGGCAATTTCAATATTTCCAAACAAAATTGAATATCCATCTACTAGTGACCAGCTGTTACTAAGTATTTTCTGAAGTTGAGCATTATTTCATTTTTTTCATATGGGAAATTTTGAAAAATAAAATAAAACAACTAAGTTCCAAAAAAATATTGATATACATTCTTGTTATATTTCTATCACAGTCAATCGGATGCGACTTAGCTGCAACTTCCTAGCAAATATTCTCACGATTTCACCTCCGACAAAACTGGTTCTTAATTTTTACAATTGTTATTGATACGGCATGAAAATATTATTTTGGCATCTGCAGTTAATATCATTGTTTTGTTTTGTATGAAAACAAAACTTGAAGTCTTCGTTTTCTTTTAGCCAATGAATGATTCTATTTGCGATGAATTTATGTATTTACGAGGAATGTATGTATTTACGATGAATTTATGTATTTACGATGATACTTATTGCCTGTCTTTGAACACCACCCTCGTTTATTGGCATTTTAATTGTTGAATTTCTCGGGATTGACACCTGCTGTTCTTTAACAATAAAAAGACAAAAACGATTATAAATCAGACACTTTGGATGGCAGCATTGAACAGCTGAACACATAGTTTTTGCTTTCATAAGTGAATCTAACAATTTGCAAAAGTGAACAATTTGAATACATTATGTTCAATGAAACTGCTAAGAACTTGAGCTAAATTACAGAAATACAGTTTACAAGAATACATTTGTATTGTATTAAATTGATTTATTTGACTGTATTCAGGGACTAAAAAGCACAAATTACGACAAAAACTGTCTCTGAGATTATTAACATTTTAATATTATTTTTCATTTTATTAAAGAAAAGCGATTATTTTATTTCTGTCATTTCTAAAATTTTCTCTTCAGCATGGCCTATGTGCCTGTTTGTATTAATATTTTTGATAATAATTGAAAAGTTTTGCTTGAAATGAATAATTTAAATAAAAATAATTTAATTTTTAACGGTTAACGTTTTTGATAAATTTAATGTCATATTTGTAAATTGTACAGATATTATAATTATGTTCATTAATTAAATGTTAAAAAAGGTTTTATTTTTGTACTGATTTTACTTCAAGTTACTGTACAATTGGTCATTTCCATAGGTGATTGTTTTGGGTGTTTTTCAATGGATTTAAAATACATATGATGGTTTTATTAATTTCTCCAATTGTTAAAAATCTTGATAATGCCATTAAAGTTTGTGCTTATAATGGATAGTTTGGTATAAGGTTAGTAAACACACTTAGGCATACTCAAGTTGCTTGGCTCTGTAAAAATGTGTGAAAATCCCCCAAAAAAGCTTATTTTTTAATGCAAAAATGCCTCAAACAGGCTTTTTTTTAGTCTCTAGATGTTGCATGTAAATTTACGTCTGTTTTACTTTTCTTTCAGTCAGATTTCTTAAAATATGCAGAAATGTGAAAAAAATTGATTATCCAACTTATTGCATGTAATTTGGTCTATAAGTACTGTACAATATTTCTTCTGAAATAAAACACAATTTAACAATACTTTTCAACTTGTAACTCCTGATAAGATTTTGCCACAAAAAATGTGTTTTCAAAGATAGAAAAAATGTCCTGAGGTATATCTTTTATGTTTTAATAGGGTCAGGGAGTAACAGGGAATATATATTTTTTGTATATTATAACCAAGGGTGAGGTCAAAGTCAAAGTTTTATTAATACTTAAATATATTTTTACGTAGCTATTAAATGTGTTTGGTAACATTCTGACTTTCTACCCACATCTACTATAAATGTCTATCTAGAATGCTCAACAACCCGTCCAATTTGTACAAGAAATTTTTTTACCAAAAAAAAACCAAAAACATTTTCTTTCTGTAGATTTGTTAATTTGGAGGTTGGCCAGGCGCAACCTCATTTTTTGTGTGTGACACACTCCTCATGTATAAACTATGTTCGGCAACCTTTCAAATTAAAGTTATGTAAAAAAAAATTTTATTGAAAAAAAAAGGTTTGTTTTAAATTTCTTAATTCAGAGGAAGGCGGCGGGTGTGACATTAGTTTTGTGTGTGTCACCCTCCTTTTCTGACATATATATTAAAATATAATATTGTATTTATAATATAATAATGTCTTAATTTCCTGTACTGGTGACCAATGTCATTATAATATAATTAATATTTGAAAGTATAAATATATATAGTGTGATATAATTTAATAAATTTAATTCAAGGAATTTAAAATATTTCTGTTGCCTTGATTATTCCGCTCAGACAGGAGAAATGTCTGTGCATGGGCAAAATAGGTTATTATATGTCCGTAATTGTGACAAGTTGTTGAACAATCTTTATAATACTCTGGAAGTCTTTTGTGACGAAATGCCGTAATGCAGCGTGGAATCTGTCTTACAGGGGTGTCAATAGAGCCAAATTCAAAATCAGGAAAATCAATATGCGTTCAACCATTTGTAACAAACATGAGTCATTCAACTACATTAATTAATTGCTTCCATATTTAAATCAGTTTTTACTGCGAAATTCCTTCAAAACAGATTATAATAACCCTAACTTTGCCATTTCTCAAGATATTTTCATCAAATCACTTCTATATTTTGGTCAGAAATCATATGGCTCCTTCCGGGATTCCGGATTTATCCGGAAAATTGACCCAACTGGTCTTTTGGTGCTCTTTCCAGTGTGACATCCATATAGTGGCACTCTTGTGTTTAAGTATCAGGACAAACACTGTTTAATATTTAAACTATGAGCCAAAATGTGATAAAACACCCCATGGTTGTTGGACTCAGGTCCCGATCTCCGGAAGCATCTCAATCTGAGATAAATCTCACATTCAATATCGTCACGTACCTTTGTGTTAATTTCCATGGGACACTGGACTCAAAACCTTTGGGTTAATTTCCATGGGACACTGGACTCAAAACCTTTGGGTTAATTTCCATGGGACACTGGACTCAAAACCTTTGGGTTAATTTCCATGGGACACTGGACTCAAAACCTTTGTGTTAATTTCCATGGGACACTGGACTCAAAACCTTTGTGTTAATTTCCATGGGACACTGGACTCAAAACCTTTGTGTTAATTTCCATGGGACACTGGACTCAAAACCTTTGGGTTAATTTCCATGGGACACTGGACTCAAAACCTTTGTGTTAATTTCCATGGGACACTGGACTCAAAACCTTTGGGTTAATTTCCATGGGACACTGGACTCAAAACCTTTGGGTTAATTTCCATGGGACATTGTTCTTCGCTTATTTCACTATATAACAATCCAAGAGCCAAAACTTCAGCTTTATGTTTAACTCAGACTCTGATTTGAGCAATACAGTTTTCTACTTGAGATGCTTCAGGAGATCAGTAGTTTTGAGTCCTGTTGCACACATTCGATCGAGTCAGGGGTCAGTTCTTGTGGTCCTCTTGCTCAAATATCAGGTTTAAAACTAAACATTTCTTTGGAGAGACATAAAAAAATCAATATAACTTTAAAGAAATAAATGTGGTGTTTTCGAGTTTATTACATTTATTTAGAGAGGCATAAAATTAATACATTTCATCCCTTTGGTACAACAAGGTTGCATCTCATTACATACAACAATTACATAGATGGATACAACCCTATTGCCCCAAAGGCACAACATTTTGTAAATAGAAAAAAAATAATGCAGTGATCAAAACTTCCATCATGATGTCAAATTGCACTTTGAAGGTGATCGACAATGTGCCATGTTTTATAGATGAATAAATACTGTAAAATCATTCATTTTGTTGTAAAATCTTTAATTTTCATTGGGGATTAAATTTTGTGGATTTTGTGATTCACCTTCAACCACGAAATCAAATCCCATCGAACAATAATTCTTACCCTTGTATTTGTTACCTAAAATGCAACATCCACAAATTAACGTCTCATCAAAATGGCCTTTTTTACCAAAACCACAAAATTTTGTCTCATCAAAATGAAATGATTTTACAGTTAACAAATACATATAAATAACAAATTCTAGAGTTCATTTTCAAAAAGGCAAAAGGCGTTGCCAGTTGTAAATGATTACATTCAGGTTTTATAACGTAAATAAAAGATTTAGGGACAAAAATGAATGATGTATTGGCCATGTTTTGGTTTCAAACCTTAAAGTAACATAGCTATACTGGTAATTGAATTTTAAATGCCCATCGTAAATGTGACTGACAATCTGACGTGATGTTTGGGTGATGTTTTGGTATCGGCAAAAGTTGGTGTACAATTTTACAATACATAATATTAGGCATAAACAGAGTTTTTCATGTATGGCATACACGTTTTTAGTTTTAAGTTTTTATTAGTTAATGCCGTAAATGAAATTGACAATCTGCAGTGATATAGGGGTATCCGCAAAAGCTTGTTAATTCATTATATAATATAGTTTTAATGTTGCTATTAAAATGTCCATTATAAATGTAACTGACAATCTGTAGTAACATTGGGATACTTGACCGATTTCTCTGGAAAAAATGACTTTCAGCCGACAGTTTGTTCATTTTCTTCCCCCAAGAGATCATGGTCATGAATGTACATGTACTATACTGTTTGCAAGACATTAATTGCTTTGACCTCTTCAATAAAGTTCATAAAATAACAATTTTACATCAAATGTCTGTCTTCATAATGTAAAATAACATTTTTACATCAAATGTCTGTCTTCATAATGTAAAATAACATTTTTACATCAAATGTCTGTCTTCATAAAGTAAAATAACATTTTTACATCAAATGTCTGTCTTCATAATAGTTCAGAAATATATTAGCATTTTGAACATTGGGTTGAAAAGCTATCATGTGATCAAAATTACTAAAATTGTTATTAGATAATAAACTTTGTTGTTTGATTGTAGGTCGGTACCAACAGTTACAGAAAGACTACCTGGAGATATCAACGACCGTACAAGAACAGAAATCTCTGATCACCCAACTTGAGGAAGATCTTCGTAATGTCAATGCTCTGTCGGCGATGTTCCGTGGTGAGGGGGAGGGCACGGAATCTGTTACACAGGGTGCTGAGATGGTCGCTGAAGCCGTCAAAGAAGTCACAACCTCAGGTAAGAATTCCAACCCAGCTATGCTCACTCTCAATGATTCTGATTTGGCCATACAAATTATCAGGCCTTTTTTTTTGTTAATTTTACGCCCCAGAATCTCCTGATACATAGAGGATATTTGTTGATTTGGGTGTAAGATCGAATTTGATTTCACCGTGACTGTGATCACAGAAATCATTATTTTCACGAGTGGCGTAGCCACGAGTTAAAATATAATTTTCTGTGATCACGAGTGAAATAAAACAAGATCTTTCACCAATAATCAACAAATGTTCTGTTTATTATTTGCTTCATTTTTTCGTAAAACGGTACAATAATTGGCTAAATTGGAAAAAATACGTTGAAATTAGAACATCACGACGTGTCAAATATGACGTCACAATGACGTAACGCATATTTTGAAGCCTGGCGCTGTTGACGTTGCATTTCGTTTTCTGCACGATATTGGAACCAGCTCCAAAACAGTGAAAATAACAAAATGATAATTTCACTGTTATTTGTGATTGTTATTTTCACTGAAAATCACCATAATCCAGTGAAAGCTAATAATAAAGGAGCATATTTCATGTCCTGTCAGCTCTTTGGTCTGTTACGTTACATTACATTATTAAAGCCAAATGACACCAACCAACATTTCAACAGAATTATGGCCCCTGATTGACTAAGCTATTTATTATAGACAAGGCTTAGTAACCATTGGAGCATAATGAAGGGCTAACTGAACTTAAAGTCTTGTTTCTAACTAGTATCTATTCTCCCATATACATTTTGAGGGAAACTCAATTCTTGTTCAACATCTGGGTGGATGTTTGGATATCTGTCTGTTCGCATGTCACAATGTTTGTCAAGACTTGTTCTCATTAATCATTGGTCAGATTTCAATAAAACTTCACAATTGGTCCTCAGTAGCTCAGTGGTTAGTGTGCTTGCTGCCTAATCCGGCGACCCAGGTTCAAATCTGGGTGGAGGCACATATAAGTCTGCCATATTCAGCAGAAAGCTGACTGGCAAATAAAGGCTAAGCCTCTGCATGCTCGGTACCAAGCCTATAGTGGTGCAATATCACTGTCAGGAATTCTGTTGTTTTCTTGCACATCAAATTATATAATATCTGAATATCAAAATAAAATAAAGTGAAAATTATCGTAACACTGAATGAATACATTTACCTGCATGTATACATGTATATGCCTGCCATATTTCAGTAGGAATAAAGCAAATAAAGGCCATGCTGGGCATGTATTTTGCTCTGAGTGTGGGACAAGAAACTCCATGCTTCTTTAAGCAAGGATGTTCTAAGCTGAAGGTCAAATATGTCTGTATGTTCACTCGGTAACTCCATAAAATGTTAGAATTTATGTTACAGAAATGTTTTACCGCTGTTTTTATTTTTGAACATAATAAAAATTCTCAATAATTGGCAAATACGTAACTTCATGACAGCGTTAAATAGCCCCTTCCTGCTACCATTCTCTCAGCCAGTTTTTATCTTTAATGACACGTAAATTGAATCTATGTATCAGAATATCACGCCAACAAAAACTGGCCGCTTTAAAAACCAAATTTTGCACTTCATTACTGTAATCTTGAGTTTGATTTGCATTGCAATCGTTATATTGTAGTGTTGACGTACAAAGCGTCCGATTGTTGCCGATTTTTAGACTTGTCATCATACACAGTGGTGACATAAGCACTTAATGACCTTGACAAAATATTGGTGTTCACCATTTTCACAGTGTTTTTGTCCATGCGTTTTTTGTGTGTCAGATAATGTTGGTGTTTTTGCGATGAAATGATGTGAAATATAAAAAAACCGTAATGTTTTGATTTTCTTGATATTCAGTGATTATGTATGCTTGGTATGATTTTTTGTAAATTTAATCTATCACGATGATAGTATTAAACTTTATGGTGCTCTGGTTTTGTTGGTGAGCATGTTTTTGCTAAGTCAGCTAAGTTCATGGCATCTTACTTTGGGGTTGTGGTTGCTGGAAGTGCGTGTGAGGTCAAGTGTCATGCCCTCCAAGATTGTTTCAAGTTTGGCTGCATTATAATTCAACATTCACAATCCTTCATTGTGCACATCACATCCCTTTGGCTTTCATTTTCTTAGATTGTTTCTCACTAAATACCATATTCTCACAAGAATAATGCTTAAACTTGGTATCAGTGCATGAATGCAAAGTGAAGACTTTTAAACAAAGGTCAAAACGGTTATGTGAAGTTTGGCTACATTATAACATTTTGGGTCAATCAATTTTATGCAAGTCACAGAAATCAATTTCAAAAGTTAGGCAGATTGCAGAAGTAAAAAAAAGTTTAATGGATCAATTTCAGAACTTAAAGTTGCCGAACAACCTAACTTAAATGTATAACACATGTAATGATTTTTGCAGTGACATCAAGCTCGCCAACGTCGGACAGCTCCAAATCTGCAGCGGATTCTTTACTACCCATAGTACAAAGTCAGAGAGAGAGGTATCGTGTCAGAGCACAGGAACTGGAAGCGGTAAATATACAAAGTCATGCAAATACGAACAAGGAGAGGCTGCATGGGTATATTAAGTGTAAACCCTCAACCTCCTGCATATAGTGCTTTAACCATGACAGCACCAGTGTTCATAGACAGAAACAAAAAAGGAAATATTTGAAACTCTGATTGACAAACAGTATTTCTGTCCTTAGGAGACTACCTGTGCCTAGTCACATGATTCTCACACTAGGTGAACCAGAATTGACACAAATACTTGGTACGAAGCCTAATTGTAAACATTGTGTGCAAAGTAATTGGTCAGTTGATTTTTGCTGGAGTTTTAGCCAGTTATGGGTGACAAACCTTTTTACATTCAAACCCTTTTATTATGGGTGACAAACCTTTTTACATTCAAACCCTTTTAGTTTATAAATGTTTCTAGTCTCTCAAATAGGAAATTTATAAAATAATAAAAATGATTACGCCTCTTCTTTAAAATGTTCTAGCTCAAGGTCTTCTTAAGGAATTTAATTTTGAATCATGTATTTATTTTTTATATTATTATTGTTGTTTTATTCTAGCAAACTATCGGACAACAACAACAAGTGACGATGTTACAGAATGAGATAGATAAACTACGTTCAGACAATGTTAAACTGTACGAGAAAGTACGATATCTACAGTCTGCTGGTTACTCTCATAAGGTACGTTCAGACAATGTTAAACTGTACGAGAAAGTACGATATCTACAGTCTGCTGGTTACTCTCATAAGGTACGTTCAGACAATGTTAAACTGTACGAGAAAATACGATATCTACAATCTGCTGGTTACTCTCATAAGGTACGTTCAGACAATGTTAAACTGTACGAGAAAGTACGAGATCTACAGTCTGCTGGTAACTCTCATAAGGTACGTTCTACGTTCAGACAATGTTAAACTGTACGAGAAAGTATGATATCTACAGTCAGCTGGCTACTCTCATAAGGTACGTTCTACGTTCAGACAATGTTAAACTGCACGAGAAAGTACAATATCTACAGTCAGCTGGCTACTCTCATAAGGTACGTTCAGACAATGTTAAACTGTATGAGAAAGTACGATATCTACAGTCTGCTGGCTACTCTCATAAGGTACGTTCAGACAATGTTAAACTGTACGAGAAAGTACCATATCTACAGTCAGCTGGCTACTCTCATAAGGTACAAACACTCAATATATCGCTGGCTTAGAATCTACACAATCAATATTTTGAGAAAACAAGAAAAAACTGACAATCACTCTCTACTTATGGTAAAACAAGCTTTTTCAACTTCAGTTTGATCAACATGACAATTTCCGATTTTCATGAAAATAGGATAATAAAAAGTGCCTTATGATGTAGATTTCAAATATGCATTTGTCTTATAAGGTCGTCCTTCTCATTCTAAGCAAGGGATCTGTCCCGATACACCACTTCAAAGTTTCATCGGAGAATTGTTCATGCTTTTATTCAAAATAAAGTATTTCCAGCTCTTAAAAAATACATGCATGCAACATAATTATGTAAAAAAAATGCTCCACATATTAATCCTTGTATCTTTACTATGTACTACACAAAATGAAAGTATTTCAATGTTAAAGAATCTTTATTTTTCCATAGGAAACATGCAACTGTCTCAGTAGTAAGATGTCCAACATCGTCATAACAACCTGCCCACGTTATCTGCATCCATGTTAGCGTCAAAGATCACATTCCATACATTGTATTCGCAGCCAATATGCATGTCTAACTAATTTTTTGACAGAAATACACGTCTGTGAAAAGTAACACAAAACATTTTAGGATTTACATATATTTATGTTGCTGACTGGTACACAATGTTTTACGCTTAAAGGGACTCAACTCCAGTTAGTAAACTGCAAAATTTATCAAAAGTTCTCTTAAAATCTCATTTTTTGGCTTGACCTACCTAATACATTTATATACGAATCTGGACTAATTCATCTAGAAGAAAATAATTGCATAACGTTGGTTTATCAAATTTAAAAACGAAAAAATCTATCGCATGACTAATACATTAAAATATATATTCAACGTTGTGTACCGTAGAATGGTGTTTAAATGCTGAGAAAACCGTAAAACATGTTCGGTAGCTTTCATCAATAGCGCCTTTGATCATAATTTAAATTGTAAGAATACTTAATGTATTAGTTAAACATAGTTTTGTGATTAAAACGTCTACAAAAGCGTGTTTGTATCATCGAAATGGAGTTTAGTCCCTTTAAAGCTGGCATAGATACTGTCAATTCAATATATATAAGTAATTCTAATGAGAGAACTATCCCATTGGAAACAATAGTGGGGAATACCGTTCACTCAGGTATACCCAGTTAAACCTAGATAAACATGTTACAGCACAGGCCTATGCAATTATATCACACACTGCAGTTACGTAGGCTGGTGCACAATTTATGATATTATGCCCCCATCTTTGATGAGGGGTATATTGCTTTGCTTATGTCTGTCAGTCAGTAGGTTGGTCAATGGACCAAATGGTTTCCGTTCAATATAACTCAAGAAGGCATTGTCCTAGAATTTTCAACATTTACATGGAGGTTGGCTTAATACAGTAGATTTTTTTTTGCTGACCCCTATTGGTTTTGAGGTCAGTAGGTCAAAGGCAACTATGACCTTTACCATTTTTAACTATTTGTCCGACATGGGAGCATACATGTTTTACAAACATCTCTTGTTTTATGTTACAGACTGGTTCACATCATGACGAAACTTTGACCAAGTATTCTACACAATATGAGGAAAGATTGGACCCATTCTCTTCTTTCAGCAAAAAGGTTTGGCTTTCTAAAGTTTTGTTTTGTGATTAAATCTCAAAATCATATTTCAGTCACATGTAGACGGTGTAACCTAGTCAAGGCTAGTGTTTTATCAGATGCATCCGACAAATAGGTGTTGATGTGCATACAAGAGACATTATGACTATATAATTTACTATAGTATGATGAAAAAAGGGATGAGAAAATACGACAGGGAAGGTAGCACTCATCCTAACCAGCCGAGCACAGAAATAAGAAACACCACAGCACAACTACCCTGAGCAATGCCCATAAAAATCCATGCCAAAACGGAGATCAAACGAGGCACAACAACCCCGGGCGTGACAAAGTTTAAAACACTAAGGACAGTGACCTAACGTTATGCGACTTAAAGAGGCACAACTACAACTTGACCTAGTTAAAAATAATGGGCAAGCAGGAATGGGTTAGGAAAATAATATTACATATTCCTAGCAACTACACTGAGCAATACCCACACATAAGCCAAGAAATAATTTAAAAAACTTTATGCGACCTAAAGAGGCACAACTACGACTTGACCTAGTTAAAATAATTGGCAAGGCAGGCATGGGTTAGGAAAATAATATTACATATTCCTGGCAACTACACTGAGCAATACCCACACATAAGCCGAAGAAACAATTAAAAATCCAAGTCCCCGCCGAAAAAAGTCTTCAGTTGGAGGAATTATGTTGTGTGCAACATGGTGCTGTTCTTGCCATAAGAGGAACATTGTGTCATAGCAATTTAGAGGAAACATTATCTTAGCACATGTACATAATTATAGTTCTCGTATTTTCAGGAACGCATCAAACGCTACATGAATCTCAAACCATATGACAAGATTACACTCAGTATGGTAAGTAGTACTTCGTTTCCATGGTAACCAATGATTGAATGTATGTCAACTTTGCTCTAATAATACAATCATGTTGATGTACCTTAATATTTTCATCCAGGGCTTACCTAGACATTTGGATATGTTGACCAAACAATAATAAGAGTCCCAAGCATGCTCCCGGAAAAAATATTCGAACTGTAGATAGCCTGTATTGAGGTTTGGCATATATTTGGTCATAAATGACTTAGAGGAAAGAGAAATGTGATTAAAGGGAATTTGTATGTGCGCTACTCTAGCTCTTTCCGAACTAGATCCTTGGTTTTTTGACATGCACAAAGCACATCACAATACATGTGAGACTACCTCTAGGTTGCCATGTAACCAGATCATTTCAAGTTGGTTTTTAAACACTGAAAAGTGAATCTGAAAGTTGGTGCCAGATATGATATTGAAGTCATGGAACAAATCTGTAATAAACCAGACATGGTATGGTGACAATATTTGTATTCTATAAAAGTATTATTTGTTTGCAGGGAAAGTTCATTATGGGAAACAAGATAGCTCGGACATTTGCTTTCTTCTACACAGTTCTTCTACACTCCTTGGTATTTGTGGTACGTAGCTTTGTATAATATCCATCAACTGTGGTGCATGTATTCTTGATATTTAAAACAAAGAATCACGGTACAACCTCTGTAATACAACAGCCTTTGGAAGCTGCATATATTGGGCGCAGAACAGAGGTTGTTGCTCTACAGAGGTTTTTATAAATGGTATTTGTGGTATATAGTTTAGTTGTTTTGTATATGTCAACCAAACATGTTACATTTTGTATTTTATATATCAGTATTTAAGAAATGAAATAAAAAAAACAATTAACTGTTTACCAGTCTAGAACAACGGCTTGTAAATACAATATATCATACCTGCCAAGTACTCCTATTAAAGTGGAGTTACTCCTATTTCCGTTGTTAATTTCTGGTTTTCCAAGTTCACCTAGCTTTGAACTTATTAAGGTGCATGTTTGCTGGATATTTAAAAACAAAATACAGTAAAACAACACCCTTCGGAAGCTGCATAAATTGGCCTGTGTACAGAGGTTGTGCTCTACAGAGGTTAAATTTAAATGTGAATGTCAGCTTATGGAAATATTTGAGGTGTTTTTATAGAGAGGTTTTTGCTCTACAGATGGCCTTTCTGGAGAGATTGTATTGTACATGTATATAAAACTGTGCTATATTGGCTGTTAAACAAAGGCTAGGAAATTGGACATAGGGCAATACTTTTTGTCTGTGTACAAAAAGAGATTGATATTTGATGAAAATTGAACTGAAGGAAAGTAACATTGGCACATGGAAACAACACATTAAACACAGATGTTTACCACATTTGAAGATCATCGTCATTTTCAAAGCACTGTTGCTTACTACATTAATTTGAACATAGAATTTCTAAAGATGAGGTTCACATTCAATTTATATGTTCTATATTTATAGGTTCTGTACAAGCTGGCCCATCTTGCCTCTGTGCATCGTGACACATCACTCGAATGTCATCAAGAGTAAGTAGTGGGGTTCCTTCCATCACTTTCTATCTAAACTTATATGATGGATACCTTCAGGAACGAGGTGTCCAGACGAAGTTGATATAAGTTGTAAGAACTTGTTTCAAAATTGACCAGAATTAAAATTAGTTTAAAAATCTTCCTGCTATGAACAGTATTTCAGTCATATGGTGACGACCCAGGCCAACCAGCATTGGGTGACTATTTCCAGGGGTGCTACTGAGACATTATTGCCCAATCCTGAAAATCAGGCGCAAGTTTTGCTTTCGGGTGCCATAAGCACACATCCCAGGTTTGCCAAATCTATTTTGAATATTGTTCTATTGTTAATTTTCAGTGGAAAATGTTTGAAATGATAATAAGTAATGACTTAACTGTTAATTCTTTCTAGTGCTGCAAATTTGGCTTTCTGGGAGTGTAGGATCCTCGTCTTTTACACACTTAGCACCAAGCAAAGGAGGTCATAGGACTCTGTTATATTTCGACCATTTATAAGAACATAAATGTACATGTAATTTTAAAGTCTGTAACATAGTATTGTTTATCATATAACTACATTTTTGTTACAGATTTGCAAAGCACATGTTGAATGCACATGGAGAGAAAGACTTTCATGTACACGAACATGAGCACGAGCATCATGCCCCACCGGGTCAAGAATGATACCAAGGGGAGAGCACACTCTAGATGAACTTAATACAGCCAGGGGAGACCATTCTAATTTACATAGCAAAGGGAAACCACTCTAGTTCTACTACCATACTGATAATTGTGGCTGTCATTATGTTTTCATAAAAAAAATATTTAAAAAAACCCCACTTTATTGGACAAAATATCAATATTAACAGATACATTATAATTTCTCAGATTTAGATTAATAATTTTTTTGAAAAATAATTTGCACATTAAGCAGAAATATTGCAGTGCTATCACCCCCATTTCTTGGATCATATAAGAAGCAAAGTCAACAACTAATTGTAGTAAAAAATTCCCTTGTTAAATAATTATGCCTGGTTAGAAATTTGGACCATTTTGTATTTTCTTTCTAAAATATTTTTCTCATGTTGTTTAATCATCTGCTTTCGTCATTGTTTCATTATCAACATTGCTTAGATGTACATGTATGTATTGTTAATCATAACTTACATTGATATGCACATGCAGTAACTATGCCCTGCTCCCATCTTCAAAAACATAAGGTGAACAGTTTGACATGTGTTGGTCTCTAGACCAGTCCAAACTAGCAATTCCTAGAGACCACAGTCATTATTCTAAATCTAGGCAGTTTGTTTATGACCGGTAGACAAGTTTTAGAGAATTTTACATTTGTAGTCCAGAAATCATGGTCAGTGTTAAAGAATGGTCAGTGGTATAAGAAGGTCACAGTCAAGGTCACAGTTTCCAATGAGGGTCATTTCATTTGTAGTCAAAAGGTCAATCTTACAATTGGCAAGGAAAGTCTAAATACAAGTAGGTCAGAAACCAATGTTGCAGGGTTACCAATATTAAGGTGATACAGTGAAGTTCCGCTAATAAGACTAGTCAAAAAGGTGGTCTTAATAGCAAATCTTTCTTATTAGCGGACCTTTTTTATTCTAAATTTTATACTTTGGGACCTTGGCAAAAGTCTGCATGATTTCAAAATAAACAAAGTGGTCTTATTAGCGGAACTTAACTGTAGTTATAAGTAGGTCTGCTCAGAAGTCAAGGTCACAGTGTCCAACAAATGTTATTGACAATAGAAGGTCAAAAATCAAGGTCACAGTCTAAAGGGAGTCAATGATATAAGTAGGTCAAAGTCAAGGTCACTGTTTCCAATGAAGGCCATTGTAATTGGTACCTCAAAACCTAAGGTCACAGTTTTAAAAGCATCAAAACACAACATATTTAAGTTTGAAGTAAAGGTCACAGGGTTTGAAATTAAGGGCATTGTCATTAGTAGGTCAGAAGTCAAGGTCAATGTGTCCAAGGAAGGTCATTGTAACCTTGGAATACACTCCAAGGGTCTGTAAGGGGCATAGTTACATGCTTTACAAACATCTTGTTGGTTTTATAAGCATGTAAATGTAACTGCTTTTATATGGTGTAATGTATTTGAATAGGGCTTGCAACACGAGAGACAGGTCTTGTCATAAAGGATCACCGTCAAAATGTGAAATATCTTAAAACTGCTCCTGAAGGTTCCATCGCCCAGGGAAAACATTTTGTTCACTGTCAGGGAATTTTGGTATTACAATGTAGTCTTGGAAATCTGAAAATTGACCATAAGTCAGGGAATTCTTTATCATAGATGTCTATCAGAGTCAATTACTGTGATAAAAATACAAGAGGCTGAAAAAAATTCTTGCTCCCTCATTGGAATTGGTGAATACTTCAATGAAATAAATCTATCACCTCTTGCAAAAAACCATAATTTTTCTAAATCTTGAAGACCATGTTCTTATGTTGTTGTTCTATTCAATGTGATGTAATGGTGCTTTGAATGTAGAGTTGAATAAAATTTTATTAAATGGTGGAAAGAAAGAATTTTTTAATCTTTTACAAACTTGGATCATTTCAATGTTACATGTGTAGTCAATGAAACTGATAAGTTGCCCCTTTGGTGCAACAAGGTTTTATCTCACTATATAGAATATATAAAATAATGATAACTTTAATAACCTGCGTTGATAAACTTCAGTGTCTTTCCTGATACTCAATATATCGAGTATAGAGAGATACAATATTGTTGCATTAAAAGGACAAATTATTATTGGGTAGCATATATTGTGGGATATTGATCGCTTATTGTTTGGTAATTGGCTTAAACAAGAATTGCAATAAAAGATCACATATATTTAGCTTTAGTCTTATATTCACTCCCACTTATTTGAAGGATTTCTCCCTACCCCCGAATTGTTGAAACCTTTGTATATCCACAAGATATGCAGGAAAGGGTCTGTTTAATTATTGCATTTACGCATACATGCAATATTTTCCTGAAGCCTATGCAGGAGATTGGTGATTAAAATGCAGGAGATTTCAATGAAATGCAGGAGATTTTTCTAGCTCAAACTTTAAACTTACGTAAATGAGGTTAATATGCAGTTTTCATCTCTTTTACTTGTATGACATAACCATACATGCTTCATAAAGCTATTTAATTAATATTTGTTATCATTTTCATCATGCAAACAAAAAATGTCAAGGTTCCAGTATTCCAAGAAATGCAGGAGATTTGATCAATTTGCCTAAAATCATGCTGCAGGAGTAGAGTCTCAAATGCAGGAGATTCCTGCATGCTGCAGGAGATCTGGCATGTATGATTTACGCAAAAGGTTGGTTTGTTGGTGTCAATTTGTCTGATGAAATGTGTCACTATTTTTTCTCTGTAATTCCAACTGTTAGGACATATGACATAGTTTGTCCTCTTGATGCTGTGTTCAAGCAACACAAAAAATAGTCCTTCAATGGGACACCTTTGACAACAGACCGGAAGCAGCCTGGGGCCTTATTCACAAACATTCTAAGACTAAAACTCTGTTAACTCAGACTTCGACTCTGAATTGTCAAATGTTCTATTCACTCTCATATTGGTATAAATGTACCAATTTTAATATAAATCTATATACATATCCATTGGGTAACAACAAATAATCAGACTGAAATTCACATGGTTCAATCTTGTAGCATGGCAGTGTTTATAAATATAGCCATGCCTAAGTCAGAGTAACAGTTTTAATGATGTTGGTGAATAATACCCCTGGGCACTGTTTTACTAACAATGCGTAGATGTCGCGTAAATTTAGGCATACGTAGATATCTACCTAACGCAAATGCATAAGTGAGTTTTATTAAACGATCGCAAGTACTCGCATACATTTACGCAAAAATATTGAAGATCGAATGTAAGTCGGGACACACTATAACCAATATAACGGGTACCAGAATGAATAAATATACATAAACTGTCGTTAAGATTTGATGATTGATCACGGTCTAAAACAACAAGTGACGGTCTTAAACAACAAACAACAGTCTAAAATAACATGCGACGGTCAAAAATCAACAGTGCATGTTAAAAACTCTTCACTTACGCTCATATTTGCCATTTACGGTTGCCCAGCATTGGCGTAGAAATAAGCCAAAATTTACGACAGAAAGTGAACTAAAACATTTTTGTAAAATACAGTTACGCAAATATTATCGACGTACGCAATATTTTAGGAAAACTTAGGTTTATGCTAGCGTAAATGCTTTGATAAAACAGTGCCCTGATGAAGAGTCTTAATAGAGACCGAAGTAAGAATAAGGATTATCCTGTTGAAAGCAATGAACAGGACTGATTGGAGAAATCTAGAAGTGACCTTACAATCTGAACCAAATCAAAGGGAATAAGTATGCAAGACGGGATATCTAGCTGATGGAGAAAAACTACAAGCATTGTGTATAGATTTTCCCTTTTATTCGATCATTCAACAATTATTAATATATGAGCACAAATCTTGTTTGCTGGAATGCACATACCGGTAAGAATTATTGGTAATCAACATTATTCCAAGAGGGCAATGATGTCCTCATATCACTCACAGATGCATGATTGTAATTCAAACAAAACTAGAAATGTGTCCATTGATATGGGTGCCCCAATTGAGTGTATATTAGAATAAGTAACAAAGGGCCATAACTGTGCAGCAGCAAAAATTCCATCCTTTACGGTCAACTACACATCAAGGTTGTTGATCAGTATAGGTTTGAAGAAATTCCACCCAACGGTTTGTGAGGAGTTCAACACACAAGATTTGCGTTACATGCAGACAGACAGCACCAATGCTATATGCTTCCCCCTTATAAATAAGTGAGGGGGCACAATTAAGAATTCCACAGACGCCATGGTATGTAGAAAATGGAACCAGCATCCTTCATTTTTTTCCAATACACCCTCTGTAGAGCAATACAAGTTTGGTTGTTGCAGAGATTGGTTGTTATTTTATCATTTTACTCAAGGGTTTGTTGCTCTGTGGAGAGCCACTGTAGCATTGCATGCACTGCAGTATTGAGTGAAACCCATACAGCAGCAGCGTCCGATGAGTTTAAGACAAAATTGATGCAATCAAGAATCCCAACACTGATTATTTTCAGGAAAGCAAATGAATCCAATCGATTGAGTACTTCAAGATTATATAACATGTGCCTCTGTAGTTCAGTGGTTAGTGTGCTTGTTGTCTAATCTGGTGACCCGGGCACTGTTTTATCAAAGCACTTACGGGAATCGTAAACTTACGTTCAAATTTAAATTCTTTATAATTCGTTAACGACTACAAACTGGGGCCAGATATTGTTTGTAGGAGTTTATTAGCTGAATATTCATTAGTATTGCAGCTCCATTTACCTCACGTTGCAGATGTTAATATATTATAAAGAATTTAAATTTGACCGTAAGTTTAGGATTTGCGTAAACGCTTTGATAAAACAGTACCCCGGTGTTCAAATCTGGGTGGAGGCACATATTCGTGTATGCCTGCAGGATGCTGACTGTCAAATTTAGGCTAAGCTCTGCATTTGGAAACAACAAAAAAGGTAAGTGACGTAGTCCAAGAAGCAATAAATGACCATATATAACACACCGGCAAAGCTAGTTATAATAAATCCAAAATAGGAGTGATAAAGCAAAAAATGTCACAAGATGCATTAAATGTGCTTTTGAAGAGATTTACATGCATAAACAAGGAGTGTATCAATTCTAGTGGTTTTAAATATGGGACAGAAGATCATAAAATGATTGAATGTATCTTTGTTTAAAGTTAGGTGAACTTGGAAAACCAGATATTAACAACGAAAATAGGAGTTACTCCACTTTAATAGGAGTAACTCCACTTTAATAGGAGTATCTCCACTTTAATAGGAGTAACTCCACTTTAATAGGAGTACTTGGTAGGTATGATATATAGAATATAATAATCAAAGAGAGATAATCCAAATATAAAATCTGACTTTTAAGAGCAGAAAAAGTTGACCAAGAAAACAATAGAAAACTGAACAAAGTTTTTCCATGCTTCATTAGTCATAGTTTGTGCTTGAATTGTCTCCCTTTGACAGCAGGCCAGTCAAAGGGAGGCAATAAAAAATACGGAAAAGTTGACTCAAGAAACAATAGAAATCTGGACAAACTTTTTTACAGTTTCAGGACTCAAAAGTTGTCTCCCTTTGACTGGAAGTTTTGTTATAGGATTTGTCTCCCTTTGCCATAAAACCAATCTAAGGGAGATGATTTAAAATACGAAAAACTTGACTCAGGAAACAATAGAAATCTGAACAAACTTATTTTACAGTTTTCTGCACCTGGAGTTGCCTCCCTTTGACTTGAATTACTGTCCTGGAATCAGATTAGTCTCCCTTTGTCTTAGATTGTATACTTATAAACATTCTATGTATCATTATTTGTATGATACCTCCGCTTCGGGTACTTCAAACTCTGCTCTTTTACCTACTATATGAATATACGATACTGCTGTTGGTGATCCGGATTCTTCTTTTATAGTGCATGGTGAACTGGGGGGCTAGATTAGTAGGCCGCCAGTTTGGGTCCTAGTAGTTTGATCCTCGTCCGTGCCACTGCCTTAATTCTCAAAGCTGGAATAGCCCACTACAATCACAGCAACAGTATCATTGATAATGCAAATAAAAGAAACCATTTTGTAAAATTGATTTTTTTCTTTTTTTAGAAAAATATAAATTTTACAAAAAAGTTTTTTTTTGTTTTAGTCATTATCAATGTTACACTTACAATGCTCCACTCGACCAAGGCGTGAATTGGTGTCTGTGCATATTCGCTATTCCTGGCCCCAATCTCCATAAGCATCTTAAGTAGAAATCTTATCTCAAATTGAGATTTGCTTAAATTATACTCTGGATTTGAGATAAATCTGAAGTGTAAGCTCTCAAAACTTTACAATAATTAGCTCAGAATTGTGCTTTCTGTTTTGTGATGTTAATTTTGAGTCAAGTCTCACATGTTTCCAATATTTGAGATGAGATCTTGCTCAGATTGAGATGATTCAGGAGATCAGGGGGACTGGATGCTACATCTCAATGTTGGCTGGAATGATACATAGTCTCCTCAAGGAGACTCAAACCTAAGGAGACTCAAACAAAGCTTATTCTAGGTAACCCAATGACCATAGGAAGTCAAAATGTCAAAGCATGGCTAGATTGCTGCAAGAGGCCCTAAAAAACTGTATCTTAAACTGGTAGACATACTATATATGTGTATGGCACTCTATGGCTGTGCTCCCAATACTTCTTCCCTTATCAAAAATTTACCATAAATCTACCATAAAGTCATTAATTTTCATGGGAGATTTAATTTTGTGGATTTCGTGATTCAACTTCAACTATGAAATCATATCCCATCGAACAATAAATTTGACCCTTGTATCTATTACGTGAAATACAAAATCCACGAATTCAGGTCCCATCGAAATGGTCTTTTTTACTAAAACCACGAAATTTCGTCCCCTCGAAACTAAATGATTCCACAGTATGTACGTAGAATATGACCTCTGAACCATGAACTCAGGGTATTCATTACATAACATCTACTGCTAAAAGTCAAGTCACTGCCAATGCTCTGTTTCAGTCTATTTCTATTGGGGGATGGGGTTATTGTCTTCTTCGCATATGAATATAATATTTTTGTGAAATTGCCCGCAAAAATCAGGGGACACCCGGGTTCGAACCGGGGACCTCTCGATCTGCAGTCGAATGCTCTACCACTGAGCTATATCCCCATATGTATTGACTTGTTTTATTATCTACTCATATAACTACATGTCAACTGTTATGAGACAGCTTGTATTGTTACGATTAAAAATCACGAGAAAGGTCTTATTACTGAGGTGGTCTAAATCTTTATATAAGAATACAGAGCAAAAGTTAAAATGGCCCCTGAAAATTGTGGACTGTATTTTGAGGTGGTCTTTAAATGGGACTTTACGGTGTTGTAACATACTGTAAAACCATTAATTTTTGTGGGGGATTAAACTTTGTGGATTTCGTGGTTCACATTCAACAACGAAATCAAATCCCATCAAACAATATTTCTATGCTTGTATTTATTACCTGAAATGCAAAATCCACAAATTCACGTCCAATCGTAATGGTCTTTTTAACAAAAACCATGAAATTTCCTCCTATCGAAATTAAAGGATTTTACAGTATATATCTTTATGACTTTCATCATCAAGTCACTTATTTCTCCTCATATGACAACATCTGGCCTTTCACATCTTATCTCTCATACTGAAAAATCATTGAATTTCATCGGAATTAAATTTCATGGATTTCATGGTTTACCTTCAACCATGAAATCAAATCGCATTGAACAATAATTTTAACCCTTGTATTAAACTATTTATTACCTAAAATGCAAATTCCAAGATTTAATGTCCCATCGAAATTGTCTTATTTACCAAAAACTATGAAATTTCATTCCATCGAAATTCAATGCTTTTACAGTAAGCATATGGAGTCATATTGTCAGTATATAAACTTGATAAGATTGAAGAAACACAAATCCCATATGGCGATATAGCTCAGTGGTAGAGCATTCGACTGCAGATCGAGAGGTCCCCGGTTTGAACCTGGGTGTCCCCTGAATTTTTTGTTAAAAAAAACAAATTCGAACAGAATTCTATTAAAACTGATTCCAAAGAGTTTGACCTAAAAGTATAAGAAGTACTTAAAAGATAATGTGAGAAATATCTAGCTTTGTTTGCAAATATTCATTGTACCTATTTATAGACTTACAACTTATTTCATCATCATTTTCGTTTTACTTGAGATCAGTATCAGTGGGATAAAATATGACACCAGGGCTGGTATTCACAAAGTCTTTCACTTTGTAAGTGTATGGAATAATTTGTTCAAATTTTCACAAACTGTTCAACAGCATCTCCTCTTTCTAACCATATATTATTAAAATTTTTAACAATTTTGTCACTCAGTCCAGTTTTCCTGGAGAACATGTCAATATCATGTTACTATCCAATTACTTCATGCTGTTTATTATGTCAATTCTTTTATTTTGTACAGAAAGATAATACGTTCTTATGTAGCCAAATACCGAAATCTGGATTATTCCAGAATCATAGAACGGTGATCTATATATTAATGTTATCATAACAAAACAACAACACTTTAAATAGTCTGACTTCAGATTTTATTATTCAGACTGCATGTATAAGAAAATATTGCTTCACCAAAAACAACAATATAACCAGCCCAGGGCCGGTATTCACAAAGCATCTTAAGTGAAAACTTAAATATTTTGACTTAAGTTAAAAAAATGATGTGGCCCTATTTTGCAAGAAAATAAGAATAATTAAATTTTTCTTGGTGATTTTTGTAGTGCTTAACATAATGCTTCATAGCAATATAAAAATTTGATAATCTTGATTTCTTGTTTAGCTGATACACTTAAGGAAATAGTATGATTTTGGGAAAATTCTAAGTTTTCACTTAAGTTTCTTTGTGAATACCACCCCAGATGTACAATACAATAAACAGTATATCCAGGCCAGTATCTTAGGCCACAGTAAGGCCATACCATTCGTTTTTTTATGTTAAGCATCGTCATGCGCCTAAATTTTGAAGTAAATTTTCTCAATAAAAAACATTCGAAAAACAGTAAATTTTATTGATTTTCATGCTCTAGAGGTATTTTGCTCACGTAAAGTTGTGTTTCAAACTAACGTCAACAAAAATGTTATTAAGAATGCATTTACGGATTTGTTCCATGTCTAAACACCCTTTTGAGCAGGTGTTTTCACTTGGGTGTGTAAATGCAACTACACTTATCCAAGTGAGGCAATGATTTGTTAATCAACTTTGTTTGTTTTTGTGAATAAAATAGCTAGGTATAAGAAAGCCAGACCTGATGCTAATCAAACAAGAGGGCCATGATGGCCCTTTATCGCTCACCTGATTATAAATGAAGCCCTGCACAATTTAGACTAACAACGATAGAGCTTAAATATAGAATCTGGTGACCCCCGGGCAGGGTCAATTTTGAGCTCAGGGGCATAATTTGAACAACCTTGGTAGGGGACCACTAGATGATGCTACATACCATATATCAAAGCTGTAGGCATTGTAGTTTTAGAGAAGAAGATTTTTATATGTCTTCCCTATATAAGTCTATGTAAAACTGGTGACCCCCAGGGGCGGGGCCAATTTTGACCCCAGGGGCATAATATGAACAATCTTGGTAGGGGACCACTAGATGATGCTACATACCAAATATCAACCCTCTAGGCATTGTAGTTTTAGAGAAGAAGATTTTTATATGTTTTCCCTATATAAGTCTATGTAAAACGGTGACCCCCGGGGCGGGGCCAATTTTGACCCCAGGGGCATAATTTGAACAATCTTGGTAGGGGACCACTAGATGATGCTACAAACCAAATATCAAAGCTGTAGGCATTGTAGTTTTAGAGAAGAAGATTTTTATATGTTTTCCCTATATAAGTCTATGTAAAACGGTGACCCCAGTCTATGTAAAACGGTGACCCCAGGGGCGGGGCCAATTTTGACCACAGGGCCATAATTTGAACAATTACTAAATCCCCCAATGCCACGTACATCCTGGCAAAATTTCATCAAAATTGGCCAAATGGTTTCAGAGGAGATGTCGTTTGAAAGTGTGGACGGACGGACGTACTCATGAGACGGTATTTGTGGGGTTTTCTTTTGTTCTTTCTTTTGTTTGGTTGCAACCCACTAGTAGCATTTTGCACCCCACAAGTGACGGAATGAATGGAATCTTAAAATAGCCTATTGTTCCACTACCCACAACTACCGGTGCATTCGTACGGACATACGGACGGACGACGGACGGACGGACGACGGACGGTGAGTGATCACAATAACTCACCTTGAGCACTTTGTGCTCAGGTGAGCTAAAAAGCGATGTGGTATGGCCTTAGTCATAGTAGTAAATGCACATTCTAAGTTTTGAATTTCTGATTATTCCATATACACAATAAATGGACAAATATACTCTATTCACATATATAATTTTGATGTAAACAACACTGTACATAACACATTTATTTATTATTGGTCCCTTGCAAAGTTATATGGAATTCTTGTAGGATAGAGGTTTAAACAAGGAAGTCATGCCACGCTTAAACAATGTCTGCCCACATGGAAGCATTTTTATCCAGTCACTTCCGGCCAAATCAGCCCGATAACAGGGTGCCGGATAACATTTTCAATAAACCGTCAAGTGGTCATGTGACTTGCAATAAACCGTCACCTCATCACCTGATCTAACGGACTTCTTCTTAAAGCGGGGTCGCCGGCTGAAACTCTGTATCCGAGGATGAGGTTTTCCTATTTAAAATGAGCTTGGGTCGATCAATAATTGTTCTACGACTTACCTGCGTGTACATAACGTTATCAAGATGTCCGACGTTGTTGTTTTGTCGTGACGTCAGTGAACGAACGTGACGTTACGCACAAATAATGAAAAGGCAAATAAATAGTCCGACTTTTATTCCCTTTTTAAAGCAGATGTAGTGACCGGATAAATAGAATAATAGGTTAGTGCCGTGGAGTGAGTGAAAGTTTATCCGGCTCGGCTGCGGCAATTATCGGATTCGCCTATGGCTCACCCGATAAATTCCTCCGCCTTGCCAGATAAACTTACTCATCCACGGCACTAACCTATTATTCTCTATATACATGTATAGAGCTTGGCGAATTTGACACAAACCTGACCTTTACGCATGAATATATTACAAGGTTCTTGCTATGAATATATCAATTTCAACAAGCAAATTGTGCAGCAATATCGGTATTTCAAATTTGTGCTTGTATTACATTTGGAGCGTCTTTGTGATACTCCCTGACTATGAAAACATACAACCAAGGTTATAAATATAGGCAAGATATTGACTGTAAAATTTTGCTAATCAAACGGTCAGGTTCGTGTCAAATTTCTGAGAGCCCTGTGACCTATATTTATTGAGTTATCTGCCCTTGTTACTATCAAAATCGAGATAGTAGAGCGTCCAGCACTTGTATGCCATGCTCCTTTTAAAGTAAGAACTTCTTCCTGTTGTTTACAGCACCTGTTTTAGTTTAAATTCACAAACATTAATTTTCAACAACAACTTCTTAATTTCCTGAATTTACCAAACCTTATACTTTCAGATTTTACAGTAAAATAGTCAATATGTAATATATTTATCACCATATCGCTGGCTTAGAATAAGAAGGTCGTAAGTACAAATTAAATCAATATTTTGAGAAAAAAAAGTCTGAAATTCACTCCTTATTTATGGTAAAGCAAACTTTTAAAAACTTTATTTTGGTCAACATGACAAGTTCCAATTTTCATGAAAATAGGCTCATAAGAAGCGCCTTTTGATGCAGATTTCAAATACGAGTATGTATCATATACTTACGACCTTCTCATTCTAAGCCAGCAACATGTACAGAAACATTAAACAAGTCAAAATATGTAATATACAACAATAATTAGTATCATTATTGGCATCTATTCATACATTAAAACAACAATTTCATTGTAACATCAAGGAAGAAACCAAATTTGAACACAACAAATTTCTTTTTACTTTCAAGTAATATAAATATACATGTACAAGATTATATTGTATCACCATGAATTATTTACTGTGATACATAAAGAAAAAATCGCGGGCTTGGTGCAAAACTATGGTAACTACATCAATTTATTGATTGAGTTTTTCACAGAGCCCTCAAAATATACTAAGCACTTAAACCCCTCAATAACACACAACAGCTAAACTGGCACATTTTTATCACAAACCAAATTATTATCCCACTGAATTCCCTATTTACAAACCACAACATTTCACGAAAACAAAGGTTTCAAACAAAAATCAAACCCAATAGGTCTCAGCAAAACCACTTCATATAAGGGGTGTCCTCCTGATGGTTCATAAGGCGTTATGCACTATCCTGAAAATATGATTCAAGTCTCTTTTGGGTGACATAATGCCATTAGCACACAACTCGACTAGCATGGGTAAAACTTCAACTTTTTCAAAATACTGAAAAGTGCTTGTCAATATACTGAATTAGACGATTTTCATATAAAGTGCATAGTGCAATATTTTTCTGAAAATACTGAAATCAGTATTTAGACTGAAAACTTTTACCCCTGGACTAGGTAGTTCAGAAGAAAGATTCTCTGCACTTTCAGGTTTGTGAAAGTAGCGATTTGATTGGTTTCAAATATTTATCTATCGTTAAAATTCAGCTTAAGAAATTTCAAATGCCCGTAACTTAATCAATAGTTTGATTTTATTTATCAAATAACTTTTATTCTTTGCAGGAAAGTTAATTCTTTCTAATGCAGCATAGCCAGAATTACAGATTTATAGGACCTCACCTTGCAGACAGTAAAATGACTCACTCACTAAACAACTCCATCAAGTTTTAGGACCATGGACTGAAGTGTTTTTATCAATTAGACATTTAACCAACACAGAGCAATATAATTATGCTTACTCTAACCAACTGCAAGTCAAAAGTAGAGCTATTTACATTCATCATCCAACGGAGGAAATAATTCTCATCAACAACATCTATCACAGTTATATATATTACATCACCTTCAACAATCATCACTAGGACCAGGACGATTTCAAAATTATAAAACCGGTTAATCATCCGTAAAAAAACGAATCAAATCGATTTATTGGTCACCACTTTGAAAATGGCAACCATATCAACGTACTTTCAACAACTGATCTTATTTGCATTTATTTCATTATCTGATGTAAAAAGTATAATTTTTAAATTACTAGTATTCCGTTAAATATGATCACCAGCAGATTGATGTATCATAGATTACCCCTGCACATCCAGCTTTTGTAAACACATTCTAGTACACATTCGTCAAAATATAACTTATACATGCAATAATACACATTTTATTGACATTCTAGGATGTGCATTGTTATAGAACAATTAGTGGTTATGCAAAATTGAAACCGGTTACACCTTGTAATCGAATCGTGTCCAATTAACCAAGTAATCATCCCGGTCCTAATCATCACTAACAATCAACATCCTCAACTACATAACAAGAAATGATATCTTCTAGCTTCCAATCAAAATCTAATTTCTGCATTACTGTTTAATCATTAATTTTCGTGGGGCATTAAATTAGTGGTTCACCTAAACCACAGAATTAAATCCCAAATCCCATCAAACAATATTTTTTACCCTTGCATTTATTACTTGAAATGCAAAATCCACGAATTAACTTCCCATCAAAATTGGTATTTTTTGCCAAAACCATGAAATGCTTTTACAGAATATTGTTCGTATATGATCTATTGAAAATTTATGAGAAATAAAATATGTTTAAACTAACTACATAACATCATTTTTAATTTAATATTTTACCATTAATAAGTAAATATATACAAGTATCAATAAAAAATAGTTAGGGCCATCTACTGCATCTTGTAATCTGGTTCCAATTAAGCATCTGAAGTAGAAATCTCATCTCAAATTGAGATTTTGCTCAAATCAGAAGCAGAATTTGAGATAAATCTGAAGTTAAAACACTTTGAAATTAACTGTAGTAAACATGTAACAAAGAACAATGTTTGCTGGGTTTTTTTATGCTTATTTTGAGAGTCAATTCTCCATGCAAATTATCTAAATACACCTTGCAATATTTGAGATGAGATTTAGCTTAGTTTGAGATGTTACGGAAGAATGACGCCTATTTGAGGTGTCTACCATACACTAGCATTTCATCATTTTGGCAGTACCGAAAAGCCTGTTCAAGATTTTAGGTGTGTTTGAGACTTCAAAATTCTAATGCATTTAATTTTTATGCCGAGCCTTTTCTATGTCACTTAACTTAACTTAAACATCTTCAGCAATAGAATTGGACCCAAATAAACTTTTGATTATTTCAAATAATACTGTCTGTGTTAAGTAAAAATTGCATAAAAAAATTTAAACTGAAAATGATTAGGCAATTAAGTTTATGGCGCTGGACCAATCAAAAAGAACAGTTCTACAAACACTAATACTTTACAAACTTTTTTTAGTATAAAATTAAATATAGATCAGCAAACAGAAATTAAGCTAATATTGGCCAATAGGACCAATAAGCTCTTAGTAGAAAGCATTATAATTTCCTAAAATCTTCATCTTTCACTTTTCTGTGTTTCCCACCCAACTAGAGATGAACTGGTTAGCAACCCAGAGGTAGTCTCGCGTGTATCGGTGCTATACACCGGGCACGTTAAAGAACCAAGGTGTCTCTTCGGAAAGAGCTAGGGCATCGCGCCCGGATACCTTGTATCACACCACTGTTTCTTCCACCTGCTGTCCCTTCAGCAAAAACACAGGACCCCATTGGAAATAAGTGCTTACACTTTCATGGGTTATCCTTGACCGAGAGGTTTAAATAATTACAATTTCAGTCTAAACAAGAAATACCAATTTATTTTCTTGGTTTTCTTTTTTGTCTGTCTAATACGTGCATGTATACATGCTTTCTATGTACATTTTCTGAAGCATGAGCTCTCTGACACTGGAGGTAATAAAAGTATTATTACTATCATGATTTGATTCATAAATGTACTTTAAGTGTTCACTATCTAAATCAGTAAGTACAGAAGCACTAAGTATGTTACTCTGCTTGGCAGTGTAGTTGTATAAAACTACTGATAAAATATATACAAAATTAACAAGAGATGTTTGTAAACCATGTATGCCCCTCATGGCAGCCAAATAGTCACAAATGATAAAGGTTATGTTCAGTGACCTTGACCTTCTGACCTCGAAATCAATAGAAGTCATCTACTGTTGCTGGCCAACCTCAATGTGACGTTTGGAGATCCTAGGGCAAAAACGGTAACTATTTGGCCTACCAACAGACCAACTGACAGACATCAAAGTGGGGGGGGGGGTAATTACACCATGATAATGCATATGTGTTAATAAATTACATGAAATCGGCTTCAATTTTTTTTATATAAACCAAAAGCCTAAACAACAGATATACAATTTTTCTCCTAAATACCCTCAAAACTTTTTCTTGGGAGTATAATCAAATCAGATTTGTACTAGCAAGTAAACATAAAACAATTTAGCCAGAAAGATTCAGAAAAACATTGTTTGAACAAGAGATGTTTGTAAATCATGTATGCCCCATGGGCATTTTTCTCTAAGATAATTCTAACTGCCTTCATATTGAAATACATAGACATAGAATCTTGGTAAAAATTTCAACAAACTTAGAAAACTGATTTTTTTCTCAAAAAATTATCTTGAAAATTTTATGATTTTTGGCCCCGTAATCAAAGGGTGACATTAGGGTCTCATAGTTTGTCTTGTTATCTAGGTATACTAGTACATGTATCTGTTTAAAACACGGAATGCAAACAAAAATAAGCATGTATAAAAAATAAATCACTATATTATTGTCAGCAAATAAGTAACAAGTGCAAAAGTGAACTATCTAATATCACAATAATGTAACAGGCAGGAATATATACGATTCTGCCAAAATATCCCGAACAAAATTTTTTTATCTTGTCAAATATCCCGAACAGGAATTTTTGGATCCTGTCAAATGTCCCAAGCAAGAATATGCCTTATTCCTGTATTATCGTGGTTCTTAATCAGCAAAACTGCGCATGCGCAGTGTGTATATATTCAAAAGAACTAAAAAAATTACCAAAACTCTTCATATGGCTAATTCCCACACAGTCCAACTCCAAAATTAATAGTAAACAAGTTTGTTTACAAATCCATGCACGTTTTACATAGTGACTTTCAGAATCGAAATATTCCAGAAAGTTCCTATTGAAAGCGTGGCTAAATTTAGCTGTTCTAAAAATAGCTCTTAGGCAATCAATTTCATAAACAGAATGCATGATTTGGAAGCTGGTTCCCAGGTGAAGGTCAGATGATGCAACAAAAATGGAGGCTGATTAAAATTCACAGAGAAATCGTCACTAAATGAAGCAATGTGGAAAAAAGTATTCTCGTGTTTGCAAAACTTCACTACTATCGGAATATCGGTGAAATAATACCGTTTTAAGACTCAAGTAAGGAATTTCAGCTGTTTTAGTTGCATTTTCTTGCACAAATCGGACCAATGTTTCCATCCAAGAAAATTCGGACCCTCACTGTTTCGCCCTTTTCATTATTTACATTGCCACGGAATCAATAGGTAGCCACGGTTTTATAGGAATAAGGCATATATGATCTTGCTGTGATGTCCCGAGCAAAATTTTTCGCTCTTATTGAATGTTCTAAGCAGGAATATACTATCCTGTCAAATGTCACGAGCAAGAACTATACTATCTTGTTACATGTCCCAAGCAAGAATATGCGATCCTGTCCCTGCTTATTTATATAAAGTAATCAATAAATAACAATGTTGTTTCCCTCTGTCTAATGTCAGGATGTCTTCATATAGGGCGGTAACTGTACAGCACTTATCTGAAAGATAGATCAAATATTCATTTATTAATTGAAGGTGTTTTACGACACATGGACAACTAGGTTTATTTAGTGTGCATCAACAAAAGATCGGATGAAAATCTACAGGATGGGGAGAGATGGCCTAGAGGCAAGGGGAGTGCTTCAGGATTGAGAGGTCACCGGGTTCAATCCCCATCAGTGAACCGAATGTAACATGTCATTTCATTAGCTGAGCTTCCACACTGGAATTCATGTGGAAACCAATGAAATTGCACCATTTATTTATAACATTTATGATATTTCTCCAGCCAATAATCCAACAGTTGAAAGCATGTTGTATAAAATAATAGAATGTTGGTTCCGACCATGACATACGTGAGAAATTTGGGTGATTTTGTTTATTTTCAAATTTATCAAAATTTTCAAAATGTGTATCAATAATAAATCAGCAAAAATATTGTAGATACATCAATATCGTTTCTATTGATGACGGATCTATCCAGAAGTACTTACTTTATCCCGCAAATGTTGACATTGTTGTATTGCTACCGTAAATAATATCACCGCTTCATTTAACCATTGTACAGTACATTCAACCTGAAATATGCACAAGTGAAAGATAGAAATTCAGAAAACCTGAAATCTTAAAAAAAAAAAAATTTTGAACAGAAAAAAACAAAGAAATACAAACTTTGGTGCACTGAAATGAGTGAAAGGGAGAAATTTGGAAAAAAATCTGAAATCTTAAAAAAAATTACAATTTAAAAAGGAAAAACAGAAAAACAAACTGTGGAGCACTCAAAAATATGAAGTACAGGCCTGAAAACTTTCACCAATGAATAAATGTGTGTATCACAAAATTAATAAACTAAGATATATCCAGCAGACAACTAATTTATCTGGTAAAACAGCTGAAAACCTCAAAAGGTTTCTGACACAAAAATGAATGTCTCCCTCATATGGGCTGTAATTCTGACAACAATCGTCAGGCATATAAATGTACCTCCACTTGGATTTTAACCCGGGTCGCAGGATTAGACGGCAAGTGCACAAACCAAGGTGCTACAGAGGCACATCTATATTACTTATTACTATGCACAGCTAGGCTTGGTAACAACAAGAGTTCTATAGAGGTCTTATGTTCAACACCTAAAATGTTGATGCTAGTCTGTTTCAAGCACCATTAGCACACATCCATACACCAAAACTCTGTTTCAAGTATTGGTCTATTACCATAATTCTAAGATTCTATTCTATGATTACCTTTATAATTCTATAACACAGAATCCCATTGGAAATAAGTGCTTGCACTTGTATGGCTTATCCTTAACCACTACATACATAATTCAGCACATGAAATTTAAATTAACCATAATTCAGTCAATACTATGAAGTTTTTCTTCAAATAACTTTTATTCTCTGCAGTAAATGTCTGACTTCCTGATTTTCAGATTATTCCAGAATTGTAGGCATAAGATATTTGTATGAAACTTACCTGATGTCGGATCATTTTAAAATTGTACAACAGCTGTACAGTGTACTTTTAGAGATATGCATATCGCACTTACCTGATGTCGGCCAAGTATTTCTATGTAGTTATAAGAATGAAACTTAGCTGATGTCGGCCAAGTATTTCTATGTAGTTATTGGAATGAAACTTGCCTGATGTCGACCAAGTATTTCTATGTAGTTATTGGAATGAAACTTACCTGATGTCCGCCAAGTATTTCTATGTAGTTATTGGAATGAAACTTGCCTGATGTCGACCAAGTATTTCTATGTAGTTATTGGAATGAAAGGCCAAGTATTTCTATGTAGTTATTGGAATGAAACTTACCTGATGTCGACCAAGTATTTCTATGTAGTTATTGGAACGGAACTTACCTGATGTCGGCCAAGTATTTCTATGTAGTTATTGGAATGATGTAGATTGTACACGGCAAGGATAAGCTTGGATGAATGAACATAGAAACTAACAGCTACATCATTTGGCACATTAGGCTGGAAGATTTGCTGAAACAGAATAATTGTTCATTTATTGTTGTACTATAAATAGAACATAATATGTTCCAGCATATGTACAGCAATACACCCCTCATCAAAGATGGCATCGGGGAAATAATAATTATCAATCCAGGCATCCATATTTAAAATGTAAAATGCAAAAAAAAGTAAAAATCTACTCAGTCTACCTGAACGTAAAATTCTATTTATAGGCAGTATCCATTACCACAACTGACCATTGTTGTTCAGAAAAGGTGTGAAACTCTATTGTAAAGTTATATATGATAAAATGAGAAAAGCAAATGTCTGGGGTTGATTGGTCTAGTGGATAAGATGTCTGACTGGTAAGCTGGAAGTCGTGAGTTCAACCCCCACACCAGGTAAGTTGTTTAGAATATACGTATGTTAAATAAAAATTGTAATAAATTGTAACTAGAAATTATAACATTACTAATAAAATAACCATGAACTACTCACACTATACTAACCTGAGTTACTTAATACCGCACTAACCTGAACTAACCGAGCACCGCACTAACCTGAATTACTTAACATCCCACCACACTAACCTGAACTAACTGAGCACCACACTAACAGAGCACCGCACTAACTTGAATTACTTAACATCGCACGGCACTAACCTGAACTAACAGAGCACCGCACTGACCTGAACTAACTAAGCACCACACTAACCTGTACTAACAGAGCACTGCACTAATCTAACTAACTGAGTACCACACTAACAGAGCACCACACTAACCTGACCAGAGCACCACATTAACCAGAACTAACCTGACCAGAGCACCTCACTAATCTGAACTTACCAAGCACTAGAATTAACTGAGCCACACTACTAATTGCGCACCCTACAAACCTTAAATGATTGAGCACCACATAAGCATAAACTAACTGAGCACCATTTGAAATATCTACTGTAGCAAGGAATATTCCTGCAAAGTTTTAGCAAATTTGGCCAAGTGGTTTAGGAGAAGAAGTCATTTAAAGCAATTGTTGACAGACGGCAACGGACAGAGAGTGATCATAAAAACTCACTTTGTCACCATGTGGTGAGCTAAAAACAACCTACGTAAAAATCTTTCAATATACGGGGACATCAAACAAATTAAATATTGTTTGAAAATTCCACACAAGTTTGGTAACAGTATTTTAGTCATATAGAGACTATACAGTAACACAGTCCCCTGAGGATTCAAATAGAAATAATTAGTTGAATTCCGCACTATATGCCTCAAATGTTTTGCATGATGTTTTTTCCCCCGCCATGAACGCGCTGCGTTGCCACAAGTAGTTCTTCTGCAGTGGCTTCAATTTCATCCATGTTTTGACATTTATGTACATGTAGTGTTCTGTTACTTGTTAAAAATTAAGAAAATGGGTGAAACTGCTTCATTATTTTATCTATGATGGCGGGGAAACTTTTCTTAAAAAAGTAGATGGTTGGAGTGATTTATCGACTGTGAAATTATCGACTGTGAAATTATCAGGGAAAATCCACTGTTATTCCGACGTTAACCATCGATAAACTTGAAATCATTTACAATAAATCATATTGATATTATACTACCATAGCTTTGTTGTTGATTAGTTCCTCTATTGTTTTTCTCTTCGGAAACGACAGACAGGTTCTACCAGATATGAGCAATTTCATTATTCTATCTAAAATCTGAAATGAACATAATTTTATGTAATGTATAAGGTGTTTGATGAGCTGTGGTTCTCATCCAGTGGTTACAGCACTTGATTGGTAATCCTGCAATCGGTGCTTGATTCCCAAGAACCGAGATGTATTAACGTAAATAGTCCTTTTGTATCAGACACTGGTAATATACTTAGTGTTTCCTCCCCCCATGTATGTGACATTGGGAATTTCAGCAACATTTTCAATCTTCTTGCTCTTTGTTGACAGAAAAATTGGTCAATTTATCTCAGATTTTTTACTTTACTTTGAATTCAGAAATTTTAGCTGGAAATAGGGAAAAAAGATTTTATTTTCAATTGGGAACATAATTATTCAGCTATAAAATTCAGACTTAGGCTTTATAATGCCAAATGTTCTATTGGCTCTCATCTTGTTATACATGTACCAATTTTGATATAAATGGTTATACTTGTTCAGTGGGTAACAACAAATAAACTGATAAAATTTCACAAATTTAAATCTAATTGCAAAGAAATGGCAGTGATTATAAATGTTGTCAATTTTTAGTCTAAGTTTCTGTCTTACAATGTTGGTGAATAAGGCCCAAGATTCATTTTTCTGATTACATTCCACTGTCGAAATTTCCTTCGTACGATAATATGCAACTTTTTTTTATTAACAATAAGCGTGTGCATAATGATTACACTAGTTAAAGTTATTTTACATTTCATGCTATTTGGCCCAAGCATTAAAAGATTCTCAGACCATTCCTACAATGCCCGCTCACTTTGTGAAGGAGCGGGGAGTAATAAAATAATAACAAAACACAGCAATACATACCATAAGTACTTCTTTAGCAGTTTTATATTTATGTTCACTACCTTGAGAGAAGAATATGGATAAAGCTTGAGCAAGATGGTCGGCAGCGTCACGCACCTAGAATATAACAAACATCCAACTTCATATATCCTGACGCTTTACAAACTTCGGCTTGGTACCAAATATATATGGAATATCACTACAGTGTGTTGATACGTCGGGCCGTATTACCTAGAGTTGCTTGTGTAATGCTGTATCTCACGAGACCGTTAGGTCGAGGCTGATAAAGTATAACGCAAGCAACGAGAGGTAATTTATTTTATTATATATCTGTAAAAGCGAAAAAATAGTTTCGACGCAAAAAAATGCGTTCTCTGTGTAAACATTGGCATCATCAACGTTAGCATAGTTTCGGCATATAGAAAAATCTTACATGTCAGACATGCCTGATACAGATTCCTGAAAACCAGACATGTATGATATGGAAAATGTGATCCGTCGCACTGTATTCCAGTGTGCAATTTGTTCTGTATTTTAGACAATACATGCATTGTTATTAATAACATTTAGTATTCATGTGAAGTTTCATTGAAATCCAACATAAATAAACAAAGGTTTCACTAACTTCTGAATTTGAAGTGTCATTTTGATATTTTTGCCTAAGTCTTACCATTTTATAGACAATACTCCACTGTTTTTTAAAGAGAAAATTACCCTTCAAACAAAAATCTTGAGGGTCAAAGTTTGCTTTTAAAACAAATCTAGGATAAAAAACCTACTCCTGAATAAAATGAAACCTCTTAATAAAGTAAGGTTGACATGGTGGGACTAATGGATAACACTCTTTACAATAGATCAAGTGGTCTGTGGTTGGGTTCTCAGCGCACTCAGGGCTTGACACTATTTTTGGTCACTGGTCCCCCAGCAAAGAAACGTTATATTTGTAAATAAAACAGTTACTGGTCCTTCTTGATTTTCACTGGCCTCGGACCAGGGGATCAGTTAAGTGTTGAGCCCTGGGCATTTTCACCAAATAACTTACATTTTGGTCAGAAATCAAAGCTCTTTGACATGATAGACAAATTCAGAATTTGGGATTAATAAGATATACTGACACCCCCAATATTATCAAGCCATAAAGTAGCATCAGTAAATAGATGGTAACCGACCTGTTGTAATGTCCATTGTCCGTCTTGATTGAACTTTGTTTTATAGATATGATTATCTTTCCCTGATTTATGTCGGAAACTGACATCCTGAAATAAGTCAATTAATACAAATAATTTTTTTTTGTCAAGTAATACAACCATAAATACTTTATCACACAATTATCATTAGCAATAACCTCCCTTTTAAAGGAATATGCCAATTTTCAAAAAGCCATGCAGGGTGTCATTCAAGTGCCTGTCTGCTTAAAGTACCCATGAGCATTTTTGAATTAGCAGCTGTGAGGCATTATGCCTAATTCAGAAAATAAGACATAAGTCAGTTTTGTTGGAAACTCTTATCACAACATCATAGCGAAACAATTTTTAAACATTACATGTTTCATTATTAAAACTGATAATGACCATAAATAGGCCAAAACTGATATATAACCTTATAAAAGATTGACTGTTTTTATCCTGTTTTTAAGACATTGTCAGTGGGTACCCTCCCACAATCTGTATATATAAGAATAATTGGGTGCAATAATGCTGCTCTATGCGAAACTGAATTGTCAAAGGAAGAAGAACAATTTTGAATATATTTATCAAATAACTTCTATTTTCGTTGTAAAATTACATTCTTTCTAGAGCAGCAAATTGAGATGCCCTTTTTATTCAAAACAAGTAAATACTGGTAGTAATTGCAAGCAATACGGAAGTCCCAGGTTGTCAATGTTTCTGTTACCAAGGCAATCAAAATTTGGCAGAATAAAATTAGACGTGCTTGATCTCCTTATTGGTCCCTATCTGCATACCAGTCATACAAATTTCAAGAACCGAGCTCGAAAACTGTTTGAGTTATTGTAGGATCCAGATTGTCTTGAGGATGGACCGACAAACGGATAAATGGAGGGCAAACCTTTAGTTCCCTACCGTTGAAAACAGGAAGGGACCTAACAACAATGTACTTACAGCATCACAAAGACTGTCACCAAGTAACGTAACAACACATTTGATATTTCCTGTATTACTGTAAAACAAAAAAAAACAAAACAAAATCAGAAACTTCAAACAGTAACATGACCTTCAAGTAGATAGATAGATGTTTACATTTATTTGGGTTTAACACAATTTGTCAACAATTTTTCAGTCATATAACATATATGGTGTAGGTACTGGGACCAATTCACCAAACCAGTACTTACTTTATCTTCCACAAGGAATCAGCAACTACTCCACATGTGGAGGAAAATCAACAGTTATGCAGGAATCAAATTCAGAGCACTAAGTTACCAATCCAGACTATCAAGTGCAGAGATCTATCCATCAAACTATTTGTCCTAGATTGTGTTTATAAAAGGATGGCCAAGACTTAACTAGAGCTGTTGCCATTCAGCAGACTAATATACACACTGCCGACAAAGGGCCATAACTCTGGCAAACATCATCACTGTGCAAATTATTTCCTTCACGCACACTTACATGTTGAGGTTGTTCATGTGTGAAAGTTTGAAGGACATCATTGGTTTGACAAAGGCTAAGGAAAACCCATGGAGTTGAAATCAGGGATGTGGGGCCAATTGGCACTCCCTAACATACACTTGGAGACTTTTCTAACACAACACCTCTTCAAATCGATATAGCTCCACTATTGGATAATGGATTTTGTTAAAATTTGAACTAAGAATAACTAAACACATATCGAATACTTATTGTAAATTTGATAGAAATTGATCGACAAAAAATATGAAACGTAACAAATTAAAAACATCACAGCAAAAGTAAAAATCGTATAACGTAAAATATTATAATGTGAAAAGTCACTGAGTATCACAAAATTCAGTGGCTAATACTTCATTGAAACCACATAGTTTAGAATGAAACGTTGAGGGATGGATGTTTCTCCACTTTTGCATAAGGACCTGTTCCAATTTACATGTCTGAAAAAGACACGTGCTACCTAAAAAACTAACATACGATGCTCAACTTTATAAATTAAACATACATACGTCCTTAATTAGTTACATGAATATCTTACTGAGTACAGTTATGATGCATATAATGATATGGAATTTAACTTTATATTTTATAAAGTATTAATAACATGCATAAACTTATACAGCTTAATGACTCGCCCGTGAATATTCATACGAGCCATGTTGTTTTTTAATTAATTTTATGTTTTCTTGGTGTAAGATTCCATCTAGAATGATGCAGTAGAAATAAAATTTGAATCACATCGCGTTTCTCGATTTCCTCGTGGTAAAAGGAAATCATACCTACACCACATGCTAAAGCGTCCTATTGTCACGGATGAATGATTTTATCATTCGTTTGCACAGAATGTAGTCAAATGACCATGTGTGCAATTTCAAATCAATATCTTTACTCATAACTGAGATATTCGAGTTGTAAAAGTGTTGCGTTAGAAAAGTCTCCAAGTGTACTACTTCATGTGAAACCATCATGACTACTCTACAAGTTTCGATCTTTATCAAAATAGGCTCATAAGTAGCACCTTGTGACGCTGAATACAAAATATGTAAGGACTAACTTCTCATTCTAAGCCACAGTGGTGTTAACAGAGCCGATTTAAAATCAGGAAAATCAAATGCGGTCAACCATTTTTGACAAACAAGAGGCCTTCAACCACATTGTTTCCATATTTAAAATAATAATAATCATTTTTATTAAAGAAATTCCTTCAAAACAGATAAAATTGACATTAACTTTGACAATTCTCAAGATATTTTCATCAAATAACTCAGAAATCATGGCTCTTTCAGGATATGTAAATCCGGAATTCCGGATTAATCCGGAAAATTGACACCCCTGAAGCCAGCGATACGTCAATAATCATTATACATGTATTATGAAACTATATGGTGATGGTCATGTTCAAAAGTAGTCTTACTTTGGGTTTGAGAGAAGATTTCTTTGAGGCTTCACAAGTGTTCTGTCATCTGAAACACAACAACATTAGCCATCACAGATCACATGGCTAATACTGACCCTTTTAAAATAATAGCCATGTTTTTTACTCAAAATAAATAATAGCCAAAATTGACATAAACTTTTCAACACAATGAAACGTGATGTTATTGCAAGGTGCATTATGTTTTTTATCAATCAATCATAATTACGCAGTCTTTTAATTTGGCCACAAGCCTGCAGCTTGTAAAAACCTAGATTAGACTAGTTTTTGTGCCTAAATGTTTGGACTACCTCTTCTAGGGCTAGTAATTTTTGTCATGTTGGTAGTCTCAATTGCCAGCACTTTTTGTGAAGACTGGTTTAAAGGCCATAACTTGACCAAGATGACACATTGGCGTCTTATTCTAGGGAGTCAGGGGTACATTCCCCAATTGTTGGGGTTGTTACCTTTGCATATGTGTGCCTTTTTGGCAGTTTTCAGACTAGAAATCCAGAACAAATTCAATTAAAACTCACTCTGGCGACATAATTAGTCTCGTGAGCAGCTGACTTATATTTTCACGAGTGGCATTATTACATCAGCTGCTCACTTTGTGAATTATCAGCCGATCATACACGGAAAAATACAAATATCCTCTATATACTATGTTTAGCATATATTGTAATATACCTGATTTGCATTATTCCCTTCTTATTTCAATGTGACGTCATCTAGTCAATACGCGTTATATATGACGTCACTTTGAACTAAGAAGGAAATATGCAAATGAGGTATAATGTTTGCTATTAGACCACATCAAAGACCATGGCTCTATGATATTCACAAAGAATCTTAAGTGAAAACTTGGAATTTTCCTCAAAATCTTACAATTTCTTAAGTGTATCAGCGAAACAGAAAAAATAATTAACTTTTAACATTGTTTTGAAGTGTTAGTTTTTGAAGTGCAATAATAACCAATAATATATATTACAAGCTTTTCTTGGTGTGCTGCATAAAATGTGCAGTTCAATTTATTAACTTTTAAAACTCAAACTATTTAAGTTTTCCCTCAAGATGATTTATGAATTAAGAATACCGGTCCATGCTTTATGAGGCATTTACTGATAAGCAGCTCAATGGCAACTTCCCTTCTTTTAAACAATAATTAAACACTATTATCCACTTAAATTGTTACAAAAAGCCGAACTTACCAAATCCCATTCTGTATGGAAATCTGCGACTACATTCCTGAAATATGGAAGTCATGACAATAATAATATATATAGTACTGCAAAATCACTCATTTTTGTGTGGGATTAAATTTTATTAACAATGTTTTGTTATTCTGACGCTTGTTATCCACTCAGGCCTACTGCCTTCATGGTTACTTCCTACATGTCAGATCTTCATAACATTGTATATAATCCAATATACAACAGAGTTTCTTACTTTATTTCTTAAGCAAACATTTATTAACTTTTTAATAATATAGAAACTTTGTACTTACTAGTAATGTATCATGAATCTCACCAAGATCTTTCTGAACCTGTTCATCTAATAACCATTGTAATTCTTTCTCCTGAAATAATAACCTTAAAATATATTAATACTGTAAAATCATTTAATTTCGTTGGGATGAAATTTTCGTGGTTTTGGTAAAAAAGACAATTTCGTTGGGACTTGAATTCGTGGACTTTGCATTTCAGGTAATAAAACAAGGGTCAAAATTAATTCGTTGGGATTGAAGTTCGTGGTTGAGGTTAACCACGAAATCCACGAAATTTAATCCCCCACGAAAATTAATGATTTTACAGTAACAGAAGGTGGCATAATTTGCTTTGCTCTGACCCATATTATTTCAAGTGGGTAGATCTATATATTTTTATGATGCAGAAGTTGTTAATTTGTGAGAGTAATAAAGTGACTGGGACATTTGGATGCCAATATTTTCTTCACAAGATTAAATCCAATAAATCATGATTTAATAAACAGACCTTACAATGTTATAACTTATATAAGTTAGAAATGCCACATGATATATTGTCGATTCAAAGATGTCTGTCATAACCGCCAAAATGTTCCATCTCTTAATAGCTAAATGCAGTAAGTATAACCGCTATGCTATAGGACCATTAGAGTTGTAATCATATAAGTGTATTTATGATGGTAAAATTTAATCCTGAGAAACCTGTAATAATCGACCGGGGTGAATGTTTGTTTACGCGGTTGTGACAGAGATCTTTGAATCAACTATAGCTGTTTTTATTGTGAAAACTTTGTTTTTGGTAAATTTAACCTTGAAGATGAACTTTAATGTTTATTTAACTGTCTTATTTTTTTCCTTGACAGGTATTCTTACAAACTTCACAATCATGCTTTACACTTCTGACACATGTTGACATTCTGATTAATGGTTGCAAACCAGTCTTAGTAAGAGTTTGGGCAAGGAGAAGAGGAGGTGTTTCCCATTTCTAAAAGCCTGCTAATTTATTTTTGTTTTTCATATTTATTTATTTTTTGTCCAAATCCGGTGCATAATTTGGTGGAAATCAACTTTTATCCGTAAAATCTATCAAATAACTCCAAAATCAATAACTCATTAGTTACTCATTAGTGAAGCTAAGCTGCTTTTGATGTGTGCCAGAAATAAAGTGGAAATGGTACAGGGAAGAGCAGCACGTTTTGTTACAAAAAGATTCCACAACTTCTGATGTCTAACTCTTCAAGTTCAGCTCTTCCCTCGTTGTATCCCTGTGTGGAACAACCTTCCAGCATTTATTGCTGAGGCTCATTCTTTGGCATCCTTTTAAGAATGAGCTCTCCAACCTGACCTTCTAGGGTATTTTCATGCAGATTGTCAATTTTATGACAGCTTAATGTATTAATGTAAAGGTAAAAAATGAGAACATGTGTCATAGATTGACAAGTTTCAGTGACCCTAACATCTAATCCCTTCTAACTGTTTAAATTTATTGAAAATAAATTAATGGCTGTTCCTAACTTTAACTTTATGTTATTATGCTTTGATCTATACCAAAATTCCTTCAAAATATTAAAACTTATTACTGAAAACTAGCATTTAATGATCCCCATTGAAATTATGTCTAAGAAATGAATATGCCCTGTTTCAGTGACCTTTAGCAGTATCCAAAATACAGTCTATTAATTCAAATTCTAATTTTTATTTATCTCTGCTAAAAATGCATTAAACACTGTAGAATATTTTAAAGTTGTTCCAGAGAGGAATTTTTATGTCCTGCACTCATCTGTGAAGTTTTATCAAAATCACATCATCACACAGGAAAATATACTAAAATACCAAAACACACTTTTGTTTAGATTTTTGCAGATTTTGCCCCAAAATATCAGATTTTGCACAACAGCCTGGAAAGCTTTTTTTGATATTGTAAACAATTTTTCCAATACAATTGTTAATGGTGATGTGGGTTACAGATTAAAAAAATCATTTCACTCAAGAAATTTATAAAGGTGCACCATATTATAAATGGCGTCCCTCAAGATTTTAGTGCAAAAATAAGAGAAAACATGGTCCTTCCTACAACTTTTTTTATTTCTTGTTGCACATTCATGATTTTGGTACCATATTAAAGCTAATATTCTGTTGTATGTGATAATGTAAATGCCTTGAGGTTATATTTTAACTTGCACTAGGTTTTATTTATTTTCAAATATGTCAATATTTCTTGGATGGCCCTAAATGACACCAAGCACACCATAAGGCGGGTACAAACTTTTGGGAACACCAATGTATATTGTGAATGTTGATTGTAATTTTATACGACTATTAAAGCCAATCACACAATGTTTAAGATCTGTTACTCTCACTGAAGTTGGCATATTCCATGTTATTATTCTTTCACTTCAATCATTAGCTCAGATCAGAAAATCTCATGGAAATTGAAATCTCAAGACTAACTTGCATAGTAATCGGACGTCATATTCGGATACAATCTTTTTCTCTATAAATGATTTTACTTTTTCATGAGTCAATATTTTTTAAGACAATCCAAGATCAAACATAAAATTATATATTTACCATTCATTTTCACAATTATTTTGCCCTGTCTTACTACTAATTCCATAAGAAAAAGGAATTTGGAAACTACATATTGTATAGCTTCAATGTACAATGTAGTTAAGTCTTTAGATGCATGTTGCAAATATATGGACATTGTCACATTAATCCTTGCTTCTCAACTTAAATTGAACAGTCTTCGAATTTGGCCACTAGCCTGAAGCCCGAGGCTAGTAAAAACTGGGTCAGGCTAATAATTGTCTCTAGGTGACTAGTCCGAAAGTCTAGTGAAAATTTTAAATAATTTTAATAATTTAATGGTCTGACTAGTAAATTTCTTCTTGGGCTAGTAAGTTCTGTCTTGTTGGTAGCCCGACTGGCTAGTACTTTGAAAAGTTTTTCGTGAAGACCGATTGAATGTAGTTCTGGGTACCATAACTAAATGATCTTTTTATTGACTGACGTCGATCTTTAGTTATGGAACCGTCCTCTGACCTCTTTAAAAGTCAACTGTTTAAGATAAACGCTCGGAATGCAAGTTCACTGTTCGAAATTCGCCGAAAAAATAGCACATTTGATAAAAGTAATATCAATCAAATGTTTTGTCAAAAAGTTATCAATATATCACCTACTTATAAACATCCCACACCCGATGTTTCAATTCACTTCCGTGTTTACACTAACCGAGCCGCCATTGTAAATATTTACATGTGTTGCAGGTGCGCGCATGTGTGCTTTCGAAAATACGATTTTTTATGAAACATGGCAGAAAATGTGTCTTTATTGAAACAAACCTCTAAATAGACATCTACATAATAAATAAACACGTTATTTTCAAAAACAAACTTTAAACTTAAATTCGCACTAAAAATTAATGCTATTTTCGCAGACGACAATCCATGGTAACACCGGGAAATCCTGAGATTTCCCAAAATGAATCACGTGGTTTGCTTCGGAACACTTGTTATTATCGCTTTTCAAATAATGGCAATTTGCAACAGAAACTGTGAAATCCATAGGGTTGAAACAATCGACGGAATTGATGGTATTTCTTATGATACATTTTGTTTTTTTTGGTGTACTAACGTTGGTAGAATATGGTTCAATTTATAGGAAGACGATGTTTATTTTGTTGAAAACATGCGTTTTGTCATAAAACGAACGCGACTCAATCTGAGTCGTACACCTGTTAGGGTTTAAAGAAGAAACGTCTTAGACGATGAATTGGAATAATCACTGAAATGGAATAATCATCGTCTAAGAAGCTTGGACTAGATTGAATGGAGCTTCACACACCTACTTTCTAAAATAAATCATAATTGTTGGGGTTGAGGGTGTAGGCCTAGTTGCTAAATGTTAAATTTTTAGTTTGAATACATGCTGCTCAGATTATTTTCATCTGTGCAAGTGTTAACTGTAGAATGCAACATTTTAACGGGGTTCCTATTTTACACACCTGCAACAGATCTAAACCTACTTTTGAAGGACAAGCAATTTTGAGATCCCTTTCAAGTTTGTCCAAAGACATGTATTTTAGGTATTTCATTTGTCCTTTCACAAGGTAGAAACATTATTAATGCTAAATATGTGTTTGTAATGTGTGTGTTTTTCTCTAATAAATCTTAGTTGAAGAATGTCTCAAATTTGACCATTTTACTTGCATAATCAAAAAAAATCGAAACACCAAAGGGGAACACCCCCTCCTGCACCCACCACCACAGTTGTCTTGCTGATTTTCTTGGCAGAATTTTTTTTTGACCCAGTCGGAAACCCTGAAACAGGGCCGATCATAATCACAGGCCCTCCATGCGATTTTATGGTCCGGAAAATAAATATTACTCTTACTACATACGTAAAAATCGCATCAAGGGCCTGTGATCATAATCATAATGGATATCACAACAAATTGCCAAATTATTCTCTTCACATAGTTTGACAACAAAAGGTCAGTATCAGCAGTGACATATTTTTTATCCATTGTTCATTTGCTTGAAATGAATCTTATTTAACTTATTATTTTAAGCACGGAGGTATTTAAATCCTTGTTTTAAGACAGTATTATTTTGATTTTTTATCCTGTTCTGTTACGAAACAGTTTGAGTACGAATCTAAAGTCAATCACAGTAGGCTCAATTCTAAATAAATTGCGTATATAATGATACCAATAATAAATATATTGTTAAATCTAAACAAGCTATTATTCATTTAATGCAATCAAAGCATATAAAATACCAAAAATTACCAAATTCTGTATTTCTTCGTCTGTTTCCATTACGCCGGAAGTTGCATGATTTGAAGAGAGTGTGTATTTCCCGGCCCATTGACACCTGAAGAGAGAATTCGGGAGCGATGTGACGGCCCCTAGGCTTTAAATTTTTATTTATGGACGGATTTTTAATATTTTAGTATCAAATGAAAGATGAAACTCTCTAGTTTCTAAATATATAAAATAATAGAAATTATCTACATGCAAACATTATTTATTTTAGTTTAAAATCGGAGTAATTTTCAGAAAAAAACTCTACATAATTTTATGTTCGAATTCCACGGCCCCCTACTTTTATTTTTTTATTTATTAACACATTTTTATAAAATTGGTAGCATTATAAAGTTGAAGCTCTCTTGTTTTAGAATATGTAAACATATTGAAAATCCGTTCATTAATAATGTAATTATTACTAATTGAATATTGCACAATATTTCAGCCGTGATTTTCTATTTTCGATGTGTTCGAATGTGTTCGAATTCCACGGCCCCCCACTTTTATTTTTTTATTTTCCATCAAATTCTAGATTTCTTTACATCATTATAAAGATGAGGCTCTCTAGTTTTTGGATATGTAAATATATTTAAAATGAAACCAATAATAATGAAATGGCAATGACTAGAAAAATGTGATATTTCACCGTCGGCCGTGATTTTTTTGTCACACAATTGGTGATAGTTTCCCACATACGGCATACATGTATTTATGTATTATGCACTTGCGTTAAACTATGTTTAAAATGTTAATTTTGTGTTTCAGTCATACGTAGAATTGCAAACATTAATCATTTCGTCGTTGATATAAGTAATATAAACGAAGCATTGATTATATTAATGATATAAAGGCAGAAACGAACTGATAAAGGATAGACAAAACGCAGTCCTGAACGTTTGATATCTTTTATTTACAACAATTAACTTAACATTAGAAAACAACAATAAATATATAAATAACAATGATAATAGCAATTCACGGCGATGTTCATCATAAAATATCAAATAAAAAAATCAGTCCAAAGCATATAAACAGTAAATTCGTCAGCAAAAAAATGTATGAGAAAATCCGACAGGGAAGGTAGCACTCAACACAACCAGCCGAGTACATAAATCAGAAACACCACGACATAACTACCCTGAGCAGTGCCTACAGAAACTCCCTGGGGAGACTATTTCTATTGTGTGGTGTGGCAGCCAACATCGATCTGCGGCGCCCAGGAATAGACACTGCCCTCACAGGTATCAAACAGGTACCATTTAAAACCATGGTAGAGTGGAGCATGTGGGTCTTGTTCAGAGAAATTAACCAGAGGTCCTACATCTAGGCCACCGCTCCCCACATGTACATAAGAATCGAAATGTTATAATTTCCTAATACATTACATGTATAGTAATTTTAAGTGATACCAATTTCTATCAACAAATCACGTAAGTGGGAATTTTATTATTTCCTAATACATAATAACCATCTCATTTCAAGTGTATGTTGACTAATGCAATATAATTCATGAGATATATATATTCTTTATTATCTGAGATGTGTTACCAAAGCATATACGTGTATTTACTCCATGAGTATATAGATATTTTAACAAGTTCACACAATGTTTATAATGGTATGAGAAATTATTATCTAAATATGAATATAATAAAATAAGAATGATTGTCTACGAATATATTGAATGACCCTCGTACTTACATTAATACGCATTCAGAAATAAAAACTATTATTGAAGATTTTTTACAGAGCGTACAAGCGGAAGTGAGGCTCAAATGTCGGTTAGTAAATATATATACAGCCTGGCGACTAAAAGGAAAAACTTCGGAAAGTAAAATGTGTAGTGATATTCTTCTTTTTTTTAATGAACAACTTATATGTATCAATGAGTGATTACTTTCTGCAAGGAATTACATATATATATTTCTTATATACCTCCCTGCTTTCTGGTAAAAGGTTCGCATCGTGTCGAGCGAAATAAAACTGATTACAAGATTACACAGCTGAGCGGGATATTCAAATTATTCTAGTGACTTATTTGTTGATAGGTAATATTATCAATAGCAGCAGATTAATATCTGACGAATTAAAATATCAGGTTCATGTGATAAGTCCAGCAAATGGAATGATAAATACCCGAGTATCCTTGTTACGCAATAAATACGTAAAAACGTAATCAAATTGAATAGTATTACTTAATCATACATTAAACGGTAGGCCTAGTCATACAACACGTGCTATTTAGTGTTTTTCCCCTTCTATTAAACCAGAGATTGTGACAACCATACTTAATTATACCGGTACTTACACCTTAATTGGATTACCGATGACATTTAACGACCCTATATACAACCTGAGTGGATTATCGATAACACTTATCAATTATATGGACTAATGTGATTATCGCTTTTCCAGTTAGTGATTGATGAGTTACCAAACAATATACATTGTTTGTTAATCACCAACAACAAGAACAACAACAACATTTTATTCGCTCAATTCATGCACAACATGAAAATAAGAGGACTAAATGGTCAAAAGTTATAAGAACGAAGAACGAGGCTATAACTACATTATAGTACCTATTTCATGATGTATTGCATAAGTATGTACATTAATTAGACGGAAATAAAAATAAATATATAGAGGATCTATCACGAGTTGTCAATTGATATAAATTTATATTAAACGAGTTTTGGAAATTTTATCAAGCGAGGCCTTTGCGAGCTTAATAATATTTCTTGAACGAGTTTAATATAAATTGGCAACGAGTGATAGATTCTTTATATCATATGACACTCAAAACGCATTAATTTATTGGAAAAACCCAATACCTTATACTACACGTCGTACTTATAACTTTGTATATATAGTTCATAGTATACAATCTTATTTAATCAGCAATTAATTTGAACATAACATGCTTAAATTTTTGTTCTGCCAAAACTGCTATATTACTCTTTTTTTCAAAATAATATCAAATTATACTAGAATATATTGGTACATATCATTTAGAAGGAAAATGCGCGATTGATATGTTTTTTAATTTCTTTGATATTTGCATTAATTATTTTACAGTTTTAAAAAGATAGACGCAGTCTTCTAAAACAAGCAGATTACACCTAATTAACGCCACGTCTCGATATATGATTATATATTCGTTAATTACCAGGATAAACGAAATGCAATTAATATGAACAAATGAATAGCAAGCATAAGATCTACAATCTCTTTTCAATATAACGTTTTCATATCACTGTACTAATGTTGTATTATCTACTTGTATGTAATTGTTCCTTCTCAGCTCATTATTTGATGACTGGTGATTACTGTCGTTTATAGTTATTTTTTTAAAGGTTCTTACTTCACTGTACATAGTCTCATAATTTCCACATTTCTATATATTAATAGAACAGATCATAATAAAATACCAAGCTTTCCTATACAAACCTACACCAATTGCCTATAAGAGCATATGTAACAATACGTTAGCTTTGGTGTTATCTAATCTCCGCCTCACATAGTGACAAAAAAAAAACACGGCCGTGAAATATCGCATTTTTTCTAATCACTGTCATTTCATTAATATTGGTGTCATTTTAAATATATTTACATATTCAAAAACTAGAGAGCTTCATCTTTATAATGATGTAAAGAAATCTAGAATTTAATGGAAAATAAATTAATAAAAGTGGGGGGCCGTGGAATTCGAACACATTGAAAATAGAAATTCACGGCCGAAAAATTGTGCAATATTCAATTAGTAATAATTACATTATTAATGAACGGATTTTCACTCTGTTTACATATTCTAAAACTAGAGAGTGTCACCTTAATTATGTGATCAATTTTATAAAAATGTGTTAATAAATAAAAAAATAAAAGTAGGGGGCCGTGGAATTCGAACATAAAAATATGTAGATTTTTTTTCTAAAAATTAGTCTGACTTTGAACTGATATAATTTATGTTTGCATATAGATAAATTCAATTATTGTATATATTTAGAAACAAGAGAGCTTTATCATTACTTTGATACTAAAATTGTAAACCTCTGTCCATAAATAAAAAAATAAACCATAGGGGCCGTCAACTCATTTCGTTTCTCTTATTCAGAATAGCAATGGGCCGGGGAATACACACTGTCGATTTGAATAATGCACGAATATATTATCTTGATATTACGGCCGTCTCAATAAAAAGCCAAACTATCATCAAAGACGTCCAACATGTTGGACGTCTTTGCTATCACAGGCACGGATCCAGGCAGTGGGCACGAGGGCCCGTGCCCCCCAGTTGGCTGAGATTTTTTTTTAAAAAACTTTGAATAAATAGTCAAACAGGTATTGAACAGACATCTCTAAATAATATGGGTATTTTTTCTTATGTTCTAGATGAAAAAGTATTTGTAAGATGGGCATTTTTCGTGCTCGCTTCGCTCGCAGAATATTTTTAATATACATGTATTTATTTATACGTAGCTGTTGCATCACAGAAAGCAATTACAAGATAATTTTTGTCCTAGCTCATTATATTACCTTTTGACTGTTAAATAATCATAACTAAACCATTAAGATTAACTCTCAGAATAAAGAAAAAAGGTATTTCAGGGCTCCCAGATAGGCTTAGGATGCACTAGATTCATCCATTGCTTTGAAAATTTTCCCGGGGGAGTATGCCCCCGGACCCCCCTACTTATGTTATAATATTCCAATGGCCAAAAGGATGAAAGCTGGTGTAAACAAATACTGTATGTGAACACTTACTAATATGCCCCCCGGAATCCCGTACATACCTCGTGCCCCCCCACTCAGAAATTTCTGGATCCGGGCCTGTATCATGCAACATTGATTATTCCAGATTTTTGTCTTAGTTGACACAAGAAAATATAATCAGCACGTATTATCAAAGACGTCCAACATCTTTGGTATTATAGCTGTTTTTTTACTTGGAATAGTGATCTAAATCGTTTCTGGTAAAAGTTAAATCATTGCAGTATTGTGAAAACAGCTTCCTAAATGCAACTTTAGTCGTCGTCTTCCTTAGTGTCTTCGCCTCTCTTGGAGTGGTGTCCTCGATAGGTCTCTCAGCATTGATGTCACGCAGCCAGGTATACGGTCGTAGTAACGTTAGTTATTGTGGACAAACCGTGCGCCCCTTCGTTGGACTTTCTCCACTTTATCATTACTTTCGGCATCATGAGGATCCCAGGCTGCTCAGGAGCTTTCTTTTGTGGGGACGACAAGGGCGGGGTATGTTGTTTGCCTGGCTTTCTTCGAGGTATTGTAGAGATTGCGTCGCAAGAAGCACAGGGTCTTCGATGCATTGGCTGTAATGCAACCAACATGCTTCGTCCAAGACAAGTCGTCGGTGAGCGTCACTCCCAGGTACTTCGCACGCTTGACCTTCTCAAGTACCTGACCATGTATAGTATACTGGGTGTCCTGTCTAAATGCACTGTTTGTACAGATGCTGAGTACTAGGCACTTCTGGGAGTGTAACTGCATCTTCCGCTTGCCCTCTCATTCACAGAGTCCATCCAGATCTTCTTGGAGCTTACGTTTGTCGTTTTGGGATTTGACGAGTCTGTATAATAGGCAGTCATCTGCAAACAAAGGTGATTGTGATATGTTGTACATTCTGGTAAGTCGTTTATATATATGCTAAGAAGAGTGGAGGGCCTAGGACCTTCCCCTGTGGTACACTAGAAACACGTCTGCTTAGCCGAGTGTTGGCCTTCCAGGACAGCCCGTTAGCCCGTTGAGAGCGGTAGCTCAGGAATAATTTAACCCATCTGAGGTTGTGTCCCCGCATACAATAGTGACGAAGTTTGTGGCAGAGCCGTCTGTGTGGGACCTTGTCAAATGCCTTCGAAAAATCAAGCAGGATTACATCAACCTGGTCTTTTCCCGTGCGAAGCTTGTTGGCAATTCCTGAAAGGGTCGCTACTAGCTGTGTCTCGCATGACCGCTTCTTATGGAATCTGTGTTGGTCACAGAGGATCTTGTTGTTGACTGTATGCTGCATGATGTTGCTATGCATGATGTGCTCCAGCACCTTACATGTTGTTGATGTCAGCGATACTGGTCTGTAATTAGATGCAAGGTGTTTGTCGCCCTTTTTGAAGACTGGCACAATATTTGGCTCCCTCCAATCTGACGGAACTTCTCCAGTATCAATGGAATATTGGAAGATCTTTGTCAGGATAGGTGATTTTGTAGGATGCCGTCTTTGTTGGTGAATGGTGAGACACCCTCATTTACCTGGCGTTTACTCTTGACATAGCCCCAGAAGCGCTTTGGTTTCTTCCTCAGGTCATCATTGACTATATATTCTGTACACTGTTGTATTCCGCAGGTCATCATTGACTATATATTCTGTACACTGTTGTATTCCGTAGACCAGTGCTCTTTTGGAATTCAGCTTGTAGTCGCTTGTATCTGTTCCAGTCAGCTTGTTTTTGGACCGCTTAGCTCTGAAGTGGGCTTTCTGTTTCCTCCTCATCAGACGTTCAAGTTTTGTGTCCACCCAGGGATGAGTAGATCTGGTGCTAGACATTTTGGATGGGACATGCTTATCAACAGCTGCTGAGACAGATGCTTTGAAAGAAGTCCACATGTCCTCGATGGATTCAAAGTTCTGCGCCATGAATGCCTCCCCAGCCTACCTGAGTGCTCCTTGATCCCTTCAACGTCTGCTCTCTTCCACAGGTAAATTCTGCGACGAGGTATTCTAGTGCGTTGAGGTGTGTGAGCTGTGTCGAGTAGGACAATATCATGGTCGCTTTTGCCAAGTGGTGGTAGCGGTCTGCATCTTATCTTGAAGGAAAAATGAGATCTAGGGTGTTTTGGCTCTTACTGGAAAATTTACTACTTGTTCAAGTCCGAGATCCATAGCAATCTGCAGGAAAGTATCACTTACTCTCTTGAAATACGTCAAGTTTTCTTTCTTCCCCATACCACTAACTAACAGCTAGTATGTATTATTGAAAATGCTTTTTTATGAATTTGTAATATATGTATTAAGGTAACATTAATTTCGAAACAAACCATAAATTTCCCATTTTTACTAATTAGTAATTATCGATGATATAGAACTTTACCAGTGCCATGGATATACGAAATGTCTTTTGGTACATACTACAATCTTGTGGAAAAGGTCACATCGCGACCCTGACTCATCAAGATATCGCTGGCTTCGTAAGTGCCACTTACAGCCGTATAAGACTAGTGCATATTTAATATATACATCATAAGGCGCTTCATATGAAGCTATTTTCATAAAAATCGGAACTTTTTTATGTTGACCTCAGTTGAAACTAAAGTTGAAAAAGGAAACTAAAGTTGAAAAAGTTGGTTTTACCATAAGTAAAGAGTGATTGTCAAACAGTTTTTCTTGTTTTCACAAAATTCTAAGCCAGCGATATAGCAGTGATGACCGACAGTTGTTTTTATCTTTTAACTATTTTCATATTTTTATTAACCATTCATAACTGAATGTTTTCTCTTACAGTTTTATTTTATTCGATATTACTACATTTGTATATTTCGAGGAGAAATACTCTCTGTGGGGCCCCTATGCCAGTACAGTCTATGGAAAAACTGCTGAAACCCTTCAAAATATTATGCTGCCTGTCTTACCAACAGGAGGTGAAATTATCATTGATGCGATAACTGATCACACTCATCCGTGATCCTATGACTTATAAACACCCCATCGTCGATAATTCGTAATCTTTGCAACCTGTGTAACTTTTGATGTAAATGTGGCGACTAGTTTTCTCGTCATTTGGTGAGTATATGCAAACGAAAGCAAAGTTAATCGTGATAATAAATATGTACAAGTTACAATTTTGCTTTGTGTATATGCTAAGTACTTCGAATTTTTCTACCAACATTAATAGCGTTTTTTCTCTACAACAATCGAAATCCAACGACAACATCCGGTATATACATAAAGTCGTTTAAACGATGTGGATAGACTAGCACTACATCACGCGCATGAATTAATAAGCAACGTGACATGATGTATTCTCTTTCAGCGCTTTGATTCGATAAGTCGCATATAAAAACTGTGTTCTGATGGCTATGAGTAATTTGAGAATACAATTTGTAATTTATATCAAGATATTATACATAATTATGTAGTCAGTCATCAGCTACCCGGAAGAAAGCGCAAAACGTTAATTATATATAATATTCCCCAATCGGATTGCTCCAGTTATCATCTATCAATTCGAGTTAATGTTGCGACAAGTTTTAGTATATATTTTAACTATTCTTGTCATTCATAAAAAGTTTACTTACATCTGAAAATATAATAATTATGTAAGTTGCGCGCATTAGAAAGGAGCAAATTTGGGTGTATATATTTATTTCATGGGCAATTGGATACTAGTTATGCTGCTGCGTTTTTCGATAGGATGAAACAGTAACCAATCGCTCGCGGTTATGTGTTTTGTACCGTATGGCTTGGTTGAGTTAAATTACACAGTACTGGTGAATATTATACGAGGGTCGTTCAATGTGCATTAAGACCGACTCACACTTCGAGGGGTGCCCTGCAAGACTGTAGTAACTACATATGATTAAAGAAGGACATACTACAGTCTTGCGGGCATCCCTCGACTTGCAATTTTCAAAATGTTGTGAGTTAATAAAACCTCGAGTGGCCCAATGTTGTGTAGACTGGTGCCGCGGTCCGCTTTGAACTATAACTTGCATAAAGGCCGAGGTGATCAGAATGATTCGACACAACAACTAGACTGGTCCCCGGTCTGGATATTGCAATAAATAGTATACTTACCGCATTCTGGTCACACTGAACAGGTCCAAATCTCCCGAAGTATCTCAAGTAGAAATATCATCTCAAATTGAGATTTTTCTCAAATCAAGATTCTGAAATTGAGATACATCTGAGGTTTAAGTTCTTTAAATTTTCTATAAAAGCACCCTTAGAATAGCGCTTTATGTAAAGCAATTTTGAGCCCAGTCACCCAAGGAAATTATCTAATTTAGTAAATGATTCATGGCAAACTTGAGATGAGATTTAGCTCAGATTGGAGTATTTAGGGAGATCGGGTGTTGGTCCCGCATGTTTCGCTTCCGACTCAATATGCACTTATCTTTTGGTGTAGGACACGTGGTACCAGTCTATATCACATTGGTTTTTATTAACCGAGGACAAACGGAAATGACCGAGTTTTCACGATTGTATTAAGCGGGGAAAAACGGAAATGGCCGAGCGTTCTCGATTGTACTTACCGGAAAAAACTGCAAGCAGCGTCAAAAAAGTTTTTTTTATTTCCAGTCGCATTCAAATAATCCTTTTGTGAGACTTATGACGATAAGTAGTATTGGAAAAGAAACGAGAAAAGAACTAAGTTTCTTCTCTTGCATGAAGTAACTCGTTTTTGTCTAGGTAGTAGAATAAGACAGTAGATACCTTTCATAAAATACAGAAAATTAGGATTTGAATGTGGCAACTCGGGTATTTTCTGATAAACTTGGAATTTTCATTAAACCGAGAGTAGGTATGGCTCTTCGGTGTCTACTGTCCAATTGCTTGGCTGATTATAATAAATGAGGTACCATTTTAGAGCTGAGTACGATTATCTTTCATTCCTGCACGCACGAATGCTATAAATCGCTGACTTAGAATGAGAAGGTTGTAAGTACCTAAACTGCTATTTTGAGACAATGAGAAAAAACTGCCCGAAAATTACTATTTACTGATGGTAAAATGGTCAAAGTGATAAGTTCCGGGTTTCATGAAAATAGGCTCATAAGAAACGACTTGTGACGCTGATTATTTAAAAAAACAAAGTATGTATCAGTCTTATTACTATTACATGTAGATCTTACTTAGTTACGACCTTCTCATTCTAAGCTAGCGATATACTAATTATTCCGCATAATTCTCAATCTATGAGTTTCATATACTGTAGAGCATTTTTCTGATGACCATGAAGAATGTAAAAATTCATTTTAAATTCCAGATGGTTGTACCATCTTCTAGCTATGACAGAAATAAATAGAATTTAGTGTTGAGAATCACGTGATCAAATGAATAACGTTCGTAGTCATAATAATGGCGTTTGCGTCCACTATAGATCTACAACAATCACGCCTCGAAGATTGTTGTTCATCTATACCGGTGATATTTTTCTTGATTATAACAATCGTGTATTAAATATGGTTACATTATATAACCCAATGAATATCTCATAAATAATTACCGATTTCGCTTTATCTTTAGCTGTTTTAACTGATGCTCTACCAAATTATTATTATTTGTTGAAAACTGGATCGAAAATGCATTTGGTAGAGCATCAGTTAAAAAACACATACTAGTAGCTTAGATAAAGTTTGAGATGCAAGTACATTTTGAGAACGTTTTTAACACCCTGTAGTTCTTCAACTAGATAAAGAAACGAAATCTCAGCAAAATATAGAAGTTAAAACTGCAGTCAAACCAAATGTTACATTCCAATGCGGAAGTAATGAGTGAATCAACTGTGACCTGTTAAAACAGATTGTTTACAATTTCTACCGAAGCTGCGTCATTTGATCTATATATGACTCATATATAGTAACTTTTACCAATGGCTATCAATGTACACGTACACGTTACACATGAAAAGCGATTATATAATAAGCCAGTACTCAGTGAGCATGCGAAATCAGTGATCTAGTGACAACCATCCTATTCAATTCGTATTTTAAATTATCCGAAGTATCTTTGTGATAATTACTACAGTAGACGAATCATGCAGAAAAGTGTAAGTTATTAACTTATTTACTGACTTTCGGTATATACAAAAATGTAGTTATATACATTATCAGCCTGTATGTAATCATTGTTTGGCTAACCTTCGTTTGTATTTATTTATTTAGGTTGATAGTGAGACAAGTTATTCAATCTTAGAATAATCATGCAATCTTGAAACCCCATCCCCGATGTATCCATCGCCACGAGGGTATGACAGAAGATAATTAAGCCAGTTTTGCTGAGCATCATGCAATATTCTGTCTGGTACCATTTCAATTTTGTCATTGTTATGACGCGGCCTGTTATCGAACCGGGACCTCCTGCACTCCAAACGGACACTCAATCACTTGGCTATCGAGGAGGCTAATTCTATCATATTCTTGAATACATTTAAGGTTGTTTTCTCTGTCCGTTCTTTGGTATATCAATTGGTTAAGTGGTCACAGTGCAGGATGTCCAAAAAGAAAGTATACAGTTTCAGTGCATTTTAATAAAATCTTAACGTTTTGCTATCGCAAAGAAATTCAGCACATAGTTAGTCAAAAGACGAATTTTTTATCTGGCATCAGTAACTTGGATATTCTGTCAAAAAATGTAAATTTTCTAAAATTACCGTACTCTGTCCGTACCGTCATTTTGACGTTATTTACGACGTTTTCACAATTTCTGTATTTCTGGTGTTTCCTGTCTTGCATGCATTCTTGGAAAATTTGCATTGTATTTCACAAATGTCTAAACTGATATTATATATATGATGTGTCTCATGAGCATGGGCATGTTTGTTGGCTTTTAATAGGATATTCGCCTGCGATTTCGACAACAAAATAGAAAGAAGTAAACCCATTGTGTTACTTGCCTTTGTTAAGCAAGTTCTTTCGGAACTCCGCAGCGAATCCTTGGTTTTGAATGTTGTATGGTTCATGCAAATGGAGCTAGAGTCACACATGACAATGCACGGTGTTGGGTGAATTACAAGAAACATTTGGTGTCAAAATGATTTTTAGCAAATTCCTAGATGCAGCGTGGAATGGCCCGCCCACAACCCGTGTCTTAATTCATGTGGATATTTTTCTTTTGGGTTATCCGATATCGCTTATGTACAATCAAATAGGAATATACACACGTTTTCTTCTGATCAACATCAAAATGAAATTTAAGAAAACCAGTTTGTAGAAATTTGTGTAAATGTAACCAACACTTTAAAGAATGGGTGCAAACCGGGAAACATGCAACAGACAGAAATTGTGAAAACGTCGTAAGTTACGTCAAAATGACGTCAAAGTCAAAATAAGGTATTTTTTTGGAAATTGACATGTTTTAAAAATTATTCGAGTTACAATTTTCAAACTTGTACCAGAAAAAACTTACATCTTTTTTCACATCATGTGCACAATTTTTTTGCGATAGCAGAACATTTACTTTCTTTTTGGACACCTTGTAGAACGTCGAATAGTCGATCTTGGTTCAATTTCCAGGCTATATAGCTTACGTTCGAGTTACAACCATGGTTATAATTCCTAAGTCAGATATCTTATGTTCGAGCGACAACCGTCATGGTTGTAATTCCCAAGTTAGATAGCTTATGTTCGAGCGACAACCATAGTTATAATTCCCAAGTTAGATAGCTTATGTTCGAGCGACAACCGTCATGGTTATAATTCCCAAATTAGATAGCTTATGTTCGAGCGACAACCATGGTTATAATTCCCAAGTTAGATAGCTTATGTTCGAGCGACAACCATACTTATAATTCCCAAGTTAGATAGCTTATGTTCGAGCGACAACCGTCATGGTTATAATTCCCAAGTTAGATAGCTTATGTTCGAGCGACAACCATAGTTATAATTCCCAAGTTAGATAGCTTATGTTCGAGCGACAACCGTCATGGTAATAATTCCCAAGTTAGATAGATTATGTTCGAGCGACAACCATAGTTATAATTCCCAAGTTAGATAGCTTATGTTCGAGCGACAACCGTCATGGTTATAATTCCCAGGTTAGATAGATTATGTTCGAGCGACAACCATGGTTATAATTCCCAGGTTAGATAGCTTATGTTCGAGCGACAACCGTCATGATTATAATTCCCAGGTTAGATAGATTATGTTCGAGCGACAACCATGGTTATAATTCCCAGGTTAGATAGCTTATGTTCGAGCGACAACCGTCATGGTTATAATTCCCAGGTTAGATAGCTTATGTTCGAGCGACAACCATGGTTATAATTCCTAAGTTATATAGCTTATGTTCGAGCGACAACCATGGTTATAATTCCCAGGTTAGATAGCTTATGTTCGAGCGACAACCGTCATGGTTATAATTCCCAGGTTAGATAGCTTATGTTCGAGCGACAACCGTCATGGTTATAATTCCCAGGTTAGATAGCTTATGTTCGAGCGACAACCATGGTTATAATTCCCAAGTTAGATAGCGTATGTTCGAGCGACAACCGTCATGGTTATAATTCCCAGGTTAGATAGCTTATGTTCGAGCGACAACCATGGTTATAATTCCCCGGTTAGATAGCGTATGTTCGAGCGACAACTGTCATGGTTATAATTCCCCGGTTAGATAGCTTATGTTCGAGCGACAACCGTCATGGTTATAATTCCCAAATTAGATAGCTTATGTTCGAGCGACAACCGTCATGGTTATAATTCCCAGGTTAGATAGCTTATGTTCGAGTGACAACCATGGGCACTGTTTTATCAAAGCATTTACGTTAGCGTAATTCTAAGTTTTCCTAAAATATTGCGTACGTCGATAATATTTGCGTAAATGCGTTTTACAAAGATATTTTAGTTCACTTTCTGTCGTAAGTTGTGGCTTATTTCTACGCCAAGGCTGGGTAACCCTAAATGGCAAATATGAGCGTAAGTGAATAGTTTTTAACACGCACTGTTGATTTTTGACCGTCGCATGTTATTTTAGACCGTCGTTTGTTGTTTTAGACCGTCACTTGTTGTTTTTGACCGTGATTAATCATCAAATCTTAACGACCGTTTATGTATATTTATTCATTCTGGTACCCGTTATATTGGTTATATTGGTTATATTGGTTATATTGGTTATATTGTGTCCCGACTTACACAAAGGGGGTGATCACGTGGTGGTTGCATTTCGGTTTTTCTAATGGCGGCGCCCATGTCAAACAGGTAATTTGCTGTTTTCTGTCTTTTTTCTTCGATATGTTAACATATTATACTGACCATGTTCTGGCCAACAACGTCCGGTTTCCATTGATATCTTGCTTTTGGCTGTAGGTGCCGTAGTTTTTGTGATTACCCTGTGCACAATTTCGAATCGACGACTTTCTGTTATGAAAACCGCGATTGCATTGGGTCTTAACGCAAAAAGTCACGTTTTTTGTCAAATACTGGATTTTTCCAGATTATTATCGATAGTATATGTTCTCATTGCACAACATAGTATATGTGTCCTATCTGTTCAGCATTAAGAGGCATTTTAACGATTTTTTTCGAATTAATGAATAATGATTGCATTGGGAAACAAATTTTTCATGGTTGCATTGAGTACCAAGCAGTACAACATAATCGAGAAGTTATACATGCGCTGTTTACTGTTGGCATTTAAAATATTTAACGATAAAAATATAATTTATAATACTTACATTGAAGTGCTATGTCAAAATAATATATCATATACATGTAGTCGGTATTTTCCATTCTGTAGCACGCATTCAGAGTGTCGTATTAATTATTCATATTATCTTATTTCCAGTTTCTAAAGACATGTCAAGAAAGAAAAGTAACCTTCGACCATATATTTGACACAGTAGCGAGCTAGGTAGACGGCACTCAAACAAGAACACCAATCAAACACAAGATCGGGAAAACGAAAGCTAGAAAAAACATTGTTTAGTCACCATTCAAAGCAGCACATCTTTATCTGAAGTCGCCTTCTGATAAAGGTCTAAATCTCTTAGAACCTTATTTTGTTCCAACAAAGAGTTCACCAAATAAAAGTGAATATAATGTCTCTGGGGAAGTCAGCAATTAATCCGGGAACTATAATGTGAAACTACTGGCAGTAGACGAACGTATATGTGAGTTGACAACGACGATCAGACTGTTGAACCGGTATATTAAAGCAGGAACAATGTAATTATAATCTTTAGGATTTAGATAGTTCCTGATTAAAGTCACTATTTTAATAAGCTATAACTCGGCAACAGGCACAACGGCAAACCTCGCTCTTTCACAATGATGAGACTGGATATATAATTTCATGCAACACCTGTAGTTTCGAATTAAATTCAAGAACAGCATTCAGGGCGATAAAAGGAACGCATTGTATAGATGTGGCAAAAGCTGTCATCGTGTAAACTACTAGTGTACCGTATAGACATAAACGTGAAACTAAGCATGTACGAGTAAACTTTTCATAGATTGTTAGTTTGATCACGTTCTTTGATATTGTTTTAATATTGCATAATCTGTGATTTCTTTTTAGCTCACTTGAGCACAAAAATAAATCCTCTTCGCCGAAAATTTGTTGTATGTGTTAAGTAACGTATGAATTATTATCAATGCGTATGTCTTTTGCCCACTTTTCACATTTAGCTACTGTGAACGACATAGGGTCATATCAACACTTAATAATTAATAACAGGGTCCCTGGAATAGCGCACGAGGAAACGTTTAATACTGAAAACCACTTGAATTGCATTTGGATTTCTTCATTTTGGTTCACCAAAATATTTGATCTAAATTACTAGTCATCAGTGTGGACATACAAGATCTATGTGGTATGTGACGAAGATGCACCAGTATATATAAAGGGAAATTAGACAGACGACTCTTCCCAACAGTCGGGAATTTGACAACCTTATCTACTCCAAGTCCCTGGGAAAAGACTTCGGTCCGGTTTCAAGACTCGGGAATTACTACATGATTACGTGTCCCATCCCTGGGGATTTAGACAGTATGTGCGTATTTAGACATGGTGTTGCTCATTCTAGACTTGAGTGTCGAGAAAGTCTCGTTAAAATCGGTAAAAGAATCAAATACTTACGGTTGTGGGCACACATTTACTTATAAATGTGTTTTAAAGTCAAACATTCATGATGTCTCATACCACATGTTTTGTCTCACTGTAACATCAATCCAATTTTGTATGCCTTTACGTTAACATAGGCACGACATGATCTAAGTATAGTGAGACCTTGGACCTTGTGTATTTGTACAATGTGATTTCCTTTTACATAAATAAAGTTGTTTCTGTAATTTATTGAATGTAAAATCATACATATGGTTCACATTATTTGTTTTCAGTTTTTATTAACACAAGTAGTGTTTCTAATCATATTTTCAAAACAAATCCATTTACCAATTTTTCATAAACAATGAAAATATGTATTTAAAAAGGGTGTCCTTTTATTTATTGATCAAATAGCTCAACACATGTATGTATATCAGGAACGACAAAGTTTATTACAGATAACTCGGAGCTGAAATGCCCCCTATCGGCCATTTGCAGACACTTTCTCAGTGGATACAAGTTACGAGACGTTGCCCAAATATCCTCCAATCCAGTTTCCAAAACCACTTCTTCTTCTCCGTGTACCTCAAGTTTTGTTGTAGATGAAAAGTAAAACAAGTTTTCCGTCCGAAGAAGAAAAGCTATATTATGGAGTGGAAACTGCTTGCTGGCGACGAGTTCAATACCCTAACTATAGTTGTACAAATAAATCTATTTTGCCAATCTCATTTAGACTTCGGGGCATGAACTTATAATCTTGGCTGTACTTGGATTTTCTTCCATTTGGTTATAGTACCGATACTTTAACGTCACATTATTGCTCCCACAACTTTTTCTCCGATCATTCGTTACATACAATGAAATATGGAACCATTGGGCTGTTTCTTAACAAATGATTAATACTCGACGACGTAATGTTAACTACTTAATTATGTCCAAATAGTAGACCATGTATCGTATTTAGCAAATTGTGTGGGTTGTTCCTCTTAGACTTTAAATCATGCACCATCGGGATGTTTTATTCCATTTTCTTCCATCTTATGATGTTTTCCATAATTGGGAATCATCTAAAGTGCCCAAATTGCTAAATTCTGCAGAAAAGTTACCAAGTTATAGCTAATTAAAATCGTGACTTTAATATACCGGTTCAACAGTCTGATCGTCGTTGTCATCATTGCACAATGGTTCAAACCCCAACTCACATATACGTTCGTCTACTGCCAGTCGTTTACACATTATAGTTCCCGGATTAATTGCTGACTTCCTCAGAGACATTGTATTCACTTTTATTTGGTGAACTCTTTGTTGGAACAAAATAAGGTTCTAAGCGATTTAGACCTTTATCAGAAGGCGACTTTAGATAAAGATGTGCTGCTTTGAATGGTGACTAAACAGTGTTTTTTCTAGCTTTCGTTTTCCCGATCTTGTGTTTGATTGGTGTTCTTGTTTGAGTGCCGTCTACCTAGCTCGCTACTGTGTCAAATATATGGTCGAAGGTTACTTTTCTTTCTTGACATGTCTTTAGAAACTGGAAATAAGATAATATGAATAATTAATACGACACTATGAATGCGTGCTACAGGAATGCCTTATAAATTGTATGGAAAATACCGACTACATGTATATGATATATTATTTTGACATAGCACTTCAATGTAAGTATTATAAATTATATTTTTATCGTTAAATATTTTAAATGCCAACAGTAAACAGCGCATGTATAACTTCTCGATTATGTTGTACTGCTTGGTACTCATTGCAACCATGAAAAATATGTTACCCAATGCAATCATTATTCATTAATTCGAATAAAATCGTTAAAATGCCTCTTAATGCTGAACAGATAGGACACATATACCATGTTGTGCAATGAGAACATATACTATCGATAATTATCTGGAAAAATCCAGTATTTGACAAAAAACGTGACTTTTTTGCGTTAAGACCCAATGCAATCGCGGTTTTCATAACAGAAAGTCGTCGATTCGAAATTGTGCACAGGGTAATCACAAAAACTACGGCACCTACAGCCAAAAGCAAGATATCAATGGAAACCGGACGTTGTTGGCCAGAACATGGTCAGTATAATATGTTAACATATCGAAGAAAAAAGACAGAAAACAGCAAATTACCTGTTTGACATGGGCGCCGCCATTAGAAAAATCGAAATGCAACCACCACGTGATCACCCCCTCTGTTACATTCGATCGACAATATTTTTGCGTAAATGTATGCGAGTACTTGCGATCGTTTAATAAAAATCACTTACGCATTTGCGTAAGGTAGATATCTATGCTTAAATTTACGCGACATTTACGCATTGTTAGTTCTTTACATATATCTGGAATTCTATGCTTCGAAAGTTCTTTACAAAAATCTGGAATTATATGCTTCGGCAGTTCTTTACAAAGATATATAACTCTATGTTGCGGTAGTTCTTTGCAAAGATCTGGGACTCTATACGTCGGTAGTACTTTGCAAAGATCTATAACTCTATGCGTCGGTAGTTCTTTACAAAGATCTATAACTCTATGTTTCGGTAGTTCTTTACAAAGATCTATAACTCTATGCTTCGGTAGTTCTTTGCAAAGAACTATAATTCTTTGCTTCGGCAGTTCTTTACAAAGATCTTGAACCCTGTGCTTTGGTAGTTCCTTACAAAGATCTATAACTCTATGCTCCAGCAGTTATTTACACAGATCTATAACTCTATGTTTCGGTAGTTCTTTACAAAGATCTGGAACTGTATTCTTCGGGGTTTCATTTCGAAGATAATCTATGACCCGGAAACTTCTAAGAAGCCTAACGTAGTTCCAAACAGTCTCACGGCTAACAATCTAGACCAGATAGTTTTTTTCAGGTACATCTATGTTTGGTTGCCTTGGTTACGTTGTCTGAATTAGTGTCCCTTGTGGAACCTTTGAGCGAGAAATGCTGTCCCCGTAGTGAAGGAAATTTCAAAAACCGCCGTGAGAACCCGTACCCAATAAATGTGCCTGTGTACAGAAGCACTGGAATAACCTTTTGCAGCGAAAATCAGAGATGTCACGAGATCACGTAAGTGATAAAAACACTACAAACTTACCATGTAATGCATTTCAAAACACTGTAAATGTTTTCAAAACACTGCAAAGAACTACAAAAAGTTAAGTTACCAGTTTTCTAGGGATCTTTTAAGCCTTTAACATGCTTTAAGCCGCTCAAACACTCTTTGACATTTGACCCCCCCCCTGTTGCTTGGTGGGTGGCTGGGTGGCTGGGCTGGGCTGGGCTGGCTGGGCTGGCTGGGCTGGGCTGGGCCTGGCTGGCTGGCTGGCTGGCTGGCTGGCTGGATGGCTAGGTGGATGGCTAGGTGGATGGCTAGGTGGATGGGCTGGCTGGCGAAGTTTTGTTTTTGTTTTAGTCCTAATCAATGAAACAGTTTCCTGTGATACCTGCATCCTAATTATGAAATAAAGTACGAAGCATGTTTTCCAGTATATATATCATCATTTTATTTCCTTATATTTCGCTGCTTTTTACTATACAGATCATGCCAGATTAGCTCATCTTATGGTGCTTTGTTTTCTAAATCATCACCAGAATACTTGAACCCACCAACATGTCAGGTACAACCCTCGGATATCTATGATAGAAAGAAACGTGAGACAAACAGCTGCGATCCCGGTGATGGCGACGTGTGTTGTGAAACGTGAGTTCATTGTACGGACAGTTCCATATTATATCGTACATTTTATCATTTGAACAACATTGGTCCAATGCGGACAGTGTGGACTGGTACCACGTTTCCTATTGCAGATTGAGCCGGAAATGAGACATGCGGGACCAGTTCCAGCCTAGGGCTGTCTAGACTGGTGCCGTGGTCCGCTTTGAACTATCGTTATCAAAGTGATATTTTGAGAATATTCAGACCGGGGACCAGTCTAAGAGCTGTCCTGGAGCATTCTGATCACCTCGGTCTTTATGCATTGCAATATTCACCGGAGACAAACGGAAATGACGTAGTGATTCCCGGGTCTAAGAACCGACCATAGTCTATTTCCCAGAACTAGGAGTCTATCAGGTTATCAAATTGCCACCGGTGAGGAAGATTCGTCTGTCTGCTAATTCCCCCTATATCACATTCGAACCCCCCATGACAGGCGTAATGTTGACTGATGCATTATGGTTTGTCTAAACTAAAATTCTTATTAGCTGCAGTATTAAATCTGTAAAGAAGACGAAAGGGACAGACAATATGACACAATGCTTGATAGAGTCATCTACTCCTATGTAGAGGTTGTGGTTCATTAGTGTGTATATGTATGTGAAGTATCATAACACACGTATTCTGAGTGTTAACCTGTTACTTAGAAGGGGTTTAGTAAGGGCTCTTCAGCACAGAATTGACAAAGTATTAAAGCAATATTGAAACTGGCACCACATTAACCTCAACATTTCTTTCTCTATACATGCATAGCTAATTTAAAAGCTATATGTATGATAATATTTCTACATAGATTATTTACGTTATTAAGCACATGAAAAAGCATATTTGCATACATTTTTTACCAAGCATAAACCCAAATTACCTAGTTATTGACTACTGTAGTGCTAAAGTTATGACTGTGGTCTAAATTATTGGGGTTGGGAGGGGGGGGGAGCAAGGAAATGAGTAATGTTCGTGTTATTTTCCATTTTTCAGGGAAATATATCCAACACAGTATAATGGATGGAATCAAACCGTCGATGGCGATGATGTATATGTTCTGTGCTTACCAGGTTCTGGTTCTCTATGCGACCAGTTTCAGTTTATCTCCGAAGGAAGATGCAAGTATGTCAACTATGCACCAGTCAGTTGCACACACAGCCCCACCACCTGGGATGGGCGGTAGACGGCCGGGGGAAATGTCGTGTTTTTACCTTTCAGATTCCCCCGCACCGCCGGGAAAATGTCGGCTTTTTTTCTCCGAACGAATACCCCGGGAAAAGTTTTTAGTTGTCATAGGACGGTAAAATACTGGAGATTTTACCATCAGCTGTCACCGGCAGAGTAGTGGAGGGCAGGGTTTTACAAACCAAAAGTAAAAATCCCGGCCTATCCCTGGGGTTGGGGCGTGGACGCAACTGACTTGTGCATCATATGTTAGACATCTAACTAGTAATCATTTAAGTCATATATCGCTGGCTTAGAATGAGAAGGTCGCATCTATTACTTACGACGTCATATAAGAATGATACATATTTGAAATCTGCATTATACTTGTCGATTTTACCACTGCATCACTCTATTCGTACCCTATCTGGTCTGCATAGTGCGCAAATGATAAGGTGGTATTTATAAAATAATACAAAAAAATGTACAAACATTGGCTTGATTGGTCTACTGTTGCAAAATTGACATTACGCCAGAGAAGAGATCGCTCCTACTAGTTGTTTGTCGAAGGTTGTTTGTCGAAGGTTTTAAAGTTGATCCGTCGTGATTTATTTAATTAAAGGGTTTTGGTTGACAATTGGAGTAATATCAATTGGTTTCACACGATAATAGTGGTTTCTACCCTAACTGGACTGTATAGTCACAGGTGGCAGTATATTGTAGCGTTGTATTCTTGTATCGATATTTTACGTGACGAAAACTTAAATAATCAAAGTACTAAAAGTACTGATGGAAGGCGATACTCCAGTGCATGACCTGGTGGGGATGTGTAGGGGTGACAGTCTGTCTATTTCTGCCTTTTAGCTGTTCCATGATGCATTTGGGTCAGTTTTGGCCGAGTTAGCATAATTGTCACCACACACCTTCATATCACTTTTGAAACCAGCCCAATCAGCCTTGTTCATGGATATCACCCCAAATCAGTCCTTAAAATCGAGTTTTGACACATAAATCAGTTTTCGCTTATTTGATTAGTTCATAAATGACAAATGAATCTTAACATGAATCTAATCTGGTTTCATGAATCTAACATTCAAATGGGAACATTAAGGTGTGGAGGTGTTATGCATAATGATAAATTTTAATAAGTCATATTTTTTCAAGTCCGAAAATCGTATATACTCGTAGACGTTATTTAGTAGAAATAAATGCATCATGAATGTAACAAAGGGAGACTATCGGTATATGCCAAAAGAGTTGTTTCCCTTTTTAAAGTCTGCTGATAATTTAAACATTTACACTCGTTACAACGTCCTTTAATCACCATAACAAACACGTCAATTCATTAAAATTACATATAAACCATCAATACATCACCCATATATTCAATACTAAGTTAGATTTATGAAACCAGATTCAACATACTAACTCCAACGTAAATTTTAAACGCAGTTTAAGTTGGTTTATTTTTCTTCGTACGGAGACTAAATGCCGTTACAAAATCAATACGTGGTAAATAGTCCTAGCGAAAATAGACTCCGCCTTCAAAAGAAAGGAATTTACCTGAACTGAACTATAGTATTGGGGGCGGAGCTTATTAACAGGATTGATTATACACGCATTGCAAACATTGTGATTAATTGATTCCAAGGTTAATTGGTGCGTGCGTGAAAACGTAAACAAACAAACTATGCTACTCAAATGCGTTGCACAACGAGTCCGTTGGAATGATTCGTAAAATCAAAATTACCTTTAAAAAGCCGTATACTTAAGTGATTTTTACTCAGTAACTCTTCTCAAACAAAACGGAGTTACTTCCCTTGTGATTCATACGCTTCGTCCTGAATTGTGACCGCTCAAAATGTACCGCAGACTCGAAGCGTTTTCAAACTGTTTTCGTAAAGAGTACGCTTGTAAATATACGTATGTATTTTATCAAATATTTGAATTACTGAAATATATAATATTTTGGACATTTCATGTTCCGAGTTGCGCGAATATCGTCGAACTATGTTCGATAGGTGTAAGGATGTGAATATGTGTGTTTAGGTCCACGCCACTTCCGGGGAAGTGCTGACAATAGAAGACGATTCCGGGAAGTTATGACTATAGAAGATCGTCTTCCAAGTAGTGTTTTAAAGCTGTTTTCGTAAAGGGTACGCTTGTAAATATACTTACGTATTTTATCAAATATTTAAATTACTGAAATATATAATATTTTGGACATTTCACGTCCCGAGTTGCGCGAATATCGTCGAACTATTTTCGACAGGTGTAAGGATGTGTATATGTGTGTTTAGGTCCACGCCACTTCCGGTGAAGTGCTGACTATAGAAGACGATTCAATGAATCGCCTTCCAAATAACGTCGAGCTATTTTCGACAGGTGTAAGGATGTGTATATGTGTGTTTAGGTCCACGCCACTTCCGGGGAAGTGCTGACTATAGAAGACGATTCAATGAATCGCCTTCCAAAAACAGGCACCAGCATTATATATGTTTGATTTGAAAAAATAACATAACAACTGATATGCTATGGCTACGGTCTTTGTATGTTCAAGCGTTGAAAACTTTGATGACTACGAGAGGTGCCCCACTTATATTTGAACAGTGCTGAATGTCCGATATCTTCCATCTAACCCGATATAAATGAAATATCTCTTTTGAACAGTGAGAAGTAATGTTTCAGGCATCATATACAATAACTGTTTTGGATATTTGCAATATGGTTCCAACTGAAAATGCCAATTCTGTAGAGGATGTTGCTTTAGGCTTTTTGAAGGCCAAACACTCCAAACAAATCGCCAAAAAGAAGTTGAAGAAACATTGGTGTATCGTTTTTGTGAAGATAAACAGTGGTACTCGTCACTCGATTGGGTGGTTTTTGTCATGTTGCGTCAATAAATAAAATAACACAAAATATTTAAAAAATGCCAAAAAGGGACTATTTGTTCGATTTGTGTACTCATTGGGTGTATGATGACTTGGACCAACCAAATAACTAAAATGTGGTTTTCAAGGAAGTTATGAGTATCCATTGTAACAACCAAAACAGAAAATTCGCAAATATTACATGCCAAACTCCAAAAATATCGGTGTTCACACTCGCAAAAACAAGACAAAAATTAAAGGGAGACAATCGTCTTTTACCACCATATATACTACAACGGAACGGTTATATTGTCACCTCTGATAAGACAATTCATTACCATTGAAATATTTACGGTACACGACCAGACGGCTATATGAGAAATATCTACGACCCTACCAAGAAGTTGGCATTCGTTAAGCTACATGGGCTAGCAGCCTGTTTCATTAAATGGACTGTTGTTTGTTATAACTAATCAAAAAGAACTCATATTTATTCTACATATGGACAAATCAGCACACAATAGTATACCATTTATGTTCAAAAACGTTTTGGACAAAATGTATCCCATATGGCTTTCCTGGCGACAATTTCCTAATCATGGTATTTTTGGCAGGGCCCAGCACCATACAACAACACAATCACACCATTCTGTACATTAAGAACACGTATTTCATATTTGTTGTACAAGAATAGTAAAGGCCAAAGTCAAACAACGCTGTATCCAAAGAATTGGAATCTTAAGGATAACGCAATATTGATTACACCCAAAACATGTTTACATAAGTTGGATTTTTTTCAGTCATAAAAAGTATCAAAAAGATGCCTGTTCAAAATGTGAATTTATGGTTCTAACTTACAATCACAAAAACAATGGGTGTATATGTTAATTGACACACTGGTGTATACGATTGAATAAAGACTTCTTCGAATATACGATGTCATGTTGAAAATATGGGATGTTTAACACTGTTCAAATATAAGTGGGGCACCTTTCGTATTTGGGAACAAAAATGTGATTTCTATATTGGATAGGATAATAATAATTATTATAGCATTAGTTACATCGAGTCAAGAGTATGCAGTTATATCGTGCTAGCTGTAGTTATTACTTAATTGTATGGTTTTGAAATATATGCGCATGTTTTCTAGTCTCTAGACACTGCCTCTAGTCATAATTAGCATAATTAGACACACTGAATAGGAATAATTTATTGTGTGGAAAATAATGTCACTCATGCAGCCATGCTACTTTTGCATATGAGGGTTTATTATCTCCCTTAGATCACCCGTTTGCACTTAAATTGTCTTATTATCATGTTTCAATATTTAGAAAGAATATCAAATGTATTATTGGACATTTAAACAAATAACAATGTATATAAACATATTTCCTTACCATAAACAATTGCAATTATTCTGTTCGTATTACATTTATCTCATTTAGATCAGATTACCTCCCTTTTGACCTATTTTTATGAATACAGATGACAAAATTATACTTATCAAATACTACTAATGAGTGATTAGGTCAAATTATGAATTAGATATACGATATTTTAATATTGAAACTATTGGAGACCAATAATGGTTAAACATATTTTGAAAACCATTATTGGGGGCCATCTTGGACGCCATCTTGTTTCTAGGGAGTTCCCCAAAGATACAAAATACGTATCAATCGGATTTAGGATCTCAAAGGTGTCCTCTATAAGAATCAGCAAAAACATTTTCAATGCCAGATTTTGCAAAGTTCGGTTGATATTTCAAGTTTCGCTGCCGGATTAGTATCAATGTTTGGTCCGCAAACGATTAAACAAAATAAAATAAAATAAAATATAAAAAAATCCGTCAATGAGCTAATATACTATCAAGGTATAAAGCGTACTATATGTCTATATGCCAAAGATTGTGGATCTTCGCATCTCGTTGTTTCAGCATAAAATACGGGCGCTGAAGGAAAATCGCCACACAAGTCATTCAAATAAACTATAAGATATTTTAAAATTTAATAAATATATTACCGAAAATCTGGTTCAATTGTATCTTATAACTGCGAAACGTCAAAACAGTGTTCCTTTCGTTATTTAACTTCGCTCGAGGTCATTTTATTTACGCGCTGGCTACCCGCTCCACTCACAGTATCGTAATTATTGTTAGGAATCAAGCGTATTTTTAGATGCGATGTTCCACAATCTTTGGACATATACATAAAGTACGCTTTATACCTTGATAGTGTATTAGCTCAGTGACGGATTTTCCCCCATTTTTTATATTTTATTTTCCAAACACTGATACTGCCACCTGTGTGTAAAGTGTGTCCAGGATAAGGTGATATTTATAAAAGAAATACACACATTGGTTGGATTGGTCTATTGTTGCAAAATTGGTTGCTTAAATAAACATATATGGTCAAGTTTATATTAAAATAACACTGATAATCGTACACGATTGCTTTTTCCACCTATATTGCATATTCCAAAATTTCCCGCGTTTCACGTTATCCTGGGCGCACTATACAGAGGGTGATTATCTGAATACTACATATAACCCCGAGATAGCAAAAATGTTTAACTAAGACAAGAGTACTGTTGTATTGCACTGAACACAGGTTTCTTGTAATAGTTGTTAAATACGTACACATGAATTTGCAATCAGTTAAAAGTACTAGTTGTATAGCTATGGCATTAAATGCATTTTATTTCATTTTTTCTTTTTACAGACCAAACAGTTTTTGTTCAGCCACCGGCCAGCCTTGTATCCAGGAATATACAGTACACACTCTTCTAGCGTACAAACCCGGTGCACCATTTCCCTACTTGAGCTTCGAGCGAATACCGATACCCTCTTACTGTTCATGCAAAAACATCGGAGGCTGAAGACGATGGCGGGGTTGATGCTGCAGATCAGGGGCTGTATTCACAAAGAATCTTAATTAAGTGAAAACTTAGAATGTTCTAAAAATCTAAATGCGGTTATAAAACTGAAGAAAATAATCAACTATTAATGCTTAATAAGAATAAGCCTGTAACAATCGATCTATGAAGATCTATGAAGATCTATGGAGTTCTATACTAACACACGAGGCCTATATTTAATAACATATTTCCCAACCTTGGTTTGCAATCTAAAATAAATAAGAGCTTATTATATGAGAATTTCAATATTTGAGTCTTGAGTGTTAAGTGTAAGTATTGGTTATATTCCCGGGCCCTGCACTCAGTCACTTCTAATTGGTCAACTTAAAAAAAACCTATTAGACAATTTTTACTACTTGACTGACCATTCATATATGGGGCCTTATTCACTAACGTTGTAAGTCTATTGCCAAATGTTCTATTCGCTCTCAAGTTGTTATAAATGCACCGATTTTGATATAAATGGGTATACCTGTCTAGTGAATTACAAGAAATAATCAGATAAAATTGCACATGGTTAAATCGATTTGCAACGAAATGACAGTGATTATAATTTTGTTAATGTTAAGTCTAAGTCTGAGTTTCAGTCTTACACCGTTGGCGAATAAGGTCCCTGTACATTTTTGTATGCGTTATTTTGGCTTCTTAATGTATTGATTGATTAGCAGATTACGGAAAACGTATTCTTGCAAAACGCCATCGAATACTTAGTATAGTCAGAGTTTGAAGTAGTTACATGAGGTTTTAAAACGGAAACCAATTAGAAAGTGGCCGATAAGGTTAACTGCGATTGATAACCCTTCCTGTATGTGTCTAAATATGGTAAAATACCAACATGTAAAATATTAATTATCTAATATGCAATTTTTTCTTGTATAGTGTATCAGATTTATGTATATAAAGATGAATGATCTTTTGCTGAACGCTATATACCCATACATGTAGATTTTGGGTAGTAACCAGTCCCACATTACGTATAATATATCGATGGCTTAGAACCAGAAGGTCGTAACTACCTCTTACGATCTTATAAGACTCATACATATTTGAAATCTGCTTAACAAGGCGCTTCTTATGAGCATATTTTTATGAAAATCAGAAATTGTCATGTTGACCAAAATGAAGTTTTAAAAACGTGTTTTCCCATAGGTAAAGAGAAAATTACAGACAGTTTTCTCTTGTTTTCTCAATATATCGATTTGGTAGTTACGACCTTCTTGTTCTAAGCCAGCGATATGTAAATTATATTTTTGGAAGCGACCTCATAATTTATAGAGCTTATGTCATCTGAAAGCAGAAATACCATTACCAATCTCTCTCAATATATCTAAAAAAGTCTGAAACGTAGGGATGCTGAATATTATGTACGCTAGCACTCTTCTCCATACTGTAAAATGCAAAAACAAGATTATAATATTGCAAGATTAATCGATACGAATATCATTATTTATGTTTTGTTCAAGGGCGTGAAGGACGGTCACAGTCTGGGTGGAACTTGTATGGAATGAGGAACAACAGAAACATGGTGTTGATATTTATAACCAGAATGAAATTATAATATAACATACTTTTGTCCTTAATTTGAGCACATTAATATTATAGTATTCTACTATACCAGATTTGAAATATATTATATACGAGGGTCAGTCAGGGAAAACTGAGAGTTGGTGAATAATGGTCAGGCGAATTAGTGTTCGTATATTTTCTATACATTATCTTGAAATATGGTATCTCATCGATGTTATGGCGAATACCAATTTTGTGTATGAAATTTTGATTCTTGTTGCCAAGCAACCGAAGAAGACAACTCGAAGACATGCGTTCGCGCTGTCTGTAGAACACAATTGGGCGTATCGAACATTTCCAAATTTATTTTTTATTTTGTAATACATTAATCTATCAAATATACTTGATTACGGTTGATTTGTTCCTCCAATATAGAAAATATACTTGATGGAACTATTAATTGTCACTTTATTTGTTGGTATTGAGACCACAATTTTACCCCACCCAAAAGAACGCATGATGTTTTTCATATATAGTTATATTATTTTTTATTTCTATTACAGTTACTGGACTCCATTAGATACAATAAAAATCCTCCTTAGCAGAAATTGCGAATTTAGTGATTAGTTTTAGAATACCATGGCAACGGAAAGAACTCATGCCGAGAAAAGCGATAAAATACGGCCAAAATTGTTGCTAGGCAACTAAACAATACAGCATTTGTGACCATTCTGTATCAAATGCCCATTAATATTTGATATAGACGATTCTACAAGATACACATGCCAGTTGCACTAAATCACCCTGTATAAAGTTGAAATAAATGTTCGAGTTGACAACAAAATCAGTCTCCTAGTCGCTGGCGCGAACGCATACCCTTCACTGATGTTCTTTGGTTGCTTGGCAACTTTATTTTTAAACCTATATCCGATCACGGAATTCATGAGAATATCCGCAATGGATAATAGTTGACGATATTTGTTAGAAAATGTAATTATTTATACGTTTTGAACTCTCAGTTTTTCTTGACTGACCCTCGTAATATGTAAACATGCTTGCCTTGTTTGTATAATTGCAATATGTATACATTTTTGTATTTGTGTAAACTAAACATATGACATTGCACGTTTTGTTTGTATTTATACATGTGATTTTCCCTGACCAGACAGCAGTTTTTCCTACCTTTTCAAGCGATCTGGCCCCAATATCCCGAAGCATCTCAAGTAGAAATCTCATCTCAAATTGAGATTTTGCCCAAATCATTGTCGGAATATGAGATAAATATGAAGTTCTGAACTATTTAGAATTTGTTGTTATAAGCAAGGAATAGCGTATGCTGTTTTTGATGCCAATTTTGAGTCCATTCTCTCATGGAAATTATCCAAACGACAGATGGCAATATTTGAGATGAGATTTATCTCAGATTGAGATGTTTCAGGAGATCGGGGCCTGGCCTTTTTGTTAGAGCAAAATAGCGCAATAGAAACCATGAAAAGGAGATAATATTTGCTTTATATGGAACCCAAAAGTTTCATGTAGCAGTTTTAGGTCTGTTGATGGACATAACGTAATCATAATTTAAAATAACCATGAGCGAGCGTAGAGTAGACCTGCATTCTGATCACCTCGGCTTTTATCCACTGGTGTATTTACCGGAGACAAACTGAAATGGCCGAGCTTTTACGGTTGGTAGACCAGTAGACCAATCCGGTCAATGTTTGTAAATATCACATTATCTTGGGCGCACTATACTTACGACCTTCTCATTCTAAGCTAGCGATTTGTACAAGTACATTTTGAGATTCCAAAAGTTTGCTGCAATTAGTGAAATACAGAAGACTCGGGTTAATGGATTGCACCCTCCTTCAAGACAAACCATAAACACGTCTGGTATTAACGATACATGGCGTCCTCCTTCAAGACAAACCACAAACACGTCTGGTATTAACGATACATGGCGTCCTCCTTCAAGACAAACCACAAACACGTCTGGTATTAACGATACATGGCGTCCTCCTTCAAGACAAACCACAAACACGTCGGGTATTAACGATACATGGCGTCCTCCTTCAAGACAAACCACAAACACGTCGGGTATTAACGATACATGGCGTCCTCCTTCAAGACAAACCACAAACACGTCTGGTATTAACGATACATGGCGTCCTCCTTCAAGACAAACCACAAACACGTCTGGTATTAACGATACATGGCGTCCTCCTTCAAGACAAACCACAAACACGTCTGGTATTAACGATACATGGCGTCCTCCTTCAAGACAAACCACAAACACGTCTGGTATTAACGATACATGGCGTCCTCCTTCAAGACAAACCACAAACACGTCGGGTATTAACGATACATGGCGTCCTCCTTCAAGACAAACCACAAACACGCCGGGTATTAACGATACATGGCGTCTTCCTTCAAGACAAACCACAAACACGTCTGGTATTAACGATACATGGCGTCCTCCTTCAAGACAAACCACAAACACGTCTGGTATTAACGATACATGGCGTCCTCCTTCAAGACAAACCACAAACACGTCTGGTATTAACGATACATGGCCCCTCCTTTGATACAAACGTCACCAAGCGCCTAGTGTAAGCATGGTAAGGGGAATGTACGTTGTGGAAGCATCGACCGTGGGTATCCGACGTTGGGTAATCCAGACTCTGGTCTAAATTTCGGTACATGACTTGTATTATAGGCGAAGGAAATAATGAAATTTATAATTCGCGCGAAAATCCCAGCTTGTTCCGTCCGAATTGAGAACGACGAAACCCAGAAGCGGCATGTCGGGATTACTGAATACTGCTGGCAAGTTTCAAAACTAAGCCCATATGGGCATCGACATGAATAACCAATACAACATTTTTAAACATAGGAACATCACGGTGGGGAATCACGTGGTTTCCATGGTAGGAGCCACCACAAAAATGGCGGCCAAATAGCGTCGACTTAACCCATATTTTGAGGTAAATATATAACATCGAGACTCGTTTATTTATGGACACCCCGGCCAGCACGCAATGGCTTCTCCACTGAATCTTTTGGTACCTTACTTTCCACGATTGATCCCGTAGTTTCTTCAAACACTTCGATATTGTTCCGTAAATAACAAAACACTAGCGGGGTAGACCTCACGATAATGACGATTTTGACCATATTATAACCATATCTCCATTATATCATCCTTATTTCAAGCGATTCCAATGTGCGAACATTTCGCCAACATTTTCCAACACAATTACCACCAGAATATCATGAATTTTGGTTTACTGAAAAATTTAACAATCAATTTGCATGAAAGATAGGATCCACGCTATGGGTAGGACACACGATTGAACCTAAGCAGAGCGCATCCATCATTGCGGTCGGTAGTTTTCTACAGTTCTATCGATCGGACACATAATGTTCATTTATACAAGTATGCTATTAGTCGACAGCTTTCTATGCTTCTATCGATCGCATGGAACGCTTACCGATCAGTTCACTTAGTTGACTGTAACCGTGACATGACGGCCTACTCTGTACTAATTCATCTACAAACATGTCAGATTATAATTAATATATCTAATTAGGTATTACACGAAGAATTTCATAACAATGCGGACTAGACAAATAGCATGAACATTCATATAAGTGGAATTGAACAGCTAGTCCAGTCGTAATTTATCGTTTGAGATATATCAATGTTCGCTGTGAGATATTTGGTAATAATTTATTATAATTGAAATATTATATTGTATATTTATGGTACCATTATAGTAACCAAATAGTCTTTGCATTGCCGCTTGACGGCTAAAAGTTGGAATATGAGAAGTTATAATTTTGTAATGGTGGAATGTTGTGGAAAGCTGCTGCTAGCTGTGCGATGTAGTTTGCTATAACTGACGCCTAGAATTCAGTCTTTTCTCTTTTAGCAACTTTTACCACTCGGAATCCCGGATTTAAAGAGTCTGTTACTTTTCAACCAATTAGGACTCATGAATAGTTACAAAGGGCGACACAGGACCCCGAAGGGTTCTCGAAACAGAAATTCACCGGATCGAGATGGTTAGGCATGCCATCATACCAATAAGATACGCGACATTATCCCAGTTGTATATCCCAAATGACAGCTGAAGCGATGCCGTCAGTGTGCCTATAGGTCGAGCTAGACAACCTTTCGGCAACCTATCGGCATCGATTCGTAAACCCTTCCGCATATCACGCGGTCGGGGGAAACATTCGGTACTTACTCCTGAACTGACGGCATTTAGTCGCTATACGTTCGGCTACTTTGGATAGGCTTCGGCATTTATACTGCGTGTACATGAATACAGCAACCATTCTTACCCCGAATGCGAATATCGTACTTCCCGAACAAGCACGATGACACGGCTCCGCATATTGTTATTGATACATGATCCCGAAGGGTTCCCGAAACGAGCACATTGTAACCGGCATCCCTTCCGCGTAGCATCGGGGTCTAGTGGACGGGAGGTCTAACCGCAACCCGGCTTTCCGCACGATCGGATCTACCATTCGTCTATTTCGGATAGGCTATGGCATGCATACTGCGTGTATACCACAACAAAACAATTTGCATACCGATCCGCGAATACTTGCCGAACAACCACGATGACAAAGCTCTGCCCATTTTTATTAATAAATGATCCCGAAGATTTTCCGAAACGAGCAGTCTGTAATCGGCATCCCTCCGCATAGCATCAGGGTCTAAGTGGACGGCAGGTCTCAAACATTATTACATCTACACTTCAATTCTGTCTCAATATATTCATACTGTACATATATTATAACCTTATGGAAACAACTTAGCCTTCAATTCACCCGTGAAATAGTATACAGAATACCACATACAATATAGTGCAATAGGATACCGGCGATTATTGGTACCGGAGGATAACGGTATTTAGCTTTTAGTTACACGTGTATACTCGCATAAATTGGTCATCAATATATGCGTCCTCGATTTATAATGGAAATTTACGAACTGTCCTCGGAACGAACCGTCGATTTCAGATCGTAAACTACGGGGTATTTTGTTCACCACACAAACTACTAAATTGGCGATGATTATTCAAAGGATGAAAGTAAAAATAGATCAAATATGGATGCTGACTCCATGCCATTTAGGGAGCTCTATAACTTGTCAATGTTCATGGTCTTATTAGGTAGTAAAATATTGCTGTTTCTGAAACTTTGTGGGACTTTTTCAACGCATTGCTCTGAAAGAAGTGAAAGAAAAAAATCAACGTGATGACATATTACATAGACTATTAGACAATATGTGTTAAAATATAACCGATTCATATACGATTAACTGGAGAGTCAAGCTATTTCACACGGGCTTATTAACAACACCAAACAGTACTATCATTAGAAGCAAATTGCTGCAACACATTGATCGACACACATACACGAATTATGTGGGGAGCGGTGGCCTAGTGGTAGGGCGCGCGCTTCGGGATCGAGAGGTCCCGGGTTCGACCCCCCTCTGGACCACTGGTTAATTTCTCTGAGCAAGACCCACATGCTCCACTCCACCATGGTGTAAAATGGTACCTGTAAGGGTAGTGTCTATTCCTGGGCGCCGCAGATCGATGTTGGCTGCCACACCACAGGAGAGAAATAGTCTCCCCAGGGAGACACGAGTGTAGGTTTCCATATGTAGCCCAATGACCAGGGGAAGTTGAATAGTCAAAGGGTGCTTGGGCGGCCTAACAGCTGAAAAGAGCCCTAGAAAATTGGTAACTTAACTTAACGTGTATTGTTCATGCATCAACATCATTTGTTTAAAAAAAATAGCTGTCAGACTAACATACCCCGTTGACAAAGGACCACATTACATTAAATTTGCAAAATCAATCCATCACTTATTATTTCTAAATGTCAAGAGAAAGTTTTGGGAAACTCCGGCAACAACAGTTACTGTAGGTCGAGTTGTGTTCACTAGAACAGACTGACTGAAGGACAGACAATATACACACTACAGCTGTGTTGTGTGAGCTTATAAAATTCAGGTATAAACAAAATATGCCAGAAAGCATACTAATTAAGTACATGCACTTGTACATGGACCGTATATACTGATATACTGATACTTATAAAGCTTCCTGTATAAATGAACGCTATGTGCCCGTTCCGCATATGTCGATCGATAGAACCGTAGAAAACTGCCGACCGCACTGATGAATGTGCACTGCCCAGGTTCAATCGTGCGTCCTACCCTTAGCGTGGATCCTATCTTTCATGCAAATTGACTGTTTTATTTTTCAGAAAACCGAAGTATATGACATTCTGGTTGTAATTTTGTTGGAAAATGTTGGCGAAATGTTCGCACTTTGTAATCGCATGAAATACGGATGTATAAAGGAGATAATAAAAAATAATGGTCATATTATGGTCAAAATCGTCATTATCGTGAGGTCTACCCCGCTAGTGTTTTGTTATTTACGGAACAATATCGAAGTGTTTGAGGAAACTACGGGATCAATCGTGGAAAGTAGGGTACCAAAAGACTCAGTGGAGAAGCCATTGCGTGCTGGCCGGGGTGTCCATAAGTAAACGAGTCTCGATGTTATATATTTACCTCAAAATATGGGTTAAGTCGACGCTATTTGGCCGCCATTTTGTGGTGGCTCCTACCATCGAAACCACGTGATTCCCCACCGTGAACATAGCAAACAAGCATATGCAGACAGTATATTGCTAAGGGAGCTAAGTAATGCGAGTAGTTTTGGTAATCTATTTCGAGAGTTTCTTATCGTTTCTATTTTCCGAAAATGCACGTAATCAGGTCGGTTTTCCCATTGCAATACATCGGAGAAAAACGGAAATGGCCGAGCTTTCACGATTGGTACAAATGTTTGCACTTACTACATCTAATTATATCAATGAAGTAATTAGTGTTTTCCCCGAGATTACGAGATTACGCTTACATTTTAATAGCATAATTACTATATAAGATAACTCTGTATGAGTGCATGTACAGAGTTTCCAGTGCATGTACATGTAGAATCGAAATATCGACTGTTTATTGTTAAAAAAAGAGGACGACTTGAATATTTATATTTAGAACTATGTAGATTCTATTTAACTCAAGTGAAGTTTGCAAGTTGCACCACTATTGCATCATGCACGCACATTGTCGGAATTTCCAAGCAGCCAAAATTCTAAAAATAGACATTCGGTGATTTAAGATGTTCCAAACAGACATTGCCACGTATGATTATAACCACAGGTGGCAGTATCAGTGTATGGTCCGCAAACGATTAAATAAAATAATAAAAAAATATATAAAAATGACCGTGCTGAACTAATATACTAACATTATCAAGGTATAAAGCGTACTATATGTCTATATGGCAAAGATTGTGGAACATTTCATCTCGTTGTTTCATCAAGAAATACGGGCGCTGAAGAAAAATTGCTATACAAGTCATTCAAATAAACTATAAGATATTAATTCTTACCGAAAATCTCGTTCAATTGTATCTTATAACTGCGAAACAAGCAAAACAGTGTTACTTTCGTTATTTAACTTCGCTCAATGTCATTTTATTTATGCACTGGTTACCCGCTGCGCTCACAGTATCGTAATAATTGTTGGGAACCAAGCCTGTTGTAAGATGCAATGTTCCACAATCTTTGGACATAGACATATACTACGCTTTATACCTTCATAGTGTACAGGGAGTTAGATAGACAATCGATATATATATACGGTTTATGTAATGTATTAGTTCAGTGACGGATTTGTTCTTTATCTTTTCCAAACACTGATACTGCCACCTGTGATTATAACTACTCGTGAAATCTCGGCCGGTTCCGTTGGTCTCGAAAATCGAAAACGAAAGTAAACGAGACTTACACACCCTATGATAAAACATTAAATGCACAAAGGCCGAGGTCACCAAAATAATACATCTGGCGCCTCTGTACTAGTTGTATATTGGAAGAATATATTTTAAATAAACTTGGATTTCGTAAATTAATTCAAAATATGGCGAATCACTCTGTTAAATTAGTTGCGTTGCTTTTTGGATTACTTATAGCATCAGTGCTCGGATCCAGCAGTGATAATGGTGAGTAACTAATTAATATGATTGGTCAAAAACTGTATAATGCAGATAGATAAACATTCTGATCAACTCGTTTTTATGCTCTTTACCGGAGATAAACGGAAATAGCCGATCGATCTAAACACTCAAAACTTCTATATTTCATGGAAAGCTTATATTTTGTTCCACTCAGACTGGCTTTGACCTCTTTCTGATCACCTATTTACCGGAGACAAACGGAAATGGCCGAGCTTTTACGATTGGCTTTGAATTATGGTCCTCTCGGCTAGGAGGTAAAGATAAAACCCCAACAACAACAGCAACAACAGCAGCAGCGGCGGCGGCAGCAGCAGCAGCAGCAGCAGCAGCAACAACAGCAACAGCAACAACTTAAACAATAACATTATATGCGTTAAATCTACTTATAAATGATTAAGGCAGTTTTGGTTTTCCAATGTTGACTGTGTTTGTGTCGTCATATAGTCAGACGATATAGTTGCTGGCTTGCTGCTTTGATATGTTTCTAACTTTCAAATAATAGTAAAACCGTGGTATGATGTGTAAAAGTGTCGATGTACCGGGTGGTAAGACTACCCTTGTGGTGGTACCACTATGGATTTTAGGTTCGGGCCCAAAAGATCAAAACACAATGTTCCAGTAATTCGATCTATTAACTCTCAACTTCAATCTCAACCTCAATCTCAACCTCAATCTCAACCTCAACCAAAGCCCTGCAATTAACAATATAAACAACATTAAGTACAAGGTCATGACAATATATACAGCTTAATCAATACATACATTAATACATAATTATAATACTGTACAATACAGTCATGACTGGGCTTTTCCAATGATTCCAATCTAGTGGCCGACACACAAATTACATTACTATTAAAACATTACAATTACAGATACATTACAAATACATCACAAATACATTACAGATACATTACAGATACATTCACACAGGTAAACCTACAAATTGTGGATTAGGCTCCGTATTCTTCTTATTCAATCACACACTCTCATAACATTTCTCAGTGTTGGTTAACATCCAATCAATCACTGTTGAGAAACCAAATATTTATTAATCTTACAACCACTGTCTATACTCTTCAAATACTTGCTGTCCACTGATTAAAAATACCTTTCACACAAAGAAGTCAGCTGACCAAATTAAGGGATTAAGTAATAAGAGCGGGAGCCAATGCTTGACTGAACATATAACACCAATGGTCCAAGGGAAGTAATTCAATCACCATTACACACAAATACGGCAGAGTTGTCTTTCTTACTGATATTAAAATATAACATAAAATACACCCTATTACAGATGCACATTATGCATTGCATCGTTACTCACTACAGGTACTTGCGCAGAATACATAATCAAGCAAAAAAACTGACAGTGGCGTACGAAGATCTATACATTTTCATGCCGTAGGTGGCATGGCAGGCGCTTATACCTGACCAATGCCATTTCCGCCTATTACATTTATGCAGAATAAGTCTATTTCACATCTCTCACTGGGTACCACTGAACTTTACTGAAATTCCAACTGATTTTCTGTGGTCGTTTTCATAAAAATCACTCATTGTCATCCAAACTTAGCTAGAGAAAAAAGCATATTGACGGTTTCGATTTCAAGCTATTGCATGTCTTCCGTTTAGACTATGTTATTTTACATGCCAGAAAAGCTGACTTGACCGAAGCACCCATACATTGTGGTCAACAATCTTAAATGTTGACATTTAATTTAGGCCATATTTGAATATACAATGTATTCATGAAATTTGGTCAACAGTTAACAGTTTCCACATTAAAACAGTACTTAAACAGAGATTATCAAATTTGGGCACCCTGAAACGGTGTGCCATCAGTTTCAGTTAAGCTACACCAGACTAAACTGAAAACCCACGTGCATCGCTCAGATAGAACTCATTGTTCGTGGCTATCTAATTATTCCACTATTACAGGTGATTGGTTGGCTATGGGAGCATTTACTTTAACCGGTGGAATCGGCTCAATAGTTGTTGTTATGATCGTGCTGGCATGTCTTGGATTTGGCCCAAATGGTGTGGTCGCTGGGTCGTTTGCCGCTCTAATCCAAGTAAGTATTTGTGTAATGTGCCATTTATTTGTGGCATCACTGGCATAGGATGTATTTATGTTTTGTGTGCTCAGCAGTTTTAAGTTGAGTGCTGCCAAGCTAGGTCCTGGCAACTTGGTGTACACGCAAATAAGGTCTGAGAAAATCCGACAGGGAAGGTAGCACTCAAACTTACCAGCCGAGCACAGTCGAGCAAGACGTGTATCATACATTGTAGTTTTTTTCCTGATTTTTCAAAACTAACATTATCATTGGTTGCATTGGAAACTAAATTATTGAATGCATGCCATCGGTAGCTTAGTGGTTAGTGTGTTTGGTGTCTAATCTTGTGACCCGGGTTTAAATCCGGGTAGATGCACGGATATAATCTTATTATTATTATTATTATATGCCTGTCATATTTCTGTAGATACCATTATTTATCTGGATATCGAATTGCGGAGTGGACTTTTACATTTGTTCGAATTTTTTCTCCAATGACTTGTTTCTATTCTTAAAAAAATATATTGATAGAAGACCGAGTAGAAGAGACCTAATTCTTATACCGATAAATGGACTCCGACTCCGGGTACGATATTTTCTAACATGCAACTTGGTACTGTCCAAACGAAAGTGTATCACTCATATGTATTAAGTTTATGTTTCTTATTTTGCAGGTACCATTTACTGTTGCAGGGGGGTTGTTTTCGATATTACAAAGCGTAGGAGCGGGTGGATCGTTTAGTATTAAACTAGCAATAGGTCTTACTGGAGCGTATTATGGATATCGTGCTTACTTGCAGTACGTTAATCCGAGTGGCTGAGAGTAGAGGAGAAATAAGCTCCATCAATAGACATACTCATTTCCGTATTAATGTTCACTGCTGTATACCGTACACTTATTTTTGAGTAAATGGTTTAATGTGCTCAAATAATGTTGTTCAATACCCGTACATAAACGAAATGCTTGGCAATACTCGATATACTAAAAAGCAATACTCGATACACTAAAAAGCAATACTCGGTACACTAAAAAGCAATATTTGATACACTAAAAAGCAATACTCGGTACACTAAAAAGCAATACTTTGTACAGCTAATATTAGGACTAAGTGTATTAAACATGATCGGCTCATAACGAAAATAACCCTCAATTAAAAACCAAGTATATCTCGGTTATACATGTACAATAATTCAAAACACATTAGCAGCTTCCTGTTCAACCTTTCTATGTGTGCAGCAGCATGTTCCAAGGACATTTTAACCATAAACGGATACCTGCTACACCTAGATTTCTTCTTTGACCACCCACATATATCTGATGGCGCTTAAAAAATTAGCAGTTTTTGGCAATTCTCCTGACTGAACTCACAGGTAACTGTATCAATGATAAAGAATGACACGAACAAAATTGTTAAAGATTTTTTTTCAACGATACATTTACGTTTGACTGAACTTACACTTCTTTCAAATTTAATATCGCGAAAACTAATGATTTTACTCAAGTAATTTTAGTTTACTTGCAATATCCGGTGTACGGTTTGCAACAGTGTGTTTAATTGTCATAAATATTTGATTCAGTCATGTGGTCTTGACTAGTTCTTGCAATATGTGTAATAAACTATGTAATGTGTAAATGATCAAAGGCAATATTATATGCCGAATATTCCAATAAATTTTGAACTTTAACCAAATCATATATATGCATTATAATGTTCACTATCCATTAATAAAGATCTGACAGTTTACTCAGTGTTGACATACAAAACGGTATGTGACGTCATAACTGGCGAAGAACGCAAGAAAAAATATGCCAACTCAAAGTTCGAACGTCTGGTTTTGACAACAACTTCTACCTGTCGCCCTCGACGAAATAAGGGAACCACGAGTTTACGTTGTCATTCTATAACTTATTCGATCACTGAAATTGACGTCAAACGTCATTAAATTATATGTACGTACTCATGTGTGTAATTATCGTTATAATGATTGATTTATGTGTTAAGAGAAAGCATATAAACTTGTTTGAAAGTTTGAACGTGTTTTTTTTCTTTCTCCTGAGAAATAGCATTTTTGGCAGTGCCAATCCAGAGACATATTTTCACTAAGGCAAAACTGTTCCAGGGTCTATTTGAGGCAAATTTTGTCTTCACCCCCCCCCCCCCTGCTTATTTCGGAAATATCTCATATTTTTACCAAGACAACCACCTCGGCGCGTCTCAGCGTAGCTACGGGCCTGATTGGTCATGTGATGACATTTTATGGTACCAAATGTATACTGGTATGCGAGTATCTTAACTTTGCACACTTGCAGTGTTTATATTGTCGGAAGTGTACTTTCATGCTACCGCATGTATCGATCTAAATGTCCAAATGAAAAGAAAAGAGTAAATGACACTAGCATATCGATGGCTTAGAAACAGAAGGTCGTAACTACCTCTTACGACCTTATAAGACTCATACATATTTTAAATTTGCTTTACAAGGCCCTTCTTATGGGCATATTGTCATGAAAATCTAAAATTGTCATGTTGACCAAAATGAAGTTTTAAAAACGTGTTTTCCCATAGGTAAAGAGTAAATTACAGACAGTTTTCTCTTGTTTTCTCAATATATCGATTTTGTAGTTACAACCTTCTTGTTCTAAGCCAGCGATATGCGTGTATTCCTTACTGAAGGATATCAGACTGAAGATACTTTGTGAATACTATGATCATATGTCCGTGGTAAGTCAAATTGCAGATTATTGTACGAGGGGTGACCCTGAAAATTTCCAAAATGAGACAAATTTCGTCTTGGTACTCAGGCGCGTAGCTGGAACAAAATGAATGTTACGCACCACGGCATGCTCCCCCGGAAGCAAATTTTGCCGTAGAAGCCCTTAGAAGGCATTTGGCGTATCTTGAGAAATGGAATACATGACAATGACTGGTCAGTTTCACAGTAAATTACAGTTAATTTGTGGGTTTGAACAGCAAAACTGGAAAAGCTTATACCAAAGACCTAATTGTATTTTAGGTCTTTGCTAATACCAAAGTAGTAATGGTCGAACTTTGTGTGATGAGGGCATTTGTTCAACTTCAGTACCATCACACCTTGGACTCCAGCAACACGCATAACGTTGAAAAACTTCCAACGACATCGCTGGCACAGTGGCAGGTCATGGTGAAAGGTGACATGATTATAAGCACTGCACAATATCATGCATTTTGTCTTTCATATGACTTGGAATTATATATTTTACATTGGACCTATCATCTTCATTTATAAGTCGCTCCGACAATTCCACAGCAATGTGATCCACAAACAGCAAGTATAAATTTAATCTCCAGTAAGCGGATACAGTATCTGCATGATCATTCTGGCAATTTTGATGACGACAATTGTTGCTTACCCTCGGTCGTGATGGTCCTATGTCCAATGAATTGGCAATGCCAGCAGATTTATATTTATTACAATTTTATAGAGTTACGGTCGTAACTACGATTTTTCAATCGGGTCTTTAATAATGGTGATGGGGTTTAGAGGAGGGGTGTAGGTTGTGACTCAGTGCTCACATGAGTATCGTTAAATGCACAGTTTATCCGCGGGACCAAATATAGCGCACATACTCATTGTTACGTAAATAGTGAGGAAGCTTTGAAAGTGCTATAAATCATTCGAGCGAAGCGAGCTAGAAAATAATAAGTATTTGTATGAGCTGCATGTGACACAAACATATTCTCTAAATGATATTAACTCTTTATAGTATGATAACGTTTTTGGCGAGCGTAGCGAGTCAGAAAAAATCAATATTTGTCAGAACAGGCAGAAAAAATGCATTACATGTATTTATCCGAGCTGCATGGAACTAATTCTCTATGCATTTTAATAATCTTAAAGTTATTTTGACGAGCGAAGCGAGTCAGAAAACATGCATTTTTGTCTTAGGTACATGCAAAACAAACTAGTTAACTACATGATATTTTTGACCACGAAAGTTATTTTTGAGCGCAGAGAGCAAGACATTTTCATAACTAGTATTTGTCCGACATACAGGCCACACAAACTCGTTTTCTGCATACTATAAATGGTCATATTATTTAACATTAAATTTATGTGGCAAGCTAAGCGAGCCAAACATCTGCATTCCACAGGTACTAGTCCTCTTAATGATATAATGAAGTTATTTGGTGAGCATAAAGAACCAGAAAAATATTTATCTAAGTTGTATGCCACACAAACTCATACTCTGTGACGTAGTTAACTATTAAAGTTATTTGTCGAGCGAAGCTAGCCAGGAAAAATTAGATGATTATGTTGTGTTTGCTCAGAAAATAATAGTTATATTATAGACGGTTTATGTTAGATACGCTGTGCGTAAAAACAACTACTGTGGAGTTCCGCTAATAAGACCAGTCAAAAAGGTGGTCTTAATAGCAAATCGGTCTTATTAGCGGACCTTTTTTGTTCTAAATTTAATACTAAATCGGCATGATTTCAAAATAATCAAAGTGGTCTTATTAGCGGAACTTTACTGTATTTTAGAAATATATCTTTCCCTTACCCCTCAACCCCCTTGATGATGATTTTTATTGCATTTTTCGCATTATTTTTACTTTCATTTTTTTCGTATCTCGTGAAAAACTTTACGCAAGTGCGTGCGTGCGTAAGCATAGCTACGCGCCTGGGCGGCGTTTCATCATCATTCCTAAGATCATTGTACCCAAATCATCGAATTTTCGTAGAGTTTTTAATCTATAATTTTATATAGATCTACGTGTTGTTAGTCTTTGGATACGCCCCTGATCAGGAGGAGAATCTGTGCACCATTGTTTTAATACCGTTAATACATGGGCCAGATCTATGATTTTACATGTTCTTGAAAGCATAATGACTGGAGATGTAGACCAATGGTAAATCATTCTGTCATCTGAATAATTAATGAGAACAATTTATGAAAATAAATTCCACTAGATCTACACGGCGATTACATGCTATACAGTATAATAGATGACGTCATTGCATTTCATGTGCGGATCAAGTAGGGATTCGTACCGAGGTGTTTTGAAATCCATTTGTGTGTGACAGCATCATCCTATCTGCAGATGTCATTCTCCATGGTATGAGTCTAACATTAATAAGGACCTACTTGTAGATAGATTTATGTGTGGCTAAATTGATAGATATCCAGAAACTACTAGATCATGGACATGCATGCCCTCTAGATGCTATTAACTGGGGTTTTTTTGCTGGTAGATCTACATGTAGATCTTAATACATTTAAGAGATATAGTACCTGGTATTGTAAAACCTGCCTGTAAAAATCTTCAATTGAAACTGCAAATCGGTGCTTTGTTGATAGCTACATGTGGTCTCTCATAATAAATATAATTCGAAAGTGCACAAGATCTTTGCTTAATGCTTTCATTATCATTGAAACATTTGTTTGCAGGTGGTCTTAATCACAGGTTTAATAGTACAAGTGTCCTATATTAGGACAGTGTATTTAGCTATAGAACTGTAAAATACAGGGAAAGTGTAGCTACAAAAAAAATCACAAAAGTTACTAGTATGTAAAATGCAATTTTATTATCATAAGTGACAGTAAATATTTCATTTGGCTTTCTTTCTATACAGGTTGAATTTCTCTCAGATTCTTCCAGATATATCAGCAGGTCATGTACTTTCTGAAAATGAAAAAGACAGGATTTGAATTTATTGAATCTACGACTTCAATTCACATGACAAAACAAAATCTTACCATTTTATAATACCAGTTGCATTCCAAAAATTTCTAAAAGCAGCATAATTTGTTTGTTGTTGAGTTTTCAAAAAGACAATTAAACTGATTTTGATAATTTTTTGGACAAGTTAAACAAACATTAGATATGTGTAGGGCTGAGTGTGTTTTTTAAATCTTTATTTAGTTAACCTTCAATTGAATTAGAAATTTGAGTAAATGATTTATTACTTGAATTCTCATCTGAAATGTAACTTTTGTCAAGTGTTTTTATTTAGATCAAGATACATGTTATGCTTATAAATGTATAGGCCTATTTTGTTTCATATACTCACAATGAATTGTATGACAACCGTTTAAATTAAAAGATATGATTCATCTATGTTTAAAATACCTTTTCAAATTTTATGATTCCTGATTTCAATTATGTTTCTCATGCAGTACTGTAGAAGTACATGTAATTATTGTCTTGCTTGGCCATAGAGTTGATCATGGTTCCCAGTACCTCTTCTGTGTTCTATCTGGGATAGGATTCTGCAATAAAGATATGACTCAGTCAGTTGTGTAAATTAATAAGCAAATTCAGTAAATTTGTGCATCTCAACTTATCAAGGCCAATCAAATATGTATCCTACATAGACAATGTGCGCAGAGCTACAGATAAGCTGCATATTGGGGTAATAACCCAATTCATTTTCTTAAAACCCCAATAGATTTTGAGAGGAGGGAGAAAGAAAAATCAAAGACAATCTGATATACCCAAATAGGAAAGGATAATACGTAAAATATCATTTACCCTATGAGTTTGATTAAATACCCAATTAGAATTTGTCAAACCCCAATTAAAATTGAAACTGGGGAGTAAAATACCCAATGGACTAAAACCTTATCTGTAGCTCTGAGTGCATATGCAATATATGTTGTGTCTTGAAGTGAGTACAGGTGAAAGTATGTGACATACAAAACCAAATACTTAGAAAGATGACACAGCTACTCAGTACTCATCTATACAACAATAGCCAAATTTGAACTTGTGTCTTTCATCTGTGAAGGTATGCAGCCAATTATTAGTCTGTAATGTTGAAATAATTATATAGGCCTATGCTTGTGTTATTGGTGTGTATTACATTAAATGAGCAGTACATTTATGAATGCCAAATTAAACCATTAACATGGCTATGCACTGGCATTCCTTTCAACATTTGTTCAATGCAATAGAAGTGGGTGGGGTACAGTATGGTTACAGTTCTCCCTAGTCAAACAATCTCGACTTAGAGTATCCACTTGATGGAGATAAAGGTCATAAATTAAAAAATCTCCTAGCAGATTGCCCCACATAGATACAGTTCTCCCCTGCATTGGAAGGTCACTTAGCCTAGGTGTACTTCATCTCGTTGTACATGCTTATTCGATATCACATGGGTCTATGGATGTGTGTTTAAATTACACATTGTTTGAGGAAGATAGAGGTAAATTAAAAATCAAGTGCATTTGACAAAATCATTGAAATTGAATTGATTACATGCCAGTACGAGTGATCTCCCTTAATAATTGACAGCTTCTGAGCGAACTAGAAAGTTTTAATTGATAAAAGCAACAATGTTAACATTTGAATAGTGTTATCAATCGATTAAGATATGTCTAGGAAAAGATTAAAAACACAATTTACCTGGATCAAAATGACATCGGTTCAGCGAAGACATTTCGTTGGATTTTGTTCGAAATGTTTACATCTCGAACATTCGGACCATTCCCACTCGTCCAACTTCGTAACTGCCTAGTAATAATTCGTCCCAAAATTATTCGAACCTTCTTTCAATAGTTGATAATGCTTAAAAACACACTTGAAGCGGACAAAAAAGGCGGCCATTAAAGCAGCTACCTTAGCGTTCCATCCCACAATGCAATGCACTTAAGACAAAATTTCATCCTAGGACAGCTCTAGACCACTCCTAGAGATAGGTGCAAAATTTGTCTTAGGAGCGATTTTGGGAATTTTGATGAAACGCACTTAGGAGGAAAAATTGAACTTAGGATCGAAATCGATCCTAGGAATGATGATGAAACGCAGCCCTGGGCTACTACTGTAGCCAATAGTCACGACGTCGTGGTAATGTTACACAGAAGGTTGCGATCGATAAACTAGTCTGGTGTCCGTTGCCTATACAAAGCGCTGGGTATCGCTTTCCAATGGGGGTAATCCATGCCTTCTATATTTAACTGAACGGGTGGTAACGGAATGAAGGCGCTCGGTAGCGCTTTGCTTATGCAACGGATGTCTGGTGTATTTATCGTAACAACGTATTTTCCGAAAATCCAAAAATAACTGAACCTATAAATAGCTATTACGATTACAAGAACGTCCCAGGTAAAATCATTTTTCGCAGGTAGTCACTAAGAGTAGAAGTTAGGTTTCGAAATGGCAAAACAATCAGCTTTAATAGTAGTGGTTGTGTACGGATTGCTGATAACTTCAGTACTTGGGAGTAACAATGAAAACGGTGACAGCAAGTTTCAATATTTTGTTTCCAAAGTCAAGGATCTCGAACTCGGTAAGTTGGTTGGTTTTTTGACAATTAGATCTATGCAGTATATACTTTTTTGTAGTTTGCGATTTCTATACTGTACACATTGTCGTTTGTATATAATCACTGTTTATCCACGAGTCGAGGCGGGGCGGGGCAGGGCAGGGCAGGGCGGGGCAGGGCAGGGCAGGGCAGGGCAGGACAGGACAGGACAAGGCAGGGCAGGGCAGGGCAGGGCAGGGCAGGGCAGGGCAGGGCAGGGCAGGGCAGGGCAGGGCAGGGCAGAGGGCAGGGCAGGACAGGACAGGGCAGGGCAGGGCAGGGCAGGGCAGGGCAGGGCAGGGCAGGGCAGGGCAGGGCAGGGCAGGGCAGGGCAGGGCAGGGCGCAATTAAGTGTGTGCAGACGGGTGGATGGGCTTTCGGGAGGGTAGATGGGTTTTCGGGCGGGCGGATGGGCTTTCCGGAGGACGGATGCGCTTTCCGGAGGGCGGGTAGGCAGATCAGTTGGTGAGTTGGTCTGAATTATTTTAAACATGTATATGATATTTTAAATTGTAGAAAGTTGTAGTTGGAAGGCTATTGGAGCAGGAGCTTTAGTTGGAACTGGTGCCGTCCTTGCTGCCCCAGCAGTGTTGGGTGCTGTTGGATTCACATCGGCTGGTGTTGTTGCAGGGTCAATAGCTGCATCACTTCAGGTCAGTGTACACATAAGTTCAAAAGGTCGTTATAGATAACTGATCGAGATCGAGATAGTTTTATCTTAATATCGTCTAGTCAAATATATCACTGGCTTGTACATAATGAGAAGGTCGTGACTACTATTTATGAAATTATAACTTTAAGACTCGTGCATATTTTAAATATGCATTACAATGCGCTTCTTAGCTTAAACATATTTATTCTCCCAAATTTATATACAATTTACAACTTACAAAAGAACACAAGCATAAGGGAAAGGATTGGAATGGAAGACACGTGGTCATATAAAATTCATTCTCATGAATCAATGTATAGTCAAGTCAAGTATTAAGGATGAAAAACACGCTGGTTGAACGAGAATGATAAAATTCTTCTCCCCGGAGATGCGCTTCTTATGAGCCTATTTTCATGAAAACCTTCTCACCGGAGATGCGCTTCTTATGAGCCTATTTTCATGAAAACCTTCTCCCCGGAGATGCGCTTCTTATGAGCCTATTTTCATGAAAACCTTCTCCCCGGAGATGCGCTTCTTATGAGCATATTTTCATGAAACCCTTCTCCCCGGAGATGCGCTTCTTATGAGACTATTTTCATGAAAACCTTCTCCCCGGAGATGCGCTTCTTATGAGCCTATTTTCATGAAACCCTTCTCCCCGGAGATGCGCTTCTTATGAGCCTGTTTTCATGAAAATCTTGTCATGTTGACCAACATGAAGTTGTTAAAGTTTTAAAATTTATCCTTATGTAAAGAGTAGTTTTCAGACAATTTTCCCTTGTTTTCTCAAAATATTGATAACGATCTTCTCATTCTAAGCCACTGATTTGGTGACCTAATATAAATAATATCTACGTTTATTTCCAAACCTTGTGTATCGTGTCACAAATAAGAAAATAAATTATGACATTTTCCTTGGATGATATTTGTGTATAAAACACCTACCTGTGGGCCGACGGCCTATGATCCGAGGTGAATACAATATCAGTGTGTTATTTCTGTATCAATATCAGGGTGTTATTTCTGTATCAATATCAGTGTGTTATTTCTGTATCAATATCAGTGTGTTATTTCTGTATCAATATCAGGGTGTTATTTCTGTTATCAATATCAGTGTGTTATTTCTGTATCAATATCAGGGTGTTATTTCTGTTATCAATATCAGTGTGTTAGTTCTGTATCAATATCAGTGTGTTAGTTCTGTATCAATATCAGTGTGTAAGTTCTCTATCAATATCAGTGTGTTAGTTCTGTATCAATATCAGGGTGTTAGTTCTGTATCAATATCAGTGTGTTATTTCTGTATCAATATCAGGGTGTTAGTTCTGTATCAATATCAGTGTGTTAGTTCTGTATCAATATCAGTGTGTTATATCTGTATCAATATCAGTGTGTTATATCTGTATCAATATCAGTGTGTTATTTCTGTATCAATATCAGTGTGTTATATCTGTATCAATATCAGTGTGTTATATCTGTATCAATATCAGTGTGTTAGTTCTGTATCAATATCAGGGTGTTAGTTCTGTATCAATATCAGTGTGTTATATCTGTATCAATATCAGGGTGTTAGTTCTGTATCAATATCAGTGTGTTATTTCTGTATCAATATCAGTGTGTTATATCTGTATCAATATCAGTGTGTTAGTTCTGTATCAATATCAGTGTGTTATTTCTGTATCAATATCAGTGTGTTAGTTCTGTATCAATATCAGTGTGTTAGTTCTGTATCAATATCAGTGTGTTAGTTCTGTATCAATATCAGTGTGTTATTTCTGTATCAATATCAGTGTGTTATATCTGTATCAATATCAGTGTGTTATTTCTGTATCAATATCAGTGTGTTAGTTCTGTATCAATATCAGTGTGTTATATCTGTATCAATATCAGGGTGTTATTTCTGTATCAATATCAGAGTGTTAGTTCTGTATCAATATCAGTGTGTTATATCTGTATCAATATCAGTGTGTTAGTTCTGTATCAATATCAGGGTGTTATTTCTGTATCAATATCAGGGTGTTATTTCTGTATCAATATCAGGGTGTTATTTCTGTATCAATATCAGGGTGTTATATCTGTATCAATATCAGGGTGTTATTTCTGTATCAATATCAGTGTGTTAGTTCTGTATCAATATCAGGGTGTTATTTCTGTATCAATATCAGTGTGTTAGTTCTGCATCAATATCAGTGTGTTAGTTCTGTATCAATATCAGTGTGTTAGTTCTGTATCAATATCAGTGTGTTAGTTCTGCATCAATATCAGGGTGTTATATCTGTATCAATATCAGGGTGTTATTTCTGTATCAATATCAGTGTGTTAGTTCTGTATCAATATCAGTGTGTTAGTTCTGTATCAATATCAGTGTGTTAGTTCTGCATCAATATCAGGGTGTTATTTCTGTATCAATATCAGTGTGTTAGTTCTGTATGTGATTTGTACCCAAGTCTCTCTGAGGGTGTGTACAATGTGCCACACTCAGTACAGTCATAATTGCACGCACGCATTCGCACGCAAGGTCGGTATTTATAAAGCATCTTAATTGAAAACTTGAATATTTTGACTTAAGTTAAAATATTGAGTTGCCCATATTTCAAAAGAAACGAAAAATAGACATGTTTTCTATATGGTTACTGTAGCCTTTTTCATAAAGCTTCTAAACAATGTAAATAATTGTTAATATTAGTTTTCCATTTTAGCTGATACACTTAAAGTGTATAGAGCTATATCGGAAGCTTTTTTTTAAAAGTTTCAAATACTGAAAAACAATTATGCTTTCATATCCATTAGATCATTTTTCCTTTCAATTTTAACAGAAACTCTGTCTGTGATTTATTGGACATGCGAACTGTCCACTTTCATACAAAAGTGTTCTAGAACACCCTATGAAACTATAAGAATCGTCTATGATTCGACAATTGAAACAAAGTACACGGAACCCATCCAAAGTTTTAATTTGCAATTAAGGTAGTCTAGTATCATACTAAAAACGATGCAAGTAATTATTTTGACATTGAATGACTGTTAGAATATAGCTATATACACTTTAAGGAAAATTTGAGATTTTAAGAAAGTTTTCACTTAAGATGCTTTGTAAATGCCGACCCTATGTTACAGTTATTGCATTGTTTATTGTGCACGTTTGAAATTGTCCACGTTGTTAATTTTAATGAATATTATTTTAAAGTTGTTCCATGTTCTGGTGGTTTTATTTCTTATCACTATATTCAAGTCGTGTTTGATTGTAGTTTATGCTTCATATTATGTATTCCAGGGACCTGCCGTTGCAGCTGGGAGTTATTTTGCATTAGCACAAAGTGCAGGAGCAGCCGGCTTGGCTGTTAGCACACAGGTTGGAATAGGCGCTGTAGCAGGCGCCGTGGGCTATGAGGGATACAAAGTCGTGAGTGGATGCAAAGAACCGGACTGCAATACTGAGCATAAACCTTAACTGTCATATTCATTATGTGCCCGTTTCCTAAGAAAAGCGTTACGTAGCGCTTTCCAAGGGAGGTACTACGTGCCTTCGATATTCAATTCAGTGGGAGGTAACTGAATGAAAGCGCTCGGACGCTCGGTACAGTTTTGCTATTAAGAAACAGATAAAGCGTTAGTTCAATTACCTCCCACTCAATAACATATTGAAGGCAAAGATTATCTCCCGAGGAAAGCGATTCGTAGCGCTTTGTTTAGGCAACGGATACTTATAACATAAACTTTAATGTGCCTTGTGATTATTCGATGTTTTATTTTAATGAATACATTGTAGCTTATAACTATTAGTAAGAATAGTTATATGTAATATTTTGTTCTATGTAATGTGCCATACTATGCTGTGTATATGGATGACACTTTATTACTGAAACCAATAAAATATTATATGTTACAATCCTTATTTTTAAAACATATATAAACATTTTGTGCTAATAAATTGACTAGAGTCGGTTCAAAGTTAAATGAGAACGGTTATAAACAAGCTCGTCTGTCAGGTAAACTCGTTTTTATCTCGATTCGACTTCATGAATATGTGAGTTTAGCTTCATAAATTGATGAAAGTTTCACTTCGTGAACTCACAATTTTGACTTCATGAATAGGGAAATTTCACGATTTCAGATTCACTAAAATCGTGATTTCAATACTATGAAGAATGAAGTTGAAATTGCGAATTCGTGAGGTTAAAATTGCGAATTCGTGAAGTTGAAATTGTGAATTCGTGAATTTGAAATTGTGAATTCGTGAAGTATTGCTCGTGAATTCGCGAAGTTAAAATCGTATTATACTAAGTATATTTTATGTAATAATTGTAGATTGTATTTCATTGCTTATAACATGTTATATGTAATAGATTCTATATACTCATGTAATATGATTACAATGAATGTGATATTGTTATTTGACTCAAATATTGCACTATTTCTAACATCCGGGTTATTTGACTCAATTATTGCACTATTTCTAACATCCGGGTTATTTGACTCAATTATTGTACTATTTCTAATATGAACTGTAATTCACATTCTAAAAAGTGTTGTTTTTATGCTATAATAGCGTTTACGCAAGCTTTTTCGTGCTTTTACATCTGCAGAGTCCCTCGGGAGTGTTGTTGCCCTCGCCCTGACAGATGTAATAGCACGAAAAAGCATGCGTTAACCCTACATTTTCACTATCTTTTTAGTATTTTGTTCCCAGACAGTATTACCATATGACAAAGACATTGAATGACGTTGAATGAAATTGAATTGACATTTCCATCATAATATGATAATGCTTGTATCAATATTTCCATAGTCTTTTTATTTATTAAATATATCTTAGTATGCAGTAAAACTTCTTTATCTCGAGGACTCATGGGGTCAAATCAAATGCTCGAGATGAACATGGTGCTCGACATATCCGAATCTCTTGGTGATTGATATTGTTTTGAGTTTAAGTGTAAGAGCGTCCACAGTGTACATGTATCTCGTTGTTTTAAGACGAGTTTCGGTGCATTGTAACAGTTGCACATGACGTGAACACCGAAACAAATGGCGTCGAGCGCAGGAAAACGTCCCTTACGACATCACGACGCAAACGACAGTAACGTCATAAAATGCGTCATAAAAAACGTCACTAGACCGCGCGTACTAAACGTAAAAACAATCAACGTCTATGTTTATATTTTGCATTTTTTTTTCTCAATAATTTACTGTTTCGCTGAAAAGACGAAACATAGAGCTGCTAGCAGGATGGACGATTCATTGCGATAACTAATTAAAAAATATCAGATTAGAATCATGTTTCTAGATGTAGATCTAAACACATATTTTATTTAATTAAAAAATTGTTAATTATTTAAATGCGCGGTATCAGTTTAGCCGTTCCTGTCCGGCACTTCAAACTTTGTAGAGTAACATTTTTTCCGGTCTCGGTGGGGGGGGGGGGCGCAATAAATTTGCTGGGTCCTGCGTAGGCGTAGGAGCGTCTTTAACATTACAACACTTCATTCATGGAAGCGTACTTTGGTTATAGGCCTATCTATATACTGATATATAACAGCTGAGTTTATGATTCTCTGGCAATTTTGTTATACATGGTAGCTGGTAGTTGATCATTTGAAATAGGTGGACCGGGGACATGCTCCCCTGGCAAAAAAATCTAAACAATGGATCAATTTGATGCATTCTGTGCGTTCTGAGATACCTTATTTGGTGTTAAACAGAAAAGTGCCCGATTTTGAAATATATGCTTAATGTGAACTAGTTTATGTTAACCTTTAAGGGCTTTATATCTAATTGACAACCTCTAAAAGTAATATAGGAGGTGGGAGTATCTAAAATATGAAAAATATTTATGGAGTATATACGCTTTCGCAAAGAACGTGTTGACACATTTTCCTAGCTTGAAGTGACTTTGCGAGCGATTTTTTTTCAGTAAAAAAGTAAAATAAAAATGTTCACGTATGTAATCTGCACTGAATCATAGTTTTACAAAAACTCGCTTTACAAAATTAATGATATTTAGCCTGTTATTGCTTTTGTGAAAAACACTTTATGAATAGAAATATTGTGCAGTTTTGCTGTCATTTCTTTCAAAATGGAGACTAGAGAAATAAAGGTAGATCTTTGAATGCACAAGGTTCAGTATACAAATTCGCCAGACAAGTAATCGATTAAAAGGAGTATAATTGTAGGCCTAAGGTACAACATTTGTATGTACCGGGTATACATGTTTTAGTCAAATAACAGTATTTAACTGCATTGCCATTGACATGTCACTGTGCAATTATTACAGTAAATTAGTAAATGAAAAGATTAAAAAATTTGAAAATTTGAAAACCGATGAATAACAAGATTAAATCAATACACGTACCAGGCCTGCTTTTTAGTAATTTTGTGGTTTGAATAACAAGTAGAATATTTCATGTGAAATTAAAGTAGAGCCTGGGTCATATTACTTAATAATAATACCTTGTTTGTGACATTGATATAAATACCTTTATCTAGTCAGGTATATACCGGTAATCACGTTTTTAAGTGCAGGTATTTTAAAGTTTTGCTGCACAATAACATAATTCATACAGAATAATGACTGCTGTGTTGATCCATTAGGGAGTTTGTGTATGTCTCGGTTGCAAACAATACGAGACTCACTGACCGTAATTCGATTCAGAGTGCATTTGGTCATTTTTCAACATACGAGGGTACACTAATTATGCCAGAAACTTGTTCAATATTTATAGCATAGATTGATAAATACAACATTGTTAGCCTAGATCTACTACGAATACTCTTTTCTAACCGCATTAACCTGAGACTCCGAGCTTACGTCCCGTTATCACTGCCCCGGTTCAGGTCCTGAAACATCCCGGTGAAGTAAAGACGGTATACCGGGATGATCCTGGACGCTTTTGTAACAAAAATAAATTGCATTCTCACATACCCGATGTTACCCCGGTGTACCACCGGTGTGAAAGGATATTCAATAAGTTTGAGGCCGGAATTGCTACGGTTATTCCCGGTTTCAGTACGGTGTAGTTACGGTGAAAGGCGACAGCGCACCGGAAAGGTCTGGTTTGATCCATGTTGATGCCGGTGATTTTATAGTGACAGCTGGCGGTTTCCCGGCGATCGTCGGAGTTGCCCCGTTATACCATGGCTGTGTCCCGGCGACACGCCGTTGTTACCTGGTTGTCACAGGAGACCATTTATAAACTAGGGAAGAGGTGCAAACTGCATCAGTTCTCACTAGGCTGCCAATTACCTACGATAACGTCATAGTAATTAATTAATAAAAATTTAAAGCCAGCTAAGAAATGCGTGTCGGTAGAGCTTGAGTGGGCAGAATTCAACATGAACTTCGCCGTCCTTAACCGTTACGGAACCGGAAATCTGCCGACGGACGTAGGTTATGTACGCCGTTCATTACATGCACTCAGATTGCATTCTAGTAGTCTATATCACACCGATACGTCACGGTTTATCACGGTAGACATACGGTAGAGATACGATCGTTCCCGGTGGTGTCCCGACAGCCCTGGTTGTGTCCCGTTTATCCCCGGATTAAGCCGGTCCTCGATATCTGCCCGGTGGTCCCGGTGACTCCCGGTAATATTAAACATTTTAACACCACCGGTGCTGTTAGCCGGTGCATCTCGGTTTTCCCGGTTCGCCCCGTTGCTGTTACGGTTGCCTTCCGGTTTGACACGTTTCGCCCCAACGAGTCCCGGGGCTCTACCGGGATGTCAAAGGGGAACAATAAGAACAGGGATTTAAAGGGTTAGCAATACTGCACATGAAACAGTGTTTGAAAACTTATGTTATTAACTTATTATCAAACTTCTTCTTTATTTACACCAACGGTTCCAAATATATGTTTCAGATAAACTTTCTGAAATTCTTAGAAGCAGTATTTTCATACCTCGAGTGAATTTACAAACAGTGCATTCTAAGCAGTCTAGATGTTAATTTCGTAACAAATTGTTTAATACTGATTTATCAGAAATAATATGAAAAGTTAAAACTCCATGTATCTTCAATAATACAGTATGTTAGTAGCACTTATACTGGAAGACTAAACAGCATAACTATAGTTACTATGACTGTTTTGCACAGAGTTTGCCGGATTGGCGTATAATTTTGGTTATATTTTTAAATCATACAATCTTGAGAGCATAGTGTATACTCTGCGGTTGCTAGGCAACGGAACTACATGGACGTGTCGAGAAATGCAGAGCTATGACGAAACCGTAACAATTATTTCAATCATCATAATATTTTCGTATTTATTTACAAAAGTAAACGGACGTTTTTCGCTACAATGAAATGACGCTGTTAATATAACGTTGAGGTCGCGACGTTTTCAAGAGCAAAAAGGACGCACTATGCATCATACATAAATGGTCATAACTAGAGAAATAGGCAATATATAACCATCAAATAAAGTTCTGTTAGATTATGTAAAAAAAGTTGTATTTTTTGTCGTAAGGGACGTTTTCCTGCGCTCGACGCCAAATGTTGACGCTCCGTGTATGTGCATGCAGTTTGTATAAATTCATAAGTTCAGAAAATATTTGTAAGCTTAATTATATGGTTAGCGCATAGAGCAGCGGTTTTCAATGGGGCAGTTAAAGACATGTATTCAAAAGTATGAAGGTTACGTATTCTGTTCAGTTCTATATCAGACGAATTAGATCAGAGATTATTATTCAAACAACTCAAACTAGTAATTTCTCATAATTATGTTCTCGTCATTAACTTTTTAGCTCACCTGTCATATAGCTTTTGTGATCACTCTTCGTCCGTCGTCCATCCTTCCGTCCGTCCGTCCGTCCGTCCGTCCGTCCGTCGTCGTCCGTCAACAATTGGCTTGTGTACACTCTAGAGGCAACAGTTTTGATCCAATCTTCATGAAACTTGATCAGAATGTTGTTCTCTATGAAATCTAGGCCAAGTTCGAAACTGGGTCATGCAGGGTGAAAAACTAGGTCACTAGGTCAAATCTTAGAAAAATCTTGTGTACACTCCAGATGTCACCAATTTGTTCCAATCTTCATGAAACATGGTCAGAATGTTGTTCTCAAGTCTAGGCCAAGTTTGAAACTGGGTTATGAGGAGTCAAAAACTAGGTCACTAGGTCAAATCTTAGAAAAAACACATTGTGTACTCTCTAGATGTCATCAATTGGACCCAATCTTCATGAAACTTGGTCAGAATGTTGTTCATCATGAAATCTAGGCCAAGTTCGAAACTGGGTCATGTGGGGTCAAAAACTCGGTCACTAGGTCAAATCTTAGAAAACCAAGTGTTCACACCAGAGGTCACAATTTTGATCGTATCTTCATGAAACTTGGTCAGAATGTTGTTCTGATTGGTCTCTAGGCCAAGTTTAAAACTGGGTAATGTGGGGTCAAAAACTAGGTCACTAGGTCAAATCTTAGAAAAACCTTGTGTACACTCTAGATGTCATCAATTTAAACCAATCTTCATGAAACTTGGTCAGAATGTTGTTCATTATGGAATCTATGCCAAGTTAGAAACTGGGTCATGTGGGGTCAAAAACTAGGTCACTAGGTCAAATCTTCGAAAAACCTTGTGTTCACTCCAGAGGTTGTGGGTTTGATCTAATCATCATGAAACTTGTTCAGAATGTTGTCCTTTATGAAATCTAGGCCAAGTTAGAAACTGGGTCATGTGGGGTCGAAAACTAGGTCACTAGGTCAAATCTTAGAAAAATATTGTGTTCACTCCAGGGGGTCACCATTTTGATCCAATCTTCATGAAATTTATATGGTCAGAATGTAGGTTGTACTGATACCTAGACTAATGTGCAACAGGTGAGCGACCTAGGGCCTTTCAGGCCCTCTTGTATGATTAACCTGCGGCCTTGCGCCGCAGGTTATATTGGATAGCCTTTAGAAAAAGTCCATGGAGGGGCACCTGACCTGTTCATGATGCGGTTTTACGCTCCAGAAGAATACCCGGCAAGTACCGAGTTCGCTCTATCTTTAGCTGTTTTTAATTGATGCTCGACCAAATGCAGTCTCCAACCGAGGGTAATAATTTCGGCGAGCATCAATTAAAAACAGCTGAAGATAGAAAGAACTCGGTACTTGACGGGTATTCTTACACATATGGAATGTACTTTAGGCTATATAATATAACAATAATAAATTCACGATCGTTATAATTAAGAAAAAACTTACCGTTAGCAGACGAAATCGCAAATAAAGAAAATAAGCATGTGTATTCAAATTATAAGTAACAAATGGTTAATCGTATAAAAAAATTGGGGACAGAGTTAAGCACATTCTGATCACATAGCCTGCTACAATTTACCGGAGACAAACGGAAATGGTCGAGCTTTCATGATCAAGTTGCGTAGTTGTGTGTTCATAACGTTTTCATTATCAACTGTGCAAAGTACCTTGGTGTGATCCTAGGCGACGACATACAGTGTGAGAGAAACACCCAAACAACAACTGTCTATGTACCAGTTAGTTGCATCCACTACCCCAACCCCGGGGATCCATGGGGATAGCCGGAGAAACGGCGTGTTTTTTTGCATTTTAGCTTCCCCGCAGACCTGGGGAAATGTTGGATTTTTCTGCCAATTAATACCCCGGAGACAATATTTAGTTGTCAGGGGCCGGTAAATTCCGGGGAATTTACCATCAGCTGCTCCCAACAGGGCCCTGGAAGGGTGGGGTTTGATACCCGAAAAGTAAAAATCCCGGCAATTCCGTGTATTAAGTGTATTCAGGCACTGATTACATTCAGCATGGACAACCCCAGTACAAGCAAACAATTATTTACACAATTGTTTCTTTGTTTAACTAAGGTTAATATTTTATTAAATTACTATCAATTATTAGCCCTATAACACAGCATTGACCTAGTCTAATAATACGCATGCTTCCACTATATCAGAGCCAAAATATCTATATCAGTTATCGGCCCCGGGCCGAAAAAGTGTTATAAAATCTGATTGGCTAGTAGACAGGGCCGAAAAGTGATATTAATATTGGCCCACCTTTTAAGCAATCTGATTGGCTAATAGACAGGGCCAAAAAGTGATATAGATTTTCAGCTGAAATTATGAAGAATCGATTTTTACTCACTAAAATGTAGATAAATTTTTAATAATGAACGGAAACATGTCATTTTCTTAGTTAGATCATTTCCTACAATTTGGACTATATTTGGATGCAAAAAGCTGAAAAAAAATGTTTTTCATATTTTTTCTCAGTCTTTATGTCGGTCTAGTTTGATGTGCTAACGTTACATGCAAAGACAATTTTAAAATAATTGAAACTTATTTAATAAAATTGTCAATAAATGAGTGATTTGATATAAGCCCTGTTATTTGTCCTCAGGACAGACGTATTGTCCCTCGGCCTAAGGCCTCGGGCCAATACGACTGCCCTCGAACAAATAACAGGGCTAATATCAAATCACTCATTTATTAACACATAGAACAACCCGGTGAGAGGTTGTTCGTCTTTACTTACTAACCCGTGCACGTGCACAAGTTGTTCATGTCAACTTACTAACCCGCGCACGTGAGCCAGTTGTTCAAGCCCGTGCTAGCATAGAACTCCACGAGCTGACATATACATGTATAAACATTTGTATGATAAATGTTTACATATATAGGATGAAACGATACGGGAACAATTGATTTATGTTCAATACACACTATCACAACAGCAGTCGTTCATTGAAAATAAAATAAAACTAATAAAATTGTCGATTGACAAAATATCAAGTCAAGCCCGTTGTTATAACCCATCCTTGAAAAAAGACCACCTGTCAACTTAACTAAACTAAAATCCTTTGCTGTTCCATATGTAGTGTTTATTTTCAGTTTAACTTGATACTTGCAGTCAACGTATAATTATACAGACATATGCCATACAAGTTTACCAGACTGTACAGTGCCAACGTCTTCACACATTATATTATAGTAAATTGAATATCTAGTCCTTAATGTAAAGACGAATTTAAAATCAATGCCCCGGCGAAAATCGAACCTTACAGTAAGCAACCAATCATAGACAATCGTTCCCCACTCAAAATCCTGCCAACAAAATTATTTTGCTGTTCCCCATTGTGGACTTCGAAAATTTTCTCGACTTAAGCCGTGTGCTCGTCTTAACGAAGTTTTACTGTAATCATTCTAATATATATTCTAGTATATTCTAGTATGTTTTAAATATTTCTAGTATATTTTCTGTATTTCTAAATGACATTGAATTGACCTTTTCAAGATAGTCTAATACAAATTTACCTGTGTGTACCAATATTTCATGGTTATTTATTAATTCATTTATTCCCAACTATTGCAACAAATTAAGCCACACACTTGTATGTGACTATTTGTCATGTTTAAGGTATACATTTTGCGTGCCTGGACATATTTTGTGTGATCTTATGAACTAAAGTATACCAAATAGAATACAAAGTTATTAAAAGTGTTTCTATCCCATTAAAATAAACAAAGCGCTAACAGTGCTGAAAGAACAGGGCTTGGTCCTGCGGTTAAATATTTTTATCACATGACTTTCCTTGTATCCGAGTTAGTATAGCCAGTACGTATAAAGCTATACGTACCACGCGTAGTATAAGATATTGATTTTTTTCAAATAAATCAATGCGTATTTTGTGTTTTAGTGTCATATGATAAAAAGAATCTAACACTCGTTGCCAAGAGGCTCGCTTAATAAAATTTCCAAAACTCGTTTAATATCAATTTACAACTCGTGATAGATCCTCTATATATTACCAGTTAAAAAGTAAATGATTGAGTTTAGCGCCTGTGATACGTGCCCTGAGTCTGAGAAGGCATTCTTCGCAGTTTTTGACAGTTTATTTATTAGACGAGTGTCCAGATGGACAAGCCTGTTTGTTGACTTTTAAATGTCAAACATAATTATGTAAGTGCAACTATTGCAACAAATGCCAACCGCTTTATAGTCATGTTTGCGAAGTTTCCCGAAGCCTCCCGAAGTCTCCCGAAGCCTCCCGAAGTCTCCCGAAGCCTCCCGAAGTCTCCCGAAGCCTCCCGAAGCTCATTTATTTCCATGGGGGGGGGGGACCATCGCCGAGCCAAAAACAATGATCAATGTGATATATTCTCTTTAACTAACTAGAAACTAATATGAACTAAGGCATTGCCTATAATGGGGATTTAATAAATATTAGATAACCGCTAGGCTATATTTGTAGATATAGACCACGGGCCACAGTTGCTATGCATTATCCAAGGGAGATAACAAATGCATCCAATCATTGTGAATTGTAATCTTTATACAGCACACAAGTCAATCAATCAAATTGTCATAATTTGATTCCAATTCAATAAAATCAAAGACGTACCTTGTTTTACTGTACTGTAGTATTGTAGGCCTACTATAAGATGGTTTATTTATATTCCGAATATAGATAATTTACAGCCTCCCATGTTTGTCTTTCGTCCTTATCCGCTTGGAAAATCGAAGATATTATATAAGCGACAACGTATGGACCCTGCTAGTACACAAGTTTGTCCACCACAGATAAAATTAATGCACCAGTCAGTTGCATCCACAGTTCCTCCCGACCACAGGGATCCATGGCGGATAGGCCATGTTTTTACCATCCAGCTACCCCCGCAAGGCAGGGGAAATTTAGGATTTTTTCTGCGAAAACCAACAGCCTAGAGACAATATTTACCGGTAGATGTCAGGGGAAATGCGGGAGATTTTACCATCAGCTTCCCCGTAGGCCGTAGAAGGGCTGTTGATTTTGACAACTCAAAATCCCGGAGCGCCCCTTCACCCGGGGCTGGGGTGTTGTGGATGAAACTAACTGGTACATAAGTCTTATACACACTGACAGTAACAAAATAATCTCATAAACATTGCTTTGACAAGCTATACATTGAGACATAGAATTGTTGATAAATTTGCATTGTTGACATGGAACGAATTGTAGCCTACTTACGTTCAAGCATCTGGTATGATCTGAGTGTTGATATCATTGTAAAACTACATAAAAATGTCTATTAAAGACCTATTTCCTCGGAGATCGAGTACTGTTATGATACATCGGCTATTGAAATGAAAATTTCACCTTTATTTTTTGGGTTTGATGATTCTTAAAACATCTTCCATGTCTAATGGGCGCATGCAAATCTCGCAAACGCTTGTAATCAATTGGCTAGTGACACGCAAAGTGGAGTATCTACAGTAGCGTATTTCTTACTTCCCTTTGTTTTTTTAAAAATAGTTTTTTTTATTTATTACACATTTTTTAAAAATGATATTTAATCGAAAGAGAACGATAGGCTCAACCGTTTACAGGTTACTATTTTTTTTTATATTCCAAGGACTATTCACCTCGGAAAGCTGCCTGAAATTTTTGACCGGAAATAACTTTTTTTGAAAGCATTAGTACCGGCAGAAACTCAACGAAAATATGCACGTTCGCCTGTTAACGGTCTGGGTATTTTCAATAGCCCCGCTGCGCGGGGCTATTTAAATCCCCTATTAGTGGTGATAGCATACTTGTATTATTATGGTTTCAGATAACGATGGTTTGTGGGCACTAGGAGTAGGTATCTTAGCCGGAGGTGCTGCTGTTGTCGGTGCCCCGGTACTTCTAGCGGGTGCTGGATTCACAGCAGCAGGTGTGGCTGCCGGCTCTCTCGCCGCCGCCGCACAGGTGAGTATACACTGGTATAGTTATAGAAAACACCGATATAGCTTTATACTACACATGTGCAGAAATGGGATAAAAATTCGTGGTTCTGTTGAAAATGACCATTCAATAAGTCATGTAAATGTACTATAGAAATTATTAATATACATGTGAATTTAATTTTGTGGTTGAGTTTATTTAAAGTTTTTCGAGCATATAGTCATCATTCGCGACTACTTATTCATGATGTCATCCGTCGATACGAGGTTATGAGAGAAGATAAACCATTTTTCCTATACTGTAAATCATTAAATTTCGGTGGGACGAAATTTCGTGGTTTTGGTAAAAAAGTCAATTTCGTTGGGACTTGAATCCGTGGATTTTGCATTTCAGGTAATAAAACAAGGGTCAAAATTCATGTTCGTTGGGATTAAAGTTCGATGATGAACCACGAAATCCACGAAATTTAATCACCCACGAAAATTAATGATTTTACGGTAGTTTATTGCTGATCGAGTGTCTAGCAAGGGAATATCGAATTTCTTTACCATTTTTATTTCGCCTTGGGTATGACACGGTCTGGGATCGAACTCAGAACCTTCCACACTTGAAGCGGGTATCACTGGACTATCACTAAGCATGGACCCATGAATATTAACGTTTGATTTTACGTTTAGTGACGCCACGTCAGTGCGTGAATTAGGGTGATCAATGAATACCCCATAATGCTTTAATTCCATTATTCGCTGTTATAAGTCTAAAAAACAACTTTCATATTAAAGAGGCGTTCCCTACAACTTTGATCGTTTAAATCGATCCAGGAATATTATACATTAAATGAGAATCATTATTGCTTAAACTCCTCAAATTTTCAGCAAAAGCTCCCACCAATTATCGAGAAAAGAATTAAAACATATATCCGAGCCAAAATAGTCACGAGTTGTTTCCCTTTGACCACGTAATAATAAATCACTGGAAGCGATAAATTATTATTGGTGATTTAAATATTTTTTTGACATTATAGAGACATATTTGCGCATACTTTTTCTGATAAAATATGATAATTGATAGTGATTTGTACATCTAGCTCACTTAATGTGATGGTAGAGAAAATATGCTAGTTATAGGGAATGCCTCTTTAATAATATATATTATGTAGGTGCGTTTATTCCAATGGATTAACCAATAATCATAGACCGTAGTAAACAAACGCAGTTTTAAATGACAACGACACTTGACGTATGGCAGGCACAATGAAAATGCTAGATTTAAGTACAACGTGTGCATGAAGTACATTGTACGTATATGCGTCGTGCAATGAGTAGAATTATGCTAAATTATATTTAATGACGTTATAATGACGTTGGGTCGGAAGTAGAATGATTATAATATGTAATGATGTCATAATGACGTTCGACCAGTAATATCATAGTGATGTTATTCTTCTTTACTACCGGTAAGTGTGGTTTTTTTCTGGTACAGTTTAATTTATTATTACATTTTGTACATTATATATTCCAGGGTCCAGCCGTTGCTGCCGGGAGTGCCTTTGCGTTAGCACAAAGCGCCGGTGCTGCAGGCTTGGCCGTTGGTACCAAAGTGGGGCTAGGGGCTGCTGCAGGGTATGGGGGCTACAGGGCTGCAATCAGAAGTAAAGATAGGGACGATGACTAAGTAAAAACCGTGCTATTCATTCACATTAACAATATACGTTACAAACATGTAATCCAAAGACAAAAAAAATGTTTTATTTTGTTATTATGTTAACTGAATTATGCTTCAAACAATGTATCATGCTGTAACCGGTCATGCACTTTTCTGAATACAGTTTCCCTGTTTAGAACAACAACAACCTCTCGATAACAACACATTCACCATTTCCTTAACTCTAGATTCTACTTTAATTTTCCTCTGTAAAGCAGTATTAGCAGCTCCCAAAATGTGTTGATCTATAAAGCTTGTGCTGTATATACATGTAGTGTGTTGGTCTCGATAGAAAGAAACATATTTTTGTTGATTTGTGGATTTCATATCATCGAGTGATCACATATATCAATTCTTTCACGAGTGCATGACTTTGTTTATGTGTACAAATATATTCTAAGAAATGTAGTATTTAGACCCTCATTTAAGTATAGCATCTGGCTTTTTGTATTCCTCGGTCTGTATCTGTACAATGCAGATATGATCTGATTATGTAGACTGGGTCGGATTGTGTAGGATGGATGATATTACATATGCATATGAATTATAAAACACAATTTAATGTTGAATGACCACTTCCAAAGAAAAACACTACAGTTTTTTGTTAGTAATGGTTACTTTGTGTGATGTAGATCTGCATGTTTTGCCCTTTCTGATGGACATTTTAGAAAGTAAAAGTACTTGTATTGATAAAATGACAGCAACATGTATGAAAGGGTCATAGTTTAACAGACGATTCATAAAATCTCTATTTCCGTTTTGTATGCAATCCAGCCTGCATTATATCATCCAGCCTGAGCATTATACGGATACTGACCGCGTATTTGTTCTTCTGTTCCCCATTAGCAAATATATATTCATATACAAACAGTCTTGTTTTTTATTTAACACCTGTCATGTTAACACACAGTCTAATCTCAATATCAAGTATCTGTTGCCTAAGCAAAGCGCTACCAAGCGCTTTCTTTCATCTACCTACCGTTCAATTAAATATCGCAGACATGGATTACCTCCCGTGGAGAGCGCTACGTAGCGCTTCGCTTAGACAACTGACGCCTGATCAAAATGAACTTTTCTAACAAATGCATTGGATGCTGTACAGACAGGTGACCTTTCCGCAGATGCATTGTAGCCACGTACACCCCAACCCATACTTACGAATATTTGTTGTAACTAACCGATGCAAGCTTTCATTCAAAATGGCATCGTACATAGAGATTTATCGCCCAGAAGTCATACAGAAATGGCGGAAACAGCTAGTCACCCAATCGGCGCACCTCTGACAATTCATCACGGAAAGACCCGAGTAGTCACGATTGCTTATCAACCTGAACTGGCCCCACAGCCTCATTTCCGATTCAAATTTACACGGGCCTTAAGAAAGACAACTATTCCCGTCGGACGGGAATTGAACACGTCGATTTCACCCGGGTCACGGTAATAGACTTTGGGCTGGATTGTAGATTCTAATGATGGATATTTAAGACCCTTAAGACCATGTCACGCAGTGGCGAGTTCAGGCTCCGAGTTCTGTACGAGTTGTAGCGAGTTATAACTCGCATAAATGTGCGCTTGTTGGTCCAGGGCGACATTTGTTCGAGTTTCTCTTCGACATTTACACGGCATGAGTAAGATAATAAGTTAATAACACGAGTTTAACCGAGATATATACGACATCTTTTCGACAATCGGAGACATGTTCTTGAGATTTGTACGAGTATCGACGAGTAATGTATATAGGAGTCTGTTTGTCTTGTGTCGTGTTATCTCGCCGAATGTCGAGCAGATGTCGTAGACAAGTCTCCCTTACTCGCCGCAGAACGATTTCATTTCGGCGACATGCTACGACAAGGGGCGACATGTCAACGAGATGTGTGCGACAGTGCGCGAGATTGTTACGACAGTTCCTCGACATGTGTACGAGAAGTACGCTTGGGCGAGAAGCGTCGAGAATTTTAAAACGTTTAAAATTCTCGCCGCACACTGGCGAGCACTGGCGACTTGTGAAGACATCTCAGCGACAAAGAACGACATACGAGGGGTGATCAATACATTCGACGACTTTCCTTCACAATTTTGAAATATTGGAACTAGAGTAATGAAATTACAAGCTGATGTAGATCAGTCAATTATCTCACGATTTGTCTAATTTACTTTATGATAACGTCATTATTTACTAGATGACGTCACTTTTGTTACAATGGTGAATCATGCAACATCGAGTAATTCGGACGTAACGTTATTTCTGAGAAACGACATGCAATGAAAATTAACGCGAAACTTGTAAAATCCTCGCGATATCTTCAAAATGATTTGAGTAAAGTATGCATGGGTTCTGTGCACTTCCAATTGGCCATTTTCATATGATTCCGTTGTTTATGTGATTGTTGGGTCTCTGTCAAACGATTGAGTCGATAAAATAAGGATAAACATAAAAAATAACACCGCGTTAGGGACTTTTTCCGTTAAATTCTGCGAAAAAAGACGCACAGATCTCAACCAAATGTAACTGGCGAAAACGAGGACTAGTATAGGCTACAAAACATTAAATCGTAGACTCCAAATCAAAAGGGTTATTTCGATATTGCGTCCTTAACCTGATAGGTCGTGCTTCATTTTTAATTGGAATAATCTAATTTTGTAGAGCCATGCCTCCCTTTTCCGAGTTTTGTTTCCAATAACACATCGATACTCTTTTTATTCCACCTCACATTCCAGAATTGGCTATTAACTGCTTATTTCAGTAGTAAAAGAAAACCAGTCCCGTACATGGGATCGGGTATCAGTCCAGAAAGGAGCTATGTGCTGCTCCGACGGTGTCGCTTGGAATGACGTCGCGTGACGTCTAACGTCACGAGCTCCTTGTATGAATCAAATAATTTTATTAGTGCATTCGGCCGGATACATCTTACTCCGAATGATGTTAAATGGCTTTGAGCCTTGCTGCCAATATGAAATTGCTAGAAGAAAAGTCCTCGAATTTTTTATCACCCCTCGTACATAAGATATTTACGCGGCACTGGGCGAGTTGTGGCGAGTTATAACTCGTGACAACTCGTAGCCCCAACTCGCCACTGTGTGGCAGGTTCTTAGAGGAGGCATTTCCTATTACTAGCATTTTTTTCTCTACTATCATATTAAATGGGCTAAATATACAAAACACTATTAATTATAGATCATAATTTGTCTGAAGAAAGTGTGCGCAAATATGTCTCTATAATGTCAAAAATATATTGAAATCTCCAATAATAATTTATCGCTTCCAGCGATTTATTATTATGTGGTCTAAGGGAAACAACTCGTGACTATTTTGGCTCGTTACGTAAATATGTTTTCATTTTTTTTCTCGGTAATTGGTGTGGGCTTTTTGTTGAAATTTTAATGAGTTTAAGTATTAATGATTCTCATTTAATGTATAATATTCCTGAATCGATTTAAACAATCAAAGTTATAGGGAACGCCTCTTTAAATACGGCATACGCCCGGGCCATTTGCTACACGACATCGATCAACAAATATTGAAATAGCTGCTTTGAAACCAAAAAACCCGTGCCGTCAATTGGGGAGAAATCGCGGACAATGAGTGTGATTTTTTAAAGAAAAAATTAACTAAATATATGAAACTTAGACCCACATATAGGTATTTTTAAAGAAACGTGAACCCTTTTACTTAGACCATGACAAAATTAAATCTATAACCCGTGTATATGAAAATTTACATATCTGAGTCGCCTATTTCGCTGAGATGTTTGATTCATAGACATTAATTCTAATATATATCTGTGTTTGAGTATATAAACAGGACAAGTTTTGTTCGGTCTACGTGGTAACCGTATTAAAAATGTACACCACCAACAGTCTTCGTGGTACCCGAAATGCACAACGCCGGCGGTCTACGTGGTACCACCTGCTTACGAGTTATCGGATTGAACGGTGTACATGCCAAGTATCTTCAACTTTGGGTGTTTATGCAAAATGTATCTAGGGTGTAGAATTTGACCAATTGAAAAAAGAAAATTGTCTAATACCACCGGGTCTGTCCGCCGTTCTCTCCCATGTGACAATAGAGTACAATAGATACATTGTAATCACATTTCTGTTTCTGCGCGCACATAATAAAATATGATATTGATTTTTATGGTCAGCACCTCCGTTTGTAAATTTAATTTTCGTGATGTTGTAAATTCATGGATTACAAAATGCACAGGTACAAAGTCGCGTTCCAACCGAACCACTGTATGACTTACTGGGATACTATAATATTCAACTGGTATGACTTAATGCGAGCGGATGCATCGGTAGTTTCCGATCATAATCCACGTATGTCTCATGAAAGGCTAAACAATTTAAAGTGTATAACTTATTGCTATAACCGGCAGTTGACTATTTTTCCAAAGTGAAACTTGTAGATCTATAAAGACCAATGCTATGGACAGCGAAACACGGACTCCGTTGACATGTTGTCCCTTTAGGCAGGTTATGTAATTATCATATTCCAATGCCGAGCATATAATTTATTTGCCAGTCAGCTTTCTGCTGAATATGGCAGGAATGTGTGTGTCTACAGCCGTATTTGAACGAGTATGCGGCAAGCGCGCTAACCACAGAGCTACGGAGGCCAATGAGGGATACACAATTCGTATGTTTGTATGTGAATTGTATCGTGTTATTACGTGACAGTCCAGTTAGGATAAAAATCTAGTGACTCAATGGAACAATCCACTAGTACGGTGTAAAAACAAGTATAAAGGATTATACTTACTGTTCAATACCAAACTAAACTCTACCTATTTAAGCAATGGTTTTAATCTTTTGGGTACACATAAATGATGACGTCACTGTCACCATATACACATATGTACAGTCACAGTTCGAGACTCCAACGGTTGCTTTATACAGGCGTCTAATTAATTTTGATGCATTCAAACGTTGAAAATCTAATAAAATTGTGTTTTATGACATTTTGAAGGTCTTCACCACACTTCACACAATATTTCAATATATCCATTTCTATATAGTGATATATGAATGAGACGGTCGTAACTACGAAATCAATATTTTGAGATAACAATAAAAACTGTTTGACAATCACTCTTTACTTATGATAAATCAAGCTTTTTCAACATCAGGTCGACATGACAAGTTCCGATTTTCATGACAATATGCTCATAAGAAGCGCCTTATGATGTAGATTTCAAATATGCATCAGTCGTATAATGTCGTAAGTGGCACTTATGTCCTTCTCATTCTAAGCCAGCTATATCAGTAGGTTATATCATGCGATGCATTAAGTTCGCCCACATAAATTCTCTAGATGACGAGAGTAAACAAATCCATTATGTTATGTTCTGCATAATTACATATGAACACTTTAATATGAAGAGAATCTCAAGTAGGTTCGCGTTACAAAAAAATGTGTGTAAAAACACAAATACGTACACGCGTTATGGTTAATAACCCATAACCTATATTAATAAATAATAAACTGGTAGCGAAGCATGAGTGGATGTGCTAGTAAAATATGAACTTCCAATTATCAGTCAACGAACCGAATCATGAGTGGACTTACCTAACATGTTTACCCGTGAAACTGAAGGCCATTTGAGGACAGTGTCGAAAGTACGCTGTACGTGGTACTAGTTTGTGGATATGTATTTAGTGTTCAAGTAAGATTTGTACGTTATTTGCATATTTCACATCCATGGACATTCTGTACAGGTTTTGTGGATATTCGGATTAAATTTAATTAATACCAGCAGGATCCCGAGTGCATAACATTATAGCGAGTGGTATCGAGATGGCTGAGAGAGAAAGCGATGTGCAGGAATACACTGAAGGTAATGATTAATTCATTTTGACAATCGTGAAAGTTCGGTCATTTCCGTTTGTCTCCGGTAAATATATATAAATGCTTTGCAAAAAGGCCGAGGTGATCAGGTTGTCTTTATCGCAAATCCTCGGACATTTTCATAACCGAGAAATACGCACTTTCGTTCGATATGCCGAGGAATTCCGATTATTGCGTAATATGTATGTTAGATGTGTCCGTTGCCTAAGCAAAGCGCTACAGAGCGCCTTTATTCAGTTATTTCCCGTTCAATTGAATACAGAAGGCATGGATTATCCCCCGTGGAAAACGCTACGTAGCGCTTTGCTTAGGCAACGGACACCTGGTTCCCGTTTCGAATATTAAATGTATCCGTATTTAGACTGGTCCCACAATCTGCTTTGAACTAACATAATTATAAAAATACGATATTTTTAATAGTCCGAACAGGAACCAGTCTACATTAATCAAAACCAGATCATGGAACCAGTCTTATACAGGTTCATTCTGCAATCGTGATAGCTCGGTCATTTCCGTTTCTCTCCGGTGGATTTTGCAGTGGATCACCTCACAGGCACACGGTGTCATCGATTTAATAAACTTGCATGAAAAAAGATGGTATATCTAGTAATCTAGTATTTACTAGATCTACGTTCTTTTTTCATGCAAGTTTATTGAACTGATGACACCGTGTGCCTGTGAATCACCTCGGTGATCTGAATTTTTCCCGGAGACGAACGGAAATTAGTGAGCTTTCCCGATTTCTATAGCTATTAGAGAGTTTACGTTTGTATACAACGGACATTCATATGTAAAAATGTCCACCATTAAGTTATTGCTGAATTACAACCTGTCAAAAGCGACCTTCTCTAGAGCAACACCACGCAAATATCTATAAGCTGATATTTACAATTAATTCAACCTTTGAAGAGCAACTACCTATAAGCTACGGTCAATATTTGCAGCTACAAAAGGTCTCTATACCGAGATTGTGCTGTATTTTCTATTGCTCAATAATCCAATTGATTGTCGATGTGCACTGCCAAATATGTGTTATGTTCACACGCTCGTCATTCGTGTGAGTTCTTATATATATGTGTTAACTAATGCAGTCAAACGAGTGTATATGCTTGCAATATTACTGCGCTTAAGTCTTGTGCGCATGCTGTACGGTAAAACTTCGATGCATCGAACTACCATCTGACCGGACAGTGGTTACGAGCATCACGTTGCCGGGACCAAATAACCGGTTTGATGCCAATAGTCTAAGGTGTCTGAGCCTTTTAGAGGCATCTACTGTTTAGTACATAGTCAGCTTGCCGGAACCGAAAACCCGAAAAAGCGGCTTCATACATTGAAGTTCTACTGTATTCACTTAATCTGGGATTACTTTATATGCTGGAACATTCACATGTATCATTGATAGCCGACTGTTTGTTCTCAGTCTGTTTGTATCATAATTCGACTAATGGTACCATAAGGATGTGGTGGAAGAATGGTATCAGTAAATGATATCGCAATTTTTTCAGAAATTCGCAGAAATCGCTGAAATTCAGAAATGCAGTTATTATTCTTCTTTATTATTACCCCTATTGCCTCCCCAAAAAGCTTCAAGGACATTATTTTTAATTTTGTAAGCGCTGCTAAAAAGTAATCATAAATTTTACGTCAAAATATGTTCAAATGTAGGTGAAGCTAAAGAAATAAAATATATTTCTGTGTATGAATGACACAACTTAACACGGATCATATCAATTGACATCTCGCAACAGTCTGCGAACACACTCGTATTTTTATTATTGCATATTTAGAATGTCAAAACTTATTGCGTCAAAGGGACGGGCTGAGTTCGTCGTGTGCTCATTTTGAGCATCTTGTTAATGCGAGGTTGAAATCAAAGTACTGCTTGGGGCTTAAATCATGTTAGCCGGTTTACATATTTTACCACAAAAATGATGATCGAACGTAATTGACATTGTTCTTTTTCAGGTACCGACGACCCTGTATCATGCTGCTGTCCCTTGAGATGGGTTGTATGTGGTATGGGTGTCTGGATGGCAATGACGTCATATATGCTGTGTACGAACATGAGCGTCGCCCTTGTATGCATGGCTAAACAACCCCTAGCAAGCAATTTCACAAGCAATACTTCAAGTCGGAATAATGATGACGTCAGCAAATCTGATCTGATAGTGTCTTTAAGTGAAGTTAAAAATAAAAGTTTACGCACTTTTGGAGAGAAAAATTCAAATACTGGTGATAAAACTAATTTGTTCAGTGAGCGGAAAAGCCGCCATGATGATGACGTAAGCATAAATTTACCGGAAGTAGAAAGCCAATGTGACGTCACTACAAGAAAAGACTCTTCATACCAGGAGGCGAGTAAGCGAGTTTGATTGGATATGTTTTAAGATTAGTTTATTTTATAAGTAAAAATGGAATGGGCTGCATTTTCCTTGCACTAAATAAAACAAAATAACGGATAACATACGGGACTTCGCTTTGTCTTATGCACCAGTCAGTTGCATCCGTGGTTGCCATCCCCACCATTCCACCGCTCGGTATTTTCCCGGTCCCTGACAACTAAATATTTTTCCCGGGGTATTGTTTCGGATTCCCCCCCAAATTTCCCCGGCAGTGCGAGGGAAGCTGGAAGGTAAAAATACGGTCGTTCCCCGGCTATCCACCGCCCATCCCAGGATCGGGACTGTAGATGCAACTGACTGGTGCATTATGGTAGAGATCTAATAATGACCAATTTGAATGACTGTTTCATGTTTCATGCGACAATAAAAAACATAAACTACGTGGCTTGCCATTGGAATCGCATTGGACTCTTTAGATATCTGGATATTTACATCTACTATTTTGAATCATAATGAATCTATATATCACAATGCATGTAAATTACATGTTTCAATTCATTAATTTATATGAAATGGTTTATTTCGAGAAACTTTAGGCATTAGGCCCTATGTTCATGAGTTTATATACATAATATGTCTATGTTCATTTAAAATCCCAAATGTCCCATAGTCTTGTAAGCTCTTACTCAAAATCGCACTTTTCTAACTTCTTTCAGACTGCGGAATTTACATGGGACAAAATCACCCAGTCGCATGTACTATCCGGCTTCTATTACGGTTATACATTCGGACAGATACCGCTCGGTTGGTTGGCGGGTCGTTATGGCGGGAGACACGTGGTAGGCACGTGTATGATGATCGTGTCCGCCATTACCATGATGATTCCAATACTCGCGAAAACTGATGTCTATCTTGTAGTTGTTGCTAGGGTATTTATTGGCTTATTATCGGTAAGTGATGTTATGCTTATTTAATTAAATACCGTTACTGTAAGATTTATAAATAGCTTATAGATTTGAACTAATAATAATAACGTCGACATTACCTAGCAGATCCACAACCACACTGAGTAGTGAAATTTGAAAATTACCAAATGCAAAATCTGTTAACGTCTGGTAATGTTCGTAAAATCCGCAGCCATCTTGGAGATAACCTTGAACTGTTGCCGCCATGTTTTATTTTAGAGACATATTGTCAATAATGGTCGCTTCAGAATGTTACGCAAAATATTAATAACAGTCTATTATTTCATTTAGGGAGCCTTTTCACCTGGTTGGTTCATGTTGATTGGTGTTTGGGCTTTACCGAACGAACGAAGTAGATTTTCCGCTGCTATGTGGCTAGGTAAGATAAAATTACGAAATATTGCAAAAACAAAAACAGCCGAAATAACTACACGTCATAGCAGCAGCAGACTATAAATAACATTCGCAGAACGGGACAAAAACGGCTACCGCAGCATTTTCAACAAATCCCCATTAAAGGCAGTACCTTATTCATATTAAACTTCACAACAAACGTTGCACAACCATCAGCAAAATGCACTAAAAAACATAGAAAATGTACAAAAAAACAACAGCAGCAAATGCACAAAAACATCGAAAATGTACAAAAAAACCAACAGCAGCAAATGCACAAAAACATCGAAAATGTACAAAAAAAACAACAGCAGCAAATGCACAAAAACATCGAAAATGTACAAAAAAAAACAACAGCAGCAAATGCACAAAAACATCGAAAATGTACAAAAAAAACCAACAACAGTAAATGCACAAAACCATATAGATGAAGAAGTTCCATATAAAACACCTCCAAAATTTCCCAAAGCTGTCATTAACTGTAAAGTCAACTCTATAGAGCAGCAACCACTTAAGAACAAAAAATATTTTCAGCAACCAAATGCTGTTTCTCTACAAAAATTGTACTGTAATCCCTGTTCAAATAACGTACAACCTTTCTGTAAAGCAATACAATTTGGAAGCTGAATATATGGACCAACATCAACAGTATATTGTAATTCAGAGGTTAATGTAGGTTAATATCAGCACATTTTTAAGGCGTTGTTGAAGAGAGGTTGTTGCTTTTGAGAGGGTCACTCTGGAGAGGTGGTACTGTATACGTGTGGCTCGTCGTCAAAATATGAATGCAAAATTTAGATTTGTAGGTAACTTTCTTATTACATGTGATTATAACACATTTAAAAACCATACATCTACTCAACCATATCAGAAAAAAGTTTTAGGTGGGTGAAAGCTAGCATAAAATACGTATATAAAATGTACCAGTAGATCTAATCCAATTTGTTTTATAATGGATGTTCATGCTAATTTGACAAAGTGTTTCACATGTTTTTTTTTATAAAATGACTTTAATTATCGACATTACAATCGATCTAAATATATCATACTTTCAATATTGATAACAAAAATTTCTATACCTTTTAAAAACAGGCCAAAAGGAACGTATGTTATTCTTCGAATGGGAAATCGTTTAGTATTTGAAATACAAAATACATGTACTTACTTATCTACGGGGCGGGCATATGGATTGCTTCACCCGAGATAGAACCCGAGTAGCTAGCTAGGTTTGACAGCAAATGTACTAACGTAACTGGTAGCTTAAGTGGTTAGTACATTTGCTGTCAAACCTACCTAGCTACTCGGGTTCCATCTCGGGTGAGGCAACCCATATGCCCGCCACGTTTCTGTTGAAAGTCGACTATGCTTGGCATGGCGATCCAAGGCCTTAGGGTGGGGAATTTTGCTTTTGGGTTGTCAAAAACCCAGTAATTCACCCGCATCCCGCCACGCGGGTGACAGCTACTGGTAAAACATCATATATTTCCCCAGTCCCTGATAACTAAATTTTGTCGCCGGGGTATTGGTTCGTAGAAAAAATCCCCAACATATCCCCGACAATTCGGGGGAAGCTGGAAGGTAAAAACACGCCGTTTCCTCGGCTATTCCCCGCCCATCCCCGGTGACTGGGGCCGTGGATGCAACTGAATGATGTATAAAACAGTACTTACTTTAACAGGACAAGGTCTAGGTATAATAATGGGATATACCACTTCCGGTTTACTGTGTGTCCATGGTTTTGGAAACAAATGGACGTCCATATTTTATGTGCAAGGTATGTAATACTAGTAGTAATTAACACATGTAGTAGTCGGTCTTAAGGCAGACAATTATGATCTACTCCGTCTGGTTGAATTGGCGACAGACTATTTAATAATTGTTAAAAACTTTAAAGAAAATAAATCAGCACCATTTCAAATTAATATTTGTCATACCATTCAGAATTGATTTTAATCACCAACAATGTACTCGTAAACGTTTATAACAAAAAAGCAGAAGCATCTCAGTCCTCGGGTATTTTCATGGGTCTTTGACTCTTATGTTAACTTCCATAGGAGGTTGATTTCAAAAGTGGCTTCACAAAACAGAAAATTTGTCTGAGTCTATATAAAAGTAAAATATCTAAAACTTTAGAGTTATCTTAAATTCAGACTTGAAGCTAAATTTCATTTTGATGTGAGATTTCTTTTATGAGATGGTTATGGAGATTGGGACGAGCTACGTTTCAGTTCCATGTGCTGACAAAGAAAGCAATATTTTATAATCGTTTACCAATGTTTTTCTATTTTAAGGTCTACTCGGGTTTGCCTTTGCCTTGTGTTGGTGGTTGTTGGTATACAATTCACCGCGACAACATCCGAGGATATCGACCAGCGAGGTTACACTAATAGAACAACATGTAAAACGTAAGGTATGTCAAATCAAGAGACCGTGGGAAATCACGTAAAAACGAAATAACAACTTGTCACGTGATACGTTCTGTCAAATTATTTAATTCAATTGAACGAAATTTTGTGGTTTAATCAAAAAAGACCAAATCGATGGGACGTTAATTCATAGATTCTGCATTCCTGGTAATAAAAACAAGGGTCAAACGTACTGCACGATGGAATTTGAAGACTAACCACGAAATCCACGAAACTTAGTCCCCCACGAAAATTCAATGAGTACCGTAACAGTAAGGCTGCGACAATTGACAAAACTGGTTTACAAGATGCAGACCAAATCGCTGGCTTGGAATAAGAAGGTCGTAAGTACTACTTACAACATTATAAGACTGATGCATTTTTAAAATCATATCTTATGAGCCTATTTTCGATGAAAATCAGACCTTGTCATTTGGACCAAACTGAAGTTGAAACAGCTTGTTTAACTATAAGTACATCTAGTAATTTTCGGACATTTTTTTCTGGTTTTCTCAAAATACTGATTTTGTACTTACGACCTTCTCATTCTAAGCCAACGAACTGTAAATTGGTGTAAAACCCGACGAAAATGTTGCCATAAACTGCTTGAGTAAATTAAAAAAGTTTCTATATTTTATTGGATAAATGAATAAGGTAGCAATGGAAAATAAACTAAATGAATATGGTTATACAAAAACATCGACCTAGACTTTAGGTCTTGTATAAAGGGAAATAAAAATATGAAATATTTTATTAAGAAACTTCATAAACCTTGTTTAATGTGTTTGTTTCCATGACGACGTGGTAAAGTGTACTAAATATGAGAGAGACGTTCGAATGACATTGAATGAAAAATTAGTTTACCGTGAAAATTCAATTTTTGAATGTTTTATATCATTATGTAAATGTATTTGACATAGTTATCATTATTTAAGGCCATGATACAAAAATACTATGGTTGGTCCGTTGGTGGCTACTACGTTTGCCACTGGTACTTAAAGTTGTCTGTTCGATTATATCCGCGGAAAACAAAGTCGTTAAGGACGTTCCAGAGGGCAGTTTATGCACGAACGTTCCGAGCACACACCTTACTCCAATGGCAATAGAGGCCCTGTTTTTCGACTGATCCTTGTGAAAATTGGTCACAATGTTGAAACGTTCTAGCTGCATTCCCTGACAGACTTGTTAAGATACATTTGTTACAGTCAAAGTCTTTGAATAATGCTCATAATTATGTAACTTGTCCGTTTGTTTGTTTTTTATTTCAGGACAAAGTTCGGGTACCTTGGTGTAAGATATTGAGTTATGTCCCTTGTTGGGCAATGTTCGTCACCCATTTCTGTGATAACTGTATATACTACCTCTGTATAACATGTTTACCTCTCTATATGAAGGAAATACTTAAATTTGATATACAAAGTGTAAGTTTCATCGATTTTGTTGTTATAGGATTTGTTAAGTGCATGCTGCTATTCGGAGAGTTTTATACATTGAGCTAATAGAGGACCTTACGGCACTTCGAAAAGGGTCCTTATTTATATAAACTGCACATGTAGTTTTAATTATACGATCAAAGTAAAAAATAAGCGCGAATATTGTCATGTTATTTCCGATTTAATACTGTTAATTAGTGTTTGTATAATATTTAAAAATTGTACCCGTGAGGAACACATTATTGGTAATTTTAAACGTCCTCGTTATAGTTAGTGCGAACTAACAGACGAAGGACAACGCTTGACTGCTAATTGGAGAGGGTTTATTGCTGAAATTGTTAGTTTATTCGCACAGCTAGCCTAAATAAATCCCGCATCCTTTATTTTATTTTGTGGCTGTTGTAAGTTATATCTACCCCCTGTCCATCGAACTGAATTCCATTAACTATGCCTAGCATTAACGATATGAAAGCTTCGGTTTTTTCACATCGTTTATATTACGGCCTATGGCCTTCTTCAGAACAACTGAAAACATGTAAAAACAAACTTTTAAAAATACATACATACATAATTAATCTAATTACCTGAAACAAACATACATGTACATTACACTTTATATGACACATAAATAATTATTGTAAAATCTAGATATGCTTTTCCTCCCCCGTAAAATTAATCAGTAAAATGACGTCGCTAGTTGGCGCGGTTACTGAATGACGTCCCATGACGTAACGTCCGGTCAACAATATAGAGAAAAAAACGTTTGAATATTTTTGAACAGTCACAATATTAAAAGAAGTTTAAATATGTAACTTACACGGGAGAAATAAGTAAGTTGGAAGATAAAATCAAATGAACAATGTACTTTTTTGATTAATTTTACGGGGGAGGAAAAGCATATCTAGATTTTACAATAATTATTTATGTGTCATATAAAGTGTTATGTACATGTATGTTTGTTTCAGGTAATTAGATTAATTATGTATGTATGTATTTTTAAAAGTTTGTTTTTACATGTTTTCAGTTGTTCTGAAGAAGGCTATAGGCCGTAATATAAACGATGTGAAAAAACCGAAGCTTTTGAATTCTTATTTCCCTACGGAATATATATGAAGATTATTAACGATATGTATTTCTCTCTTTCTTCTTTATTCCATGTAATTTGCAAGGCCCACTCTGGGGCATTATCGCAAATGTTTTAGAGACAGAGGTGAGATACAAGGAATCCGGGTGCGATACCCTAACTCGTTTCGAATAGATTCCTTGGTTCTTTAACGTGCCCGATGGAAAGCACCGAAACACGCGAGACTACCTTTGGGTTTACTACCAATATCCTATCTAGTTGAGGGGGAACACTAAATAGCGTTTCTGAAATGACCAAGTGTCCCGGCCGAGAATCGAAACCGGGACCTCTCGATCAGGAGTCAAGCGTCTTATCGTGTTTGATGATTTATTTATTTGTTTGTATTGTAGAATGGTTTCTTCTCGTCTCTACCATTTATTGTTATGATGACGGGAACCATAGTTGCAGGGTGTACGGCAGATTGTATTCGCTCTAAACAATGGTTGACAATAACGAATATCAGAAAAATGTTCCAAACAATAGGTGGTTATTTTTTTTATCATTATATAGCAAACACATTAACGTGTTCATATCACATGTCGAGGGCTCAGTGCAAAACTATGGTATGTGCCTCTATAAATCAATGTAGTTACCATAGTTTTGCGCTGAGCCCTCGATGTATTTTGTGCTGAGTAAACTAAAACTGTTCCTCGAATCTTCCATTTATACTTAATTTAACATTTGATTTTTATGTCCGTGATAAATTTGGATCTGTCATGTGTATATATGTATTCATTTTCGGGCCAGTCTTTATTGAACCACAACGAGGCCATTGTGTTCATTTCAATTTAAAGATGACATGGCCTAATAAAGAATCTCCTCATGGAGAGTACTCAAGGGAAGTAATTTTATAGAAAATTGACGGATTTCCTATAGGTCTCCGGTTCAAACTATTGTTTTATTATTTTTGTAGGTTTACTTGGAGTGGCAGTTTTTATCCTTATACCGGGGTATCTAACGTGTAGTCTACGTGCTGTCGTGATTGTGTGTCTATGTCTATGTACATTTTGTGAATCCGTTGGAAATGTCGGGGGATACACGTGTGTGGCAGTCGATATTGCACCAAGGTATGATCATTTCAAACTGTCTGATACAATGCACATGTATGCTAGTTTTTGCTAAAATATGTTCCATAACTCTGTTTAGTTCCGGAAAAAATAGTTTGCGGAAAAATAGGTATGTAGACATATCAAACTACAAAATATGTTTGCAGATTGTCATTTATGTGGCTACGGAAAAATGGAAAATATACTAGTGCATTTAACATTGAAGCATTATATACTCGTATTATTGCATAGTTCTAGCAATATAAAAGCAAAGTCATGATCGTATAGTATATTTAATTTCACTAAAATGCATTTTAAATTAACTATCACCAGTGAGTATTTAACTGTTTAGTACTTCACATTCTTAATTCGTTCCCCGCTCTGTTCTCGTTCTGTTCTGTGTTTTGTTCTCAAATGTGACAACTCGTTTTATTAGCATTAAATTTATTATTGACAGCAGTGATGTCATCTTCATCACCCAATGAAGTTTCAAATCTGCAAGTCCCTGGACCAATGAAATTATATGTTAATTTACTGATGCAATACTATTTTGGAATGTCATGTTTTTGAATTAGAGTTCCGAAATGTAGTGAAAAGTTATCATTTTACGATAATTTGTTAATCAATTCCCCAGTAATTATTATATACTGCCTATCAATTATGAAATTGTTCAACAATTTTATGGTGCAATGTAAGCATCAAAATATCACTTAGTACAAGTGACTTAAGTTGTTTATAGAGACTTGTTCTGCTGCCAATACGTACATGTCAAACTTACTTGGTCATTATCAGATACAGACTGATCTACAAATATATGTCCCTTAAATCATACACTCACTGATGACAGATTAATCAACGGTAATAAAGAAATGTGCAATAAAATGTGCGGAACCTTTAAGTTCCGAATAAGAACATTAATTTGATTAAACAATAATGATGTAGTTGATCATAATTTCATGTGATATATACATATAAATATTTTAAATGTATTGCAAAATACATGTACAATAATCAATATTAAGAGTACTGCAACGATGAACGATAAATCAGAGGTAAAGGTAATATTCGATATAAGGCAAGATACTGGGGCATATGTCTTGAGATAGTTGAGTAAATTTATGAAAGTAAAAAGTTGTATAAAAAATTAACAGTATAGTATTGCAGACATTCTGACTTACGTGATGAAATTTGAAAATATAATTATATATGTGTGATACAATATACAATTTATACATGCATAATACATGTATTACATTCAATGGACAATTTCCAAAACGACTGGTACATGATATGTAATGATTGTATGACATTCGAAATGTGTGGTGGTCATTATCACAGTATATTAAGTTTTGAACTAGTTCCAGCATATATATTTTGAACATATCGATGGCTTAGAATTAGGAGGTCGTAAGTGCCACTTACGACCTTTAAGATTCATACATATTTAGAATATTCTTTAGAGCCTGTTTTCATAAAAATCTGAAATTGTCATGTTGTCCAAAATGAAGTTTTAAAAACGTGTTTTCCCATAGGTAAAGAGTAAATTACAGACAGTTTTCTCTTGTTTTCTCAATTTATCGATTTGGTAGTTACGACCTTTTTGTTCTAAGCTATCGATATAACAACCGCTCTGAGTTAAACAACAATTTAACTAAAAAATAAATAAAATCGGTGCTATATTAGGTATACTACCCTTCTAAACGAACAGAATATAATATAATTTATTTCCAATTATGGGTTATGTAACATGTTATTTGAATTACAATTTTAAACCATAGTGGTACAAATTATCAAAATATAAATACATGTACAACCAAGATCCTAAGGAAAATAAAGCTGGATTCTGACTTTTTTCGCTCGCTTGAAATTCGCTATTTCAGAGCCTAATAAATAATTTCTCGATGAAGAGTACTCCAGGTTTTATAGTAAGTTGACGCATTTCCTATAGGTCGTCGGTTCAAACTATTATATTGTTTTATAATTTTATAATCTGCATGTTTCAAACCCATTCATGTACATACAGGTTTGCGTCGGTGATATTTGCTATATCTAACTCTATAGCCTCGTTACCCGGGATACTGGCTCCACTGGCTGTAGCCGAATTAACCAAAAATGTAAGTACAGCCCGTCTTACTATACGTTGTTTGAAGTCAGTGATTGTGTAAAGTTTAAAACTTATTAACTTCGTGTGTTTGATATATAGATACATCGTTGGCTTACGACTACTACTACTAGCGACCATATAAGGCTGATGCATTTTTGAAATCTGCATCATAAGGCGCTTATTGTCAGCCTATTTTTATGAAAATCGGAAATTCTCATGTTGATCAAAATGGAGTTGTAAAAGCTTGTCTTTCCATTAGTAAAGAGTAAATTTCAGACAGTTTTTTCTTGTTTTCTCAAAATATCGATTTTGTACTTACGACCTTCTCATTCTAAGCCAGCGACATGTATCTAGTTTTGCATTCCACATGATTACTTGTTTAATGAACTACTAGTATCTTTATCTATTTCTTTTCGCTATTTTACCATTTAAACGAATTTAAAAGTATGTCGCGATCTGTCCAGAATGAATAAGCGGACAGTCTATCACTAGGCTATCGACACAGAGTATCATTTGCTTCGGAAAGGGTTAACAATTCCTATATAGATGTGAATGTAGAATACCAGCAACAGTTTTCGAAAAACATTCAGTCAGTTCGACAAAACTAGTTAGCAGTGTGTAGAATCACGTGATCAAATCGGTTGAAATGAATGCGGTTTTACGCTCAAAACTATTGCGATATCGTCTGCTAACGGTGAGTTTTCTCTTGATGATAACGATCGTGCATTTAATATGGTTATATTATATAGCCTAAAGTACATTCCGTATATGCAAGGATACCCGGCAAGTACCGAGTTCGCTCTATGTTTAGCTGTTTTTAATTGATGCTCGACCAAATACAGTTTCCAACCGAGTGTAATAATTTGGTCGAGCATCAATTGAAAACGGCTTAAGATAGCGCGAACTTGGTACTTATCGGGTATTCTTACATATATTGAATGTACTTTAGGCTATATAATATAACCATATTGAATACACGATCGTTATTATCAAGAAAAAATTCACCGTTAGCAGACGAAATCGCAATAGTTTCGAGCGTAAAACCGCATTCGTTTGATCACGTGATTCTACACACTGGTTAGGATATGTTGTTGTAAGCTAAAACTGTTTACTCTATTTCCAGGAGACCAGTGAAGAATGGCGGGTCGTGTTTTATATTGCTGCTAGTGTTGCTGTATTTGCAGTCCTAGTGTTTGGTTTGTTTTCAAGCAGTGAACGCGCACCCTGGTCAGAAAATGGGACTGATATCTGTGTAGAAAATGACAAAATAAAACCTTTAATAATTGAAAACGGACTAAAAACTGATATAAATATCACGGACAGATTATGATGCAATTATCCACCTAATTATCATTATTATTTGTTACATACATTTGTATATCACCGGGTTATTGTTGTCTACATCACGGTGCACAATCACGTGGTCTATGACGTCACAATTGGGTCAACAAACATTCTAACTAAATCGATGGCTTAGAATGAGAAGGTCGTAAGTGCCACTTACGACCTTTTAAGATTCATACATATTAAGAATAAGCATCATAAGGCGCTTCTTATGAGCCCGTTTTCATAATAATCTGAACTTGTCATGTTGACCAAAATGAAGTTGTAAAAGTTTGTTTTACCATAAGTAAAGAGTAAATGTCAAGACAGTTTTTCCGAGTTTTCTCAAAATATCGAGTTGGTAGTTACGACCTTCTTGTTCTAAGCCATCGAAATGTTCGTCGTGGGTATTTCATTTCATACGTATATCTGGGAAATACTGATTGTATGTTGTTGCAAGTCCTTATAACAATGCGGACCCTCGAACAAACAGAATACAAAATAAATCATTAAATTTCGCGGTTGTTTACGTGGTTCACCTTCAACCACGAAATCCCATCCCATCGAACAATAATTTTGACCCTTGTATTTATTACCTGAAATTACGGAATACCGTTAGGGCCATCGCGTATGTGTGAGTTGGTTTGAAACGCGATTCTCGACAATACGATAATGAAAACACGAAATCACGACAGTACGATAACGATAATACGACATTACGATAACGATAATACGATATAGTATCGCGTTTTCACTGTTGTACTGTCGCATTATCGTTATCGTACTGTCGCATTGTCGTATTATCGTTATCGTACTGTCGTGTTGTCGTATTATCGCGTTATCGTACTGTCGTGTTGTCATACTGTCGCACTACGGGGTCCGGCCCCTAGCCCCTATCAGCCCCAAGATAGGAACTTGCATAGAGTCTCGTTCGCCTCGTATGATCATACACTACGTCTGTATATCCAGTCTTTTGGGGTCACAAAGCATGGTTTGGGCGGTACACAGACTCGAACCCATCCAAGGTCGACAATGACATACTGCTATTTTGGCGACTTTGAGGGTCTGGTCCATCTTTCAGCCCCAAGATAGGGGCCTAGAGACGGTATATGTAACTCTCGTCCACCTGCCCTACATCTAAACACCCGGTCAACCGGGGTCACAGAGACTGGTTTGGGCTCTGTTCGGGCCTGAAACCGGCCCAAAATGCAAAGTTCAATACACTGCAATTATAGGCACTATGGGGTTCGGCCCCTAACCCCTATCAGCCCGAAGATAGGAACTTGCAGAGGGTCTCGTTCGACTCGTATGATCATACACTACGTCTGTATACCCGGTCACAAAGCATGGTTTGGGCGGTACACATGCTCGAACCCATCCAAAGTCGCCAACGGCATAACGCTATTTTGGCTACTTTGGGGGTCTGGCCCCTCTTTCAGTCCCAAGATAGGGGCCTAGTGACGGTATTGTTTTACTCTCGTCCACCTGCCCTAAATCTTCATACCCGGTCTTCAGGGTTCACAGAGTCTGGTTTGGGCTCTGTTCGGGCCTGGAACCGGCCCAAAACGCAAAGTTCAATACACTGCAATTATAGGCACTGGGTTGGTTTGAAACGCGATACTCGACAATACGATAATGAAAACACGAAATCACGACAGTACGATAACGATAATACGACAACGATAATACGACAATGCGACAGTACGATAACGATAATGCGACAGTACGACAGTGAAAACGCGATACTATATCGTATTATCGTTATCGTAATGTCGTACTGTCGTACTATCGTTATCGTACTGTCGTACTATCGTTGTCGTACTGTCGTGATTTCGTGTTTTCATTATCGTATTGTCGAGTATCGCGTTTCAAACCAACCCTCACATACGCGATGGCCCTAACGGTATTCCGTACCTAACACCTATCAGCCCCAAGATAGGAACTTGCAGAGGGTCTCGTTCGACTCGTATGACAACACGACAGTACGATAACGCGATAATACGAAATCACGACAGTACGATAACGATAATACGACAGTACGATAACGATAATACGACAGTACGATAACGATAATACGACAATGCGACAGTACGATAACGACAACACGACAGTACGATAACGATAATACGACAATGCGACAGTACGATAACGATAATGCGACAGTACGACAGTGAAAACGCGATACTATATCGTATTATCGTTATCGTAATGTCGTATTATCGTTATCGTACTGTCGTGATTTCGTGTTTTCATTATCGTTTTGTCGAGTATCGCGTTTCAAACCAACCCACACATACTAACGGTATTCCGTATGAAATAGCATCCCGTCGAAATGGTTTCTTTTAAAAAATCACGAACTTTTGTTCCATCGAAATTAAATGATTTTACAATTAGTCGAATTGACATTACGGTGATCGAAATTTTCTATGCGCGATACCATAGACCGAAGATTCAGATCATTGGCGATACTCACATATGACTTCATAGAAAACGTGATTGTACACCACGATATATATTATGAAGCATAATTATATTTCCTTTTTTAAAAGCTTAAACTGCATAATAATAATAAATTATTATAATAAAAGGTTTTCGATATAATTTGACCCTCATCCGGTTGAGATGCGTACACACAGTAAGTTTTGGTGTATAAGTCGAGGATGTACATTTAACGAGATGTACATCATGCCATATATTACCGTTTGGTAATAATGAGGGCGTACATCTCGAGAAAATGTATGGTAGAGGCGTACTACACGTAATTATACAGTACATCTTGGCTTAAAGGTCAAGACGTAAACATCAAAACGTACTGTGTGTGCACACCTTTAGTGCCATATGTATTATCGTGCCCCGCATCCATAGGGCGAGGGGTGAGAATTGAGAGAAACACGAAGCGACACGCGAGAATCGGGCGACACATGAAGCGAGGCACGATATTCAAACACGAGATCTCGCTCTGCCGCAGTATAAAATCAAAGCACTGTAAGCGCTGAAGGCCTGGGGCTAAACTTTTTATGCTTGGGACGAAGTGTAGTTAGACTAAACTGAAGTATATGTAAACGGATCCACGCTCTTTTGCTGCCAGCTGTTACAGTTATGTTGACCGTACAAAGTTGAAGGTTTAATCTATTGGTCATGCTTAACTTGTCTATCTAGTAAACAAGAGATGTCAGAATGACATTTATGCCTCCCACTAGCCACATACATGCACAGTCACATAGACTGTGACAATTGAACAACATGTAATATTACCTTGCTAATGTTTTGGCAAACAATTTCTTAAAGATTTTGAAACTTATGGCTCAAGTCGACTTTCTTATACTGAAGTATGTTAAATTAAAGAGATTAAAAAAATTGGATTGTGCGACTTATACAGAGTATCGACTCATGTATGGGCAATCGTGGTATTTTGGTAATTTGTTTCAAGAAGTGCGACTTATGTATGGGGCATTACGGTATCCAAAAAATAAAAAAATTAAGTATAAATTTTAAAGAATATTCTCTACCGTCTTGTACTGTACATACATATATACATATTATACAGTAGTTTTCAGGCTCGGTGGTGGTTTTGAAGGATTATAATAATAGAAAGCAGTATATCACAAACAGTGAACAGAGTTTGTGTTTCTTAGCCACAGCAATATCTGTTTAAGTTAAACTATAGTAGAGTGCCATGGGACCACATGCCAATATGTCAATTTAATGGATGTCATGCGGCCCCATGGCAGCTGCGTGACCCTAAGGATCAGATTCAGATTGTGGCGTACGTTTGTCTCAACTTTTCGCGCTCGATCTGCGAAGTAAAATACCATATCCGGTTACTTGTCTGTTTCCGAGTATGAACGTGAATATTTTTTTTTTCTTTTTTTTCTGGAATGTCTTGTTAACGCAAAATGAAATAACAATATTTGAGGAATTTGTTTATATAAATACCAAATATAATGTCTTCAAAAAATGTCTCAGAAAAAAAGTTTCTTCTTACTGTCTCCGTAAACACTCGTATCTTTTCGGCATAAGAACGTCAAGTGAGGAACTTATTCTCGCATGAATATGAAACAAAAGAAACTATGTCCTAGTCAATGCTTAGCAATTTTGCTTCAATAATATTCCTTTTACACTTTTTTATGAAACTGTAATGTTAAATAGTGATGTTCTGCATTTTTAAAGGCGGGTTAGTGAGATCCGCGAAGAACTACTTTTATATTGCGCATGAAAGTGGTAATTGGGTGTTAGGGGATTTTGGACGGTCAATTCAAGTAGGCTGAGACATTGGTATCATAACTATGGCCTTAGGGCTTTGCCCAGGGCCAAAAACCACGAGATTTCGCGGTAGAATATCGTGCATCGCTTGGTGTTTCGCGCGATTCTCGCATGTCGCTTCGTGTCTTGCGCTGAAATATCGTGCATAACTTCGTGTGTCGAGCGATTCTCGCGTCTTTACAGCCTCACTCTGATATATTGACGTTACGCACATGGATACAACGTCTATAAAGCCTCACTATGGTATATTAACGTTACACACATGGATACAACGTCTATAAAGCCTCACTATGGTATATTAACGTTACACACATGGATACAACGTCTATAAAGCCTCACTATGGTATATTAACGTTACACACATGGATACAACGTCTATAAAGCCTCACTATGGTATATTAACGTTACACACATGGATACAACGTCTATAAAGCCTCACTATGGTATATTAACGTTACACACAATCATGGATACAACGTCTATAAAGCCTCACTATGATATATCAACGTTACACACATGGATACAACGTCTATAAAGCCTCACTATGGTATATTAACGTTACACACAATCATGGATACAACGTCTATAAAGCCTCACTATGATATATTAACGTTACACACAATCATGGATACAACGTCTATACAGCCTCACTATGATATATTGACGTAACGCACATGGATACAACGTCTTTACAGCCTCGCTATGATATATTGACGTTACACACATGGATACAACGTCTATACAGCCTCGCTATGATATATTGACGTTACAAACATGGATACAAAGTCTATAAAGCCTCGCTCTGATATATTGACGTTACACACATGGATACAACGTTTAAAAAACCTCGCTCTGATATATTGACGTTACACACATGGATACAACGTCTATAAAGCCTCACTCTGATATATTAACGTTACTCACATGGATACAACGTCTGTACAGCCTCGCTATGATATATTGACGTTACACACATGGATACAACGTCTATAAAGCCTCGCTCTGATATATTGACGTTACACACATGGATACAACGTCTATAAAGCCTCGCTCTGATATATTGACGTTACACACATGGATACAGCGTCTATAAAGCCTCGCTCTGATATATTGACGTTACGCACATGGATACAACGTCTATAAAGCCTCGCTCTGATATATTGACGTTACGCACATGGATACAACGTCTATTAAGCCTCGCTCTGATATATTAACGTTACACACATGGAAACAACGTCTATACAGCCTCGCTCTGATATATTAACGTTACACACATGGTTACAGCGTCTATAAAGCCTCACTTTGATATATTAACGTTACTCACATGGATACAACGTCTATAAAGCCTCACTCTGATATATTAACGTATTTCACATGGATACAACGTCCATAAAGCCTCGCTCTGATATATTAACGTTACACACATGGATACAACGTCTATACAGCCTCGCTCTGATATATTAACGTTACACACATGTATACAACGTCTATAAAGCCTCGCTCTGATATATTAACGTTACACACATGGAAACACTGTCTATACAGCCTCGCTCCGATATATTGACGTTACACACATGGATACAACGTCTATACAGCCTCGCTCTGATATATTAACGTTACACACATGGATACACTGTCTATACAGCCTCGCTCTGATATATTAACGTTACTCACATGGATACAACGTCTATACAGCCTCGCTCTGATATATTAACGTTACACACATGGATACACTGTCTATACAGCCTCGCTCTGATATATTAACGTTACGCACATGGATACAACGTCTATACAGCCTCGCTCTGATATATTAACTTTACACACATGGATACACTGTCTATACAGCCTCGCTCTGATATATTAACGTTACTCAGATGGATACAACGTCTATAAAGCCTCACTCTGATATATTAACGTTACCCACATGGATACAACGTCTATAAAACCTCACTCTGATATATTAACGTTACACACATGGATACAACGTCTATAAAGCCTCACTCTGATATATTAACGTTACGCACATGGATAAAACGTCTATACAGCCTCGTTCTGATATATAAACGTTACTCACATGGATACAACGTCTATATACAGCCTCACTCTGATATATTAACGTTACTCACATGGATACAACGTCTATAAAGCCTCGCTCTGATATATTTATGTTACTCACATGGATACAACGTCTATACAGCCTCACTCTGATATATTAACGTTACTCACATGGATACAACGTCTATACAGCCTCGCTCTGATAGAGTGGCGTTACGTATATGGATACAACGTCTATAAAGCCTCACTCTGATATATTAACGTTACTCACATGGATACAACGTCTACACAGCCTCACTCTGATATATTAACGTTACTCACATGGATACAACGTCTATAAAGCCTCACTCTGATATATTAACGTTACTCACATTGGTACAACGTCTATACAGCCTCGCTCTGATAGAGTGGCGTTACGTATATGGATACAACGTCTATAAAGCCTCACTCTGATATATTAACGTATTTCACATGGATACAACGTCTATACAGCCTTGCTCTGATATTTATAGAATAATACAAGGCTGATCAGTGCCTTTGAGTGATAATCGCCCCGGTAGGCTGTTAATTGCCCGAGGGCAATTATCACAGACCTACCGGGGCGATTATCACTCAAAGGCACTGCTAAGCCATCTATTTTTTTGTACAATATTTATGTTGCAGCTTTTTCATAAAAACAACTCATAAAAAACGTAACGTGTTCAGTAATTATAGCATAAAACGGTGATATGCCTCATACTTAAACGGGGAAAAAAGGTACGTTATTGTAAAGATTCTCGCGCGCACGCGCTGTTGGTGTTCAGTTTTTAGTTTGCTCATTTCAGGACCCAGCCGACGAAAATAAATGATTTACAGCGTTATATGAACTGTAAGTAACTACTTATCAATTTTCTATAATAGAAAAATAATGAACGTAAACCAACCCCCAATGTCACTATTTTCTATGTATTTGCCTATACCGGAAGTCGACACTCATAACAAAAACTTGTGTGTGACGTAACGTTTGCTAATCGACGTCGCGTTTGTTTTCCCGACGTCGCCCAAAATGTCACGCCAAAATGTCATAATTTTGAAAAACATACTAATAAAGTGTTGTTTTTATGCTATAATAGCGTTTACGCATGCTTTTTCGTGCTATTACGTCTGCAGAGTACCTCGGGAGTGTTGCTGACCTCGCCCTGACGGGCTTGGGCGCCAACCGTCCCTCGGGACTCTGCAGATGTAATAGCACGAAAAAGTATGCGTTAACCCTACATTGGTAGATCATTTGCTATTGTACAGAGTTATTGTTGTGAAACTTGGATCTAGGCGCACAATGCACATCTACAAGAGCTGTAGATCTAAAACTAAAATGTTCGTAACTTTTATTATTAAACGGAAACCTATCATGTGGGTATTCATTTTCTTAATTAGATAATTTGCTACAAGCTGGTGTTTACTTTAATGCAAAATTCTGAAAAAAGTGTTTATCACATTTTCGGAAGAATATAAAAATTATTGATCTCGTCTAGGAAACTCGTTGTTTTGATCATAAATTAAAGGTCTAATAAATAGGTGATGTATATTTCATCGTAGGTTGATACAAAACATATTTTAAATGTGCTATTCTGCTTCTCCAAAGCCATAAACCGTGTTTGCAAGTGATTCTGGTAGAAATAGGCCTACGCTCAGCGGCCGAAGCAAATGACGTATGTTGCGCGTGAACGTTTTTCAAGGGCGATTATGATAATTGCCCCGGTGGGCGCGAGGCGGGCCAAAAAGCTGATAATACTTTTGAAAGGCCGATAATGCTATTTTTAGAAGGCAAATTTGTTACTATATATAGTAACATAAGTATTATAGTGACGTTACACACATAAATACAACGTCTATACAGCCTGACTCTGATATAGTGACGTTACGCACATGGATACAACGTCTATACAGCCTCGCTTTGATATATAAACGTTACTCACATGGATACAACGTCTAAACAGCCTCGCTTTGATATATTAACGTTACTCACATGGATACAACGTCTACACAGCCTCGTTCTGATATATTAACGTTACTCACATGGATACAACGTCTATACAGCCTCGTTCTGATATATAAACGTTACTCACATGGATACAACGTCTATACAGCCTCGTTCTGATATACAAACGTTACTCACATGGATACAACGTCTATAAAGCCTCGCTCTGATATATTAACGTTACTCACATGGATACAACGTCTATACAGCCTCGTTCTGATATATAAACGTTACTCACATGGATAAAACGTCTATACAGCCTCGTTCTGATATATAAACGTTACTCACATGGATACAACGTCTATACAGCCTCGTTCTGATATATAAACGTTACTCACATGTATACAACGTCTATGCAGCCTCGCTCTGATATATAAACGTTACTCACATGGATACAACGTCTATACAGCCTCGCTATGATATATAAACGTTACTTACATGGATACAACGTCTATACAGCCTCGCTCTGATATATAAACGTTACTCACATGGATACAACGTCTATACAGCCTCGCTCTGCTATATAAACGTTACTCACATGGATACAACGTCTATACAGCCTCGCTTTGATATATAAACGTTACTCACATGGATATAACGTCTATACAGCCTCGCTTTGATATATAAACGTTACTCACATGGATACAGCGTCTATACAGCCTCGCTCTGATATATAAACGTTACTCACATGGATACAACGTCTTTAAAGCCTCATTCTGTTATATTAACGTAACGCCCATTGATACAACGTCTATAAAGCCTCACTATGATATATTAACGTTACTCACATTAATACAACGTCTATACAGCCTCGCTTTGATATATAAACGTTACTCACATGGATACAACGTATATACAGCCTCGCTTTGATATATAAACGTTACTCACATGGATACAACGTCTATACAGCCTCGTTCTGATATATAAACGTTACTCACATGGAAACAACGTCTATACAGCCTCGCTCTGATATATTAACGTTACTCACATGGAAACAACGTCTATACAGCCTGACTCTGATATAGTGACGTTACGCACATGGATACAACGTCTATACAGCCTCGTTCTGATATATTAACGTTACGCACATGGATACAACGTCTATACAGCCTCGCTCTGATATATTAACGTTACTCACATGGATACAACGTCTATACAGCCTGACTCTGATATAGTGACGTTACGCACATGGATACAACGTCTATACAGCCTCGTTCTGATATATTAACGTTACGCACATGGATACAACGTCTATACAGCCTCGCTTTGATATATTAACGTTACTCACATGGATACAGCGTCTATACAGCCTCGCTTTGACATATTAACGTTACTCACATGGATACAACGTCTATACAGCCTCGCTTTGATATATTAACGTTACTCACATGGATACAACGTCTATACAGCCTCGCTTTGATATATTAACGTTACTCACATGGATACAACGTCTATACAGCCTCGCTTTGATATATTAACGTTACTCACATGGAAACAACGTCTATACAGCCTCGCTCTGATAGAGTGACGTTACGCATATGGATACAACGTCTATATAGCCTCGCTCTGAAATATTAACGTTGCTCACATGGATACAACTTCTATACAGCCTCGCTCAGATAGAGTGACGTTACGTACATGGACATTCTGATCACCTCGGTTTTTATCCAATGGAAAATACCTCTGACATAACAAGGCGACATTTTGAACTACTTTCAGTCACATGATTCGAAAATGGCAGCTCACCAGTTACGTTTATACAACATGTACACGTACAAACGGCAACATATATGTTAAATTTTAAACTTGAGAAAGAGGACGACAGCTGCTAAATACTAGAATTGAAAACAAGAATACAATTATAGTTGTATAAACTAGGAAAGAACGCTACGAAATAAAAGTTCGCACAACGTCACGTTTACGTTGACGCCAAATAAACGTAATATCATTATGACGTCATGTGATAAACAAGACGTAAATTTAATTTATAATCCGTGCTAGATATTAGTTTTCTACAAAGATATTTGACATTTTCTTCGCAATACGTCCTGCTATGCCGTAGGAATAAGAAAATTGATCAGAACATATAAAATAACCATCGTATTGACGGATACATAAGGTGTTATTTTCACGCGGATGTAGCTGACTTTAGTAGTGAGGGCGAAGTTCCGGCGAACGATATTGGTGTATTTCTACACTTATTTACGAGGTGTATTTACCGGAGACAAACGGAAATGGCCGAGCTTTTACGATTGACACATGGATACAACGTCTATACAGCCTCGCTCTGATATATTTACGTTACGCACATGGATACAACTTCTATACAGCCTCGCTTTGATAGAGTGACGTTACGCACATGGATACAACGTCTATAGACTCTATACAGCCTCGCTCTGATATATTAACGTTACGCACATGGATACAACGTCTATACAGCCTCGCTCTGATATATTAACTTAATATATTCTTGGCCCGCTATTGTTTTTGATATATATCAATGACTTGCCTCTGTCACTTTCACATTCTATTGCCGACATATTTGCTGATGATACCACCTTATCAACTCACAGCAAGTCTTTAGATCATGTAATATTTTCACTTACCAGAGATTTATTGCATGCTGATCAGTGGTGTAAACTTAATCAAATGTCTATTAATTCTAAAAAATCCAAGGTTTTATTTATAACAAGTAAACGAAATAAACATCAAATTGTTGAATCCAATATCAACATTCCTTTTCGAGGTAATTCAATTGAAGCTACTTCATCAGCAAAGCTATTAGGTATCACAATTAACGATAGCCTATCTTGGGCAGACCATATCAATAATGTGATAAAGAAATGTAATTCCTATTTGTACCTCTTATCTAGAATTAAAAACTTTCTTTCGATTGAAACTAGAAAACGTTTTTATAATGCATACATTCTTCCCCATTTTGACTTTTGCTGTATTATATGGGGAAATTGTACTAGCAGTCTTGAATATAAACTTATAAAATTCCAGAAAAGAGCGGCTAGAGTAATTCTTGATAGCGATTTTTCTACTCCTTCAACTGCTCTATTTTCAAAACTTAAATGGATGACATTTCATGAGCGTGTTATTTATCAGAAAGCTATCCAAATGTACAAGACTCTCAGAGGAGATGCACCAGATTATCTTCAGAATGCATTTACATTTACTACAGATATTCATTCACGACTGTTACGTTCTTCTTCTACATACCAATTGTACAGTCCAAAACCCAACACCGAGTTATTTCGCCATACTTTTGTTTTCTCTGGCACCTCAATATGGAATTCTATCCCTCTTTACATCAAAAACTCTACTTCTATTCAACATTTTAAAACTTTATATCTACGCTGGGTGAAGCCATCATACTTTGAAACATCCCATGCTATTGCTACAACCTAATGACTGGCTAGCAAACTTCATGCAAACATTACTATTGCATGTATAATAATCTATATATCCGTCTGCATAATTATTCCTTTGTGTATTATGTTTTTTAAAATGCCATTGCTTTAAGTATATTGATTATGTCGTTCACATGTATAATGATACGCTGGCTCCTATGGTGTGTCTATATCGGATTAAGCGTTTTTGTTTAATTACAGCTGTAGATATTGTCTTGATAAAGTTTCTATAATTATGCATAGGTATACCTTCTTTTTTTCAAATCCTTTCACTGACACTCTTTTATGAATTTTTCAACTTATACTGTGAGACATCATAGGGGCCAAAATATCAAAATATCAAATATCATTGTTTTCTTGGCATAGTTATTTTTCTAGTTCATTGTTCATTGTTCATTGTTGAGGATCTTATGGAAGATTGATTGTTTCGTATATTGTCAAATAAGTTTCCTCGTAAAATAAAGTCTTTATTATTATTATTATTATTATTAACGTTACTCACATGGATACAACGTCTATAAAGCCTCGCTTTGATAGAGTGACGTTACGCACATGGGTAACGTCTATACAGCCTCGCTCTGATATATTAACGTTACGCACATGGAAACAACTACTATAGATACAGCCTCACTATGATGTATTGACGTTGCATATATATAGGTCTGTATAGCCTCGCTCGTGTATTACATATTGGTGGCATTTTTCTCTCTTTTTATATTTATTTTTGAAAAATAACGAGTAATTAATTGCGTAGGCCTAATGGAAAAAAATACCAAAAAAGTCTTATTTTAATAAATATTCCGATTTTAATTAATTCATGGGTGTTTTAATTATTTCGCATAATATACTTATCTTTTCTATTCAACTTTAAATTAAAAATAATAAACTTAAAATATCATGAGAAAGAAGTCTAAATTATAGATCTACAACGACCTTCGAAATATGACCCCTGGACCAGTCAATATACCAAGGTTGAAACGATATTTACCGTTATTTTATGAAAAAATACGGATAGATTTGAGAAAATCTCACTTTACTAGTACTTGGCAACGTGGCTTAGTGGATAAACTGTTCTCTTGTCAGAAACATACTTTTATATAGACTGTGGGTTCGAGGCCTCTGCTATACTCATTTACAATAATTAAATTTCTATATCAATATTTTTTTTATTGTTTTACGTTTATATTTTAATTCTTAATATTTAATTAATTTTATGTTTTATAACTAATAAAACACGCTTTGTTTCCTTTACATTAATTTAGTCTGGATATTGTATTTATTGCGCCATTGTCTGTGCGGTCAAAGCACATCGCTACCAATCGTCTATTTTTTTCTTTCGAGTGTGAGTTCAGACCCACTAACGAACAGTTTTTTTATTTAATAAACTTATGCTTACATTAATGCTATATGCATCCATTGTATTACCTGATTATGATCACTTATCATTATATTTTTCTATTCATAGTTTGCGTTATTCTTTTTTCAAATATTCGTTATATCAATTATACAATGTGTCAGAATCGGTGTAAGTATCAATTGAATTACAAGTTACGACTTATATGCAGTCTATATGTTAGCTCTTGTCAGTCTTACAACCCCCTCTCACACACTGACAAGCGAAAACGTCAGTCCTATTTTCTTCTCATCCATACAAATCCTATGTACGTTCTCGATGAGATCTTTCGCGTCTTCGCTATATCTATGTACCAGCTATGATATATTTTTATGTGCTTTTATGCACTGAAACTTTTATAATTATGCATCTCTTTGTAAATAGACAAGCACGAAAAATGTTTGCCGAGCAAAATTTAAAAAATACATAGTGGAATGGGATTCGAACTCGTTCGTTCAGTTTGGAAGTTCACGTATTTACAGTAGCTTAGCCGACTGCGCTATGCGCTCTACTTGAAATGTGAATTCTTAATGCATGATTTATTAGTAAATACACCCCTAAAACCTGGATTACTCGAAAGTTAAAAGTACATTTACGCCCGAGTGCTTGTTGTAGATCTATACTGCACTAGCGACATACTTTAAGGACGAATGATAGAAGTGCGAATCGTAATGAGTACGAATATAATTTGGAGTAGTCTCCCTTTAGTAAACCAAGGCAACGATATCAACTTCCGGTTTCGAAACGCAAATTGTAAACACACTTTTTAAATAAGTTATTCGGTGTGTTGTACAGAGGATGTGTACGTTTTAAACTTTAAATTGTTGATTAAACTTTGTGAACACAAAAATAGTTAAAATGCCGATGCTTAAAGAACCCAAGTTGAAACAACCGTTGTGGAAAGACAATGATTACAAAGCCCAAAAGAAGGGAATTCGTCACACAGTTTATTCCGTAAATGGAGATCAATATACTGGAGAATGGTTAAATAATTTAAAAGACGGTAAGTTTATGTATATGTTACCTTCTGTCCAGTGAGTTAAAATGGCAGTTCTGGATTAAATCACCCAGAATGGCCAAAAATCCAGGGCCAGTTTAATTCAGTGCATTCACTGCTTTGTGGACTAGTCAATATTTTGCCCGCACTAAATCGATTATCCCCACCCTGGAGACAATGCTTGCTGTTTAAAACCCCGGGTCGGGACACATAGTCATGTACTGCCGGGTCTTGGAACTGCACTATAGTTTATTCCTCGGGACTCAGAGTTGATAAGGCTGCCTCCTGTCGGGAAGATTCGTCTGTCTAATTCCCCTATCACCGATATGCAAGTCCCCTAAACAGTACCTATGTTGCGATTCTTTTTACATACAGTTACAGGGCAGGTATAGGTACAAAATACCCAGGTTTCCAGTGAGATGGTAGATCAGTTGAAGAAATTTCACATGTTTTAATGAACTCAGCTTTTAGACAGCATTGTGATTTACAATGTGAAATGATCAGGGAATATGCAGTTGATACTAAGGAATGAGAGAGAAAAATGATAAAACGCTTCAGCTAGTAATTAAGGGGCTCAACCAAATGATCAAGCTGATAGAACCCACAGGCGTAATAATAATTTATCATGATCCTCATGTATATATTTATTGTATATTTTATACAGGAAAAGGTACTTATCGATGGAAAGAAAATGGTGCACTTTATGATGGGGACTGGAAGAAAGGGAAAAGGAATGGGTTCGGAACATACAGTCGACCTGATTCTAAAAAGAAAGGCGCATTCGTAAAGGAATATTCTGGTGGCTGGAAAAATGATATGAGACATGTATGTACATAATGTATTTTTATCACATTATCTGCGGTCTTCTAGAGCAGTGTAGGAAATATAGGTTGGTACGCCCAGAGTGTACAATAAATAAATAATATATTTATTTAAATTAGTCTGACTTGATCAACTCATGACATCAGGATGAAACATGTACCACCAACGTTGTTAAGGCTGCTCATTGTACTGCTAAATATTGAACAAAGCATCTGCATTCCTCATAGTTTATGGTTTAGCATTGGACTTTGTCTTCATATATTTCGAATTGGCAAATCATAAAAATGAATTGGTTTGGTTTTAACTTTTGGCAATAAAATATATTTAAACATATATTTCCCAGTTACAAATGTGCTGCCAGTGTGCCAAAATCGTGTTTTGATCCATTGTTTTTTTTTAAAAAAAGGGGTATTATAAATTGTTATTATAGAAATGGCCTTTGCCTACTTTCTACCAATTGCTCTGTTGTCATGTCATAGGAAATAGATCTTAGTTTTCCGTGATATACCGGCCAATATATCACGGTTTGGAGTTCATATGCGTAGGCCTGAGTGATTAATAACTATGCATGTGAACGACAAACCGTGATATATTGGCCGGTATATCACGGAAAACTAAGATCTATTTGCATTATAACACGTGTAATATGCGCAATTTCATATGGACTCATTTTTATTGCAGAGTGATGCGTTGTTTGTCGTGTTGCTATAGACAACTTCCGCTGTTAAAAGTATAAAACCTCCACCCCTGGAATATTGTTTTTTGCTCATTTCATTTAAACAGTGGCATAACTACAGCTCATTCCAAACTATGTATTTCATAAAAACTAAAATGAATCGATAAATGCAATTGCTGTTGCAATAATACGGATATAATTAAATAAATTAAGAAAGAACGCTACGCAAATAAAAGTTCGCACAACGTCACGTTTACGTTGACGCCAAATAAACGTCATAAATCCATGACGTCATTTGATAAACAAGACGTATATTTCATTCATAAAAAGCGTTATTTATACGTGGGAGGTTATTCAACAGTCAAAAAGTAGTACGGCAAAAACTGTGATATACCGGAAATTTAACCACGGTACAGTCCTATACGTTTTCACGGTGCTAAAAATAGACTGTGTTAGAATTAGGTATAATAATGTAGTTTCTCAATAAATTTTCAGCTATTTGGTGCCAGATGCATCTAAGAGTTTCTAAGACTTATCATATGTATCAAAAAAAGTTCGTAGTGAATTGATTGTTACATTAAGTTTATTCATTCTTTCAGGGTTATGGTACAAATTTTTATACAGAAGATGAATATTACGAGGGTGAGTGGTACGGAGATAACAGGAGTGGTTGGGGACGTATGTATTTTAAAGATGGTACAATATATGAAGGTGAATGGTATGATGATAAACGCAATGGTCAAGGCATGTTAAGACTTCGTAAGTATTGCCGTGGTTCCCTTAATCATTTTTAGCTTAACTATTAAAAAATAAGTGTCAGCATTGGCATAAGGCTAACAATCTAGTTTTAAAGTATGACTTGTAATATTTGCAAAGTCTATTGACATAATACTATGTATACTTGTTAATCATCATGACCCAAATCCCTACACATGATGATGAGTAGGTAACTCATTCAACCAAATTATGCCTTCTGTTTGACTAAGATTCCCATGTTAAATTTTAGGTACAACCTCAAATATTTTTCTTTCATACATTTACATGAGTTATTTATTAGTTTGGCCATTATAAACCTTTCATGGAACTTTATAACAGCAAAACATGTGTGGATATTTCTCAACATGTAGAAAAATTGCTGGCTCCTGGTGGAAGTAAATGTTAGTACTGGTTTTCATGCAGTCCAAGAAAACTGGTAAGGGTCTTTGGGGCTGCCATAGACAACTGAAAAACTGTTTAGAGATAACGTTAAACCATTTGAATAAACAAAGCAAATTGATCTACCTTTGGATTTATTTTACAAGGGAGATAATCGATATATATATACATGTACATCACTAATAATGTTTCCAATTGATTATTCAGCCAATGAGAACAGATATGAAGGTTCATGGAAAGATGACAAGAAGAACGGACCAGGAACATTCTATTATCTCACACACGGTCAGATGTACGATGGAGTATGGGTAGATGATGTAGCTAAATGTGGAACTATGAAAGACTTTGACAGAGATAACGCCCCCAAACCAACACAATATCCAATACCTAAGGTATTATCATTCATATTTTGAAGTTTGTACTGAAAATAAAAATAATGAGCTATATACCCTGTAACTGTCAAGTGGGTAATGCTCTTGGACTACTGATCAAGAGGTATCTTGTTTAAATCTTGACCAGGTCGTTACAGAAATGGTTTCAGCATTTTCCACCAAACTTGAAATGAGCTGGTTGCTTGTTTGTGGCCCAGAGGTTGTCTACCATTTATCCATGCTATACACATGGCATGTTAAAAAGCCAAGGATTATATTCAAGTCAACTGATTAAACTTCTTTAATAAATTTTATAACGTGTGTGAGACTTTGATCAACTCTTAGAGAGTACCTAGTGTTTATATAATCTATCCTCCTTCCAGGTTGAACTGGCAAGCACAGAGGCTGTTTTACAAGAAAGCGAGGAATTATTTCTACATGACCAAGAATAGATTATAGTTCCTGGGATAGTTATCATTGTTATTTCATCATTGTTTCATATGCATAATGATAATAAAACCTCTAAAACATTATTATCATTCAACTCTACATTAACTACATAAATGTAATCATTTATAGATATTTTATTGAAAAGCTGTGATCATTTTGTATGTTTATTGTATAAAAAATCATTAAAAACTGGCCATGGACACATGAAAATGAGTCGGACAATAATTGAAGAATGAGCTATTGTATTATTTCTTTGTAAAATCTTTGTGTTTTTACTGATTTCTGTGCTCGGCTGATTAAGTTGAATGCCTGTCCAATTTCCTCATACCTTTTTTGTACTGGCTAAAGCAATTTTCAAGTCTTGCGACTAGGGACTTTATCAAACTTAACTGGAATCTGAACACTGGCAAAAAGCAGCATAATTATGATATGCATGTACTGCCAAAAATAGTCAAATCATCATTTTCTAAATATTTACATTACATTTATACTGTATAGATGTTGACTGTTTCTGTTTTTTATGTGCATTAATTGCTTTTGTACAAAATTTACATTTAATATGCTTGATGCAAATACTGTTTACAAATAATACTGCTGAACATTCGACTTATTCGAAGTATGTTAAACTTTCTGTTGTCATATAACCTATCAAACTGCAATTTATTTGCAGTCGTTAAATTGTTACCAACTTATTGTTGAAATTGTTTCATTTTAAATGAGTTGTTTCCCTTTGTCTATTCTTTATAATTAACAAATAAAGGGAAGTAACTCATGAAGTGTTAATGAGTGAGGGATATATGACGTATATGTGACATCATGCACATTGTTGATATTGTATAATGTAACCATTGTATCTTCTGAACCAATGGATTTGGGAGATTTCAAAATAAATATTTAAATAATGCTGGTGTCTTTCTTAGTTTAACTATAATGAAACAGGTGTTACAGTTTTAACAGTTGAACTGAACCATTCTGGATATCAACATTATGGGATATATGCAAGTTAGAATGTCCATAAATTCTTATCTTTTGGCCATAATTAACACTAATCTAATTATGTACCCACTTAATGTATGCATTATATGCCTATACCTGTTTCTAACCCCTGGCGTCAAGTGGAATGCCTCGCACAATTTGATCTGAAATTCTTTAGACCGGGCTTTCACCTATAATGTTGACATGGTGAATATCAGACTAGAAACGTCTAGTAAGGAAAGTTGATGAGAGTACTGGACTCTTGACCTGACATAGCTAGAAGATGAGCAGGTTATGGTCTGCTATTTTAGCTATGGCAATGACTTTTAGGTGAAGCTGTTTGCAAAAGTTCTTACTTATTGTTGAAATCCCAGGAAAACTGGTAAGATTGATTGACTGCCATACTTGTACAACAAAACAAGAGGGCCCAATACAGGCCCTGTATCGCTTACCCTTGCACATTGGCCTAGTAGAACCATATTCAAACTGGACTGATTTCCGCTGCAGCATGGTATTGGTAACGAGAATTCAGCATGAATTTCAATTCTTTTAGCAATTTTTAGAAAAGATTATCCAAGGAAAATTCCTGTGAAGTTTGGAAATTGGATGAAATCAGCCAAGCAGTTCAGGAGGAGAAATTGTTGAATGAATTGTTGACAGACACATGGACAAAGAGTGATCTTAAAAGCTCCACTTATCACTATGTGACTGGTGAGCTGAAAACGGTGAAAAAATAGACACTGGCAAATACAATTTAAGACATTCATAGAAGACAAACATTTTATTGCACCAGAGATGACGAGTATTACACATGATCTAAATGAAATAAAAATATGAGTACAAGATGATAAAACTATGTTTCATAAAATACATGCACATTACTCAGAACTTTAATCTAAAATGAAAATAAATCAAAACACACAAGTCCAAATACCATAAAACTATGTTTAATAAAATACATGCACATTACTCAGAACTTAAATCTAAAATGAAAATTAATCAAAATACACAAGTCCAAATATGATAAAACTATGTCATAGAATACAAGCACTTACTAGTAGTTGTCAGGTTTCAAATAATAAGCTGAAACACCAGTTTCTCAAATTATCTTTAAATCAAAACATTTTAATGTACAGACGGAAGCACCAGACAATAGGTAACAACTTTGAGTTCATCAAACAATAGGTAACAACTTCGAGAGCACCAAACAACAGGCAACAACTGTACTATATATAACTGTGTACAAGACAAAAATAAAGTATTGGGCCTAACAGATATATAGGATCAGTCATGAGTTGTCTATGGAGATCAGCATTTCATACACGAGTCTAGAAAAAGTAATCAAGAAAGCCGTATGTGCGCCTAATCAATTTTTATGATCCCGGAAGGGTGAGCATATAGTCACCATTTTGTTTTGTTAAGAGTTTAAGAAGTGTTGATCTCGAACACAATGCATGACAAATTCTTTTTATTCCATACCATAGTCAGAAATAATGAATAAACGCCAACTATGTTAATTTGTTTCGTGAAATCTCTGGGGATGTTGACTATTTGTTATCACAAACATTGGAGAGTTCTGTGATTTGTTCTCACATGGAAAATCACAATATTTATAAAATAACATAACCTCTCTGTCCCAAATAAGGTAGGGAAAAAACTTTAAACAAAGAAATAGCGAGTTACTAGGATATAAGAACAAAACTGGCATATAAGTAAGATATAGGTTGACAGCACCGTATAATACATGAATGAAATTCGATGGACAGATGAAGAAAAAATTTGATTAATAAGATGCGTAGCTGGATTCTATATAGAATAATTTGTGGTATCGAAATGAGATCTGCATTTAATTGGTGGAAGTTAACAGATATGAATGTAATTTATACAGCTTTCAATAAACAAACAAACTAGAACAGTTACTGATACAGTTACACTAAGCATATGTCTCAAACAAAGACCCATAAATCTGAAATCATCCCAGCTAAGACGCCTAATGATTTGCACACTAAGGCAAGGTACCAAACATTCGCATTAAGTTTCAATGAGATTTGACCACCGGTTAAGGAGAACTAGCACTAACAAACTGTGACATCCGTCCAGCATAAAACCAATGAGTCTCCCCCACTAGGCCCCTATATATGTTTATGGGAGACATAATTTTGATATACAAATAAAATTTGACACATAATAATGATAACATCATGAATACGGACATTTTGAGCACACAGATCATTATTCTTCTTGGCACATTGAAGGCATTTACCCATTAACAACACAACTGTTAAAGTTAAAGGACAACAGCTATTGGACAGAAGACATCAAGTAAAACCACAAGTATACAACATACATGAAAAAGAAATAAAACCAAATACACATGTTGCTCTCAAGTAGGAATAATGATTTGGAATCAACATTATAAATATTTAAACAAGAAATGTGTCCATTTGACACGGGAATTGTGGTATATAGCAAATGTAACTAAGGGAAGTAACACTGATTAAATTTCTAAAGTTCATTATTATACAATCATAATGTAGAGCTCTAAAGTTCATTATTATACTATCATAATGTAGAGCTCTAATGTTCATTATTATACTATCATAATGTAGAGCTCTAAAGTTCATTATTATACTATCATAATGTAGAGCTCTAATGTTCATTATTATACTATCATAATGTAGAGCTCTAATGTTCATTATTGTACTATCATAATGTAGAGCTCTAAAGTTCATTATTATACAATCATAATGTAGAGCTCTAAAGTTCATTATTATAATATCATAATGTAGAGCTCTAAAGTTCATTATTATACTATCATAATGTAGAGCTTTAAAATTCATTATTATACTATCATAATGTAGAGCTCTAAAGTTCATTATTATACTATCATAATGTAGAGCTCTAAAGTTCATTATTATACTATCATAATGTAAAGCTCTAAAATTCATTATTATACTATCATAATGTAGAGCTCTAAAGTTCATTATTATACTATCATAATGTAGAGCTCTTAAGGTCATTATTATACTATCATAGTGCAGAGCTCTAAAGTTCATTATTATAGTATCATAGTGCAGAGCTCTAAAGTTCATTATTATACTATCATAGTGTAGAGCTCTAAAGTTCATTATTATACTATCATAATGTAGAGCTCTAAAGTTCATTATTATACTATCATAATGTAGAGCTCTAAAATTCATTATTATACTATCATAATGTAGAGCTCTAAAATTCATTATTATATACTCATAATGTAGAGCTCTAAAGTTCATTATTATACTATCATAATGTAGAACTCTAAAGTTCATTATTGTATTATGATAATGTAGAGCTCTAAAGTTCATTATTATATACTCATAATGAAGAGCTCTAAAGTTCATTAATATAGGATCATAATGTAGAGCTCTAAATTTCATTGTTATATAATCATAATTTAGAGCTCTAAAGTTCATTATTATAGTATCATAGTGCAGAGCTCTAAAGTTCATTATCATATACTCATAATGTAGAGCTCTAAATTTCATTAAGTACTCATAATATAGAGCTCTAAAATTCATTATTATACTATCATAATGTAAAGCTCTGAATGACACGACATAAAATCAAGCCAATGATAATAGCACCAATAGGCTATAATTATAATCAAAGTACTGAAAGTACTGACAGGCTGGCGAACTGCTAAGGAACAATAGCCTTTCAAGTAATATAACATCAAGTGGTTTTCTAAGTCGAAAGAGAGGTAAGTGCTGGACTAAAAAAAACCACGATCTCGTTGGATAATATTGACCTAAATAATTTAACATCATAAAATCATTTATGCGCGCGCTATATCGCGTTCGTAACGCGTAGTAATAATTATCAACGCCTTTAAACACCTTTTCTTTTAATTTTATACAATTTCCTTCCATTTCAAGAAGAAACTAATATATTACAATCGAACAGAATAAATGAAACAAGGAAAGTTGAATGTTCTTATCTTGCAAAACTGATTAACGAGGAGGAACTATTTGCATTGAGTGTATAGATTCTGTGTTGTCAGTTTCGGGAGTAAATTCATCTTAGTGGATTTCATTTTTTAGGATTGTAATAGTCTGGCGCAAATCGCCAGCCTAATAAAACAAAATGTTTCTTTGTTGACATTAAACAGCATTTTCTAGCAAAATGAACTCATGACCCTTACAATAACCAATGTATAAAAGTATCTGAAACTTGAAGTAATGTTCACAGATTGTAAGCATACTTTAAATTAAAAATTAAAGTTGTTAAAAACTTAGTCCACTTACGGCAATGGCATGAGTCTAAAATTATGAACATATTTTTCTGTTTCAATACCCCTTTATACCATATAGAGATACAACCTGGTTGCACCAAAGGGACAAAATGATTCAGTGGGTAAAGGGTACATTTGTACATATTGGCGAGCGCAGAAAATATTCTGAGCTCCTTTACATTTTATAAATTGAAAATTTTAGCTAATACAAGTATCTAAAATTTTCTAACTATTCGATGCAAGGAAATAATCAACTTATAAATACAATACATACATAGATACCACTTTAATAATGCTTGATATAGCTCCAAATATAGATTATTATAAATTTATCTAAGTTATAGCACAAACAAATTAACACGGTCCTTTAACCTCCCATTAGAATAATATAAAACTTGATAACTTGTCTATAATTTTCCTTCTGTCATTGTTCTCCTAAGTGGATAGTAATTATGAATACAACTAAAAATAAGTCCATCAACACAGGTGCCCCCAGTGGGGTATACAGTAAAAGTAACGAAGGACTATAACTCTGGTAAAAATTGCTGTAGCAAAAATTCCATCCTTTACTGTCAACTACACATCAAGGTTGTTAATCTGTGAAAGTTTAAAGAAATTCCATCCTATGGTTTGTGAAGGGTTCAACACATACGGATGGACAGAGGGCACCAATGCTACATGCCCCCACTAATAAATAAGCAAGGGGGCACACAAATCGAGAGGGCACAACTTTCACATGGAAATTGATTAGTTCAATGCAATAAGTTGAAATATATTACATAAAATAATAAAATTGAGAACCATGAACATTCGTAAACACTATAACTTCTTTTATAATTTTAAGGCAACAACTGGCTCATTTGGCACAATTAATAAACCTATGACAAAATTACATTCTGTTAACAAAAACACAAGGAATACAGAATACTGGCACTACAGACATCAATTGAGGGCCCAGTGTAAAACTATGGTAATTACATCAATTTATAGTGGCATGTACCATAGTTTAGCACTAAGCCCTCAAAAGTTAAACAAGAGCTGTCTCCATAGGACGACACATGCCCCCGAGCATGCTTTGATAGTAACGTAACGTTAAGATATCAGCACCGTCACAGATGTGTAATAATATATTGGGCAAATGTGATATTGACATATTTTTCTTTGTGTAAAGGGCCATAACTCTTAAGCGTGTAGGTCAATTTGAAATCTTGTTATCTAACATGACCTAGATCTTATGGCCGTACACCTTTTCATGTTTCAAAAGGTTTGACGAAGATCCGATGACAAATGCTTGAGTTATTGAGCGGAAACCAAAAAAAAAACGCCATTTTCCTACGTGTCAAGGGCCGTAACTCTAAAGTGGCTACGTCAATTTGACTGGTTATCAAACCTGACCTAGATCTCATAGCCTTTCACATTTTCATGAGGTTTGGTGAAGATCCAATGACAAATGCTTAAGTTATTGAGCGGAAACCAAAAAAAAACGCCATTTTCCTACGTGTCAAGGGCCGTAACTCTAAAGTGGCTACGTCAATTTGACTGGTTATCAAACCTGACCTAGATCTCATAGCCTTTCACATTTTCATGAGGTTTGGTGAAGATCCAATGACAAATGCTTAAGTTATTGAGCGGAAACCAAAAAAAACGCCATTTTTCTATGTGTCAAGGGCCGTAACTCTAAAACGGCTAGGTCAATTTGACTGGTTATCGAACTTGGCCTAGATCTCGTAGCCTTACACATTTTCATGAGGTTTGGTGAAGATCCGATGACAAATGCTTGAGTTATTGAGCGGAAACCAAAAAAAACGCCATTTTTCTATGTGTCAAGGGCCGTAACTCTAAAGTGGCTACGTCAATTTGACTGGTTATCAAACCTGACCTAGATCTCGTAGCCTTTCACATTTTCATGAGGTTTGGTGAAGATCCAATGACAAATGCTTGAGTTATTGAGCGGAAACCAAAAAAAACCGCCATTTTTCTATGTGTCAAGGGCCGTAACTCTGAAGCGGCTAGGTCAATTTGACTGTTTATCGAACTTGACCTAGATCTCATGGCCTTACACATTTTCATGAAGTTTGGTGAAGATCGGATAAACACTGCTTGAATTATTGAGCGGAAACGAATCCGGACGGACGGACGGACGGACTGACGGACGGACTGACGGACGGTGCGATTTTAATATGCCCCCGAACCATCGGTTCCGGGGGCATAAAAACCAAAATAATGTTTTGATTAGTCACTATATGAAATTACAATATCTCATTTTGATTTTAATATCAACAGTAATGTGAAACTGACAACAATTTTCTCAAGGTAAAAATATTTGTCAATGCATGAAAAAAAAGAGAAAAACGAGCAACAATAGTCGAAAACATTGGGAAAATATAAAACGGAAAATCGGAGAAAATATGTAATTAAAAACACCTTGTCCCTCTATCCATGCGGGGTATTTACGAAGAGTAACATACTAATATCATTTGACTCAGTTTGAGTAAAAAGGTTAAAAAAAGTCAATATAAACTATTTAAAACAAAATGTTAAATAAGTAAAAACTAGCGAGCATAGACATATTAACAATGCAATAGATTTCTACACAAGATTGATCATTCATTCAAAATATAATATTCACTTACAATGTAATGAAATGACAACATAAAAATTGAATTACAATGTAAATGTATATGATTGTCATTCAATATTTCTTGTAACACTATAATCAATTATGCATTAGGCCGAAAAAGATCAATTGTTCCAAATAAAATTTTAAATCCCTGAATAAACAAAGTTCTCCCAAAATCCTTGAACACAGTTTATATACCATATAACTATACTGTTTGCTTGTATTTTTTAAAATTTCGCAGTAGTTTCTTCATTTCAACTGTTACTGATTTATATCATAAGTTCATAACAATAATCAAAATTTAATTAAGTCTTATTTTCTATTTGCATCAATGAACTTGATTTGTTCATCACGATCACATTGTTACAATTGTAACTTTAGATGAGCGTTTTGTTAAAGCCAAAATAGTTACGAATGAATGAAATGTGAAGTAGCACAAAAATACAAACAAACAGTGTACAGCATTTAGGGAGCAGTTAGATCTACATTTGTATAATGATTGTCATAAGTTACGCCTCATTGTCCGAGTCAGTCATACGTGTAATCATGTGATAGTCAAAATGGACCCTGTTCTCAAACCGTGTAACGCTTTCTTCTTCCGGCATACACATACAACAGTTCCTGTCGGCAAGTTTCCACGACACTAACCAAAGTATCGTCAACACGTTCATATTGAACAAACAATGCCAAGTGAAGTACATCGGGACTAGAGAAAGATTATCGAGCTGTGTACCGGTGTACAGGCCACCGTTCTCAACACTTTTAACTCCATCGGTGAGATTTTGATTTTTTTCATTTTGTTTTAAATTCAAGTCTGAATTCAAACTATCAGTAGTCATTGTACCTTCAATGTCACCTTGTTTTAATAACACTATGTATAAATGCACCAGCCAGGTACCCAGCACTACGGTCGAAAATGACCTCAACAAAGGGAACCAGACCTTATGATTATATTTAAACTCCAGCAATAACGATATTGCAGCAATACTAGCAGCGTACATTCCGCATGTGTCAGCGATCGCCATCCATGAATTCTGTTCACTGCTATGATAAGAAAGCACTACGGATTGAACGTTAAAACAAACGACCATTAATAAATAATCTAGACCAGGAAACAGTATTCGTTGGCACCATTCGGAGACAATATCACACAATGAAGACATTCCGAGTAAACAGAAAACAGTCAGCTGACCGATAGCTTGGTTCTGTTCTGCGTCATTCTTCCAATGATGTATCTGATATACACTGGCCGCACACACAATCACACTGAACACAAGTTTGAAAACTCCTTCAATTGGCACCTTCCTACATCTGCAATATAATAAATTTAAGATTATGAAAATTCAAAGGGGGTTATATTGTTGGAGGTGGTTTTCAATTTGAGTACAAGATCTTAACTGAATAACTCCTGACAGCAAAATCTGATCATGACAACATATTTTAAGCTCTAATCAATCAGTATAAGATTTTCCACCTCTGCTATTAATAGTACAAACAGCAAGAGGGTGCCACCCCCGTGGGTTTAACAAAATAATGCATATTTGCATATTGGCTGTCATCCAGATCAGAGAGTTTTGATTATAAATATGTAGCAAACTCTAGTTTACTTAAAGACCTGGATTTTCCCTTCTTTGTTTCTGGTCCAGAACTTTATAGAGGGAACAGCATGATGCCAGCATTGTGCCAGCATGAGATCACTATCAGTGATTACCTGGGGTCATAAAACACTGCAACTGGTCAGTGTAACACTCTTGTTGTCTTATTATCTATAACTGATCACCTTGTAAACTAATTAACATGCTGTGCAACATTGCATAATATTATGTACTAGGGTACAATATAGTCAGATATCTTTAAAATCTGGAACCACATGCTGAGAAAGTAATGACCAAATTTAGTTGGCTCAGTGCCAAAATACAGGCCTTTAAGGGAAAGGTGTTATCATAGAGAGGTTGTTGCTCTCCAGAGGGTCGTTCTGTAGAGGTTGTACTGTGTAGGAAATAAAATATTTTACCTGTTGCAACATGGAAATGATACAGCGGAGGTGAAATCTGTTTTGTGTTTCTTACTGTTCCAATATCTCCTTGTAATCTGTAGATGCCACCATAAACCAATCAGTATATAAAACACAGCTGAGGTGATCAAACTTAGGTTGTTGGTAGCCATCTCACTAGGCTCTTACATACCTAGAAAATAATATATATCATATAAATTACTTTAATTAGCCCCCTGTATAGGTAAAGTTTTGTTTATACTGATACCCTAATAGAAAGGCAGTGGCTAGGATTACCATAGTACCGTAATCCTAGACCCACAGACTAGGATTACGGAAGTTCCGAAGGACTGTCTAGAATAACGGATGTTTTTATATCGACTGCAATTAAGAGTGCAGGTCGCATTATATTGCATCTTGACATTAATATTTCATGAATTTATACAAATATTGGTATTGGTATTACGGAACTTCCGTAATCCTAGCCACTGCCTAATAGAAAGGGCTAGCCAATTTGACTAATGAGTCACCTATCTTTCTGGTGCACAGCACGTTCGGAATCCCTTTTGGTATTGTCGAGTCCCTGACAGAGGTGGGCCTACTGCAACCATTTCCCAACAAGATTGATTCGAATAAACTGGGACCAAAACTGGTTCAGTGGTTGGGAACCCACAGGTGCTATTAAGGTGACACCTGAATTGGTCTGAACAATTGTCATTCCACAATTATAACATATATTAGTTTCATTGTTTATTATTCCAATTCATCAAAGATCGACGTCAGTCAAAACAAGATCATTTAGTTATGGTACCCAGAACTAACTCTGTGACAGTGTGAGTATTTATAAAAAATATGAGCTTGATGTATCACAGAGTTATAGTTCTGGGTACCATAACTAAATGATCTTGTTTTGACTGACGTCGATCGAATAATCACTGAAATGGAATAATCATCGTCTAAGAAGCTTGGACTATCACAGAGTCTGGTCAGTTGATCCAGCTGATTGTCAAATTCACACATCGCGAAATCTAATGACAAATAAGTGAAACATATTGTTACAATCAGATTATGCTTTTAAATTACATGAAGGTTTAACAAATACAAAGTATTACAATTCAGAAGGTCGGTTACCGAAATGACACCAGAGTTGATATACCATACCTCTGTTTAAATGCCGTGTTTTCCTTTCTTTGTTTGTTTTTTTTCCGAGCCAGCCGGTGAACACATAAAAAACATATCGTTTAAAAAACCACAAATGTAGGTCAGCGGACACTAAATTCCGTCGCCGAGTCGCGCTGCATTCATCCATGACAACCAATGGACATCACATTACTAAGAATTTCGGAAAGCTTTATAAAGTGATAAGTGATAATGTTATCAAACATTACAAATGAAGACCATTTCAAGTAAAACATTTTTAAAATCTTAATAAACGAGATAGATCTAGGACTAGCGGGTCATGGCATGTAGACATATAGTAGGTCATGGATGTATCAATTTATAAACGCTCCGTGCGTACGTGCCCCTAATTTAAAGTTCAGTAGACCAAGGCCAACAAATGTATTGACAGATACAATGATACAGTAGAACCTCTCTAGAGTGTCCACTGTAAAGCAACAACCTCTCTATCTTTTTGGGGAAAATGATGACTTTCTGGGGGAAATGGAGGATATTTTGCAAGGGGAAAGTGCCTTTATAAAGCTGTAAAACTAGCCAAGAAAAATGACTGAAAGGATGCGCATTGCTCTATAAGTTGTAGTTGTACGCGTGCGTAAATCACAGGTAACAGTATCATTGAAAAAGAAATTTAAAAAATGGGATTTTTTCTCGAAATTTAGGTTCTATTAAATAAAAAATCCAATTTTTTAAATTTCTTTTCAATGAAACTGCTACCTGTTGTTACCTGTGGCGTAAATACTAAATAATCGAAGAGTATTACACAATCCCACAGGACGCCTTTATCTAGAAAAAGACATAAGTTGGAAATTGCCGCTGTGTACCCCGGTACGTACGTGTCCTTCTTTTGTTTTAAGCAGTGTGTATGTCCCTCTTATGGTTTTGAGCAAGATAAACTGACCGAATCGTATTTGCATATGTGTAATACGTGTAATCGTATAAATTTGGCGCGGCGATATCGATCATTGACACTTCCCAAATTAAAGTTTATCAGCCCAGCCCAGGACGTCTGCAAAGCTACGACCTGGATGCGATAACGTGTTCTAATTTCGGACAGGTCAGTCGATCATACAATCAAACAGAAGTGTACCAGCGGTCAAAAAGAGGCGCCCGGCAAAGACAATACAAATGATTACTATCAAAGCTGATATTTATATTTAGAATTATTCGAGATAAGCCACTTCAATGTCGCACTGTTTTTGGCTAATTGTCGTCTGAATTGACGTCAATGTTGACACAGTACTATATGGGTGCGACCGCTTTTCTCCTCTCTCTTTGCAATACTAACTGACTTACTGAACGAACCATAGGTATCCTGACCAGTATATACACATGCAGGACCTGGTAACATCCACCGCTCAATGTACAGTTTGTACTATTAAAACGCCTTTGCAGATAAATGTCTTTCATGAATATGCAATATTGTGAACGAAACAACCCCTGCTTTAAAAAATAATGAGTAGATGCTGATAAGCACAACCTTTGTAATAATTTGCACTGTATTTAAGCATCTGAACATAACCAGGGCCTTATGAGTTAGTCCCATACTCTGTCCTGATTAGATTTAAACTTCCCTTTTCCTTGGATGTTGTTTGCACAAGTGGTTGCATTTGACCAGCTTATTTTTTTCAACAGTGTGGTATTATATACCGGGGTCACTCTTGGGTTTATTTTGCGTCCTTGCGATTGTTGGTCAGGGCTCCGAATGTAGACATGGCATCTACCAGGAAGACTTCTGAGATGACAGCTTTGATTGAGTCTTCAATCATTGATACTGCTTGCAGTATGAGTCTGTATGAGCGCTTTAAAGCTTGTGCTCTGTAATTACAGTTACTGTATGAAACGTCTATTTTTTCTAGAATTATGGTAAGTGAGTAGGTTGACAATACTACACCTCTGTCTTTGGTTGCTTTAGTAGCTGAACCATCTTCGAAGATGTATCCCCATATCGTCGATGGATATAGTCAAAATGGACCATGTGTATTCATCGTCGGATACCCACAGTCGTTGCCTCCGCTCCGCTCCGTACATCTCAGATGTACGGAGCGGAGCGTAGGCAACGACTGTGGGTATCCGACGATGTGTGTATTGTGTACAAGGGAACTGCTCTTTCATATACATCAATCATCTTCTTTGACAAGCTGTAAGCAAGGCACTCTGAATCCCACAGTAACGTTTGTCAGGTCGTTAAGAACAGGATCTAGCATGTCACCTTTTGGCTAAATTCGATAATTTTGATTTATAATACGAAATCAGTTGTAAGTATAAATAAATAAAGTTATATATTAAGTTATATAGTGACTTGACACGTATTGGACAAAGTTGTGGTGACCCCGTTGCGTGACATTCTAACGCATGCAGCATATCACCTAGACCTTAAACGCCTACGCCTATACTTATACATATTGATAAGTGTTATATGAGTATAAATAAATCAGTATTAAGATAACACTAATACTATTATTGTTGTAACAGGGCATGGCCGTGCCGTCTCCAAGGGCATGTATCCATGTACATGTAATCAAGGTTAACTATTGGGTATATACCGAAGCCAATTGTCACAAATTCAATATATGGACCGAACAAGGTCTAATGCGATGCTAATTTATGATTAGGTCAATACCAATTTCACACGCTTCCCACTAATAGATTGGACAATTGTCCTAATTATTAATCTGAAAATTTGCAGCGCTTTTCCTCCACAATCGTGTGGCAACTGCCAAACCTGATGGAACGCATGTCCGTAGTCGATGTCACATAAGAATAAAGCCCCCTGTATGTACGGGGAATGCAATCCAGGCGATCAATTATGGTTAAGTGTGTTACCGTTATGCATGCAGCATGTCCATTTGATGTAATTATGCTCTTGTGCCTCGCGCCTTGCGCCTGCAATTTTTGATTGACACTGTTGGGTATTTTTAGCTAGTCGTGCCCTTTTACCATTTTTTCTGTTTTGTGTTATGTACTGCTGTTTCTGCTGCATGTACCTTAGTATTTATGGATTGCAATACTTTTTCTTCTTCTTCCATGTAATTTGCAGGGCCCACTCTGGGGCATTATCGCAAATGTTAGAGACAGAGGTGAGATACAAGGAATCCGGGTGCGATACCCTAGCTCGTTCCGAATAGATTCCTTGGTTCTTTAACGTGCACGGTGAAAAGCACCGATACACGCGAGACTGCCCCTGGGTTACCAACCAGGATAATCTCTAGTTGGATGGAAACACTAAATAGCGTTTCTGAAATGATCGAGTGTCCCGGCCGAGAATCGAACCATGGACCTCTCGATCAGGGGTCAAGCGTCTTACCACTCGACCACCGTGCCACCTACAAACTTTATTTATCGAAGAAAAAAGGAAATAAATGATAATTCACGCTTGCTGCAGAATGCTACTTTCCCTGTCTGAAATGGAGTAATATTATCGTGTGCACCAAGAAAGGTCAGTAAACAGTAAATACAGACACTTGCGTCATATATGTACATGTTCGACAAAATGACAGACTGAACTACATGCTACTGTTCACTGAGTACTAGTAAATGTTGAACATTGTTCTATTCTGTTCTGTTTGACTGAATTAATATCTAGGGACCAGCCAGCTGTCATCCCCTTAACCGTACATGAGTTCCATTGACGTCATTTGTTACATAGAACAACATAAGGAAATAACCATTGACGTCAATTGGTAAACAGGTCATATGGTCATCCGACAATGTTCGTAGATAAAAAGCGTTGTTTCCAACTTTGTTGTTACCATTGTACAAACTTACTGACATTTTAAAACACCATACATTGTCTGACGACATCGACATATTTAACCTATCTGATCCTTCGATACCAAACCGGGATGGAATTCCAATTATTTGCAATTTGCGTCAGTTTTCTGATTTTGGCAGGTGAGTTGTGCGTTTATTTATAGAATGCTCTTTAATCCATAACACGTTCATTCTGGTCAGTCATCTAGAATTTGTATATAAATATTACAAACTCTCTTATTAATGTCTGCAAAAGTTTGAGTGTAAGGCAAAGTGAAGGTTCTATTGGTCTTCACTGCCTTTTCATCCAATTGTTTGCTTCTTTTATGTGCTATCACCATGTTGCTTCGCGATTGTTTTTCGTTTGATTTTTTTCATTTTTAGTTTTGCTACTGCTGAGTGATGCTGTTCTTACCCGATTTATTAATATATTTTATTGTCAATCAAATGAATTGCAATTTTCAAATGTTCCTTAGAAGCATAGTGGCTAGCGCGATTACCGCCTTAGAATCGGGCGACCCGGTTCCATATCCTGGTCGAGGTACTCAAATGCCTGCCATATTTCAGTAGAATTATGCTGGCAATTAAAGGCTTTGATAATGACTCTTTACTAAGTTAAGAATGTTTGAGCGATTTGGATCCCGTGATCAGAATTTGTTAAAAAATATAGATGATAAAGAAAATTATTCTGACGAAATAAATTTCTGATAGAAAACACAAGGTCACCGAACTCGTTTTCTAAGTAATCAGCCCTGTTTGGAATGTGTGTGATTTTTTTTATAATAACATTGAAATTAAGTTAATCGGTGATGGTGTTCAAATATGACATTTCTATTTGATTTCTACGGTCTTAATTTGAGTTTATTTTCCATTGTTTTACATGCTTACCAAAAATGACATTTTTAATTTGGTCTAAAAAATGTAAATATTATATTGCTATTTATTGCAGGTACGTTATCGTTGCCGATATATCACGAGAAACGATTCTTGGTGGATTGTGACCAGCAGATCAACTGTTCCGAGTATGATGAAATGGACCCTGAATTATGTGGTACGGACGGTAAAACATATGCCGGTCAGTGTCAACTAGATAAAACTAACCAACGACGATTTTGCAAGTAAGTTAAATGTCTTAATTCCCCTTAAAATTCATAAGAAGGTATTTCAAACAAATGGTCGGTGCAGTTCCAAGAAACTGTAGCGTAAAAGATGAAAAACATAATATCATGTGAAACTTATACATCACATAGCCATATAGTTTTCTACAGTACAATGACAAATAATAATAAACAGTTCAAATAACTTCAATACTCGCCTCGTTTAATTTTATTCAACTTCTTCCATAATCAACACATAATCTCTATTCAATATCTTATTTTACTATAATGACTATCAATGAAACATTTCGATGGCTTAAAATGAGAAGGTCGTAACTACTACTTACGACCTTATAAGACTCATACATACTTGAAATCTCCAGTAGCAGGCGCTTCTAATGATCCTATTTTTATGAAAATCGGAATTTGTCATGTGAAGCTATAAAAGCTTGTTTTACAATAAGTAAAGAGTGAATTTCAGACAGTTTTTTCTTGTTTTCTCATTATATTGATTTTGTACTAACGACCTTCGCATTCTGAGCCAGCGATTTCATTAACTCATGAACGACAAAGTTAAAGTCAGTACAAAAATGGACACGAGTAAAAGTAAATTACACATTGGTTGAGCTATAACTTCCGAAACTTAGTCCCGGTTCATAACTTGACCAAAAACATAATCTTCAGAATCACAAGTTCGACTAGCCTCATGACATAAGGACATAACCTTATAAGAGCCACAAGTTTTAAATCTTAGTGACAGCTCGTCCCATGGAAAATGGGCGTAACGGCAAAATAGTCACACGGCCAACATCTAAGTCACGGCTCGTCCAATGGCAAAAAACAGGACGTAACCTCAACATGTTCATTGTACTTTGCAGAGTTGGTGACTTCAACCAGATTGGAGTTCGACATCTAGGTAACTGCACAGACGACGAATGAATGGTTGACATTCAACAACTATGCGATATGATCAAATAATTACTACATACTCAAAGGTTCTGCATGAGTGGGTTGTGTGGGCGATGGTCGTCGTCACCGGTCTGTCATTTGGGCACATGTTTTGCTTGTAAAACTTGCAATAGTGCTAAGTGACTAAATATTATACGATGATCGTTATTGTTACACTCGCGTTTTCTGACGTTTTTTGACAAAGTGCAGGAAAGTGCTAGTGAAAGTTTGTTTCCTATGTGTGTATATTGTTAATGCTGAAATACTCGTAATACGTAAAGCACACGTAATGGCAACACGAGCCTTCGTACCAAACACAAATCATAAGGCACCAGTCAATTGCATTCACGGTCCCCACCCCGGGGATGGGTCTGGATTTTTATTTTAGGTTGTCAAAACCCCCGCTCTTCCACGACCCTCCGGGGGATAACGGATGGTAAAATCTCCGGTATTCCCCGGTCCTAAAAGTAAAAACTAAATATTGTACCCGAGGTATTGGTTCGGAGAAAAAGTTCCCAACATTGTCCCGGCAGTGCGGGGAAGCGGGAAAAGTTTGAAGGTAAAACACGACCATTTCCCCGGATATCCACGACTCATCTTCGCGGATGGGGCCGATGATGCATCTGACTGGTGCATTATTTTTGGCATTTCCCGATGTGACTATTAGCCAGTTCTTGCGCACAAGCTTTTAATAGCATAAACATACATACTGTACGTGGAACAAGCCGTCCATCGAATGTATTGCGTTTATGTATATAGGCAACCTTTGTCCTGTATATAGAAAGCTAGTGTTTTCGACTGTGAGCTTTACAATGTATTGACGTTTTTGCCATTGTTGATATTAGTCAAAAAGACAAATAAATCACTAAACAAAGTGTTTATGTGATTGTGTCTACTTAATTAAATACTGTTTTTTTTCATTTCCAATACTACTATTGCAAATTGCATTCGAATATCTTTATGATATTGTAAAGAATAATCCATTATCGACAGTTTGCACATATAGTGGGATTCGAACCTTTTGACATGGGATTATCGCATAGCAATTGTCAATACGAAAGCATTAGGCCACTCGACTATCGTATCCCCCAAAAGGTTGAGCAACTAACCAGTGCCAATATGATGTAACATCACACCAAACCTGTATTCGGTAGACGTGAATAACACACTAACTACCATGGCCAGGGCGATCTTTTAAGGCCACCACATCGCTCCCATAGCGCATAGCTTCATAAGTGTATTCATACAATAGCGCAGTCGTGAGAGCTCGACCATTTTCGTATATCTCCGGTAAATATAATGTTTCAATGCATAAAGACCGAGATTATCAGAATGACACCTGCATTGAACTGGTCCGGGGGGACCTTATTCACCAACGTTATAAGTCTTAGAGTTAAAATTGACGACACTTATATCCCTGCCTTTTTTTAAAATTATATTTAACCATGTAAAATTTTATTTGATTATTTGTGGTTACCCACTGAAGATGTTTACCAATTTATATCAAAATCGGTTCATTTATAACAACATGAGAGCGAACTGAACATTTGGCAATATAAAGTCTAAGTCTGAATTTTAGAATTATAATGTTGGTGATTAAGACCCCCGGACCAGTTCAATGCTCGTGTCATTCTGAACGGGTCCTGCCGTATCATTTCTGACTCAATCTGCAATGAGTAGGATACGGTGTACCAGTCTAACCAGCACGGTATCATGTTTACAAACTATACAGAAGCCAAGTATATACAAAATATCGCATATAGTTGCATAACACCAAAATGAAAACAAAAACAAACATAAAAAACATCACAAATAATGCTGAATGAGCAGTTTAACTTGTCTGTGTTCTGTGATTAGGGCTTACGTAAAACACCTGTGTAGTATCTTGTCTCGATATGGCTCTTGTAACTCGAGAGGTTCGAGATTATCAGGGACCAGATTTGACAAAACTTGAGAAACCTTCATCTATCATCTATATACACACTCCGATGATAACTTCAATCGACTAGCTTATCAAACAATTGACCACAGTGTACCCGCCTATACAAGGCACAGACACCTCTACTTTTTTGCAGCTTTTTTACTCGTACAGCTAAAACCAGGTATTGCAGCTTTTTGACATGGACTTTTGACTTTTTGACAGCGGGAACTAGGTAATTCAACGTTTTAAAGCTGAAACAAGATCTTTCAGCTTATTGCAGTTATGCCTAAGACTTTCAGCGTTAAGTTCATTTTCTCGCTCAGTTGTGTGTGAACTAGAAATTGTTGGTATATAGGATCTGGCCGCATTGCTCATAGATTCCATTTGAAACTTTTAAAATCTAAACAATTGCATATGTATGCTCTCTTATGTGCAAACAATCAACAAGGTACACGTTCTAACCGCAACACTAGAATAGTACCCGCAAACACATGGCGTCCAGAATCTGGAATTCCGGGAGTCTGGAAGTGTTTTAATAAGTCCTTAAAATCGTTCGATTATACTAATACAGGTTTTCAGAGTATCATATTACAAAAGCAGAGCACAGCGTTTGACTAGGACCTGTGTTCACGAAAATGAGAAATGTTTTTAAGTATGAAACGTTTCCCTGTGTCGATGGTAAAATTATATCTAGTCAATACACTGAAAGCGATAACGATTTGAATTATATAAAATATAGATTGAATAATTCGTCTGAAAACATTACAAAGCCATAGGCGCTAAATGCAAACAAATGTATTATTTAATATTTACTTCGGTGTTATTATTAATCTTTCTAGAGAAACATCAAGATTTAAGGACTTATAAGTAAGCCTTTTACACACAAAGTGTAATCTCTAAATCTGCTAATATTTGAAACAGGCGTGTGAGTAATCATGGGGATTTTATAAACTTTATAATATGACGATGTTCTATTGTTTTCTAAAGTTGCTTAACGCAAAGTCATTGACACTTCTGCCTGTTGTTTGTTGTGATTGGCTTATTGTCACGTGACTCATTACTTGCTTTGCGCGCTTTGATTGGTCCATCCTGAAAAGTTGTTGTTGTGATTGGCCCCTTGTCACGTGACTCATTGTTTTGCGTGTTTTGATTGGTCCATCCTTATAAATTTGGAAATGGCCATAACCAGTTCCGGTGGCACGTATCTAGAATAATCTAGAACTTTTATTAGAATACATTAAATTTGTACGGTAAAAAATAAACGAAAGGATGACGAATCACTGATCATTGACCTTTCGATGAATAAACTATTTTATGTTCACGTAGCATCCATTCATGCACGATTATATCATGATAATGTATTGCATGTTTTGAATGTTGCATGTTGAAACACATGAACTGAAGTTGAAATTAGATCTAAATAGAAGTATAGTTGACAACGAATCCGATCCGTAACTTAGTTACTACGTCATCAAGGATGATGCACACGTACATGTTTTTCTGGTGTTGTTTGTTGTTTACGATCGACCGAAACAGTCATAAGGGTTTGGTCAGTAGGGGATTTTCCCAGTCAGGTCGGGAAATTACCTCTTCCCTTGATGCTGAGGTCATTGATCAAATAGACTGGGATAACACAGAATGGCCACGCACCTCGAATGTCTAAGTCAAACGCAAAAAAAAAATGATTTTCTGAAAAAAAATGCCAATGTTTAGTTGATTGTTAAGTTTCTTTGCGATGACTTAGAACACCTTAAATGGTGTCCGCAATATCTTTCTGCATGGGCCTCATACACATATAGCAATTATTGCCGTTATATTATTTACCATTGAGGCGTTATCAAACCATAAATGAACGCAGGTGGGTTGTTGTTTCTATTTATAATTAACAATGAAATCCAAACCATTGTTGGACGCCATAATTTATACAAAATTAAGGTAAATCTTTGTAGCATGTGCGAATTATTGCACTGGTATAAATTCATGTACAGTTGAACCAAACAGTCAACTCACGTTTCTATCGAATTGATAAATTAGAAACAGCTGAAGTCGGTTATCTATGTCCTATATATTATATATACATGTAAGTGCCTGGCTTATAAGTAGATCACCCGGTTAATCCCCTTTATTAACTTTGTTCCGTGACTCTATCGCAAAGGAAACCGATCATTGTAATATTAAGGTACATTGAAATCGTTATTTCAGAAAAGTATGACCTTAGAACGGGCTGATTGTAAGTTCTATTGTTATTGCATGTTCCATGACCTGTTTTATCGGGTAGGGTCTTTTCATTTTGTCTGTACGTAAGCCGGTTAACGGGTTATCTTAATTCCCGCGCATAAGTGATGCCAAAATTGGGCTGGGTAGTGACTGATTGGTTTCACACCGTCAAATCTTATGAGTTGAGATTTGATAGTCTGTTAATCTTGATTTATTGACGTCAATTGTGGTGAGAATCAAATTGGATTATAGATAAAACACTCGAGCCAATAAGGCCATTGTTGACTTGTTATGAACTGTAAGATAAGGCGTGGCTTCAATTTGCTTTAAAAAGGACCAGAGCCCCGGGAGAATCATTATTATCTCGATAGCTTTTATAGAATACAGAATACAGTTATAAACTTACTATAAATACAAGATGGAACTTCAAACTGTTGTGTGCGGATTAGTAGTACTTATGTTTGCTGGTAAGATATTAAATTTATTATTTTATTAAATGTTTTACTTTATTTATTTGAGTTTGATTTAAATATGTTGTTTTTAATTTGACTTAATAGTTAAATGCGAAAATATGAAACAGCAAATACGATAACATTTTCATACGAACAGTTTGATATACAAAACTGTATGTTCTTACAACTTAGTTTATTCAAAAAGAAGCGAGACGTGTTCATAATTTGGAACTAATTTGCCAATAAACATTGGCAATAAGATATGTTTAAATTAGCATAACTTAAAACAGATTTTATTAGAATAGAAACTAATTGACTTTATTGTTGTTTAATTTAGCGAATAGTTTTTCATCTTTAAGCAATCTCCGGACATACATTATATTGGTCAAAGTGATTTTGTTGGGCAAAGTTCTTTTCAAACAGCTTTTTATATTGTTTTATTATTATTTCTTCAGGCATGATGTGTGCGCCAACAAAAAAGGGATTTCTTGAGTTTTCCTGTGACGAGGTCATAAACTGTACAGAGACACTCAATCCTTGCTGTGGGTCCGACAAGAAAACTTACGACAACGAATGTGAATTGGCTATAGAAAACCAAAACAGATATTGTGTGTAAGTATAATTTACAATGTTACAGGAAAGTACTTAATCTATTTCAAGAAATTACTTAAATATTCTTAAATAATGTACTTCATTTAAAAAGCTTATTACTTGTGGCTCAAGAAAGTATGTTTTGAAGGGCACTTCCTTGTTTTTAGTTTGTTTCGGTGCCATCAGCAATATGTGCATTCTCTTTATGGTATTTCAGCATTTATGTAAAGTTTAGAATACAAATAATAGTATATGGCTATTATCAATAATGCCTTTAATTAAATTTGACCACATTGAAGCATAAATCACGTAGCTTATACAAGATTTTATTATCTTTCCAGGCTTGGTGATTTCAACAGAATTACCATTCTACACGCGGGTAACTGCACGAATGACGGAACGTAAGCAGACAGACAAACGGATGAAATGTGCAGAAATGAACATTTTCGTTTGGACAAAATGGCTTTTAGCTTTTAGCATTTAGCCAATCACAGCTAATGCGCCCGAGAGGACAGTGATCTAGCGTAGATGATTTACTTAAAACATTCGAGAATTAATTTCCAGTGTTGAAACAATAACAATAACTTTAATAACGATCTGTTACCAGTGCGCATGCGCCATTTTGTTGTATTTTTAAATCATTAATTAGATAGTCTGCAATCAACTTTTGGCTTCGTTTTTAATTTCACATATTTTTGTTACAAACTACAGCTAAATTATTATTGCTAATTAAAGTCACGATATTGTTGTATAATTTGGCGACGAGGAGTGCCAAAATCCTCACTTCCGGCCTTCCGGTTTGGGATCAGTTATTGTTTAAGTTAAATCATAGTCATTAAGCGCTTGAAAGTGTCAGTTTTACGAGGAGGTTGTCTTTAGTTTTGGTGCACGGAGAGTGTATATAAATACATGAATATATTGTGCAATACTCGCATAATATGCTTTCCTAAGTGTACAAAATGATGAAATGTACGAAGTGTACGCAATGTACAAACACTTCCGCTCCCTTCCAATGGGGATAATTATTTAACGATATTCATATTATTTGTTAAATGAATATTAATATGTTATATATTTATATATTGTTACTAAAAATAAACATTACATAAAAACTAAAAATGGAGTCATGTGCATTTTCATTTACATAAGGTGTACGCTGTACATGTTGCTTTGATGGTGTTTCTATGTAACACATTGGTTTTTGTGACGTACAATAAGACGTCGCCTTTCACAAGCTATGCATGTGATATTCGGGCAAAAAGTCAGGCCCTTTCAGCCATTCTTCATGATCAAATCGCTGTTTGACAGCAAATACATGTTTGGGTGCGTAGTCAAAATGCTATGCGATAGCGTATACATGTGGTTTTTGGTGGACCAATTAGGGATGATGACTCAGTAGAAACTGGGAAAAACACACAAAAAACATATCGTAATTCGACAAACAATTGCAACTATGCACACATGGATGCATAACAGCACATTGGTTCACAAAACATAACCAAAACGACAAACTAAGGTGAAAATGCTAATGTTCGGGGCAGAATTTGACAACGGAAGGGCTGGACTGAGATAAAAAAATGCTTGCAGCTTTCTGAAAAAATTCCCAGAAAGGTGCTTGATCAAAATCGATCAATTATTACGAAAGTTACAACCAAAAGTATATTTCCTGAGTCGTGGCCTTCTGTTGACAATTTCTGCTCCTAACTTATGTATAAAACATTCGTAATAGTGATATTTTTATACAGTTATATCAAACAAAGTGTGCGAAAGTAAAGAGCTGGAAACTAAGTTGTTATATCCTATTTCATAGAATCGTTTGGCTTGAACACAATACACATTTGTGCATGAGCTGAAATAGAACCGTAATCGACTGTAAAGAATAACGATATAACAATTACCAATTTGAAAGTATTTGGACACTTGTTATTTTCACTTCCGTAAGTGCGTAAAAACATGACTCGGATCAGATACACCAACATACAATAAAACAACAAGCATCATACACAATAATATATTTAGTGTCTGAAACAATTTGATGTAAAATGAAAACCCACTAATTTCTTTGAGCTGTAGTTTGGACGTTTTACTACATGTACTCTTTGATAACTCGATGGCGGAATTAAATTCGTTATACCGTGCGACTGTCAAACTCGGAACACAGATTGAGTAATCACAAATTGTCTCGCAATTACAGAACAACCTCTCATGAGCGGGCATCTGTAGAGCAACAACCTCTCTACAACTTGAGCTCTACGTGAGCTCATTTGTACTTTAAATTTAACCTCTGTATAGCAGCAACCTCTATTCAACGGCTAATATTGCAGCTCCCATGGGGTATTTCTCTATAGAGTTGTAATGGATAATATAAGTATAAGTTAGCATTAATAAGAGAATGCACCGCACGTAATAGTTAGTATCAGTTTAACATTTTTCTCATAGTCGTGCTTTTTCTCGAAACTGGAGGTCATTTATCAATTAGTCAGGGATAAACTGAATGACCACACACTACGAAACATTAATCGAACGCAAGATGACATGCTCATGCTCTTATAATAATAATCATCATCGTAACCCTGGAGAGCGAAAGAGTGAATTTCAATTTCAACTTTGAATGTTTCAGTGTAAGTATTTTTGTACTCCCTGGCACTGTACAGCTACTCGTGAAATGATGTACTAGTATATAATTTGTTACAGTCACTAGCTATATTATTAGACGAAAAATCGCAGCAATAAATGAAAATATTTTTCATTACACTAAGTCGTACCAGAAGCTAGCCAATACTACGATGACCCCTTTTAAAAGAACACCGTTAACTTGAACTAGGTGGCTATATTTGTGTCCGCACGCTCGCACCAGTTTTTTATGCAATTGCGGTATCAAAGACAGATTCATGAATGTGCCAAAGAAATATGGTATAACACTGTCCAGACTCATCCTTGAACAACTTTCATTAGCTGAAGAGTTTCAAACGAAGTGAAATTTTTGAAAACACTTTATTTTATCTAATAATTTTAATTTTATGAAAAAAAAATAGAATTCTACGTCGGTATCTGAGTCTTTTCACTATCGAAAGTTGCGGAAAGCTGAAAAGTTGGTTAATTATGATTCACAGACAATAAAGTCGGACAGACAAGGATACATTAAAAAAAATGACTGAAAGGAAGGTAGTTATGAGTCACACAATTCCGTTCATTTAAATGTTAATAAAAAAAAATCGTTGATGAATTTCTATAGAAATGCACTTAACACAAATGGAACCCACACATATGCTTTAAACATCAGATGATGTCCAATAATGATGCTTTGTGTGGCAATCGAACTGAAAATATAAACGGTAACTACAATTGTTAATGTCATATAGATAGCATAGCAATTGAATGTACACTTCCAGGGCGGTATATGGATCGACCCGTGGCCAGAAACCAAATAAAATGATAAAAACCCCTCACTAAACACTCTCAGCATAAAAAGACGGACTGTGCTGGCTTTTGTCTCTCATAACAATCATGGCGATGCTACTCATCAGAACTTTTTTCAACAGTCGACCTAAAATTAAATAGTATATTTTTTACTACTTGTATATATTATTTAATAAGAGAGAGCCAGATGTATTATGGACTATCGAAGTAAAATTTGATACAATTTATTTTAACTGACATACGGACGCAGGCCTAAATATTAACATTGGTGAAATGATTCCACCCTTCCTCCTACACCCGACAAGACAATAGTCACCCAAAAGCCCTAACTTTCCCCTTTTTCTAGTACAAAAGAAACTTATTTGCGACCGTAGCAACCTTGCTTAGTCACCCTCCGACTTTGGGTGTGCCTTCTAAAGATTTGAATAAACTTTGATTTATTGACAGGTTTCGGATAACAGAACCTTAGTCTACATGTAAATATCTAAATATTTTTCTACGCGCACCAAAGTCATGGAGAACAATTGGACTTTCAGGGTTCGGCAGTCATTTTTGATGAGTGTACCAATTTAGGGTCCCCATTGACGTCATCAATGTTCCTATGACATAAAACTCGAGATAAAATGTCGGTAAGGTTTTGGGGTCTCAAATAATCATTCTCAACCAGATCTAACAATTGCACGGGCATGTTTGTCTATGTTAAATATTATTTAGTTTACATTGTTTGTGCATTTAACACATTAATGCCATGAAGGGAATTTACGTTTTTGTCTTTGGATTAGCATTGTGCATTTTCGCAGGTAAGACACTTTCAATTAATTAAACAAATAATTTAATAAACAATTAATTTAAGTTTTAATCATTTCCTCTTACGCGCTTAGCCACCTACCTACCCACCTATACCATTCAATTCTGTCTAGTCCATCGATAGCGACTGAATAGGCCTACAGTACATTTATTTGCTGTGGTACATACGATTAATAAAATTAAAATTGCATTAATTTTTTTTCATATTGTTCGGTTGTTTCTAAATTACTGATGTAAATGATCTATCAAAATAGGAAAGCCGATAAACTCCACATACTATGCATTGAAAGAAATGGCTTTCTACATTTTGTTAAACCGAGTACAAAAAGGTCGCTTATCAACGCGATTAACTACACCTCCCCCAACTCCCCATTGTAATTTTTCACAATATCTGATTCAGAATAAGATAAAATACTATTGGCATCGATTAATACGAGTAGATAAAAATAATGATGACAAAAGCCTTATTTTTTTCTTTATTTTTATTTAAGTAGTTTTTCCTCCCACCATTGCCAGTGAGAGATAACTACAATTCCAATTAGCTCAATTGATAACAAAATGTTAACCTAGATGTCTAAGATGCAAGCCGTTTTGTTATACATCTCCATTATTTTCACAGAGCATGCAATACATGTACGTTGTATATGCATACTTCACAATAACCTCAAGAATAAGTCCACCCTTGGGAACCCCTAAAACTGGTCATTGAGTTGGTTCATTTTGCTTCATTTTGACGAAATTCCATCAATGAGTATACCTATGTTTACTTAACACTTCGGTAAATACTGTTACGCATTTACGGCCCCATAAAATTGCTTATTAGTTACCAAATTCCGGGATCGGGCATAAATAAAAGTTTAGGTTAGCAACCACCAATTAGATTTGTTGTTTAGTTCAATCTAAAGTGACAATGGTCGTAAAAGTCGATAATTCGAAAAGAGAATTAAAAATTTCTCAACTAGCAGACGACACAACGCTCTTTCTTCGAGCAAAACAAGATATCCTCAATGCTTTAAAAATAATTGAAGATTTTGGCTTAGTCTCTGGACTGAAATTAAATAAAAATAAAACAGAAGCAATGTGGATAGGAAAAAGTAAACAATGTATAGATTGCATCGGTAACATATGTTGGCCACGAAAGCCTATTAAAGCACTGGGTATTTATTTTGGTCACAACAAAATTGAATGTAACAAATTGAACTGGGAAACTAAATTAGAAAAATGTAAACAATTGATTAATAGCTGGTCAAAACGTAAACTAACAATTTATGGGAAAATCATCATAATTAAAACCCTCTTATTACCAAAGTTTACGTATATGTTTCAGTCCTTAGTAGTTCCGAAGCAAATATCAGATAAAATAAATACCATTTTATTCAAATTTTTATGGAGCGACAAACGAGAAAAAATTAAAAGATTAACTTTAATTGGCAACCGATCGCAAGGTGGAATAGACATGATCGATTTAGAATCGTTTATATCGTCCATAAAACTTAAATGGGTAAAATCATTAACAGACGATAAATTTTCCAGTTGGAAGCTTTTGCCCCTATTCTTCTTCAAAGAATTCGGACAAAATTTTTTCATATTCAAGTCTAATATTGATAACATTAAAAATCTAAATACGTCATTTTTACCGGAATTTTATAAAAATGTTCTTGATATCTGGATAAAAGCAAAAAACATCAACGAACACAAATCTCCAAAATCAGCAGTAAACATTAGAAAAGAAATAATTTGGGGTAACAGGTTCATTAGAATTAAAAATAAATGTTTATTCTTTAACAATGGATAAATTCGAAAATTATTTTCATTAATGACTTAATAAATGATGATGGTGTATTACAGGAAAATTTGATATATAACAAACTAAATAATAAATCAAATTGGATAGCCGAAATAACACTATTAAAGAAATGTATCCCCAAAAAGTGGATTCAAGAAATACAAACAGAACAGTCTCGTTTGACATTAGTGAAAACACAACTTGGTATCACTGTCTTTCAACGCAGTATTCACACGCAAACCAACAAAAATATATATGACGAATTTATCAAAAATAAGTTCGTAAAGCCATATATACATACCTATTGGAACTCACAATTTAACACACGTATTGATTGGTCAATCTTTTATAATTTCTTACGATACTTACCAGATAACAGACTTAAACAATATAAATACAAATTAATACACAATATATTTCCATGTAAACAAATACGATTTAGATGGCAAATGGTTGATTCGCCGAATTGCAACCTCTGCAACGTACTTGAAGATTATGATCATACATTTTTAAAATGTCCTGTAGTTACAGATCCCTGGATCAAATTAACTCATTGCTTAAGTGAATGCGGAGTAAATAAAAACCTTCAATCTCTCCAGAGTATTGTAATAGGAGATAGACTATCATATCCTGCAAATACCTATTTGAATTTAATCTTAATACTTTTCGGATTTTGTATTTACAAAGCATACTTTTTAAGTGAAAGCAGAACTAAGTCTTTTGATATCTACAAATTATTTAAATCAGAATTTTGGAATTTATGCAAATCTTATTGTAAAAATAATACTGATCATTTATTAAGTAAAATAAATTAAATTAATCTTAAATTAGCTTGCATGTAATAATACTGTTATTTATTGTATTGTAGTGATTATTATACATGTATTGCTTGTATTGTATTATTGTGTCAATACCATAAACCATGTTGTTACCATTCTTTTATTGAATAAACGGGGTTAACCGAGTTGGTTCCTCAAACTTAAAAAAAAAAAAAAAAAAAAAAAAAAAGTTTTAGTCAATGGTCACCTGACAAACATATACAATCTGAAAGAAGTATATTTGAACGTCAAAATAATGCAATAAAAAGGGGTGTCATGTATCTTCTAAGAAAAAATACATATGCACAGTGACTTAAAACCCTTTTTGTGATTTCAAAGCAATCATGTCAATGTATACCACTATTCCCAGCCAATCCAATATTTCTTTCTGTACTCTTTGAGTCGTTTATTTGAATTTAGTGGTTGCTTACCTGTTGGTGTGTTTTGTATTTTAGGCTCAGTATTATCACAGGACGGATTTCTCCTCAGTGTTGATTGTGATACAATACTCAACTGTACAGAATGGGATCCTGTATGTGCTAGTGATAAGGTCACCTATGATAGTTCCTGTCATATACACCTAGAAAACCAGAACCGATATTGCATGTAAGTAGCTTATTTGTGCAACTTTTTGTGGCGTTGTAGCGTTGTCCGAGCGCGTGGGGCGTTGCTTTGAAACCATTGGACCTCTTATAAAAATCTAATACATTTTCAAGAAACCTAAAGGCACTTACAAAATGTTTCTGTATTGTATAGACTCGGTGGTTATTAGAATAAATACGATAATTCGCTGGCTTAGAATGGGAAGGTTATTACTGATACATATGTGAAATCTGCATCGCAAGGCGCTTCTTATAGGCCTATTTGCATGAAAATCGTAACAGGTCATGTTGACCAAACCGTGAAGTTGGAAAAGCTTGTTGTTCCATACGACTTGATGTGTAGTTTTCAGCCAGTGGTTTCTTGTTTGCTTAATTTGCATTTTGGTACTTCTGAGTTCACTTACGACCTTCTCATTCGAAGCCAGCGAAGTATGCACTTTCTTATATTATTGCTAAAGCACACACATTAATCCAGTTTTTTTTATTTTCAGTGTCGGGGACTTTGAGCAGATCAAAGAAATATACAAAGGAAACTGCACCGAAGATGGGTCTCAGTAGCATAGCCTATCGTGAACTGTGGGAGCAAAGATCAAGATTTGAAACTTTCTCTGTTTTAGTCTTTCAGTCATGTTTGAAAATGTGACACTTGTGCGTGCTGGTGTTCTGTTACTGTGATGATGTTGTATTTGAAAACAATGATGCTATTCTTATAAAATAGCTTGTTTCAAAATTTAAATCATCGTATTTGAAATAAGGTGGTTGGACACGTCGTGTTTGGACTATTTCTTTTGAGAAAGACTTGTAATACATACACTATTGTGATGTACTATCACACATTTGTGAAAGTCTACTGTACCGTGGACCTCTGATGAAACAATGTGCATTTATACTAGTATTATGTTAACGTATAGCTTGGCCAATTTGACACGAGCATGACCTTTTGATTAGCATAATTTAACAGTCGATATATTGCCTACGTTTACAATACCGATTGTATGTTTTCAAAATCGGTGAGTATCACGAAGACGCTCGAGATGTAATACAAACACAAATTTGAAATACCGATATCGCACGATTTGGTTGCGGAAATTGATATATGCAAATCAAGAACCTTGTAATATATTCTTGCTTAAAGGTCAGGCTCAAGTCAAAATAGCCAAACTATACACGGTGTCGTTATGCAATTGTACATGTACAGTGTAACCCCTCTAGAGCGGCCCTTCATATAGCAACCACCTCTATAAACCGCCATTAAAAATTCCCTAAGCTGATATTTACACTGACTTTAAATTCTCTAGAGCAACAACCTTTACACAACGGTCAATGCTTGTAGCTCACAAAAGGTGTAGCTGCTCTGCAGAGGATGTACTGTATAACTGATAAATGTATTGCAGTTTTTGTCTATGTAAATATTGCACAGTTTGATATGAGCGTTTGTACAATTAGACATATTGCTGTTATTCAGTAGTTCAACTTTGTTGACGTTACATTATGTAACGCACAAACGGACACGTGTGGGACGTCTATATGCAAATGGCGTCGCGTGACTTCATGGACGTTGGTATAATAGTATGCTAATTATTATTAGCAAAGTAATCTACATATTTATGCAATGTATTCATTTATGTGTTTTATTTTTGTTTATTATGAAATAAATGAATGTGAATGTTAATTGCTTAGTATCATTTCTTTGGAACTTTATGAATGAAACAAGATGAATTTTGATTGGCATTGGAGCACAAGCATTGGCAATTTTCATAGCAACAGTAGAACGGAAGTTGCGCAAAACATGTCAATCAAATAAATTCCGGTTACCAATATCAACGACAATGACTGTGATACACAGCTTGACAACATTTACCAATATACACAAGAAATTTATTATAAACTGCTTGGTGAAAAGTTCAATACATTTGGCACATGACCATATGTGGGTGTAAGCAAACTTGCACTATAACGAAAGGAGGAAAGCAATCCTATATCATCAACACACTGATTTCAAAATACTTGTGCCATGAACCTTATGTTCGGTGCTGACGATTACAAAGGAAAGAAACTGTTACGTCATCGGTCAACGTAATTATTTCAATTTATTCCCTGGATAAAACTCATTAATCTACTGTTTACGCCATCATTACAAGATTAATTCAGTCTTAGCTATAATGACGTCATTATACGATTTAAAAATGATATCTACGATTGTGTATGAGTGTTAATACACTTGTTTGCACAACTATCGTTTTACGCTGACACATTACGTCTTGTTCATGATGAATTACAAACAAATAATTTCCACTATATTAGAATTGAGGGAGTAAAATGTAACAGCTCCGAAGTTTATTAATGCTGCCTTTTCGCAAATTTTATCTGACAAATCTAAAACGTACTCAGACAAACTACAAAATATTATAATAATGCCAAAATACTGATATATAACCGGTTTACTTTTTTGACGCAAGTACCCCGGTCAGCCTATTTTGTGGCTGCAGATTTAGCCGCACTTGTCCACGTTTTAGACATGTCCAGATGACAGCGATACTCAATGTAGTCGTAAATACTAAAACACTGTAACACAAATAATTGAGTCGGACAGTTTAATTTTTTTAATTCAAAGACGAATTTTCTCAGGCATGATACCTTCAAGCAACTTGTAAAAATGTTTTGGATTAAAATAACAAACACACAAATACAGAACGAAAACCCCGAATCTTGTTTTCTTATACTTAGTTTAGTACACATATGATTTTCCAGAATACAACTAACACCAATACCAACATCAATTTACCTCTACGCGATTAGGATTCAAACATATTATTATCAGTACGACGCAATCGCCTATCAATGTGCAAAACGAACGCATTAAAGTGTATAGAGCTATATCTAACGGTCTTTTAATGTCAAAATAATTACTTGCATCGTATTGAGTATGACACTAGACAACCTCAATTGCAAATTAAAAATGTTGATGGTTTCCGTGTACTTTGATTCAATCGTCAAAAAAAGACGATTCTTATAATTTCAACCGTCGATTTAGGGTGTTCTAGAACACTTTCGTATGAAAACGGAAAATTTGCATGTCCAATAAATCACACAGAGAGTTTCTGTTAAAGCTGAAGCGAAAAATGGATATGAAAGCATAATTGTTTTTCAGTTTTTAAAAATTTCTTTTCAGATATAGCTTTATACGCTTTAAACCACTGGACGTTCGCAACATGCACCCTCAAAAAAATCGTTGCGCAAATAAGTTATGAGTTAATAATCATTAATCAGTACCAGAGTTGGCAACATCACAGAACACAAGTAGACGAAATCGCCGGTTGCAATTTACAGGTTGATATTTGTAACCAAACTGACTAGATACATATGTACGAGGCTAGATTTTTGTGGTTATTCCACAGGTAACACTAACAATCTCAATGATAAAGAACATTAAGTTGTAAAATATCGAACAGTGAAGACAGAACTGAGCAGAAACTACAGAGCACTCAAGAATACCGTATTAAAGAGGCATTCCCTATAACTAGCATATTTTTCTCTTCTATCTCATTAAATGAGCTAAATGTACAAAGCATTATCAATTATCATAATTTGTCAGAAGAAAGTGTGCGCAAATATGTCTCTATAATGTCAAAAATGTATTTAAATCACCAATAATAATTTATCGCTTCCAGCGATTTATTATCATCTGGTCAAAGGGAAATAACTCGTGACTATTTTGGCTCGTTACGGAATATGTTTTCATTATGTTCTCGGTAATTAGTGGGAGCTTTTTGTTGAATATTTTAGGAGTTTAAACAATAATGATTCTTATTTAATGTATACTTTTCCTGAATCGATTTAAACGATCGAAGTGATAGGGAACGCCTCTTTAAGTATGATAATCTTATCTTATGATAAGCGAAGAACTTAATATCACCGAGCATAGACAATTAATGAAAATTTTGAAAACGTTTTTCCTGGTGTCTCCAATCCAACTAGAATCGAACTCAGTCTGGTTGGGAGCCCATCGGTATATAAAGTATCCCGTGTGTCAATGCTGTACATCGGGCACGTTACAGAAATTGGATATGGATAATTAACCCATATTTCGTGTACAGTAGAACAATATAAACGTGTCTCTATACTTAATCTGCACCTGGCAGACAGCTTTGCGATAATACACTAAAGAGGGTCCTGCAAGTAAACGGAAGACAGGCAGTCAGAACGAATTCAAAGATAAAAGTAGAGCCACAAAATAAAACGAGTAAAATACTAAATTACAAGATAAATTTGATACACATAGTCATATAGTTGCCATTTCGGACTGTTCAGGAACAACCAAAGGTTGTTTGAATTGGCAATATGCTCATGTTCGAAAACTTTAAATATGGATAATGTCAATCCATTAGATTTTAAGTTTTCTAATAGTGTTTATGCAAAAAAAAAACATACATCTATATAAACAGTTTTGTATTTGTTATTATGCTGCAAAGTATAAACAAAAATCATTATGAAAATGTAGGCGATGCACGTTTGTGTACTTTAAATTATCAGACAGCCCAGCCCGCCCGCCATTTGGTACCCTTGACCTACCGTCAAACAATGGCTATCAATAAGGACGGTTTTGGTCAAACTGAATGGAGTATGGTCAAGTTTAGATAGCCGAATTGATATGCTATATTGGTCAATTGTTCTGTCTGTCCACTTCAAACAGCGTGAGAATAGGGGCACGTTTTTAAACTAAAACAAATTATTCCCACAAACAAACGGAAACACATTCAAACTTCACACAACAATGACGTCACAATGACGTCAATAGCGGCACACGATCAGCTCTTCAAATTATCATGGTGATATATTTGGAAGATTTGCTTCTTTGATCGGAGCAACAAATGGCTCGGGTACAGATAAAACACTTACGACTCGATATGGTATCAAGCCCCGCCTGACTCAGTTTTACTCCAGTTTGGCCTAGTTTGAACCATTGCAATCATTGTATCTTGTTGAGGTGTCGAATCAGACCACAATAAAAAGAGATGACCTTAAAGTAGTCTTAGCTGATAGAGAATTTCGTCACCAGGTGTTATACTGATACGGCAAATGCAACACTGGTCGATTGAAATGGTACCGTAAAATATGTTTTATCTTTTAGATCATAAAATAAACAGACATCCACAATCTAGTCGAAGGTCGTACGTACGTATTTTGATGACATATCGAACAGGGCAATAACTAATACTCACCAGACAAACGTCACTATCAAAGTTGCAGGTGTAACTGTTTTCCATTATTTCTCAATTCTTATCACCCGTGCCTAAACAGGCATGAATTGCAATAGCTACTTGAGAGAAAACGGAATTGACTGAACTTTCAGGTGATGGACCATTTCGTAGACTTATTCAATTCCAATTAGATATTGCAACAAATTGAATGTTCTTGCAAGTCACACGAGACACTTTGCACGACACCACGTGACGCAATGGTATAATACCATCGATGTCGTAGACTGATCTTCTAAGAACCTAGTTCTTACCTATTTCAAACAGCAACACCCAAAATATGCTAAAGTCCGAAACCGACAGAAGTTGAATACCTCGTAGAAACGGGTCTGTTGTATTAAATAACAAAATATGTAAATGGTAATAATATGTATGTTGTATAATAAATTTTAATATAATAATAAAGTGAGTTAATTATAACGACGTTACTGAAGAATTGAAACAATGCAGCTTTAAAATAGCGAAATGGAATATTTATATATTATGTAGAGTTACAACCTCTTTACAACGACACCTTCAAAATTTCCCTTAATATACGTTTATTCTAAATCTAACATTCTGTAGAGAAACAACCTCTATACCACGGTCAATATGTGCCGCTCCCAAAGGGCTCTACATATCGCTGGTTTAGAATGAGAAGGTCGTAACTACAAAATCGATATATTGAGAAAACAAGAGAAAACTGTCTGTAATTTACTTCTTACTCATTGTGTTACTTGCCTTTGTCAAGCAAGTTTTCTCTGAACTCCGCAGCGAATCCTTTGTTTTGAATGTTGTATGGTTCGTGCAAGTGGAGCCAGAATCACACATGGCAATGTACGGTGTTGGGTGAATTACAAGAAACATTTGGTTTTAAATAATTTCTAGCATATTCCACTGCAGGGTGGAATGGCCCGCCCACGGTCCGGATCTTAATTCATGTGGATTTTTTTCTTTTGGTCTATCAGAGATCGCTTATATACAATCAAATGCTAATATACACAACTTTTTTTCTGATCAACATCGAAATGCAATTTAAGAAGACCAGTTTGTAGAAATCTATGTAAATGTAATCAACACTTTTAAAGAATGGGTGCAAAATGGGAAACATGAGAAAGACAGAAATTGTGAAAACGTCGTAAATTACGTCTAAATGACGTCACGGTCAAAATAAGGTATTTTTTGGAAATTTACATTTCTTAAAAATTATTCGACTTACAATTGTCAACCTGGTACCAGAAAAACTTACATCTTTTGTCTAACCATGTGCAAAATTTCTTTGCTATAGCAGAACATTAAGCATTGATAAAAATACCCCGAAACTGTATACTTTCTTTTTGGACACCCTGTATGTCTTATAAGGTCGTAAGTAGTAGTTACGACCTTCTCATTCTAAGCCATCGATAATATCTTATTCTGTAATCATTAATTCAATGTAGGACCAACTGTATGTACACTGTACATAATTTATTCGGTGCATGAAGTGTATCGTTTAAAAAACGTTTACAATGATTTCTGATAAATTGAACATTGATTTATTTGCATTCACATCAAGAGTGCACAATATAGCACACAATAAGTTCCCAATGGGATGGAAGGTACATGCATGACGTCATGTTCAAAACTTTTTAAAAAGTTCAATATCAATGCTTATTGCCATAGACTATATAATAAATCTGCAAAATACATTGCCCTTCTTCATGGGTGGTGGAAGAGTCGTGATACAATCATAGTAGGCATTTGTCATACTGGTTCGATTGGTATATATAGCTTGGCCAATTTGACCTGAGTCGGACCTTTTGATTAGCATAATTAAACAGTCGATATATTGCCTACGTTTACAACACCGATTGTATGGTTTTATAATTGGGGAGTATCACGATGACGCTCGAGATGTAATACAAACACAAATTTGAAATACCGATATCACACGATTTGCTTGCGTAAATTGATATATTCAAAGCAAGAACCTTGTGATATATTCTTGCATAAAGGTCCGGACCAGGTCAAAATAGCCAGGCTATACAAAGGTACATAAACGTACTGTTTAATAAACTATGAGTGAACATCATAATTCGTATTGATCCCTTTCTCATATATATAATGTCGACTCATGAAGTAAGACACGTGTGATAACAAAATTGCTGACTCATTCATGGATTTCTAATATCACTTTGGTTCTTAATTGAATATGGACCGAGTTCCGTGATCATTAATTACATAGAACTGCCTCATTTGTGTCAATTTATCTAATTCTGTATTTGTTTAAAAACGGCGGTCAATATCAAATCTGTCAGACTAGATAACGTTATATAGACCGCAAAATAGTTAATACATTGGTTTCACAACTTTTAGACCCCATTTTCAATCATTTTGTCACTATTTCTAGGAGACAAAGGAAGAGGAAAAACTTCAAAATTGTTAACACGTTCTAATAGCCTGATAACAATTAGGAATGGAATTGGACCTAGAAACATTTGACTGACATCAGTCTTTGAAGATAAAAAAATGTATGAGAAAATCCGACAGGGAAGGTAGCACTCAACCTAACCAGCCGAGCACATAAATCAGAAACACCACGACACAACTACCCTGAGCAATGCACACACAAACCCATGCCAAAACGGCGACCAAATGAGGCACATACATACATGCTCCGTTAGAAGGTTTGCTTATCAGATAACTATTTTATGGATAAATATCATATCCTCTAGAAACCTATTATAGACCAAAAATGTACAAAATGTACAAACATAGTATACTAATTATTATAAAATACAATGTACATTTACACATAATCAATTAAGTACTGAATGACTTCCAAACACAACTGATTAGTCAGTTGCCAGGTGTATGCCGTACACATGTACGAGACGCATTTCGAGGAAAAGTCACAGTTCCGGGAATGCTTGATGACTATATATATTAAACTACGTGGAAAACAGTGTCTTTTTTACAATTAACGCCAGACAAAACTCATTTTGAAATACTAGTAAACACAATCATTTCACTGTACTATTAAATATTATGCCTGTTAATTTGATTGACTGATGATTTATGGCCTGAAGGCGCTGTAACACGTGTATTGTATTTGATTCGTGTTGTTGAACGCTTATTTTACAATATAACATAATTTTCATAACGAAGGACGTATGTAATGGGGTAGGGTTTCTTTGTCTTTTAAGAAATAATTGTAAAATATTTGATATTCAGATACAGTAGACCTGTTTTGTTTGAAAAACTTCTATTTTTTTGAAAATCAACTCACATTTAATCTCAATTAACTAACCCACTCAATATTTGACTGGAAACTTTGCGTGCGATATCAGACACCCGGTTCTTTTGTTTTCTGTTTGGACATCAACAAGATGTAATTCCGTATTGCATAACTTGCAGAAACTTGGAAAACTCGAACGTCAAGACTTATTAAAAGTTTACCAGTGAAATTATCATAAAATTAAAACGTTTGTGCAAGGCATGTACGAGAGTCCTGTGCACGCAATTTCGAGAATTTGCAATGTCTATTTCTTTTTTGGTTGAGTGTGTATTAAATCGCGATCAAAAAAGTATTTTTTATAACTTTTCCGCGACGTCACCATTTTCGAAAAACGCGAAAACTTTTACGCTGGGAATAAATTCACGGCGTTGTAACACAATAAAGCCACTATGTGCTATAGCACACAAATTCCACATCAAATAATCCATATTTCATAAGGAATATAATTTGTTTGACTTGGTTTGTTGAAATGTCCTTCCTGTAACGCCTTTGTATCATGCAATATATTGAACACTAATATACAAAGGTAGAAATGTTCTTGTTATTTGAAAAGAACTCGACTCATATAACATAAAAGTGTATTTGTATTTAATAAACATGAAACGGTCAAAAACATATGGCATTTTTGGAGAAACCTTTTTGAAAATATGCAATTTGATCGTAATTAAGTTATCGTGGTCTTTTTAATTCTAATCCGTTCGTTATAGAAACTTTTGTGTTGTTTCTGTTAAGATCTATTGGTATAAAAGACAGATTTTGTTCATCAAAATCACTGGTATAGCAACATACGAAACTTAACACATGGTGTTACATTAGGGACATGCATGTTACAGGAAGGACATACTATTTGATGGGCAATGGGTATTTTATTGTTTTGTAACTTTTCATTGAATATGAAGCAAAACAATAAAGTGAAAAGCATACACAGTTGTGCTTACAGTCAATGACTATAAATTAATAGCCACGTGTATCACCACTAGAAAATAGACAATTCATGACATGCTACATGAAAAACTATTAAAGTCGGCGGACCAGCACTATGTCAGTCGATTTTTTTTCATTTGGTCTGACTAAAACGCAAAGCATAACGTTCTTATATGTATGTGATGCATTCTAAATTGCGTTTAGAATTGACTAATAAGGAAGATTCTAACACATTAACTAAAACATATTAATAAATTAATACAGTACCACATATAATACGAGTCCATTTTAAACAAGTAATAATATTTCCTGTAATAAATATGGTCTATCATGTCACAGGCAAAAAAGTCATGACTAATAGCTTGATGTTGACATTTGTTGATCTCTTATTTTAAAACTGACACAGATAGTTTACAATATCTGATCGTAACAATACATTTGTCAATAGCACACTGTTATATTGTGTAGTTCAATACAAAAATGTCTATCATGTAACAATTGCTGTCCTTCCTGTAACAAAATAACCCGTTACAGGAAGGACCGTTACATGACTGAAATTATTCCGACTAAATCTGTTGGTAATAAATAAACTGTGGACCTATGAGGTTGAAATGTATGTCTTGTGCACAGTACAACAGTATGTGTCCAACGTATACCAAACATTGTATCTAATCATATTTTAAGAAAGGAAACAACCCCGTTACGGTAAAGACATATTCAAATATACGCCTCTACTAACCAACCTTCAATTTCTGTTTTATCCAATTCGTTAAAATAATTACATAACGACACACATGAATGCTAATTTTAGAAGGTTTGCTCTTCACAAAGACGGTAAAAGAATTTTCCCAAATCACAGGGAAATGTTATTATTATATATAAATGTTACATGAAAGACGTAAACGCTGGGTACAATATTTCAATACACTTATTTTAAAGAAAACCATCGTTAAATTCCGCTTCGGATGTATTATCAGGCAGACGAAATGTGTATTTGATGTATGTATGGTTTTGTTAACATAGGTTGATCCCTATCGTTAGTTACGAGCATATATACACAAAAGTTCTGGTCTGGGGACAGCCCAAAACAGCACAATTTACTACTTCAATGATGTAGAAATGTTCTTTCTGATTAGAATAATGCATAAAAATCTATCTGACATTGATAAACAAGTTATGTGCAAATAACCAAAATTGCTTGTTATGACATTTTTGTTACGGTTTAACAAATATTGCAAAAAGGCAAGCAATGTTGCAAAAATAAATTATGACTCATACATTCTAACATAAACGATGCATTGCGGTTCTAAAGGCCTCCGGCGTGTATGCTTAAAACGGAGTCATTTTGACTTAAATCATTAAATTTGTGACTTATCTATATAAACTTTTACACTGAACATTACTATACAATGTGATTTTAAAAAAAATGTAAGTATTTGAACTATTTTGTTAATTTAAATTGTATTGATAGGCTTGTTCAAGTATGATTAGTCTAGGATAATGTGATTTACTTCATATAAGTTAGTTTTGTATGGTTTTCAGGAATCTTCTTTATTTCTTCGTACTTATTGTTGTGGTGTCCAGCGTTGTGACACAGAGCAACGCCAACACTTCCATGAACAATTACAATGGACATGGTAGGAAGCAAGACATGTGTTCCATACCACGTATCCCGGGGAAACAACTGCAAAACAAATGCAAGAGCGGTCTTATGACACCACCAAGACAATGTCTGATGTCATTCAAGACATTCGAAAAATGTGTTAAGTACATCAAAATTACATAATCAATGCTCAAGATTCTTCTCCAAATGTAGTTACAACGTACTAGTAAATGATATACTGGGCGAAGTCATTCATGTGTTGTATGCCATAACACCGGACACCATGTGGTAGATAACACATCTATTAAACAGCAACATATTTATGTATAAATATTCCCGAAAGTCAATCCTGACCAAAAACAAACAACACCAAACACGGAAAAAAGTGTGTTCATTTACGTTTCGCCAAGATTATTTCTTCAGGTAATCATGAATGTCAATCCGTTATTTCATGTGCAGATTTCGGACTTCACTGGTTTGTCAGAGCTGAGCATCTGCATGACTTATTATGAACAACCACAGCTGCATGCCATGGTTCCACTCTGAGAAAAAGGCATGGTCATCAACATAATACTTATATTGACAAACAAAGCCGGAGACATCTTTAAGAAGTAATTGAGGGGGGAGATAAAACCTTAAAGGGTTTATACGAAGAACACCACCATTCAAGAAGGTATTTAAGAAGGAATACTTGTATAATTATTGCAGATTGCTGAGAAGGTCTGGTTGGCTCTCTATGCAGCAACAGAAAACGACTTCCGACAATTAACCATGAAATGGCACGTTCAGCATGATGGTAGTATAGAAAGGGAGTCTTCCAGGTATGTACACGTGCAGCACGATGGTAGTATAGAAAGGGAGTCTTCCAGGTATGTACACGTTCAGCACGATGGTAGTATAGAAAGGGAGTCTTCCAGGTATGTACACGTGCAGCACGATGGTAGTATAGAAAGGGAGTCTTCCAGGTATGTACATGTTCAGCATGATGGTAGTATAGAAAGGGAGTCTTCCAGGTATGTACACGTGCAGCACGATGGTAGTATAGAAAGGGAGTCTTCCAGGTATGTACACGTTCAGCACGATGGTAGTATAGAAAGGGAGTCTTCCAGGTATGTACACGTTCAGCATGATGGTAGTATAGAAAGGGAGTCTTCCAGGTATGTACATGTTCAGCATGATGGTAGTATAGAAAGGGAGTCTTCCAGGTAAGTACACGTTCAGCATGATGGTAGTATAGAAAGGCAGTCTTCCAGGTAAGTAAACGTTCAGCATGATGGTAGTCTAGAAAGGGAGTCTTCCAGGTAAGTACACGTTCAGCATGGTGGTGGTATAGAAAGGGAGTCTTCAGGTAAGTACACATAAAAATGTTTTCGGTCTCAAGATCGGTCAAGGAAGAAGATAGTTAGTTTACTTTAACTTTGTGTTGGTTGATTTTTACTGAGCACTTAGACCAACAAGAGCACCACCTAGGATTGCTAGATTTTTCAATCTTGATAGCATCCTTGCTCATGTATGTGAGTGAAAATCATAAGAGTAACAAGGATAGATTACTAAAAATAATAGGTCCTGGCTATTTGCATTGTCAATATGGTCTCCCCTTTTGATTGTGAATTCTAGTAACTATGCTGATCAAGCATCAAGTAGATATCTTTGAAAGCATTTGAGAAAATGACAATGAGCTTATCCAAACCATACGCTCACGTAATGACAAAAGCTTGACAGTGGTCTTTGAGAAGTATAGCCAAAAATTACATATATACATATACCCACACAGCATATATTTTGCTTCGAGTATAGGCTTACTGTTACTGTATCAAGGGGTATAACCTAAAGCATGGAGAATGGTGGTTTAAGTAAGACTTTCCATGAAGATTGGTGCCAATGGCCGATATTTTGATGTTTTTTGTCACTTGACGGACACATTTCCACCAAAGTAAGTTCATTTTCTTGTTTTATATGTGGTGTGTATGCGATAACCACCTAGCCATAAGTTTAAGTCACCTATCGGTGGTCTGTTTTAGTCCGTCTGTGCAGCGATAAAAGCCTGAAAGAAGGGATGGTGACATCGGGTGTCCGTAGTCCGCATTGATTTGTATTAATTCTGACGTATCTGGGGCATTCTGGAAGGGTTTTCTGTGTTTGCTAGGTACTTCATGCATGATTTTATGGTTAAAATACTGTTTCTGCTTATTTAGGAGGCTCCAAGTGCATATTTTTAACGTTTAAGACCATTTCATGGAGATTCGTCAACTTTATGACCCGAACTGTGGAGAATTAAATCAATGTAAGTATTCTGTTCTAAAATGTTTTGCAGCATAGTGTGTTACCTTCATTGATTACAAATGTAGTTTCTATATATTTTTCAGACTCCTGGTTGGAAGAAAACGTACCAAAAAGACGATACTTCGTTCAAGGAGGAAGTGGCAGAAAAGAAAACGAAAGAGAAATTTTAATAAAATCTCATTGCCTAATAAAAGTGTAACTAGGAAGCTTTGTGTCGCAATTTAAACACTTAATACGCCGTTACCATTTAGATATTCGTCACCAAAAAGAAAACGATTAACTTCAGCACCACCTTGTCATTTGTATCGACCCGAAGAACCCCAGTGAAAAGCCAGAAAATAAATATAGAGTAAAGTCTCATGATAACATTTTATTCACGTATTTTAATACCTGTTCAAGGTTATGATTCAGATTTCTATAAAATAATAAAATAACATGAAATGATGCACATCAATGTCTGTTTTGTTTTGTTGGAAAGTTCCAATAGCACAGATTCTGGTTGTATTCTTTGTTAAGATACTTCCTGGAACATTTTGGGTCACAAAGCATTAGATCACACTGCCTTTATAAAATTGACCTTCTTCGCTAATGAACCTTTAAAACTACAACTTGTAAATAAAAACATCAAACAAATTTACGTAATTATTACTATATTGATTGCACAAAAAGTGACCATCGGTCTACCATGACCTCTCAGCAATGACCCCTTTATAAATAGTATACACAGTATTTACTAGGGTGGCACTGTGGTCGAGCGGAAAGCCCGCTTGACTACTGATCAATAGGTCCCTGGTTCGAACCTCGGCCGGTGCACTTAGTTATTCATGGAACACTTCCTTGTTTCCCACCCAACTAGACATGATCTATTTGGAAGGTGACCCAGAGGTAGTCTCGCATGTACCAGAGCTGTACACCAGGTACGTTAAAGAACGAATGTCTGTAGGGCAGTTCGCCCATATACATGGAAACACCATACTGTGTGCATACTGCCTCTTTAGCAAAAACACAGGAACCATTCAAAATAAGTGTCAATAGTACGATGCATTTAACAAGATGAATGCATCATAGAGACGAGAGAGATTATTGAAATTTCGCTCTTATGAATGTAACAAAAAGTAAAACTTCACTTAAAGACCACCTCAAAATTAAAACCTCCAGTTCGAAGTCAATTCACATGATTACATGTTGTACTTTTGATTTATAATATAACCAACTCTTAAATAAGCCTTTATTAATATATAAACAGATATGATAAGTATGTTTTAAAATAAATAAGGGTGGTCGGATAAGTGAGGTTTCATTGTGATGTTTTGAACATTGACCAACAATATACAGCCACTTATAAAACTGCCGCAATGGTTAACGCACAGTGTTTGTAACAAGCAATCTTGGTTTGATTCCCAGTTGCTTCAATTTGTCAATGCTGGTTTTACTCCACATGTTGAGAAGTTGTTGGTTCCTTGTGGATTGTAAGTAAGTGCTTGAAAGAATACTGATCAGAAAACTGATTACAAATCCTCTATATTATAAATGCGATGAAGAAAATGGTGGGTGTTTTAAATATATTTGAAACCACAATCTACCAAATTGATGTGGCCTACATGTAGCACACCTTTCCGAAGAAGATACTATCCATCTAGTAGAGAAGACGGCTACTACTAGGCCTTTTGTCAGTTCAACTGAATATCATAACAGATACACAATGCACCAGTCAATTGAAAACCTTAGCACGGGGAAGGGACGGGTTGACTTTTTAAATCATGGTCAAATCCCTGCCCGAGAGCCTTACAAAAGGTAACCCCCCCCCCCCCCCCCTTGAAACTTATTCCCTGCTGCATTTCACATCTACGCATTTATGTGCGGAGCAAAAGTCCTGCTCTCATTCGGCAGTGCGGGGACATCAAAAATTAAAAACTCATGACTACTAGTATACCCCGGGTTTGTGGAGTCAGGGTTTGATTTGACTGGTGCATAATAAACAGCGCACAAGATTATAAAAATCATCCTTTATTACTTATATGCATATCTTTGGAGTACAAATAAGAAAATCACAACAATTGTTGCAGCCAGGTGGTGTTGTCACTGTATTTGGTTCCAATTATATGTTACTCGCCAAGCCAAGACCCTCTGTAAGACGGTAGCCCTGAAATTGGTACAAAATAGAGATTACTTCCATGTTTATAATACCAGTACACATGGTTTACAAAATAATAACAAATCTCCATGAAGAGGGTCTTAAAGTTGACGAATCTCCACGAAATCGTCTTAAACGTTAAAAATATGCACTTGGAGCCTCCTAAATAAGCAGAAACAGTATTTTAACCATAAAATCATGCATGAAGTACCTAGCAAACACAGAAAAAACTTCCAGAATGCCCCAGATACGTCAGAATTAATACAAATCAATGCGGACTACGGACACCCGATGTCACCATCCCTTCTTTCAGGCTTTTATCGCTGCACAGACGGACTAAAACAGACCACCGATAGGTGGCTTAAACTTATGGCTAGGTGGTTATCGCATACACACCACATATAAAACAAGAAAATGAACTTACTTTGGTGGAAATGTGTCCGTCAAGTGACAAAAAACATCAAAATATCGGCCATTGGCACCAATCTCCATGGAAAGTCTTACTTAAACCACCAATCTCCATGCTTAAGGTTATACCCCTTGTGTATGTCGTATATTGTTGCAGGTATAAAGGGCCGACTAAAGAGTGTAGTTTTCGGAAGGACAAATATATCCGAGGGGACAAATGTTTTACAGTATTTGCTACTCCCCCTGATGCTGGTAAATATACTTCAATTACTATACCACTCAATATTTGATAAGGGTCAACAAATTTTCCTAGTGAATATTTTGCAAAATTGTTTAGTCTATAGATTTAAGTTTTTCACTTTCATGATAAGTTTGTGAATTTTTCAGTCAATGAACTCCTTCAGTTATCATCCCAAATGTTTAGTTGTTCACGAATTATCCAGCATTTAAATGTTAACCTAAGTTTCTGATTTTTTCCCATAAATTGTTTTGATATTACAGAATCGGATTCTAAAATTTGCTCCATTCCTTTGCGCTGTTAGTTAGATCTGATATCAATTCATAAGAGGTCACGTTCAAATGACCTATCCAGTGTTTGTTGTAGTATTGCTATTCTTCTGTTAGTATACATAGTTTAACTCCCTATGTACCATAATGTATAAAGTTGAAACATATCCCTCACTGTTAACTACAGCAGAGATTCTTTGCACTTGCAGATTTGTAAAAGTAGCTATATGATTGGGTGATGTAAAGTTCAAATCGACATGACCCCATATGGAGAGTGGTCAGATCCTATATTAATGTAAAGTTGTGGAACTAATATGGGCCTGATTTAAATGACATTGTACTGTACAGTAGCAATATTCTATGTTTCAGTTACTGACAGTATAATCACTCCAGAGAGAACTGATACCCTACTTACAACTGACCCAGATAAATTCCTCGTACAGTACATCTGTACAAAGCCCAGTAAGAAACCTGGTTGTTGTGATGCCGGGGCTCTCATAGTTTTGGTCGCAGTAAGTCTTGACTTTGATGATTTAAAATAGAGTTCTGTTACAGAAAGGGTCATCCTGAGTTTGTCAGGGTTCTTTTATAGAAAGGGTCATCAACTTAGAAACAACTTTGGTAGAGGTCCACACGAGGAACATTCCTGTAAAGTTTGAGCAAATTTGGCCATGTAGTTTAGGTGTTAGGAGAAGAAGTCATTTAAAGAAAATTATTGTTGACGACAGACTGACAGAGGGACGATAGACAACGTTTGATCCTAATAACTCACCTTGGCACTCAGTGCCAGGTGAACTAAAAATGTATGTAAATGCACGATTTTCAGGTTAAATTTTCCATTGTTTTCATTTTTCCATTGTTGTAATTAATCTATTTTCTAATTACTTAAGCTATATGAATAAGAAATTTAAAGTTTACACTGCATACGCAGGTAAGATGAAATTAAGTATGAATTTAAATTTTGCGAAGAAACATTTCTTACACCCTTTACTTTATCAGGATCAAAGAAAAGACACTAATGGTGATGGCATCGGGAACAGCCTGATAGAACTGGATGATATCCCATAGTGTGATATCGAGAAACTACTCAGAAACTGTTTCGGGGCGTCTTTCACTAGAGACACGCCTCCTGTGATGAGCTGGCTATGGAAAGACACAGAAGGTAGTTTATACCAATTCATTTTAGTTAATACTAATTCATTTTTAGTTAATACTTATTCAATTTTAGTTAATACTAATTGATTTGAGTTAATTCTTATTCATTTTTAGTTAATACTAATTCATTCTTATAATATATAGTTAATACTAATTGATTTTTAGTTTACACTAATTCATTTTTTAATTCATACTAATTCATTTTAAGTTGATACTTATTCTTTTTAGTTTAATATACTAATTCATTTTTAGTTTATACTCGTTTATTTTTAATTTATACTAATTCATTTTTAGTTTATACAAATATATTTTCAATTTATTCTAATTTATTTCAGGTTTATACTAATCTATTTTAAGTTTCATTGTGAAACCATTTTTTATATTTATCACTCTCGACACCTCATTCTGATGTTATCCATCATATAGCATCACAAGGATATGAGAGCAGAGAATGCAATCCCCTTTTTGCCAAGCGTCTAACTAGGGAATAATCAATTACTGGTACAATTTTCCTTTCGTCTTTGGTATGACTTGGCCTGGGATGGAACCCAATATCTCCCGCACTGGAAGCTCAACCACTAGGCTACTCTACGTACGTAGTTTCTGTCTTGTGTGCACAATGTTTTGTCTGAAATAATCACCAGTACTGTTTTATCAAAGTATTAATAGAATGTGTATACTTTGTTCAAAGTTGGATTCTTGATTATTCTTTAAACCCCACACATTAGGGACAGCTAGGGTTTGTAGGAGTTCCTTGACAGAATGATAATTAATATAGAACAAGTCTTTCCCGCAACTTGTAACTATTAACGAGCTATACATTAAAGTAATAAGATTCGATTGTAAGTTTACTAATTTTATAAGTGCTTTGATAAAACAATACCCTGGATCATATTAATATTTGTGTGTTTTTGGTATAGCTTGGCTAATTTGACACGAACCTGACCATTTGATTAGCATAATTTAACAGTCGATATATTGCCTACATTTACAACACCGATTGTATGTTTTCATAATCGGGGAGTATCAAGAAGACGCTCAAGATGTACTACAAACACAAATCTGAAATACTGATATTGCACGACTTGCTCGCAGAAATTGATATATTCTCAGCAACAACCTTGTAATATATTCTTGTATAAAGGTCAGGCTCATGTCAAAATAGCCAAGCTATAATTGTCTAGTGTTTGTTTGCAAAGTTTTCATGTTCTCGTGTTAATTCACTGAAAGTAATAATCAAAGGGAGACAAACTTCACTTCATGTAACCACAACAGACAATATTTTTATTGTGTGTTTCAGGAACAGTGTGTCCTTTTGGGAACGGATCAGATTAAAATGGCAAGAACAAAAAATCCATTTACATTTATGATTTAATTAGTTTTCAGCCAAATAACGGGCAATTGATCTAACCAGTTTTCCAGGCGTTAATAGTCAACAAGTAGCACCTTGCTCACCAGCAAGTAACTGAAAACTTCTCCACATGACGAGAACATGACCTGAGCCAATGTCATGACGGAACCTACCTTGCTCCACACATTCTCAAACCCAGATCACTCTGGTGAAAAAAAAGCTTTATGGACAGAACTAAACAGACAAGCTTGGTATTGTGCTAAATTAACTAACCAGCAGTTTGTTTCCCAAAGGACCCTCTTCAGTTAATGCCCTTGTGGCGTTGAAGAGTATAATATTGAAGTTGAAGAATGAGTTTGCAATCTATTGTATGCAAACAGTTGAAGTACAGTACAGAAATAATGAAACAAACATTCCAAAGTCTGAGTATTTATTGCGCAGACACTGCATACATTTCTGTAAACCCTCAAAAACACTAATTCAACCATTTGAAAAAGTCACAATACCCTATAATACTATGTAAAAGAATAAATGATATAATACAATGTAAAATAATATCCCACTGAAATATATAGTCATTTACTATATTTTTAAATATGTCACAACTGTTACTGTGAATAAAAAGACAGTCAATCTACAATATAGACAAGAGATGTTTTTATAAATAATACCAAAATTAATGTAAAAATATTTGGCATACAGATTGTAGAAAGAAAATAATTCTGCTGATACAAAATAAAGACTAAAATGGAGATCATACAAAAAAGATAGAAATGCAAAATTAACTCAGCTGTTCAAAATGGCTACAAAATAAGTACATATTTCCATTAATCAAATAAGCAAATTTTGAATTTCACACATTTAACTTACAGTTTATAACCATTATTTATACAGAAAAAATACTGTAAATGCATTAATTGTCGTGGGGGATTAAATTCGTCAATTTTGTGGTTCACACTCAACCACGAAATTAAATCCCATCGAACAATAATTTTGACCCTTATGTTTATTACCTGAAATGCAAAATCCACAAATTAACGTCCCATTGAAATGGTTTGTTTTACCAAAACCATGAAATTTTTACCTAACAAATTTAATGATTTTACAGTATCACACTTCCACAAAGAACACAAACAAAGATGAGTATCAATGAATACACAACAAAAAAGTTCAACTATATAATGTCAATTTCAAAAACATCACTTAACAATGATCTGTATTTAATACAGACTTTTTTACAATTTACACAAATTAAACTACAGTTAATAGTTTGGAAAACTTGTATACCAACCACCCTACTGGTAGACAGATATTCTTTAATTTCAAGGTCATCCTGACTTTGATCTGCTGACAGTAAAAACACTTTACGGTCCACCTTCAGGTCAAGACTAAGCATCCTACCAAGTTAAATCACTGTAAGCTCATCAAATTCATGCATGCATCACGGTTGGGGCCAGGGCCGGTATGCACAAAGCATCTTAAGGGTAAACTTAAATATTTTGACTTAAGTTAAAAAATTGAACTGCATATATTTTGCAAGAAACAAAAACAATCTCATAGTTTCTTGGTTATTGATGTAGCCATTTACATTACGCTTCAAAACAATGTAAAATGTTGATAATCTTATTTTTTTCCTGTTTATAACTGATACGCTTAAGGAAATTGTAAGATTTCGAGTTTTCACTTAAGATGCTTTGTGAATACCACCCCTAGATCGTAACTCTCATAACATTTGTCCAATCGAATACTTCCTGACAATATGCACAACTAGGCTTGGTACTGAATATTCATGTTAAGTCTCATTGAAACCCAACCAGTGGTTAAGGAGAACAAGCACAGACAGACATTGATCCATCAAGCACCAAAATCAATATGTCTCCCTCACTCCAACGAAAATGTGGGAGAAATAAAATTGTTCCAAACTGTTAGTAAAGAAAAATTTTAAATAAATAAATATCAAGAGTATTATTGATCACAAACAGCCATAAAAAAGTTAAAATCACCATCCCTAGCTATAAGCATATATCAATATACCAAAGACTCATGTAAAAACACACAAAAATACCATAAAGGTCTATGTATGTCAACAGAGTCTTCAATCAATAAGTTTTGGAGTTAATCGCTGTGTAGTAATTTGGGTGATATTTCACAGTTTAGAATTGTTCAAAAAGTTAAATCACCATTTAGTAGTTCTGGCGATTTATCATTGTTTAGTAGTTTTGAAGTTACATCACTGTTTAAAAGATTTGAAGTTGTCATTCTTAAGAAGTCTTTGAGTTATGTCACCGTTTTGAAGTAATATCACTGTTTCGAAGTTCTTGAGTTATTTCAAATTTTAGAAGTTATGGAGTTATTTCACTGTTTAGAAGTTCTGAAGTTCCGGGATATCCTTATACTGTAAGAGACTGTCGGGGTTAGATAGGGCCCCTTTTTGTACGACATCCTGTCCCATGATTGTCTGTCTCACAGCAACCTCTACCTTCTTACCACTGATTGTGTACTGAAAATATAAATATTCATGTCATTATTTTAGGACTTTGCCAGAAAGCTAACTACAATACCGTCTAAACATATGGATCAACAAGAAATATCGCTGAATGTGTGAAAACCTCCAGATACTGTTTGACACTGACTTGGTATCAAAAAATAAGTTTACAATGTTTTTTATGTAAAATTTGCCACTTTTTCCATGTACTGCATTAAAACAAGATAACACCATAACTATAGGTCACAGGGTTACCAGCTTTGTCAGTATGGACTCCTCTTGTGATGGTGAATCACTATCATGAGATTCAAGTTGATACCTCTAATATAGGCTATGAGAGAATAACTTGTGACAAAAAACTTAAACAACACACACACACAAACAGATGCTGACGATCACCTCACAACAATAGCCCAACTTTTTTCTTCGAAAAGGTCGAGCTAAAAATGCAAATTCAACCAACATTTTGTTTCAGTAGTTTGTGGTCAGTGATTCATCAGGGGAGGTTTCCTTAATGTTTAAGTCATTGTTAAATCATGCATGGAAATGACCATGCACTTTTGACTGTCTAGTCAAATACCAAATAAACAAACAAACATCAAACAATAAAGGTGGATGAAATGATTTATGTTGTCCATATATCTCATACCGGTATACATCCATCAACACACGAAACAAAGAAGGAAGTCTAGCATGCATACATCTCATTTCACTGGAGGGTTATTAGAATACAATGACTAAGGTAATAAATTAAATTTCATCATGTAGCTGTCTGATTTTGCGAAAAGTACACGCAAAAAGTCATGTAAATAGTTGTTCAATGTCATGATCAGTTAAAAGTTAACCATCATTTCGCTGGGTTACAATGAGAATGTCGAAACTACAAAATCAATATTTTGAGAAAACAAGAAAAACGGTCTGACAATCACTCTTTACTTATGGTAAAACAAGCTTTGACAACTTCTGTTTGGTCAACATGACAGGTTCCTGAAAATAGGCTCATAAGAAGCGCCGTATGATGTAGATTTCAAATATGCATTAAATTAGTCTAATAAGTGGCACTTACGACCTTCTCATTCTAAGCCAGTGATTTAGCTGTCCGAATTGTTCACCTATCAAAATCATTAGACACATTAAGTACAGTTTCTACATGTTACTTATTAACTGTTGTTATTGGTTAAGTTTGAGAGGAAGCAAATGATAATTAGTAATACCGGTAATAATAATAATAAGATAGCTTTTTTCTCTGTAACCAGTACCTATAAAACTTGAATTTCCAGGTAGGACAGGCTATGTTGTTTCGCATCCACCATATATGGAGAAGTTGTTAGATTGTTTTTGTCATGTCATGTTATATCTTCCACATGTGGAAAGGTTTTACACAGCTTTTGGTCATGTTCTCCGCATGCAAAGAAGCTGTCAGTTGGTTATGGCCATGTCCTAACAAAATCAATATGTCTCCTACAGCATATGCCAAGTATAATAAATTGTGATAGAGATAAAAGAGACTCACCGGTATATCTGTACACGGTAGAATAAGGGCTGGTACATGACGGGCTGTCAGGTATTTTCTGATACAGGTTTTCACATTGTTCACCAAATCTTGTGTGAATTCTGTATCTGGTGCAAGCTTTAAGAACAGAATGACTCGTTCTTCAGAATTATCCTGTTTTCTCTGTGCCACACAAACACTGTCTACTATCTCTTTGAATGCTTGAACTGTAAATAATATCAAGTGACAGGAAGAAATATTATTTCATTACTAACTAGAAATATGTTTGACACAAAGATGTGCATCCAACAACAGACCATAACACTTGCAATATGAATCCAAGCTAATATTTCTGACAATATGCATAACTACGCTTGGTTTCAAATATCCACATGGAAAAGGAATAAAGAACTAATTGTTTATCTCAAACAGAATTTTGACCAAAGTCTTAAGCTGGATCAAAACAGAAATGCTACAGTCCAATTACATTGAAGCCCATGGCCATATGGATGAATATTTTTACACAAAAATAAATGGTAAAAAACTCAGTGTTCAAATGATAATTCAAATATTAAAGTATTCAATTGTTAGCGCAAAGGGCAATGTGACAAATTCAAGTTTCAAGATGAAACGACGCTTACCAATATGATAGATCTCTGAACTACCAAATCTCACTCCATTGGGATTTAATGTACCGTCACTATAAATAGAAAATCAATCAGCTTAAGTGTTAAAGAGCATGTTGCAGCATTCATATAAACTTATTTTTTATGATTATTATTTCATAAGAATGTTACTCTTAGCATTGCTGTGCACATACTTATCTTATATAGATCAGACCAGAATTAGCAGAGCAATTGCCCTTGAAATGATGATACTAAATTAAATTTTGCTTGTGTGGTTCATAACAAGTATTCGGGCTAAAGTATAATGTATAGTGCTGTCCATCTATAAGTAAATATTTTGATTCAGATCTGACCAGTATTAGAGTTGTGGCTCTTGACATGATAATCTTTCACTTTTCATAATGCATTAATTAATTTTGGGGTTGTTACATGATTAATATTATCTTATACATCGCAGTCATGGCGAAAGGATTTTGGTCTCAGTAGGACATTCGGTCTGACGGGCTGGCAGGATCCGTCAGACCGAATGAGAATCCATCAGACCGAAAAAAAACTGTAACAAAAATGATGCCCTTGCTATTATAGCGCAAGAGATCAAACGCGCTCATTTTGATGATTTTGTACGTAAATACTAAATGATAAACGACCTTCGAGAGACCTTTCGTTAGTGGTGAATGTTTATATCGACACCGGTAAAGTGTGCGTAAGAAAAACTACGCGTGAGAATTACTTGTACGAGGAGAATGAACACAATTTCGGCCACTAAATTTTGGATTTCTCTGTGTCGGACATTCTGGACTGACGAATTGCAGAGTTTCGTCGGCCCGAAACGGACACTCGTCGGCCATGTCCGATGGTCCGACGGCTTTCGCCATGACTGACATCGTATTCAAGATTTGCTTCTACATGTATTTGGTTTTGCAATGCATTTTAAAAATGAGGACCAAACCTGGAACCTTTGATTACAAATTCATGAATCTTCAAAATAAAGGAGTAATTTACAGCGAAACCATTTCATCTGTTGGAAATCTGGATACACACGTTAATTAATGGGAGATAACTACTCTCGATAGAGCGAACATACCTTCTTCCAAGCATTACAATACCACCAGTTTTACTGTTAAACCTACAAAAGTCACCATGTGCCCAAATACCTGAAATATTACATCATTATATATTCGCTGGAAGGCTATGAACATATTAAACTAGGTTTTTGGAAGCAAATTAAAGCATACATCTCCAACAAAGGGCCATAACTTTAGTTGCACAACAGGAGAGAAAATTTTCGCCAGTGGCTCAAACAAAGTTCCCTTTTATGACAAAATGACAAGGGGAAATTAAATGTCAAAGAGAGGCGAAATGGCAGAAAGCAACCCTCGAAAGCTGGCAATTTAATTTACAAATTTGGAGACTTCAAAATGCTGACCAAATCAGAGACAATCTTAAATTAATTAATAAATAAGATTTCAAACTAACCTTCATATGCATTGAAGTATGCTTTCTTGTATTTGATTCCTTGAGGGTCATTCCAAAACATTGTAGGCATTGATGGGAATGGTGTTTTACAAACCAACTCTCCATCTTGGTCATATACAACTTTACCTGCAATCAAACATAAATCATCAACTAACAAGCGATTTTGTAAGACATGTATGCCCCCCCCCCCATTGCAGCCCAATAGGCAGACCTTGACCTTAAAATCAGTAGGGTCATCTACAGTTGCTGACTAAAACTTAAAATCGAATGATGCGTGCAAAAGTAAAAGGACTTAAAACTTTTGGGTTTGCCTTGGCAAAACAATGCAAATATTTTGTATGTGTCAATAGTAGAAATATTTGTGAATTGCCCTTGTACCCATATCCGAAAAATAACACAACAGAACTTTATATTTAACATTTTTTAAAACAAACCTGTTTCACTGTATGTATACATATCACAGCCTAGAATCATCTGTTGAATTTCTCCAAGATATACCGGCTCTGTCCAAGTTTGCCCCATAAAACATGCAATTATATCTGTACCACCTAAAACACAAACCATAGCATATAATATCACAAATATTCACTCACTTCAACAAGAAGCAAAAATGACTTCTATTATTATCATGAAATGTTAAGTTTTTATCAATTTATCCATCTGTCAAAAAGAGGGTATTACAAAAGGGAAGTAACAATGCAGAGATTGCGCAATCATCACCTGAGATGGAACTTTCACACACTCATTTACAATCCTATAAAATTTCATCACGTTACAATTATTACTTTTCGGGATGCATGCAAATTAAAGACACACAGTGTTTCTTCCAGAGCGCCTTTTTGCGTTTTTGGCGCACGTATTTCATTTTTGACGCAATGAAATTCAGCCTGTGCATTTTCCGTGACGCAGGGTTTTATTCGTCGTCGAATTATTCAAAACCGTACGTATTCCGTACGGTCATACGGCTTTTAGTCGTTTCCGATCAATCGGTAGACGCTTGTTCGCATTCATTATTACGTACGCATAAGCGCCTAGACGAGTTGTTTATTTTCGTCATTTTCCGCGGTATAAATGATGTCTGCACCAAAGCAGCGTAAATTGACTGGGTTTTTTACCAAAGAAACATCAGAAATCGCCCAAACTGACGCTCGTATCGAACGCGAAAATGAATTACGGAACGAAAAGGAGTCTTCCGCCGAAGAACTGACGAATAATATTGTTGTACAGCAGAGGTATCCATGTCACACTCTGCAGTCTATTTGGAAACTTCTGACTATTCAGCATCCAGGTGCTTTTCCTAATCTTGTAAAGCTTGCCATGGTAGCAGTCTTGGCCCCACTACAGACTGCTACAGTAGAGAGGGGGTTCAGTGTACAGAATAATATTAAGGGTAGTGCTAGGAACAGGCTGTCCTCTGAGAGGCTTAATGTCCTCATGAGGATCAGCCTGGGTCCAAACATTGAACACTTTGAGTTTGGAAAGGCAGTAACTAAGTGGAAAGAGTCCAAGGAAAGACGCCTTTTCTCTAGCAAAAAGTAGAATTGATTTTAATGACTGAATTTGGATAACTATTAGTAATTACTATAAAAAATATATGATACTTTCTGCTTCACTAACTATCCAAACTCAAAGTGTTCACTGTGTTGAGTACCTTAATGAAACAAATAAATTAAGAAACTGTATAAAGTGTTTACTTTTGTTATACATGTACATATATTCATTTATTTCAATTTTAAGGTATGAGATAATGACCCCCTAAAATTTCTAATGACCCCCAAATTCTGATACAGGGGGTCATGTTTGACCCCCAAAAAATCAGAGCTGGAAGAAACACTGGACACATAGTTATATGCTTGAGTGTGTCAAGTCAAAAGTATGTTGCTTAGCTAAGTTATAATTTAGCACCTTTTAGTTACTTAGTCCATTCAATTGAATAATTTTGTGGGCATGGCTTACCACCCATGGAGAGAGCTAAGAAACACTTCCCAAGTGCTTCAGCATCACTCAATTGGTCTAGAACCAAATATGTCATCCACTATAATAAATAAAGTTGTTATTATTTTTATATTATACTCACAAGGGGAGGTAAATCACAATGGAGAGATTGTGCAATACCTACCTGTGATAGAACCCAGCAGTAGATCTTGTTTGATTTCTCTATACACATAGTCATAACTCTGTGGCATCAACGGTGAACCAGTGGACAGGATCATTTTCAATGAGTCCAATTTATGAGTTTTTCCTAAAAAACAAAAAACATTGGAGATTAATTCATCAATTACGATGAGATTCAAAATAACAAAAAATATAGCAGATACAAAGAAAGATCTGAGAATGATCTTTTCTTTTATCATTTTGCCATGATACTAGTAATACCAAACAGAGAACTGTTCAAGCAAAAAAGTTTCAAGTGAAAAGATACCCAATAAAACTTATTCTGTGACACTTTACTTGCATTTCACTCAGACAGTGTGGTTATCTGTTTATTTTCCTGCCAGACTGACCAACAATCTTAAAACTTTGAAAGGATTCTCATAAGTGAAATGAATAAATAAGCAGATAACTCAACATGACTGTAACAGACATAGACACCTACCTGGACATAATCCTTTGTTCTCCATCACAGCCAACCATTTAGCACTTGTTCCTAACACTGTCACTCTATAACAGAAACATAAACACACAATTAATGACGAAAATTTGCAAACCAATCACAACCTCATACTCTTGAGGTTGCTATTGAACGCATTCCTATGCTTTGGACAACTGAGTGCTTTTTTGAGAAACATTAAGTTAATGTTTGTTAGCACTTTGCTGGGCAATACTATACAAATCAGCAAGAGCTTGCTAGTGGTCAATTAAAATCTACTTTGTCAATCAACTATGAAGAGCTTTATGGTTGTAAGCTGTTTTAAGGCAAATGCTACCTAACACCTAGCAGTACTTTCCTTAAGCAACATACCAGTAGTTTGGACAGGCAAATGAGAATAGGGCTACAATAAATTTACGAAATAACTAAAAGGGTTTTGGACACATATGTCCCCCACAAGGGGCCATAACTCTGTCACAAATCATTTGACCTAAAGTTCCTGACAATATGCACTGCTATGCTTGGTACCCAGTATTCATGTGAAGTTTCATTGAAACAGAACAATGTTAAAGGAGAACTGCTGACAAGACAGATGTACAGCAGCACAAAATCATGTGGGAGATGAAGTGACATAATTTCTCCCCAATAGTTTGAACATTCTACTCACCCAATATTATCAATGATGTCCCATAGTATGTTTGCATGTGGTATAACTGGGGAACCATCATATAGAACTATACCTGCACCAACAGCTAACACGGAAACCAGCCAATTCCACATCATCCAACCTACCTGTAGAGTTATAGACAATGCTATAGTATAAGGATCTACTAATCCCCAGGTCCCTGAATCAATTCACAGCCGAGCCACTCAACCTTTCGGAAATGCTTGAAGTATTCCCAACCCTACTAAGGATAAACTAGTTGGAAACCTGGAGGTAGACCTGTGTATTGGTGTTATTCCAAGGAGTCGTTTCGGAAAGTGACAGGACAAAACACCCTGATTTCTTGTGTATCATATAAACTTTTCGTCTCTTCCCTTGAAGCCAAAGGGCATTGGCAAGGTAGGCAACAATACAACCAAATGGCCCCAAACTTCAAAACAAGTTCTTTATAATCCATAAATTGGTATTCAGAGACCATAGACACATATTTGATTTTTCCATTGGTTTGTCATGACATCATTTCAGTGTCATATCCTGTAACAACATATATATCCATATTTTTTCGTATATATTTAGAAATGTATTGTCCCCAACTTACAGTTGTATAGTAGAGCATTATATCCTCTCTGACCATGTCACTCTGTATTATATGTTCTTCTAAATGTTTCAATAATGTACCCTGTAATATAATTAACATCATAGTGTTTTTAACATACAACAAGGCCCCAAATCTGTCTTTCTAGGGCTGAAATTGGGCCCCATTCCCTATCAAGTATGGTATGTTATTTTTATCTCTTTCTGACAGAAAATTCCCCTTCAAAAATACAGAAAAAACTGTCACCTACCAAGTGACATGACCCAGGTCCACAAAAAAGAATGCCATAACAATTGTAGCACAGAGTATATAAAACTTCACAAATGTAATTTGCTACAAATATATTGCTAGTGTGCAATACTAAGGCCTAGAGCACAATACAGTAAGTTTGTTTGCTTATTTGGGTTAACGATGTTTTATAAACAATTTTACACTACCGGTAATATATGGCGGCTGATTCAACTAAGCAGTTGTCCTGGACCAAGCAATACTATCTTACCCTTCCACAAGGAACCAGCGAATTCCCAAACCATAGAGGAAAACAGACATAGTTGTCAACTATTCATCAGAGTATATGGACTTGCCACAACCAGGAATTTCAGGGGTCGAATTTAGCGATATTTTCTACAAGCTAAAATTAGCTTGTGCCATTTGGGTTCACTAGCTAAAAGGAAAAGCTACTAGCTAAAAAAATATTAGAATTTATTAACCAATTTAATTGAAAATTAACTGCTAAAAAGTGCTATGCCTTGATCACTATGCCTGAAGCATGAAACATATAAACAAAAAATCGAGATACATCAAAAAGGAAACTGCTGTTCATATACGTGGCTAAAGCTTCATCATTCATGCATCAATTTATGCTTGGTGCGAATGTCGCGTACGAAAATTGTAAGTCCGTTACGTCAATTTCCAACGGTGTCGCGGAAACAGGTGACATTTCAATTTGTTGCTATTATTGCATGTTTTGATGCTCCTCTTAGTCGTAAATCGATTCATTGAATTTATAACTAACTGTAACAAACTTGTACTCAATGATTGTTGGTGTATTTTAGCGGATATCTGTGATCCGATAAAGCAATTTTATGGCATAAATAAAAATCGCAATATCTCGGTCATACTGTAGTATATCAAGTAAAAGTGCCGAGCCATTCTGAATGTGGATTTCCTGTTGACTCGTTTGACAGATTAATACAAGTTTCACCGATAGTTAGCGACAGAAAACACGTTGTTTTGTTGAAATTTGTATTTTACCATAAGCAATGTGTTAAGGAGGACTTTTATTGGTGTTTGCTCCTAGTTTTCATACTCGCTAAAATATGCGAGTGACTTTAAATGTCACTCGCTATTCTGATTTTCTACAAGCTATTAGCGAATATGCGAGCTTAAATTCGAACCCTGAATTTAATCTGAATAGCCAGGTTAGAAATTCAATACACCATAGCTGCAGCTCATATAGTATGCATATACCTTGTATGTCATTGACAAACTAAATAAATGACAATTTCTAACACAGTGTCAACTTACACCAACAGAATGCACCATACATTTGGGAGCTCCGGTTGTTCCAGATGAATACATGATAAACATGGGGTGATTAAACGGTACTTGTTCAAATGTTAACGTAGGTATGTTCCCATCATCTAGACCCGAACTCCAGAAATCTTCAAGCTTTGTACTGAAATATAGTCAAATTACTATTTGTATATCAGATAATCAAAGGGCAATAACTCTCTGAAAATTTGACAGAACATTATGTACCGCTGATATGCACATTGTCAACTAGGTACCCGTTGCCTACATGAAGTGCTACTGAGCACCTTCATTCAGTTACCTCCCTTTCAATTACATATACAAGGCATGAATTACCTCTCATGGAAAGCGCTACATAGTGCTTTGCTTAGGCAACGGACATTAGGTTTCATTATAACAATTCTTGCCATGTTTCATAAGTAACTGAGAAATAGTGTGGAGAAAATATATAACACAACCGTCAAAGGGCTAGTATTAATCTGAGACTAAAATTCTAAGCCCCCCCCCTGCACTCAGGACAATGATTGCTAATAATATATAACTCATGGCATTGTACCGACAAATAATTTCAAATAGACAAAAAGCTTCACTGGGTTATAATGAAGAATTCCCGTATACATACATACCTGTGTTTTATATTGGTGATGTTTAATGAGGCATTTGGAACAAAAGGAATCACAACCACTTTCTCTAAATCAGGTAAACCTGTAATGATACAAATCATACACATAATTATCATGGTTGTATACACACAAATCATACATTTGACTGGGTGACTAGGTCATTCTTCAGAATTGTTTGAATGTCTTGAGTATACATCGTAGTATGTGAGACTTGTCCACACGTATGTCTTTAAGGGTTTTACTACATTTATAATTCAAAGGCTCAGACACTGATTTAGGCACTTTTTACATTAATGATTATAATGCAATCCATAAATACATGATAAAACTTCAAAAAAATTAAAGTACTGAAAAATACTTGTCAATATACTGAACTAGAAGATTTTCTTACAAATTACATAGTGTATTTTTTCTAAAAACACTGAAATCAGTAATGAGACTGAAAACTTTTACCATTTAAATAACACGAAAAAAACAAAAGATAACCACCCATAGTGATTGAAAATTCAAAGACACCCTAATAGATAAGGATTAAAGGCGCTAATTAGAGTTTGAAGGCACCTAGGTAACTCTGGGAGAAAAGGCCGGCAAGGACATAGTTTAAACTTTTTTACCCTTGCTAACAGGTGAGCTAAGAACGTGATTATCCAATAAATTTTAGTCTATGTTCTTACCAGTAACAACTTGTTCGAGTTTCTCGAGATGATCATGTACCTTCCCATTATAATACACAGCATTCACACTGAAGATCAGCTTGGGTTGAATCTGTGAAAATCTATCCAGAACTCCCTGAAGATATTCAAACATAAATGTTAATAATACAAACATGTTTTTTGTTTATACTAACTTAATTTGTCTCCATAACCATGAGGGTATGAGAGAAAAGCCAGAAATGCTTAACTTCTGGCAAAATCTAAAGGCTATTACTGGTATGTTTCATGAAAGAAAGACACTAGACTAATTTTTACCTACTACTGTAAAATCATTAATTTTTGTGGTTCACTTCAACCATGAAATTTAATCCCATGGAACAATTATTTTGACCCATGTATTTATTACCTGAAATGCAAAATCCACGAATTAACGTCCCACTGAAATAGTCTTTTTTACTAAAACTACGAAATTTTGTCCCATCGAAATTAAATGAATTTACAGTACGCAATAGCCAGTTATACGGTACTATGTAAATCAAGAATTGAGCTGATCAATGAAAGGATTTTATTTTGATAATAAACAAAGGAAATGCTGCCAAATGTTTGCATAATTAAACTGATATATGCATTCTTTACACTGGCATCTTGTCAATAATCTGCAGATGTTGGCAACTTATTCATAGCTTTTGCAGTAAATTGAAGTAATCATGCAATCTTTTTCACTCGCTTGGTCCCTGCCAATAATAAATTAAGTGTTTAAATTGTACTAAAAATTGTATGTATACAATTTAATGTTAATAAAATGCATGTTCTGTTATGCCATATAAAACAAAACCTACCACCACACCAAAGTCAGGTGATGTAGAACTCCAGATAGCTCCGATACTAGCAGCAGCTAACATTGCTATCACAGCTTCTGGACAGTTTGGAATGTAACCTACAACTCTATCCCCTATTTCGACCCCTAATCTTTTCATGGCCGAGGCATACACAGACACTTTTTGCCTCAACTCTTTGAATGTGATCGTCTCTACTGTTTCTCGACCTTCACCTATAAATATCCAATAACATACAACTTTCATGAAAAACATATTTAAAATCAAAGCACTGACAGTATCATGGGAAAACTTGGAAAGTGATTGATATTTCCGTTATCTTCAGCGCTTAAAAATAATTAATTTTCGTGGGGAACTAAATTTCGTGGATTTTGCAGTACACCAAAAACTACGAAATCAAATGCCGTCAAACAATAATGTTGACCCTTTATTATTTGAAATGCAAAATCCACAAATTAACATCCCAACGAAATGGCCTATTTTACCAAAACCATGAAATTTCGTCCCAGTAAAATTAAATGATTTAACAGTTACTGCAGGTGCAGAAAAGCTAAGTAACCTCCATTTTTCAAAATAAAATAAAAGCACCATTTCAACCTGAAATAATGGTTGTTTTTCTTCTTTGGTTCCAGTCAGTTAGTGCTATTTTTCAATTCTAAAATGTTTTGTGTCCACAGGCACTTGATATTTTACTGGTGTAGTTTATGTCATTGCTAGATTAGTCAACATAAGCTCAGTCCAAAAAGTTAACTATTAACAATGAATAATCAAATCTTTTTTATTATTTCCTTCTTCTCAGATTGCCTTATTGAAGTTTCCAAAGTTTAAGGCCACAATTTGTTGTAGTTTCATTATTTCAAACTTAATCATTTTCAACTGCCTGTAAACAATGAACACAGCCTTATAATACCACAAGAATAGATCGCCACTCTGTCATCATCGTACTTGAGTAGATTTTCAGCAAAATTGAGACGACTTCCAGCGAACCATTCAGGTATGTCAGCTATTCCTTTCGTCTTGTCAATCACCTATATTTGAATAATAAAATTATGATTATACCATAGTTTATATAGCCCCTTTTTCATGTATAAATTACAAAATCAAATGTGTTGTACAATCATGATTGAGACATGATTAGGACAATCTGTTAATTTTTATGCCTTGGCATCTACTTAAGAGGATGCATATAGCGTTTGTCCTGTCTTTTCATCTGTTTATTACAAAATGTTTAACAAAACTTTCAAGTTGATTGATGAGCTAGTCATTAATATTTAGGTTGTGGACAAGGCTTCCACTGGGGCAAAAGCATTTCCTGATCTCATGTAACTGTATTTGTAACTTACACTGGTATAAGTCTGTGAGTGAATCACTTCTGTGAAGTTCCAAACTTCTTCCCAGAATTCTGGATACTGATCACATGACCACCTGTGGAAGTCCTGGTAAGTTTCTGAAGTAATATCATAATTTTAAATTAAAGAATAGCAGTATTTTGAAGGAAATATACATTATTACAAGTTTCTGATTGAGTAACTACAAGAGGAAAGAAGAAAAGGCTTATGCACCAGCCAGTTGCTTCCATGCCCCCACCATTTTCCCCACCTTTCGGGGGATGTTTGATGGTAAAATCTCTGATACTTCCCTGGCCCTTGACAATTAGATAATGTCCCTGGAGTATTGGTTTGGCGAAATATTCCCCAACAAGCTAGAAGGTAAAAACACGGCCGTTTCCAATGGCTATCCACCATCCATGGGGGCCATGGATGCATGCCCCATTGAATGCAACTGACTGTGTGCATTATGACTCAAAACTACAACCCAATCAAGTTTTACTTGGCAGCAGCTCTGCCAACTGAGCCATTCTGCACACACGTCTGTCTGCGGATATAATTTCCTTGAGACCATTCTCCTGAAGCCTAGTATTACTAGTCTGTAGCTCTGCAAACTGAGTGCCTGTCATGCGCTGATCACGACGCAATTTAATAATTTTAAGCAGTGTCTATGAGTACACGCTCGTATGATTATACTCAATCCACATTTGCTAGATGTCATGCTATAAAAATCGCTGTACAACTAGCAAATGCCGGTAGTGTTGTCTTGACAAGTCAAACAGGCCCGTACTCATACTGTAGGCACTGCAGTGTCCTCGGCCCTATCCTGTTCCTGGCATTCATAAATGACCTCCCCAAACAAGTTTCATCAAAGACTAGACTATTCGCAGATGACTGTGTTGTGTATCGGCAAATAGACTCCCCTGCAGACACCCACATCCTACAGGAGGACCTAAATAAGCTAGCCGAATGGGAGAAGAAATGGGGTATGTCCTTCCACCCTGAGAAGTGCAGCATCTTAAGGGTCCACAGAAAAAGAAGCCCTATCATGTCAAACTACACACTGAAGGGACACACTCTTGCCACAGACAGTGTGTCCAAGTACCTTGGAGTCAACATGACTGGTAATCTGAGCTGGAATGCACATATTGATAAGACCGTGAAGAAGGCCAACAGTACACTTGGGTTCCTGTGCCGAAACCTACGGATATCAAACGAGGCAGTAAAGTCAAACGCCTACTTCTCACTTGTAAGACCCCAGCTCGAGTACTGTGCGACAATATGGAACCCCCACACAAAGAGGCAAGATAAGATAAAACTTTATTTAACGCAAACCAACCAGGTAGAGATGGTGCAAAGGAGAGCTGCAAGGTATGCAACTAACCGCTACCATAACACAAGGATTTAAATACATATAAGGATTGGAAACTCCCTATACAGTACACTGACGAGATTAGATTATCCTCGCCGTAGAAAATATCGTCTGCTTATAAACTGATAAGAGTATGCTCAACGGGGCGCAAGGAATTTAATGAGCGTAATCACTAATAAGCGGAAAGATAACAAGAGGGCCATGATGGCCCTATATCGCTCACCTGATTATAAATGAAGCCCTGCACAATTTAGACTAACAAAGGTAGAGCGTAAATATAGAAACTGGTGACCCCCAGGGCGGGGTCAATTTTGACCTCAGGGGCATAATTTGAACAATCTTGGTAGGGGACCACTAGATGGTGCTACATACCATATATCAAAGCTCTAGGCATTGTAGTTATAGAGAAGAAGATTTTTATATGTTTTCCCTATATAAGTCTATGTAAAACGGTGACCCCCGGGGCGGGGCCATTTTGACCTCAGGGGCATAATATGAACAATCTTTGTAGGGGACCACTAGATGATGCTACATACCAAATATCAAAGCTCTAGGCATTGTAGTTTTAGAGAAGAGGATTTTTATATGTTTTCCCTATATAAGTCTATGTAAAACGGTAACCCCCGGGGCGGGGCCAATTTTGACCCCAGGGGCATAATATGAACAATCTTGGTAGGGGACCACTAGATGATGCTACATACCAAATATCAAAGCTGTAGGCATTGTAGTTTTAGAGAAGAAGATTTTTATATGTTTTCCCTATATAAGTCTATGTAAAACGGTGACCCCCGGGCCGGGGCCAATTTTGACCCCAGGGCCATAATTTGAGCAATCTTGGTAGGGGACCACTAGATGATGCTACATACCAAATATCAAAGCTGTAGGCATTGTAGTTTTAGAGGAGAAGATTTTTATATGTTTTCCCTATATAAGTCTATGTAAAACGGTGACCCCCGGGGCGGGGCCAATTTTGACCCCAGAGCCATAATTTGAACAATCTTGGTAGGGGACCACTAGATGATGCTACATACCAAATATCAAAGCTCTAGGCATTGTAGTTTTAGAGAAGAAGATTTTTATATGTTTTCCCTATATAAGTCTATGTAAAACGATTAGTAAGGTTGCATAAGACTATAATTACAGCTTAATAATTGTTTAATAGTTTGTAAACATACAATCACTGTAAACGATGATAACCCTAATATCCACATTCTGCATTTAATTTAAATTAAAGCCTCAAAGCTGCTAACAAGAACACATTTCGTAGTTCTACAACTAAAATATAGTAAGAGAGACAACTCTTACATGATCACAACCAGTATAATTACAGAGTACACTCCCTTTGATAGAATGAAAAACAAGGTTTTTCTATTACTTGACCTAGTAGCCTAATTTTTGACCTCAGATGACCCAATATCGAACTTGACCTAGATTTTGTTAAGATGATCATTGTGACCAAGACTCATAAAGATTAGGCCAAAATTGTGACCGCTAGAGAGGACACAACCCAATTGTTGACGGACAGACGGACGGACGGACGACGGACGAAGAGTGATCACAAAAGCTCACTCTGTCACTTTGTGACAGGTGAGCTAAAAAGAGCGAAAAGGATTTTCACGGCATTATACAGCTTTTTATGCGATCGCTAATTTAATGTGTAGATCTACGTGTTTTATTACGTGCGTTTATTTATTGCGCGGTGATTAATAATAGATTATTGAAATGATTCTTTTTATGAAACCTTTCCGAAATTTTGGCCGAAATAAATATAAATCTAGATCTAGTTACGTTTTTTCTTTTCCAACATATTTTTGCAGATAGATCTAAGATATTTTTTTTATTCTCCTGAAAAGTTGCGATTGTGCATTTATGTGGTTTGCCCGTGGGGCCGATGATATTCTCGTCATAAATAATGTTTAATTCTGCCTAGCCATTTTTTTGGTTTACTTCTAAGCAATTAAATCACCAGTGCTGTATCCGTGCTTAATAAATTCATTAATAGGCCCGCGGTGCCGGGGTATTTGACAAAGGTGTTAAGTACTGCCTTGTGTTTGGTACCTCTGGAACGTTAATCGTTAATTGATAGCCCTGTGTTGTATGATAATTAGCTATTGATCAGTACAAATTGTTAAGGCAATTAACAATTTAATTTCAATTTAATCGTCCATAATTTTAATTATACAATAATAACTCCACGCATTCTTTTTAAAAAATGCCGATCTTTTCACGAGTATTCACGTGGTACATTAGTAAAAAAAAAAACACAATAGGAACGAATTTAATATCATTTTCCAAAGTATCCGTCATACAGTTAGGTATTAAGATTTCAAATCCACTAAATAATAAATTATGGCTTACGGAAAAAGTGATTTTGTTGATTTTGATAACCTTAATTTGGACGATCTACTTGGCGAGTACACATGCAGTGAAATAGATTCCGACTACGAAATTACCAGTAAACCATCAGATGTAAAAGTGAAATCAAAAATATACCAATGTAATAAATGTGATAAATCTTATTCAACTATTTCTGGATTGCGGGGACAGTTTACACAGTGGGGTTCCAGTAAGGACCAATATACAACCAATCAGTATATGCTCTCACCATCTGTCACATTTATACAGTAGCTATGATTGTGATCAGTAGCTTATTATAAAATTTGTTTGATATTAATTAATAAACACATGCTGTGCCAATTAAACACTATGAAAACTGATTAGATCAGATATAGATCAGGCATTTATGGTTGCTATGGTGAATGCACATGAGATGAAAAGATGCAATATTGTGAATTACATACACAATAATGTTACATAACTAACTGGTTGCGTGTAAGTGTATAATGTTGATACAGGGTTTATGAAATAATATAATTATCGAAAATAGGAAGGTGTGTAATATCTGTATTTGAAACCCAGGGGGTCACGTGACTACTAAAGTATATGAAACTGCTATCCTCTGAAGTTCTCTCTCATGGTGATAGTGTGTGTAAGTTTTGTTTATGAATAAAAACCATTTTATTGCTAAATTAAGTGCTGGTTCATTCATTTTGGATTGTAAACAATCAATATGTAAAGTTACATTGCAACATTTCTAGAGCAATACCTGTTTTGCATGAGAAAACTTTCGTTTTTTGTACACTCTCGTCTATATATTAGATAATATTGCTTGAAGCTGGTTGTTGCTCTATGGAGGTTGATCCCAGAGAAAGCTAGATTTCTATATCAAGGGATATTTTACACCAATTTGTCCTTATTGGATGCCATTATACTCTTATTTGAGTCAATTTGGACACTGTTTATTTCACCATTAAAAATGAACGATACCTTGAGAAAATGAACAGAAAACATATCCATTGCAAATATATATCTATTAAGTACACATACAGCGGGTAATTAATCTAAATTATGCACATTCAACATCACTAGATGCGTTCAAATTTTATCACCTCTTCACTTTGAGGGTCTCGGCCGCCATTAACGGTTTTCATCGACTCTATTTTTTACAATTAATTGTGAACAGTAACAAGCGAAAATAAACAAATTAACACATCCCTGACCAAGATACATGTATTAGGAACAAATTTAGCAGGTAATTGATTTAAATACTGCACCCAGCACTTCACAGTTTGCACTGCAACATTATGACAAATTCTAATTGCCGCCATTTAATTCTGTTCGCGGCGGGCTGATTTATCAAGAAATTTAAAATGCACTTTATTTTGGTTTTGACGCGTTAATCATGACTAATTCGTGCGGGTTTAACTTTAATAATTACTCAAATATGTTCTGTTACAAATAAAACACACAATATAATTAGTAAATATGTGTTAACTTGTAAAAACGATGTTTCAGGCCGCTTCGTTACGAAATTTCAAAATGGCGCTGATTCGATCTCCCGAGGCGAGGATAATCGGGTAGTTCATCAACATTCACCTCCCTTTATTGATATACCTCCCTGCATAACACCAGCAGCGTCAGTGACATGCTAAGCCACCTGAATTGGGAGACACTGGAGAGTAGAAGGAAGAAGGCACAGTTGACCCTATTCTACAAGATTGTCTACGACCTGGTGGATATTCCTGTAGACCAGCATCTCTCTCCAGCTACATCATCTACTAATACCAGATCGTCCCACTCAAAGAAATACCGCCAACCTTCAGCCAACTCCTCCTACTACAACAACTCGTTCTTTCCAAGAACAACATCATCTTGGAACAAACTGCCTGCACTTATCACAGAGGCCCCCGACTTGGTATCCTTCAAGCGGGGATTGTCTACCTTTCATATTTAATTAGGCCCGGGTCAGCTGCAAGTAAATCATCGATGATTCCCAGGGCTGTGTCGGCCGTGGCTACCATAACCGGAGAGGTCTGGGATGAGGAAGACGAAAATTCAGCTGCCCAACACTACCATACACTTACTCTTATCTTTGATCTATCCCACTTTTCTTCTTACTTTCCTATCTATTTCACAACTTTTTCTTATTCTGAAACCACCCGTTACTAAATGGTCAAGTGTGACCGCGTCGATGTACTATGTAGATGTAGATAGAATATTTTTGTGCGTTGCAAACAACATAAGATAATAACAAGTTGCAAGACTCTGCTATTCACGTCTAATTATAAATGAAGTTATTATATGTCACATATTATGGTAATGCATTTCAGTAATAATTATTAATACAACTTGACAAATGAACTGATGAAGGTCATGTGGAAAAATATGAAAGTACGAAATGGTTCGGGTACGAATCGACCTAGTCTACGTGACATACCGATATTCTTGTTGTGTTTTTTATTAATTCGTTTTCTAAGTTGATCCATCTTGGTCACCCTTTCCCTGTTTGGCTTCCACATTACTTTACTCTCAATGCCATCAGCTGCGTCCATTGTTGTTTCTTTATAGTTGATGTCAACAAAAATCGTACGACGTCGCCGGCTTCTACCTCCGTTGTGAAGAGTTCGGTTACATGCCACTAAATTATTGACGTTGTAGGTTAACCTTCACTAAATTGGCACATTTGGCTGTCCGATCAAAATATGTCTGATATGGGTGACAGGGATCGAGGGAGAGGTGGTCCCAGGCGTCGACGACCGCCAAGGGGAGGTGGCATCTCATCTAGAAAGGTGAGAAACTTGTTTGATGCAGAAAACGCTCGTTTGATGATTTGAGATTTTATTCGTCCCCAAACTATTCGTACTCACTAATATGGCTACTAAGTACTTTCGATTTTTAGGTACAGTTTAGGATAAAGTTGAGTTTTATATTATTAGATATTTGTTGTTTACAAGAGCTACAAACATGGTTCTATGTTATGCATCAGTCGTAGGCTCCCCTTCCCCAGGGATGGGCAGTGGATAGAAGGGAAAGAGCCCTGTTTTTAGAAGGAAGCTGGAAATTTTTTATAACGCCAAAACAGCGAGGAATGACAAACAGCACGCCTCTCTTCAGTTCTACAACATCAGGGTATGAACACAAAATACTCACTTCCCAAAGTTTTTCTCTTGTCAGTTGTATATAATCATTCTCGTTCGACCACCATACTCTATTTTTCTTCCGAGACTTGACAGTCTGGGAACTTGACCAACCGCTGATCAATGTATGAAGATGTATATTGTTGGTAGATCAAAATTATTTTGACGGAAAGTTTTATATTTTAATTTTTTTATAGGATAGAGACTATGATACTGAGATTAGCCAGCCAGCTAGCAGACCCATTATATTAGCAAAGCACCCAGACAGCGAAACCTCTCAGGTATGTACATAGTCTTTTATAAGTGATTAGTGGTTATAACATAATTCCAATTAATTTGAGGCTTTTAAAGTAATTTAAGAAACATCACCAGTTTTAAACATTTCAATACTATTCAATATTGCTTCCCTTTGTTGTAAAAAATGCCCTCTAAATACTGTCAATTCAATAAGTAATGCTAATTTGGGAACTATCCCATTCGGAAGAATAGCGGAGACCACTGTTGACTCGGGTATACCCAGTTAAACCTACTAGATAAACATAGTTTACCTGGGAGATAAGCTTAATGTTTGCAACCGTTATCTACAATTTATTAACTTTGAAGGGACTGTAAATGATGGGCCTTGTTCATTTGTTTCTTTAGACTACTGGTTCCCTCATTATGAAGGATTTGTGTTCCTTAATTTGCAGAATACTACAAACTGTATTTATGATAAATGTTTGGTCATTGTAGAATACTGGTTCATTCTGTGTGGAATTTTTTTTAAATAATTTTAATACTAGTACCCATTTATGATAAATGTTTCCTCATTGTAGAATACTGGTTCCTCTGGTTCACGGAGTTCAACATCTATATCTCCCACACCTACAGGACGCCAACCAGAGAAGTCTGTGACTGTACTGAAGCCACGTGAGGAGTCACATAGAACTATGTCAGCATCGGCATCCCTACCTACTATCCCTGTCAGTACCATGCAAGGTGAAACACCTCCACAGCAGACGTTTCTACCACGTTCAATAGAAGGTATGCTGTAAAACTTCACCTTGATACTTGAATCACCTGAATAATTGGACAACCTCAAAATTTACGACAATAATTTTCAGGTTCACACCAGTCCTCTCAATCTTTGTTCTTTATTTCACCCTATGATTTTAAGGCTAACTGAATAATGGAACAGATTAAAATGGTCTCAAGGGTCATACCATTGAGGTCTTACTGTGCACTACATGTACAATTCGCCTTAAGTAATCAGACAAGGCATAATTCAAGCACTGTAAAATCATATACATTTTGGAGGTAAAATTTTGCAAGTTTGTTAAATTCTACAGAATTTTTTTAAATGGTTTCATCTTGTTCAATTTCTCGTCATGGCAGGTTTTTACCTTTTAACAACCTTATTAATTTTTCCACACTGGTTCCTTGTATGGAGAGTTAAGGCCATGAAATCTGGGTAGAATTGGTCTTGATGTCAATATTACAATGTTGACAAAGTCGAAAGAAACAAATATAAACATTGTTTGCTGTATATATTTCAGTTACAAGTAGATTATCTGGACCACAGGGAATGTCTCGTTGTATGAAGTTAATTGATGAACATCAACAATGGTGTGAGGGTGCTAGCGATGTAAGTGAACATTTTGCAGTAAACTTCTCTAATCCGAACTGCATGTTTTATCAGTGTTTAAGGCTATTTTCTGGGTCGAAACTGCCGCCTTCCCATGTTCAAAAAGAATGTTTTTCCCCTTTTTCTGAAAAAATTTCTGTTAAATCCTGTTAAAATCCTTTTTAAATGAATATGTATAGTCAATACAGTATATAAACGAGTCAACTTCAGGTTATCACGATAAATCAAAGATTATGTATAATCAATTCATTATATAAACTTCAAGTAATCGGGATAAATCATACACATTGAATTGTATGGTCTCAATAAGTCTCCCAATAAGTCATACAGTGACCAAGGTTCCAGGTCATTTTTGCTCACAACAAGTCATACAAGTTGAATTGAATAGTCTCGCAATAAGTCACACTGATTTGGTTTATATGCTATGATTAATATATACTTCTTACCACAAATGGGTTGTTATATTTTTAGGTATTATTGGAGCAAGCAGACTTTCTAGTTGTGGGTGTGATTGGTCTCCAAGGTACAGGCAAATCTACATTACTTTCACTCCTGGCTGAAAACACGGATACAGACTCTTACAGGTAAATTTTTTTCAACTTGCTGTAATTGTTTCAATGGAAATTTGTTTTGTTACTATTGATATGTTGAGTCCATCTTGCCGGATTTGAATTATTATGTCTCCAAAATATTAAATATTGATTTTGTGTTGGATGTGTCTGTCTGAATGGATTTCAGAAGGCTTGTCTGAGTTAGTTCTCCTCAACCAGTACTATTATATAATTAATCCTCCCGCAAGGGATCAGCAACTTCTCCATGTGTGGAGGAAAATTGACAGATAGTCAGATTTTCATGGAAGGGTTTCACCAGCTGCAGCTGAGAACCAAACTTGGATTGCCACATTTCAAATAAGTGCTCGGTCAAAGACTTTCAAATGTTAAGAGGTCAAATATTTTTTTGAATGTTGATGTTGTCTTGTTGATAACTTTTATAATTAGAAAGTATGTTTTTGTGTTTATTTCAGGAATTTTGTGTTCCAGCCTCAATCTCGGGAGATCAGAGAGGAGTGTGGTCACATGACTAATGGAATAGACATCTATGTCACTTCACAAAGAGTTATCTTCCTTGACTGCCAGGTAAGTGTCACATGACAATGGTATAGATATCTATGTCACTTTTCAAAGAGTTATCTTCCTTGACTGCCAGGTAAGTGTAGAGATTATTATGTCTCCCCCACCATCTGTCATTGGGGGTAAATGTCAGATCACATGGTTTCTGTTTAATAACTATATTTAACAATGCTTGTGCCTAGGATGTTCAAAATTTACATGGAGGTTGGCCAGCAACAGAAAATAACCCCTATTGATTTTGAGGTTAGAAGGTCGAGGTCACCATGACTTTTACCATTTCCGACTTTGGTTACCATCCGGGCATGTATGTTTTACAAAAAAATCTTTTTTTATTGTTAAACTTATCAAGAAATTTAATTTCAAGTAGAATACCCAACAAATTATTGGACTTTTAGTCTATAACCATATCCATATTATGTACATACTATCGCGTTTTAGAAATACTATTGTCAATGCTAGGTTTATTGTTCCCCCTCACTTATTAACAATTGGGGGCATATAGCATTAGTGCTGTCCGTTTGTCTGTCCTTCCGCAAAAATTGTGTGTTGAACTCCTCACAAACCATTGGGCAGAATTTCTTCAAACTTTCACAGATTAACAACCTTGATGTATAGTTGACCATAAAGGATGGAATTTTTGCTGTGGCAATTTTGACCAGAGTTATGGGCTGTTTACTTTTACCATATACCCCAATGGTGGCGCCTGTGTCGATTGACTTATTTCTTGTTTGCTAAATGTGTTTATAAAATTTTGCAGCCTTTATTGAGTGCATCTGTACTGGATCAAATTATACATAATGAGAAAAAGATTCCACCGGAATATTCTACAGCTGAAAATTATGCTGAAATACAGGTAAGTGCTCAGAACATCAATAAAACACTTTTAATTCCTTAATTTTTCATGGAAGGACAATTTTTCTTAATTTCATAGTGAACTGCACCACAAGGTGCAATCCCCATTTCATTTGCATAAAATTAAGTAGTAGCTATATGAATGTTGAAATAAAAAGGACAGTAATGTATGGCATGTCTTTTCACTGTGCATAATACTGTACAACCATACTTTCTCTATTTTAGAGCTTACAGCATGTGTCGTTCCTTCTCACTGTGTGTAATACAGTACTGGTTGTACAAGACTGGTTCACAGACATGTCATTGTTAAAGTTTCTACAGACGGCTGAAATGTTGAAACCCTCGACACCGTCATCTAGTCATGATAGTACTACACCATCGGAGGATCACCCGGACTACTATCCACATCTGGGTAAGTAGATTATACTGCCCCAGAAATTACTTTGCAGACGTCTTGTAGCAATCGCCCTGTCTGTCAATCCCTCTCAACTCTGCTACCCCCACTTTTCCTCTAAAAAGTCTCCCAAAGGCTTGCGGTAAATGTAGTAGCACAGGTTTCAATGTGTAAATTATTTATTATGCTGTACCACATTGGAAGTCTGAACATTTCAATGCTCTGCTTCACTGAATTATTATTCCAAGTTGTCCCCCTCAAACATGCTGTCAATGGCCCTCATCAAGATTGTAATGGTTATGCCCCCATCTCGTTGTTGGTGTGAGGGAAATTGCATTGTACATGACATTAGGTAGGTCAGTTGATCTGTGTGTCTGTCAGTAGACTAAATGGTTTCTGTTCAATTACTCAAGAAAGGTTCAGCCTAGGATCTTCAAACTTTACAGGAAGGTTCATCATCAATTCAGTATAAGATTAGAGGTGATTGTACCACTTATTATATGGTGTTTGATATTTCAGTATTTGTACAGAATAAAGCAGGAAGGGAAGAATTTAGTGTGGATCATTTTACTGTCATGCAGAAAACATTGTCATCAATTTTCCAGAATTCAAAATTAAAGATGAAAGGTACGAGTATGTTTGTAATTGGATGTATTGTTTCTTCTATTGTTCCTATTACAACACTGATATATACCTCTAAAGACTATAATAGATCACCTTAATTAAGTATTGGTGTCCTACAATTCCAGAAATTGCTGCTCTTGAAAGAATGAACTTTTCTGTAGAAAACAAAAGTTATTTGATGAAAAAGTTAATAGTTTTGACTAGATTATGGGAAATTTTGTAACAGTTTTTACTGATCATGTACAAGCATACAATAGATGCCTGAAACAAGTTTAAGGCTAAAACTGTTTTCCTAGACTGAGGCAGTTTTAGGCATTGACACTAAATTCCCATTCTGAAGATTGTCTGTGGTATCAACTATCTTCTTTAATTTGATCAAATGTAATTATTTTCTAATGGAATGTATTTTTGTTTATTTTCAGGTGATGTTAACATGACAACAGGAAGACAAACATTTGGATTGAATCCTACATTTGTCAAGTCTGATCTCAACTTGTTTCTGTTACCATGTATGGATGCCAAACCAAACAATCAAGGTAAGCCTTGTAATATTCTCATGGGTAAAAGTTTTCAGAATTTATCCTGAACTTCAGAATATTGAGTGTCAAAAAATGGTCTCTAGTGTGCTTTATTCTTTTTTTTCTATATAAACTGACAAAATTTCAGGATTTGTGAACTTTCCTATTTTCTCTTACTTAATTTTCTGTGTTTCATTTATGTTGAATATTAAGGCATAAGCTACCAAATTCACCAGTTGTAAATGGAGATTCAATTGACTTTTTCCTGTTGTTTTGACGTGTTATTTCCATTATATATAATTGTACAATATTATACTGAGTACTTTCTCAAAGCAATCAAAATTTTTATTACAGATACAGTACTAACATCGTTACCAGAATATAGAGGATATCCTAGCTTCCATACATTACTTACCTCATTAAGGGGACAGGTACTTGCTATGCCTAGAGAAGCCATAACTCATACAACACTAACAGAGAAAAACTGGTAAATAACCATGTGCTTACTTTCAACTTTATTTAATACAGCACCTGTTCATTCTTTTAGAATTGTCCAATAATAACTTGTTAAGGGTTTCTGGGTAAACATATATAAATTTTGGAGCAGCAAAGTATGCCTCATAGCATAACGTTCACATAAAGTGTGAGGGATACAACATAACAAAGTCGTTAAAATAGTACTGGTTATCTCCCTTGCTTGGCACTCCGCATTGTTAGACCCAGATACTGCTGGTCGACCCGACATCAGAATTTTGTGTCTGGTATTCTCCATAATGACTGAAATACTGTTGTCTTGTGGGACTTGAAGCAATATATCAAAACATTCAACTTTGACCCTTGATATTAATTGCAAAAATTTTATGGTTAATATTTTATTTCCAGGTTTTACGAAAATGGATTCGTAATGTAACTTATGACAATATTTTGCCACTTATTTCATATCATTGCATTCCTGTTGGATTTTTATATGCCTTTAGCAACATACTGATTGTTTGATGTTACAGGTTCCACTATGCTGCTAGAACATGGGATGCTATCAAGAAGTCTCAACTAATCGCTGAGTATAATCGTTTACTGCCCTGAAATACAAGTATGATCCTTTCCTATTGAACGACTAGACTGGAAACAACATGAATTATTGTTGTAACTGTACTGAGTTTTGCAAGTTATCCTATCCAAAGATTTAGAAAAACTCAGTTTTCTCAGTTACAAAAACAAAAGTGAATTCAGCTTTGTGGCTGCTAACCTGTAAATGTTCATATTGTTCTGTACTAAAACTTTTATTAGATGTTAAAATATTTGGTGTACACTTACGGCTGACTTGATGCTGGTCTGTTCTTCAGTGATGGAGGTGAGAAAACATGATGGCAGTGTTCTGTATCAAAACTGGAGTTGGACTTGAAAGAATCCATCAAACCTGATTCCCCAGAGTTATCCAAGTTCCGGCAACCAAACAGTTTCCAAAGTTTTTACGAAAAGTTGTTGCATGTATACTGGTCAATCATTTGTAAATCTTTGGTTTATCGAACAACTGGGCACCGTTTTATCAACATACTTACGGAAATCATAAACTTACTTTCAAATTTAAATTCATTATACATGTAATTATTTAACAACTGTACATTGGGGACAGCTGTTGTTTGTAATACATCATTAACGGAATCTTGATTAGTATTATAGCTCGAATTTCCACATTTTACAGTTGTAACAGTATTATAAAGAATTTAAATTTAACCGTACCGGTAAGTTAAAGATTTCCGTAAAAGCTTTGATAAAACAGTGCCCTGGAGTGTAATTGGACCTAACAGATTTGACCATCAAACCTGAGTCACCAAAGTGATCCGAGTTCCGGGAACAAAACAATTTCTAAAGTTTTAACGACACATGGGTGCATGTATATCGTAAATCATTTGTGAAACATGGCTTCATTGATTTTAAGACCACCTTACAATCAATGTTAAGTTAACATGATACAATGCACACCGTACAACCCGCTAAGTAGATGGCAGGTTGGTTGTGTAAGGCAGTTCGAAGCGCGTTTTTTGTTTTTCAACAAGGGTACGTATTTGTTATATTTTGTGTGTTTTTCGTTGCCTTTGGGAGTGATCAATTACATGTGTCGTTAAAGCGACGAATAAACAATTAGTACATGCAATTTATGTTCCCAGAAATGCCATATAACTCGAGAAAACAGTTTTTATGTGCGCGGTGTTTGCAAAACTGTTGACATTATCGCCTTTTACGTTGAATACTCGACTTAATTCGTGGTTTTGAACAATTCGAAATCATTGGATATTAGCTTCAATCCTTCCTCAATAGATCTGTCGTTTCAGTTTCGTGAAATGTACATTTTCTGTGAAGATACAAAGTTTTTAATTCAACGAGGTATCAAAAAAATGCTAAAGAAGCTGGCAGTTCCGATTTTCGAATACTAACGTCTAGGGCAGTTCGCAACAGTTCAATGCTAACGCAGAGGCAGGTCAATACTAACGACGACGGCAGTGTGTCAAATTACTTTATAGGGATATTTGACCCCTTAGGATGATTTGAATGCTATAAATGCTATCCAGATTCATACCTGGCTATATTCCACTTCCGTTTCATCAAGTACCACCCTACTTAACGGCATTTTTGTCAAGTAGATCAATCGGATATATAACATACCTGGTAATTGCCCAGATTGGCAATTTTCGCTTTCTAGTACATGCTTTTTATGCTTATTAATGACAAACTGGAGTTAACATGTGTATACATAGCTTTTTATATTGAGCGCTTCGGGTATCGTCTTACAACAATGAGATATCCTTTTTCAACATGTTTTGAAACAGCAACAATTATTGTTTCAGCATTTCGAGATCAGATTTCTGATCTATATTCTTCTTCTTCTTCTTCTTCAGGTTTAAACACAGTAATGAGATATGGACCCATATAAATGCTACTATTGTGAAGACCCACACATTGCATACTGTGATTTGATTGGGCATTTGGTCGGGAAACATCCTGATTTGTGCCTTAAGTATCGTGAAGCCGAGCTTAATGACAAATCCGGCCTTGTTGGCTATAGAACAAAAAGTTATGATTATATAATACCATATGAAGGTGAGGTTTTTGTGACGGGTGACAATAGAGTTGGTATTTACAGAAACGAAGATCGGAGTAAAAAAACTAAGCTAAACACACCAGTTAAATACGATAACTCTGAAAAAATAGTGAAAACAGATGTGATTGAAAGTTATATGCATGATGATGTTGCAGAACTTTTATCTGAAATGGATATCGGCTCAGTCATTAATGATTCTGATAGTTTCCAAGAGTGTACCCCAGACGAAATTTCACAATTGATGAAGTCTATTCCAGCTGTTTTAGAAAGTCTTAAGGATAGTGGACAACTGGATACATACAAAAAGTGGTGTAATTTAATACTTAATGGACAGTTTCCTAAAGATAATATTGGTTACCTTCTTTTTCTGGACATTGTGGATTGGTATTCATGTACTAATACGTCACAAATGCGTTACATACGACCAGAGACCAGAGAGTTTTGGGAAGTAGGATATAGACTGTTTAAAGGGAAATTCCTAAGATTTATGGGTGGCCCAAGAAATATTGGTCAAATTATCGAAGGTAGTGAAGAAAAAGGTTGTTGTCAGGCTTCGGCTTCTAAAATTAACTTCGCCATTCCCTCCCCACAAACAATGGGCAAGAACAAACTGACACCTATTATGCCAGGTATCATCGAAGAGACCATTTCAACCTTATCCTATAACATGAAGTCCAAAGTTATAAAGATTGGTGTGGATGGAAAGAAGATAGCTCGAGGGAAGGGGAAACTGATGGGCGATATTGATTGCTGGGGGTATGAGTCCGAACCTTCGTTGAAAGATCGAATGCTGAGGTTTGAAACTGAGCAAGCAACCATACAGGAAATCATTGATATTGTGCAATTGTTGGATGAAAGTGGGAAAAGTGTAATACCCCGTATAGTACTTGGAGATGGGGATATTGTGCTGAAAATAACACAGATGATACGACTTGTTAGTAAACGCTTGCATGATCTTCGAACAGTAATTGTGCGTCTGAACTTAGGAATAGAAAAGTTTATGATACTTGGAGATAAAACTGATAAACACTGGACAAAATCGAAATACGTTCCAGTCATCAGTAGTTTGAAAGTTTCGAAATACGATATTGAGAAAGCTATTGAACTTGCATTATCCTTTATTAACCAACTGTGCAACATATTAGCTATAATCAATGAATCATCTCATGCATACAGTATAGACCATAAGGTGAACCTACAGAATCACTCTAAGTATCACCAGCTCAAGGCTAATATCGGGATCGACGATTCCACGTTAGTAAAGCAAAAATCTGGACACTGGCACGAGATCAGGAAAACTGCTAAGGTAACAGGAAGTACTTGTAACACTGCCTTAGGTCTTGGAAAATTGAAGGAACAGCAGGCCCATTTCGACAGAGTTGTATCTGGAAAGGAGGACACCAGACAATTTTCTGAAGAACAGACACGTAACATGGCATACGGTAATGCACATGAGATCGACGGCATAGCAACAGTCGTATGTAGAGTTCTACCAGCACTATATCCCACACTGGAATTTTACGAGGAAGGCTGTGCGAAAGTGTCAAATAATGAGCAGGGTTCATTCCTGGTTGTAAGTCCAGATGGTTCCCTTAGAACGCCAAATCTCAGCAAGCCTACAATGATGTTTGAAAATAAATGTAAAATAAACAGAGTATATAGTACACCAGTATTTTATGAAATTCCTAAATATTATATACCTCAGTTACTTTGTGAAATGAAGGCTTATGGAAGCGAACAACTATTATTTACCTGTTGGTCACAGGAATCAACCACAGTATTTAAAGTTGATTTCGACAATGTCTTGTGGAGACTAATGTGGGAAGAACTTAACGACATTTACGGCGCGGATAAACCCCGAAGACCGACTAAATTCTCCTCTCAAAAACATCAGATGGAAAGTATGATACGTGCTTTTCAAAGCAACAATGTCGAGTTTATAGGTGAATTTCCATCCTGTTCAGTCGTTTCAACCCCAGAAGATGTATACTACGATGGACATAACTACCATACATGCTCCACAACTACACCACTTGAGGAGTATGAAGTTCGCTGTGAGTCCGTACTGAAACATATGCATGGACTGAAACAATGGCATGAAGACGTATATAAGTTATGTCGCACATCAGCTACTGAAATATTACTCTTCATGGCGAATGATATGGACAGAAAATACCATATGGAAATGAATAACGCGCATCCAATAGCTTATGCGTTGAAGGGGTCAAGTCTGACCAATGAAACTTTCGGGTTCATGCTGGAACAAGTAATCAAAAAGTGCCAGGAGAAAGGGTTGAGTGTAATCGCTACTTCATCCGATGGTCAGTGGCATAAATATGGTGTACGGGGGAAAGATAATAAACCATTGACCATTTACCAAACACAACGTGATTTGTGGAATAGTCAAAGAAAACGCCCCAAACCAGACATACTGAAGGAAATCAGGAATACATATAAGGTCAATTCAATCGATGACGTTTCTGTAACAAAACGGGCTGATGGCGTCCTTGTGGTAAATGGACACATAAGTGACCGTCCTTTGAAAATATTTAATGGTACTCGCGTTACATTTGCATCACCAAAGGAAAGTCGCGAGGACGATAACACTCGACATGACGAAGATAGTGTAAATGGTTCTCTTGCAGAAACTCTGAATTTGGTGGATACATTTGGTCGAGGAGTACAATTTATCTCAGATGAATCAACTTGTCAGAGCATGAATGAAATAGTCAATTTTAATTCCAACGCTAATGATATAACAGTCAATACAGCATCCGGTGGTTTTATACAGGCACTGTTTGAAGATGATGATCAATTCGACAGTATACCAAAAGAACGGACCAATACTGACGTGCAAACTTACAGTGTTCAATACTGTAATACTGTCAATGAATCAGTCCTTGACAACGACTCAGTGCAAATAACAGACAATACAGGCCATAGTATAAACGAACATTTGGATAATGTGAACAACGAGCAGTCTGGTAGTTGCAGTGCTGTAGTGAGTTCGGCATTTAACATTTTGTATGAACAAACTTATTATGACAATAACAATAGTGTCGTCAACGTAAACGGGAACCGAGTATTTGACCAAAATTATACATACGACTTTGTCGAGCAACAACCTATACCAGAAGTGACACAAACGGAAAATCGTCCGATTGATAGCATCTGTCAAAATGAAAGTTCGGATATTTCTTCTACTGTTTATGAATACATGTTGTGTAAGTTGCAACAGTCTGAAAGTTCAAGAAATTACATGTGGCGTGAAAAATCGGTAACTGATTTTAAGTATATCATTGAAAACAAAGAACAGACATGTCGGCAACTACAGAAAAAAGAAATAATGCTATGCACTGATGAACTGAATGAACGTTTATCTAAGGGGATAAAATACTTCCAATCCTGGAACAAAGGGAGACTGTATGACGCATTGGCATCCGGTATCTCAAATACGAATCAATCTGGAACGGAAAATATAAGGGGAAAGCAAAGGCGCAGACATAATCCACAAAAATTATCCAAAATTGCGTCTAGTCTTTTAAATAAAATACCAAAGGATACACTTGCTACTGTGCTTGCACAAAACAAATGGCAAAGTCACTTTGACGATTGGTACTCAACGTGTCCTGTAAATAACGATCTGATTTTGAATTCCGAGACCAACAAATGGTTTTCAATGCCCTCCGTTGATGAACATGGTGTTCGATTCCACTTCGATGATAACTGTCACATTCTTACATGCTTGAGGAGCAAAATCTGCACGACTGGAATTTCAGGATTGCGTAAAGCAGCGTGGGAAAGTGCAGCGCTTAGTGATAGTACGCAGTTAAATGTTGCAATAGTCCAAGAATGTGTCGACAAACAAAGTGTTGCGTTTGCAAAACGAGTATTCGGTGAGGATGTCGAACAGTTTATGAGGGAAAATGACTTTGAACATGAAGCGACTTTTGTGTGTCTAATAAGAAGGTGGTTCGAAGCCGAGGATACCTCTGGAATTCCTGCCACTGAGCGTTGTGACCGGAGACTGCAACTCAGACAATGGCTACTTCGTGGACTGAACTTTGGAGTATTTCCTCCTAAATCTCAATATATAAAGGGTATTCCAGTCATAACATTTGAAGCACTGCTAGTGCACCTCGAAAGGAAACTCCAAATATACCAGTGTTTGCCAAATAAGACATATAACCCGAGGGCGCTTGGAACGCAAGAGGTCGAACAATTCTTTAGTACCATGAGAGACTTAGATCCATCCGGCCAAGGAACACCAAAGCCGGACGATGTACCTGATATAATGGCTACAGCGACTTATCTTGATAACATCCGTATGAACCCAAATAGGTATTTTTCAATACGCTTGTTTAATGTTCTCGTAAAGTATACATGTGCATATATGTTCTTCGCTCATGTTTTTCTTAGTCATTCACATTAGCTTCAACTTAAATTAGATCCACTGGAATAAATATCGATGAATAAAACCAAGATATTCTTTCTGTAGAAAAGTTACACTTGTCGGTGTGATATCATTCCAATATAAGCTATTGCAAATTCTTAAGTTACTGGTTTTTAGTGTATATATACCGTGTAACGAAGCTGTGTAAATACAAAAAGGTACCCAGTGTATACACTTCTCTAAAAGTCAACAAAGTGTGCCTGCCAGTCAATATGAACAAATCAATAAAATTTAGGATGTGAGCACTATACAATTAAACAGAAATCGTCATATGTAATCACGTATTTGCACTCCACACTAAATTAGGCTCGTGACCATATAGAGATCAATACGGTACAGCTTTGTGTCAACATTATACACCCTGATACTTCTGTTTATTATTCAGATCATTCTTTATGAAAACATCAAGAACAGCAGTCTATCCAGACTACACAATGGAAGCATCGGGACTGGAAGAGAATGTGTCAAGTGGAATGCCTGTTCGGTAAGTCGTATGAATGAGCATGTGTCAGGTTTTTTTTTATTCAATTGAGGTTTAGTATTTATAATACAATACATTAAGCATTGTAAACAAATATTTTGGGGACGTTTTTGTTGTTTAAGGGTATGTTTATATGGGTACTCCTGTTTTATGATAAGAACAATGTTGCAATATTGTATAACTGGATGCAAATTATTGATGTATTGAATGTTTTGTATATACATAATATATAAATAATACGACTTATGTTCCACACATGTGCTGATATCATTGTAATATATTGTATAGTAACTGCTAATTGTTATGGGCCGGAGGCCTTAAATCAGTGAACTTATGTTATTGTTAACAAAAATGAGTTCATTTGCGCTCACAAAACTACTTATTTCACTAAGTAAGCACGTGTACATGATTCTATTAATATGAATAGGTCAATTTAGTAGCAAATATTGTTTTATGCTTTGCAAATTATTTTAATAAATGATTGCGTATTGTTGTAGTGACCACTTCTTTGATACGGAACACAGAAATAGAACAAAGAAGAAGCGAAAGAGTGGTCTGATTTCATCGCCTAGTCAACCTGCACACGGCCAAACAGGTGTCCGACAATATCATAAATGTGACGAATCCAAAATCCTTGCTCATCACAGAAAAGGATTCAGTGACTTTATGTAATAAAATGCAAATGCATTACGAACATGTTTTGTAAAGCAACACATCATTACAGTGTTTGACCTCAGCAAATTGTGATAGTCTCATTTTAGTTTAATGCACTGAATACAAATATGCATGTAGTACATGTATATCATGATGGATGTGATTGTTGTTGTTACGTAACGGAATGCTTTAATTCGAACAAGGCGGCTATTGCCTACTAAAATGTTATGATGAGTAGTTGAATGTTATATTGACTACTTGAATGTTATAAGGAGTACTTGAATACTATAATGGGTGCTTGAATGTTATAATTTGCACTAATATGCCATAATTAGTACTGGAATTCTATATAACTAGTACGGTAATGTCATAATGAGTACTGTAATGTTATATTTTGAACAGGAATGATATAATTAGTATTCCAATGTTGTGATTGCAACAGTTATGCACATTGCTATTCGTATTTGCCCATATATGTAATTACACATTGTATCGAAAGCAGTCGTTCATGCATTATTGGTTTCCATATCTTTTTGCAACATTTTTGCTACAAGGTACAGAACGATACACCGCCTTCTGTGTACAATGTATCATTATACATTTAGTCTTTCAAATTTGATGACTTCAGTGTTAAAACGCATGGTTTGTCCACAATATTCCATTTGTGAGTACTGTGTATGTATGCACTATTGCGCTTGATTAACACTCACGCTTTGGATACTTTCCGCCTCCTCTTTCAACTGTTTGTGGTCTGTATAATATACATACGCGGATGGATGGGCGCACATCAAGACAAATATTTCATACTTGACATACTATGCGTGGCAAATCGTATACAAAACGTATGTAATATATGTATCCCAAAACTATAACATCACATGAGAAGACGGTTAACGGTAAATGCAAGATTCGTTTATTCAAGATAACTGTTTAGTTAGACAATTATAATATTTGAGATAATTGAAGTAGCATCAAAAACAACACATTGAATGTTCTGACTATTTTCTCGACGTATATCATAACTTGGTTGTCTTACAACGGGTTTACATATTCATAGTGACCTTAACATGATCGTATATTGTCAAAAACAATTTAAAAAGTTAACAAAATATAACATTACACAAACATAAACAGCGTTAGGTACATTGTGTTCAATTTTGTACTTGATAATAATATTGCTACAAATAAAATAGTTTAAAATCGAATTACTTTTTCATAAGGAACAAAAAAGTGTTTCTTGTCACATCGCACAAATAATAAAAAAAACATAAAATACATAAACACTTTTTAAACAAAATCAGAAATGGTGAGTGATCACATTAATATGCAATTTGGACGTTTCGATGAGGACACACAAAGGTCCAAAAAGACACTTTTCCTGTTCAACTTTTGCAGCATAATACGTATATTATCATAATGTCACAGACGTATTTCTAAATACATAACACGGGATGTAGGTAAACACGTACTTGTATGCCCTAATGCAGCTCAGTCATCAAAAATGGCAAAGGTCACATCACAGTGGCTTGACCATTGACCTCAAAATAAAAAGGGACAATCTAATATTCATTCTAACCTTCACATAAAGTTTGATCCAGGGATTTATAAGCTTTCTTGAGCAATTGTCGACCGAAAAATAGACAGGTGCAAATCAATATTTTAATAGCAAACATATCCATAAAACATAGTGAATACCATGTAACGTGTAGCAGTATGGTTACTCCATTTAGTGTGCATTATGCTTGATTGTCTTATGTCTTATCAGTGAAGATTGGTGACGGAAGGTTTTGGTACAGATATCACATGAATGGAGTACCATCTTGTGAATGGCATCCGTATGCGTCTTTAGACTGCTACCATCAGCAAACTTGACATTGCAAATGTTACATGTGGTGTCTGTCTTCCCGCTGCATACAGCTTCATGTCTGTTCTTGCTATACCTATTATGGAAAGCTCTGTTGCATTTGAAACATGTATGCGGTTTTTGTCCAGAGTGTGTATTCAAATGGTCTTGGTACTTATTGTTCGACGTGAATAACTTCCCGCACTTATCAAATGGACACGCAAGAATATCTGACTGACGATCAGGATGCATCAATTTAACATGATTGTTCAAGTGATCCCTCTTGTAAAAGTTATTGCCACATTCGACACACAGGTGTTTCTTTACGTGGATCTTCTTATTGTGTCCATCAAGTTGTTCTTTCTGTTCAAAGAATAACGTACATTGTCTACAATGGAACTTAAATCTATCATCATGGATCTTAAGATGACGCTTTAGTGATTGTTTCGATTTAAATACCTTTTCACATATTGCACACTCAAAGCTACTGGTGGTCTCAATTTCCTGCTCCATTGACACATCCAAAAATGAGCCATCTAATGGTTCTAAAGCCACTCCATCTAATTCACTGTCCATATCCATGTTGTATTAGGTAATTCTAAAATAAATGTACGTTATTATATGTATTATCAATATTGTTTGAATACTGCAGCCATAGCATTTTGTTTCGTTCAACCGTTTACAATAATAAGTATGTTTCAACAATATTTTAAATGTAACATCATGTACGAGCTAGCTGACCTAACCATTTCCCTGAAATCAATGTAGAATCCAAAAAACCAACAACTGCTAGACCGGCGAAGGATTGCCTGTGGTCAGTGTAATAGGAAACCAAGATATCGACCATGATACCTTAGTTGGTTTTGTAAAGCATTAAGCTTAGCGCAAACTTTCGTCAATGGATCGGTGTGAAGGACGTTGAACGATTATAAACTATACAGAACATCAGAGGGGAAAAAGACTCTCATAAACACCAAAACACCCCTCCCCCACTCACTCTCTCAAACGATTAGCATCGATAACACCATGTGAACGTACCGACTGATCGTTAGTTTGAACTTCATGTATCTACGTGTATTAACGCATGTATGACAAACAGTAAGCTATAATTACAGCACTTGTTAGTCAACGTGACAGATCATTATGCAATATATCTATACTTATATGCATGTAAGATTACTAATTTCAACTACAACGTTAATCTGATTTTGTCAAAAGAAACTTACGCGCTCTGTCGTTTCGTCGGGTGATATAGTAGATTTAATGAAATTATGCCACGCCGCCCGGATGCTATAAACAATCTTGCTTATTGATGACGTCATTAAGGGTACGCAACTTCGCAAGGAATGATGATAATAATGTCACATGATTTACGTTAGAGGGAGGGGGCATATACATGTGATACCGAACTGTTTTAAGATACATGCTTCAAGATATATTTGCAATTTATGACTGATTAAATAATCCGAAAGTTATAAATAAATACAGGAGCTTTTAACTTGATTGTTAAGACAATCAGTGATTGCTTAATGCTGGATTTTGTATGTAAATAATTTTTTGCCGAAAATAATGGGAAAAAACACTGGATGCGGGTGGTACTTGATGAAACGGAAGTGGAATATAGCCAGGTATGAATCTGGATAGCATTTATAGCATTCAAATCATCCTAAGGGGTCAAATATCCCTATAAAGTAATTTGACACACTGCCGTCGTCGTTAGTATTGACCTGCCTCTGCGTTAGCATTGAACTGTTGCGAACTGCCCTAGACGTTAGTATTCGAAAATCGGAACTGCCAGCTTCTTTAGCATTTTTTTGATACCTCGTTGAATTAAAAACTTTGTATCTTCACAGAAAATGTACATTTCACGAAACTGAAACGACAGATCTATTGAGGAAGGATTGAAGCTAATATCCAATGATTTCGAATTGTTCAAAACCACGAATTAAGTCGAGTTTTCAACGTAAAAGGCGATAATGTCAACAGTTTTGCAAACACCGCGCACATAAAAACTGTTTTCTCAAGTTATATGGCATTTCTGGGAACATAAATTGCATGTACTAATTGTTTATTCGTCGCTTTAACGACACATGTAATTGATCACTCCCAAAGGCAACGAAAAACACACAAAATATAACAAATACGTACCCTTGTTGAAAAACAAAAAACGCGCTTCGAACTGCCTTACACAACCAACCTGCCATCTACTTAGCGGGTTGTACGGTGTGCAATGTCCAGTTGCACAAACATTCAATTGCTACAAAGTAAGGATTTCAAAAGTCCAGGGATATTTTCTATCAATGAACATGTGAAGCATCTTCATTGCTCTTATCAGAACTGTGGCACAATTTGGTGCAATTGTATAAGCTTTTGATGTTGAAGTTTGTTTTTTGTTGTGTATATGTTAAATGCTTTATAGAAATAAAGTTACTACATGTGTACAAAATGTGTTTTTGTGAATGTGTTTAAAAGCAAAACTAGCACAGCATATACTACTCATAATTTTATTATTTATGTACAAAGTTCAACATAAAAATTTGTCCACGAGAACACTCAAAATCGAAAGAAATGCAGTGAGTATCAATAAAATAAAACACATTTAGAAACATGTGAGTATAAGTCTAACGCGATATTCTGCAATGTCAATATAAACAGAAATCACTGACCATTACATCGATTTAGGGAGAGCGGAAGTGTATTTTACCTGCTCACTTCTATTCACCAAGTAAATTAAAATAACGGTAAAGCTTGGCCACATTAACATGAGCCTGACCTATTGATTAGCATAATTTAACAGTCAATATATATTGTCTACGTTTACAACACTGAGTGTATGTTTTCATAATCGGGGAGTATCACGAAGACGCTCAAGCTGTAATACAAACACAAATCTGAAATACCGATATTGCACGATTTGCTTTCGGAAATTGATATAATCAAAGCAAAAATCTTGTAATATATTCTTGCATAAAGGTCAGGCTCAGGTCACGACAGCCAAGCTATACACATTGAAAAAGATAATCCCTTTTCCAATATCCTTGTATGTTGTTGTACCTGATCTGCCTGTTTACTTTAAGTGGCACAGGTCCCAATACCGCGTTGGAGTTATACCACTATAACCAAGTTATGATAGTGAAATGTTGTTTTAACAAATTAATACAACTTAACATGTATAAAACAATTCATAGATATCCATAAACAACAAAATAAACATAACATTAAACCACCTTTCTAATCAATGTAATTTAAAAAACAAACATTAAGATAGATAGGGCAATGAAAATCAACCTTCAGAAAAGTTATAAAAAGGCAAAAAATATATAGATTTTATCAAATGTCGTAAAAAACATTTTGGGTCCCAAAAATAAATACTTTGAACCAAACGTAATTTTTTAAGCAATGCAAAATAACAATATTTTGGTCACAAAAATGAAGAATTATATTAAACCATCCACACATTTTTTCTAAAAAATCATCACAATATAGTTAATTGTCTTGAGGTAAAAATGTTGCTTTTATTCATACCAAATTAATAGGGACCTTCATGATCCAGTGGTTTTAGTAGAAGACATATGTTCCAAGGCAGAATAATGCCCTTTTGTAAAATTTGTGAAAAAGCTTTCAAACAGAGCCTGTTTCTCACCAGGTGCCAATTGTATAAGCCCTATATAATTCAAGTAAGTGCGTCCGAGGGTTATCCCATATGTCACTACATAACCCTTGTAAACAATATGGCTTTTAATAAGCTGCCAAATTAAAACTATATGAATTCTATTAAGTATGAAAACAACATCACTACATTTCTAACAGGAAGAACAAGTTATTAAAGGTAATTAAGCTAATATTTTTGTCATTTTTCAAATCCCTGATTTCTCTCAACAGTGAGTTTCTAACGAGGCCCATATGGTTACATGATGTCATATCGTTCGGTTTCCCAATTTCAAAAGTTTGAGGCATCCCAAAAGTTTTTTCCTATCATATGTCTTACAAAGTTTTCATAACACTATAAAACTAAACATAGAGAGCACAGCTCTAACAATTTGCATGTAAATCTATAAATCTATATCAAAACAAAAACAAGACTGCGTTCAGTAAAAGCTAATGCCCATGTGGAAGTCTTGTCCATAACAAATAGCCTAGTCATTCAGGAGCCATACTTCTGATGTAATGTTTGGTAGTGTTAAAATGGCTTTGATAATGTTGTGTTTATGATGGTTAACAAGTATACCAAGTTTGAAAGCAATATGCCTAGATGGAATTCAAAACCATTTGAGTTTCAACATAACGGACAAACAAGCAAGACAGGACAATCACTATAATTTTATGCCTCTTGCATCAGTAGATGCCGGGCATAAAAAACCTGTAAAATGTACAATAATGTGAATGGTTAAATAAACTGTGAATGAAATAGCACATAAATGTTACATTTTTCATCATGTCATAAAACACAAATTTGTGAATGTAGAAATTATGATAAAAATATAGACTGAAGTTCAACAGCAAAACACGCTCATCAAGAGCAGAAAATAACATAGCAGCTGTAGCCACTTGGTCCACTGCATTGTACATGGTACATATACACACACATTTGCTTTAATACAGCAAAATCATAAATTTATGCAAAGTGAAATTTCGTCAATTTGTTGTTCTATAGGTAATTAACCACTAACTATTTACATATCTAAAATTCAGCGAAAATCTTTTTTTTATTATTGCAAATCATACAGAAGTGAACTGTCTATATTGATTTATAAGAAAATAGAACAGAAAATGTAAATAAAAAAACAGAACACTAAACTTGAGTACTTAAACCCATGAAATAAAGTATGTAAATAAAATGGTAAACTGGGGGACATTTAGAAACACATGCAACACTGATAAGTTTTAAGGGCTTATACAGAAAAACAAAATCAAAAGATAAATGATGAAAGGGGATGTTACATGTTTTACAGTCATTTTGAACGGTTAACCCTGTATTTCTAAATGTACTGAGTATACTATTTTTGTATGTGTAAATTAAAAATATCTACTAGTGTATGAATTGAGTTACACACACAAATTAACCAGACCATCTGAGCATATATAGTAGCATGATTTAACAAAAGTTAATTTTTTATTTCTTGTTTATAACTTAATTTTGGCATTAGTTGTCATAGACAAAATGTATAACAAATATACTTTTTTTTTACTTATAATACACACAAATCTAAATAAAGGAAAAAGTAACTTTCTCCTGTATATTGATATATTCAACACAGTCAAGGACCAGATTAATTTGTTCGAGCAATACAACAGGTTTGGTGAATATGACTACATACAACATAAATATATCAGTGATAGCTAGTACTAGACATTGCATTGTTTTATAAGATCATCAACCAATGATGAATGAAATAAATGTAAATAAATGTAAATAAATTTTATCCAAGTGATGACTACTAGAGAGGTGTTTGACACAAAAATTTACTGATCAAGTCTCCCACAAAGGGCAATAACTCTGGCAAAATTCACCAGACATTAGATTCCTGATACTTTTCACAACTAGGCTTGGTACCAATTATTTATGTAAAGTTTCATTGAGATCAGACCAATTGTTAAAAGAACACACAAACTTTGAAATATCCATCCACACAGACATCCGGCAACAAGATCAACAATATGTCTCTGCCACTATATCTGGGAGACAAAGAAGCATACACACTGACACAACACATAGGTTACTGATTGACACCGGAGTAGATATTTTCCTTCACACTGTAAATTTCTTTCTACCACAGATATTAAATTAAAATATCCATTTACAGCAAAACAGACTTATCAGCCTTCTTAAGTTATATGCCGATAATGTTTGGCTGTTAATAGACAAATTATACACAGTATAACCTCTCCAGAGCAGCCTTCTGTGGAACAAGAACCTTTCTATAACAACACCTTAAACATGTCCTTTAGTCTACATTAACTATAAATTAAACCTCTGTAAAACAAGAACCTCTAAACAATGGCTAATATTTGCAGCTCCCAAAAGGTATCGCTCTAAAGAGGTTGCACTGTAACTTTTCCACAACTCAGGAAATGATGAAGTACACACACAATATGGTAATGCCATTCTTTAAATATACTACAGAGTATTTTGTTCCTCAGCAGGTTAGACAGTCGGAGTGACTGGGGGTGAGTTTGTATCAGTTGATCCTTTCCTTTTTGATGCTGGCTCATCAGCTGATGCCTCCATGGACCTCTTCCTTGGCTGCAAATATAGTGATAGAGCTACTGTAAAATCATAAATATTTGTGGGAGACTTATAGTCCGAGAGCCCATCGACTTTTATTGCAACGAAGGAGGCCAAAAGAAGTTTGCACATATTTTGAAAGACTAATGCATATCCTATCAGAAAACCCATTTCTTAAGTGTCAAAGCCGTGTCTACCTAAGTTTTTCGTGCTATTGTTTACGATGAGGTCAATGGAAAATATTGACATTTGCTGAGGGGGGTAGGGTTGTGCTTATGGCTACAGAACAGACAAAAATAAACTTAAATGTAAAAAGTTTTGCGAAAAAGGTAGAATATATATTGGGACATATGATAAAACGTACAAATCAAAGAATCGCACGGGCAGTTAGGAACTAAATAGGGGTCAAAGGTCAATTAACTTTTAAAATCCATCATATTAATGAAATCTTGTCCGTACAGTTTTTATGTAAAATTCCGTGATTCTTAAAATTTAATAATTTGCACATAATTTTAATCCTTTAGGCATACTTTATTCATAGAAATAAATATTTGGTTAAAAAATTAGTCTAATTGCACGAGATATCGATTTTTTATCATACTGGTAGCATCACAAAATGGCTACCTTGTCGAGGGCATGGTTACGCTTATAGCTACCATTCATTTACTTATCACTTTAGACAGATAATTTTTGCTCAATGGGTACATACATGACATGCCCTCTTGATGGTGCAATATTCAACGTATATGGGTCAAGGTCAAATGTGATATAAAGGTCAAAGGTCAAATACGTAAAAACTCCGAAAAATGTCTCTAAATGTGCAATAATTTAGTCATTTTGTTTTGCTTTTTAATGCAAAAAGGCATGTTTTTGTCATCACTTGGTGATCAGCTTCTATATACAACAAAACTATGGTAAGTTATTTATAATGCCCATCCCTATCTTTCAAGAGGAGGTATATTGCTTTGCACATGGCGGTCTGTCTGTCGGTCAATCGGAAGACCAAATGGTTTTCGTTCAATAACTTAAGAATGCTTTGTCCTAGGATCTTTAAACTTTTTATGGAGGTTACCCAGCAACAGTAGATGGGTCCTAATGCTTTTAATGTCAGTAGGTCAAACTCAAAGTCACAGTGACCTTTCACTTTCCCGACCAGAGGGCTGCATGAGGTAAAAAAACGTGACAATTTTCAAATTGTCACTTTAGGAATTAGTTTATTTATCAGTTTTGTTCTTTATTAAGGCACAGCATGTATTTCTATTATCATAAACTTGTACTTAACTCTATGATACGAATAAACATTATTTATTCAATAGAAACGTGAATATTACTGCGTTTGAAGACTCTGCAAAGAGCCTTTGGTACTCATGCATGATATTAATAAGCAATGCATTTGTACACATATTAATGCTTGTGTACAGCTCATACAACATGTATATCTTAAATATATTTCGTATTAACCTAGCCTTTCATTGAAGTCAGTACCTTAAAGGTCAATGTCACTGTGACATTTACCATTTCCAGTTATTGATCTGCCATCGGGAGCATACTTGTTTTACAACATATCTTTTTAAAAACGAATAGATGAAAACAAAAGGGGTTCTTTTAAAGGCCAATGTCAAACATAAGGTATAAACGTTAGACTCTATAGATAAATAATTTATTACTGTATATATCAATAATTCTTTGATTTATTGTATATATGCATTATTATTTCTTCAGGTATGACATTACAAAAGAGTTTTATTCTTTAAAACGATACACTTTTTAACATACAATGTCCTACTGCATCTTATTCATTTTGGTCCCAATGCCAGTAAATTCAGACATGTCTGGTTCTATAGGCCTCGCTTGCAAACCGTGTGAATCTGTTTAGTAACATATGCTGGCGACAGCAAACCGTTGACCTATTGAAACATTCATGATGTAGTATTTAGAACTTCGCTTCCAGACAAGACATAAGAAATCCATCAATATTTGCGAGAACTTGGTAGAACAAGACATGGTTGTACCTGTCGGTTATGAGTAGCTGTAAATGTTTTAGATGGGGCATGTACTGGAAAATAGCTGTAAATGACGACTGTGGAAGGCAGGGACGTATTTGGTGGATGTGAGTATTCAATAGGACCGGTATGCAACATGTTGTTTGACTACATAGAGTGTAATAAATAATAACAAAATAATAACCTTTACAGCAATGAATGTATGACCTAATAGTTGTGAGTATTTACCAATACAAGGAATTCAAGTTCCTGAAGTTAAGAACACGCAAGGAATGTATTACCTTGTGGTATTTATTATCCTTTTACTTAATCTACAAACAAATACACCTATTGCTATGGGAACCATTTACAGCTAGGGACCAATGCAAATTGTGATTGTGGGAACCCATTTGCACTAGGTTGGATGTACCTAATGGTGACGTGTACCTAATAAGACTAGGAATATATGAACACGGTGGTCGTAAGCACTGAAAATGTTAGTATCTAGTGCTTTAGATGCCAATAAAGTTCAGTGATATCTCTTCTTGTTATAACGTAGTAGTCAATAGGACGAGAAATAGATGTTTCTAGTAGTTGTCTGTAGTGAATGATACAAGTTATGTATTTATCTAGTGGACGAGAGTGTTAATTTTTACCAGCATTATTTGTACATTCTGATGGAATGTCTGGATTTGGTCGTTATGAGTACCCAATACGACCAGGAATATATACATGTACATACTTGTATGGTGGTAGTGAAAACCTCAAGAACAAGCAATGACCGTATAGTGACTGTGAGTACTATTTCAGACCACTAAATGACCTGTAAATGGTGGTTGTCAATACCAAGTATGATCCGGATTGCCTAAACATGGTGATGGTAAATACCCACTGGGACTGGGAACATGTGTACCTAGTAGTTTATATAATACCTTATTAGACTAGGACTGACTGTACACAGTGGTAATGAGGACCCACTAGGACAAAACTGGCTGCAATTGGTGTTGTGAGTACCATATAAGACCAGGAATGTATTACATCGTGAAAGTGAGGACCTATCTACTGTTGCTGGGTAACCTCCATAACAAGTTTGAAGATCCTAGGACAAAGCATTCTTAAGTTATTGAACGAAAACCATTTGGTCTTCCGATCGACCGACAGACAGACCGCCATGTGCAAAGCAATATACCTCCTCTTGAAAGATGGGGATGGGCATTATAAATTACTTACCATAGTTTTGTTGTATATAGAAGCTTATCACCAAGTGATGACAAAAACATGCCTTTTTGCATTAAAAAGCAAAACAAAATGACTAAATTATTGCACATTTAGAGACATATTTCGGAGTTTTTACGTATTTGACCTTTGACCTTTATATCAGATTTGACCTTGACCTATATACGTTGAACATTGCACCATCAAGAGGGCATGTCATGTATGTACCCATTGAGCAAACATTATCTGTCTAAAGTGATAAGTAAATGAATGGTAGCTATAAGCGTAACCATGCCCTCGACAAAGTAGCCATTTTGTGATGCTACCAGTATGATAACAAATCGATATCTCGTGCAATTAGACTAATTTTTTAACCAAATATTTATTTCTATGAATAAAGTATGCCTAAAGGATTAAAATTATGTGCAAATTATTAAATTTCAAGAATCACGGAATTTTACATAAAAACTGTACAGACAAGATTTCATTAATATGATGGATTTTAAAAGTTAATTGACCTTTGACCCCTATTTAGTTCCTAACTGCCCGAGCGATTCTTTGATTTGTACGTTTTATCATATGTCCCAATATATATTCTACCTTTTTCGCAAAACTTTTTACATTTAAGTTTATTTTTGTCTGTTCTGTAGCCATAAGCACAACCCTACCCCCCTCAGCAAATGTCAATATTTTCCATTGATCTCATCGTAAACAATAGCACGAAAAACTTAGGTCGTCACGGCTTTGACACTTAAGAAATGGGTTTTCTGATAGGATATGCATTAGTCTTTCAAAATAAAAGTCGATGGGCTCTCGGACTATTAGTTTTGTGGATGAATTTAACCACAAAATTAAATCTCCTACAAGTATAAATGATTTTTTAGTATCTGACTTTAATAGGTCTATGGATAACGTATCCTTGAAATTATATCCCCACGAAATGGTCTTTTTCACGAAAGTCTGTAATATTATATACTCAGTATAAGTCATTGAGTAAAACACTCAGTAAAATGAAAATATTTAGCTCACCTGTCACAAAGTGACGAATGAGATCCAAAACTTGGATTATCTCCACAAAATCTAGATAAAGCTGAAATAGGGTCATTTAGGGTGGAACATTAGATCACATCAAAACCCTTGTGAAATCACAAGAGTTCACATTTTTTACCTAATCTGAAAGAAACTTGGTCAAAATGATCATTTTAACAAAATCTAGGTCTGTTTTGATGTAAGGTCATCTAGGGTAAAAAACTAGTATACTTACCACAGATACAGGAGGTCCCATACAATCTTGTTCATCTGTATGCATCAATTCTTTCGCTTTCTCCTTCATCTCATCATCCTGAAATGGTGGTGAATATTTCACTGAGATTAACAAAACAATAGTACAGGAAATGATCCATAGAATGGTTAAGTTTCTGGAAGCGTCAAGGAGCCCAATCCCCCGAAACATCTCAATCTGAGTTAAATCTCATCTCAAATTTTGACATGCATCATTTAGATAATATCTTATGGACTCTTTACTCAAAATATGCATCGCAAAACAGAAAACACTATTTTTTGTCTATAGCAGTAAAACATTTAAGAGCTTGAACTTAAGATTCTTAAACTCAGACTCTGATTTGAGCAAAATCACAATTTGAGATGAGATTTCTCCTTCAGGAGATTGATGCCAGGAGCCCATTGCCTAAACAAGTTGCTTATGAGGGCTCAGTAGCGCTATGCTGGGAAACAGCTTGCTTCAAGTGCTATAAGTGACACAAAGAAAAGTTGCTCATGGCTTGCAGGTAGTTGCTCTACAAAGCGCTACTAAAACGGTCCATTGCATAATAGCACTTGGTAGCACACACAGTGTTTAGAAACAGTATGCTATAAGCGAACACTGCTGGCTGGTAGCATGCCGTTTTCTTGAAGAAGTAAAGCGCCTGATTGGCTCCAGAACTGTTTATTCCAGTGCAATGACAGCAATTTCTCGACAATTTGGCAGTACGAGTGATATGATCAATATATAACGAGGAAACGCTTATAACTTTTGTATGATCCTATCGATTTTACTCAAATTAGAGCTGGGTGTAAAAAATCTAGACCAGCAATTTTCCTTACCTTGAACCATGGATGTAGTAGAGCATCAGCTAGTGTAATTCTTTTATTGGCATCTACTGTCATCATCTTCTTGATTAGATCAATCGCTGAAATACAGAATATATAGAAACAAAATGAATATTTCTACAAGCTATTTTTGAACCTTTCTTTTGTTCTCTCGCTCATTAAATTCTAGACAATCCTTAATATAACTTTTGACCTTATCTTTGACCCCAGTCTTAGGAATATCTAGCAAAGTTATGAAACAGGGTCATCATGGGTGAATAATTAGGTTACCAGGCTAAATCAAAGAAGAACAATAACTGTCAAACTCTGTTGCCTTATTTTTTAGGAAAGAAATCAGTCACAATATTTGTCTCAACAAACTAGAGCCCAAGCAAGCGAGTCTAAAAGTAATGAAACAGGCCCCACTTTTCATAGGTAGTTAGTGGCGCCGGTCTTTTTAATGATTCGGTTAAATTGTAGAATATTGTTAGATTTTGAATCAAGCACAGCTTGTTTCGTACGGTTATAAAAAGCGAGGTTTCGTGTTGGACAGTTGTTAAACCAGTTTTGCCAGGGTGTGGCAACGTTATCAGCTTGTTGGTGTGTGTAATACTTGTCTGTGTGTGTAGTACATGAAGAACTTCCATTCTTCTGTGGTCGAGGTATGTTTTGTTTTGTACATCGGATTTTTGGTAGTAAACTGTCATGGTTTTCGGATTTGCAACGTTTCGTCTACTCTCTCTCTCTTTCTGGCTGGAATTATTTCATTATTAATTTATAACCTTTTGTATCACTGGCATGTTCACCTTTTCTGTTTTAGCACATGTAGTCAAGGGAGTCCGAGAGTCGAGCGAGTGATCATTTGTTGATTATTGTGGAAAGCTATTTTCCTGTAAGTATTCATTCTTTGTCTTGTTTTGGGCGTGACTGTATTTTAGTTTAATATGGATGTTTAATTGTATGTTGTAATTTCTCATTGAGTGTAATAATTGTTATACGTGAGTTAATTGAGTTCTGCACTGTAAATGAAGTTGCATTGAAGTATTGTATTATTTCAGGTAGAACTGTATTATTTAACTCTGTCTATTATATGTTATTTTGTTGTCTACAGGATGTGAACTGGGATGTGACCTTGTCTGAGTGTTATATTGATACACCAGTTATAGAAGATTGAATATATGCTATGTAGTCAGGCGTAAAATAAAAGATCGAACTATAGACAGGAGTTGTTGGTGTTTACCCCAATGACCCCAAGTAACAGTAAAGCATAAGACAAATTGTTTAAAATACTCAACTTCAAATCGCTTACATTTTACTAATGTGTGAGAGTTCATTGTATCAAAATCTCAACTGATGCACACTGTTTTTATTGCACTGTAGACATGTGCAAAAGTGTCTGATAAGATGTAATATTGCCTTACCGTCTTCCGAGACACCTTTCCAATATTGTTTGGGGAATGTATAATGTCCGCCCATAATCTGTTTAGGTAAATCCATATCTTTTCTGTCATCAGAGAATGGAGGATAGCCAGCCAAACTGAAGAGCAGAATATATAGAAGGGTTTTGACATGTTAATATCAAATTGTATGTTTTCCACAAAGGGCCATACCTTCGGCAAAAATCACCCGACATAAAATTACTAACAATATGCACAGCTAGGCAAAGTACCAAGTAATCATGTGTAGTTTCCTTGAAATAGGACCAATGATTAAGGAGACCGAACCAAAACAAACTTTGTGACATCCATATGGAAAGACAGACAAAACAAGACTGCTTCAGTAAACACTTATGCTCCGGTGGTAGCCTTGTCCATTATAACTAGCTAAGTCAATCAACTTGAAAGTTTTGTAACAGACAGATGAATCACTATATGCCTCCTCATCTACTTTCCGCATCAGTAGATGCTGGGACAAAAAAAAGCAGCACCTTAAACTTTCAAAACTGCTTGAATTCAAAATAATTTGAGTGGTCTTATTAGTGGAAATTTCTGACACCTTGTTAAAAAGACTAAAGTTCTGTAACCTACCATATAAATAGTATAACTCCCAGACTCCAGGCATCAATAGCTTTCGTGTAGGCCCCCGTACCAGCAGTAACCAGGATCTCAGGGGCTAGGTAAGTCGGTGTTCCACAAAATGTCTTCATCATAGAGCCAGCATCAACAAATTTAGACAATCCAAAGTCAGTTATCTTTATCAAGGTCTCCTTATCATCAGAAGACAATAATATGTTCTCTGGCTGAAGTATAGAATAGATAGTCCGGAGATGTTAACCTGATCCTGACCATTATAAACATACCTGCCAAATACTCCTATTAAAGTGGAGTTACTCCTATTTTCATTGATAACTTTCTGGTTTCCAAGTTCATCTACCTTGGACAAAAGTGCATTTGGTTCATTTTATGATCTTCTGTCCCATAGTTATAACTGCTAGAATTAATACCTTCCTTGTTTATGCATCTAAATTCATATTAAATCACATTTAAGTGCATCTTGTGACATGCTTCGCTTTATCACTTAAATTTTTGATTGAACTATCATGGCAGGTAGGATTATACATGAATGATTTCTTTATCCAGGTTCAATGCTATTTTCAACATTTGTTTATGCCCCCCATCTTTGCACATGTTGGTCAGTCTGTTGGTTGGTAGACCAAATGGTTTATGTTCAATAACTCAAGATTGCTTTGCTCTAGGATCTTCAAACTTTATATGGAGTATGGAGGTTCAGCAAACATCGCTTCTTCAGTTATATATGGCATCTGATTCACTTTTAATAACCAGTTCTCTTGGACTTGTTCTTAACAGTATTACTAGGAACAGCAACTTCTCCACATGTGGAGTAAAATAAACAAACCTCGATCGCAGAATTACAAATGCAATGAACTAACAACTGATTAAATCACAGCTGCAGCGCCTATGATTCATGTATAATCAGGCAGCAGCAGAAAGACAATGACATAAACTAACCTTTAAATCTCGATGTGTGATACCCTGGTCATGCAAATACTGAAAACAACAGAAATAGAAATAACACAATAAAAAACAAGAACACTGCCTATGACTGCTGGACGTTCAACTTTTTCGTACTTTAAAGTACCCAGTTGATCAACTGTGAGATAATATTCTAAGAGTAACAAGGGCAGATAATCATAAATATAGATCACAGGGTTACCAGCCTTGTTAGTATGGACTCCCCTTGTGATGGTGAATGATTATGTTGAGATTCAAGAGAATACCTTTGACAGCATTTATTATAAGTCTTTTTGCATTGTAAATAGACAGTAATTGATTTCAAACAATTAACATAAATGTTTTGTTCATAATAAATATTTGTTTGATATAAATGAATGATTTTCAAAACTTAGTTTTAAGTTCATAATATACGTTTTTGTAGCAAGTTAAATGTACCATGATAATACTTACTTTACAAGCTTGTACCATCTGGTAGAACAGAAGTTTGCCTGTAGGTTCATCATACTGACTGATACTTACAACTTTATCAAACAATTCACCACCCTCTACACTATAATACGAAAACAAAAAAAATTAAAGAAGGATTTTTCAATTTAAAGACAGGAAAATGTATGTCTCCTACAACGGACCATAAATCATATTGTTTAAAATTCCTGGCATACTCAAAACTAAGCTTGGTACCAAGTATTCATGACAAGGTTTCATTGAAATCGGACCAAGAACAGGTGCAGACACACTTTGAGACATCCAGACAGACATGTCCAGTATAAAATCAAAATCAATATAAAATTTTTTTATTATGTTTCCCCACTTTTAACTTGTGGCCTGAACCATGCCCTCACAAGCCATTGGCAAGGCAGGATTACACCGAATAAACGATAACATCAGGCATCAAAATATTAGTACCAGCCTCATTAGGCCACTTGAACATGTAAATCAGCCTGACTTGGACAATGGTGCTTAGCTGTTACGATTGCAGTACAATTTTGGTAACTATATTCAGTTACACATGCAATAAAATGTATCAATGTATACACTTACAGTTCTAATACAATATATAATACTTCTGGTGTATCTATGACATCTTCAATACCTATAATACACGGCTGAAAATAAACCACAAACATCATGAATATCACAACTCTTACAATGGCAAATCAAAAGAGTATAATGTAATCCAATCAATCCTGGAGAAATCTAATCTGGCAGAAATCCACTCAGCAATATACAGTCAGTGTTTATCAATAGTGTTTAGTTGCTCACCTGCCTGAGTATTTTGGTTATTTCAAGCAGGCAGATGACTAGTTGATCTGGCAAGTGTAACAGCTAGGAGACGTTATTTATCCTTTAAGAGTATACAAGATCTACATGAAGTAAACTTACATGTTTCAATGTTTTCAATATTTTTACTTCACTCATCACCTGTTTACTAAGATTCTGAAATAAAACATGATAATGTTAGACCACTGCATCATTCATAATAAGCTACATTAAATTCATTGAGAACACTACGGTACTTGCATGTTTGCATTTAATTGAAAATAAATTGAAAATGAACAGAAAAAATGATTAATTTATTAATTGGAAATAAATAGAAAATACATGGACACTAAGTGAAAATAAATTGGAGATTAAGTTGAGATGAATTGAACATTGCTTTGAAATAAATTGAAGATTAATTAGAAAATAATTAAAATTTAATTGAAAATTAATCAAAATTTAATTGAAAATAATGTTCCTACATTTTGTAACTAACTTACCACAGCATGTTTTCCACCTGTTGTGAATTTCTTTTTCGAGATTATTTTTACAGCAAACTTATCACAGGAGCCTTTTGAAAATGCCAACCTCACTTCACCACATGCTCCCCTGTAAAAATAAACCTCCATTTTAGAAATTGTTTACTTTGAATTCCAAGTGTCACCTGGATCGTTCAGATATTGAAGCGTTTTTTGGTGTTTGTGGCACACTGTCTGACAGTGATAAACAAAAGGATACAAGGATTTAAAATCCTACAATAAATGATTAAGTAATGAGACAAAAATTGCAGACAGATTGACAGAAAAGTTCGAATATCCACTAGTTAACAGTAGGGGACTCCATAGAGCATGGACAACATGACAAAATTATTACCTGCCGAGAGTTTTGGTCAATGTATATTTGTCCTTGATTTCTTGAGGTAAATCAGAGTCATTAGCTGCCTCCAGATCCATATACATAAATGCTGAAAATATACCACAACATGTTCCTTTAAATATAACTACAAACCATACTATTTCCCTCTTAAAAACAGGCAAGGGGAACTACTCATGTATGACTAGTCATTTAGCCTCAAGAGAAAGTCAGAAGCCATTGCCCTACTTAAGATATCGCTATACTAGCCGACTCTTTGAAATATTTATATGCTACTGGTGAGTGCGCACAAAAGCTTACTTAATTAATTCCCTCAACAAGGATCTAGCAACTTTTCTAAATGTAAAGTAAAGAAAAGTACCAATGTGACCTGGGGCCTTATTCACCAAAGTTGTAAGTCTAAAACATAGACTTAGACTTTACATTGTCAAATGTTCTATTTGCTCTCAAATTCTTAAAAAGGAACCGATTTTGATATAAATTAGTATACATGTTCAGTGGGAAACAACAAATAGTCACATAAAATTTCACATGGTTAAACCTCATTTCAAAGAAATGCCTGTGATTATGAATAATGACATTTTAAAGTCTAAGTCTATATTTTAGACTTACAACGTTGTTAAATAAGGCCCCAGCTGTGACTAGGCATTTAACACAAGCCACCAGGTTGGGCAATGGTTCTTAAACTACAGAGGTATCAATGTAAAAGTAGCGTTCTTTACCTTTATTTTTCTTCAAGGCTAAAGCGATCTCATCGTTGTTATTGAGTGCCTGTTTACAGCCTTTACCTGAAATAGTGAATAATACTGGTAATTAATGAGAGATAATGTATCAGCTACATTGTATGTTTTCCTTATTTCTACATAATTATGATATTTCTGAAGAAGACTAAATAAAGTGGAAACATCAAATTTAAGCTGAAATTTGTGTAGTTTTTACAGTCTTCAGCAAATGTTCAGTGTACAAAACCAAGTGTATATAAATTCCACTTGTGATCCTCTTTGTGGTCACTTCAATACAGACATGACAAATATCACAATGAAGAATTTGCTTAGAAATGGCAAATGCCTGTATTTGTTGGTCTTCATTATTTGCATTTTAACATTTTTCGAGTATAATGAAGTAGCTTTACCCTAATACAGATAAACTTCATTAAGGTGTTCTTTAATGGAAAATAAATACAAAAGAGTAAATTCATTGCATAAAGGATAAGGACTACAGAACATAAAGAACCTGATTGACTTAATTATTTTATGCAACATTGCTTTCATACCTACCAACTTTTTCTCCATTAACAAAAGTTCCATTGCTAGAAGTATCCTCTAAAAACACATGTGTTCCAGTGGAGGTGTCTTGCTGCAGAAAATAAACATAACATTCATCATTACATTGTGTCCATGAAAATTATTGATGTTTAAAAGATAAATTGATTGTTGCTAATACTGGTTAAACATCGAATGCAAAATTTAATATATTATGCACTCACTAGTACTCAGCCCACTAGATGTGGGACAATCTGCTAGGAGATTTTTTAATTTCTGATACAGTAGTCTCTAAGTCGAGATTGTTTGACTACTCAGCCCATTAAATAGTAACTGATCAAAAATGTACATTTTAAGCAATCAGGTAAATACAAGATGAATATGAGTATAATCAAACAAAGATGAACTCCCAAGAAAACCTAAATCCACTGAATAACTCAATTCATTGCAAATTCTCAACATTATAACCTTAAAAGATAAGCTGGTATATTGATGCAATACTTACACGTATAATTTTGAAATGAACTTTACTGTATGCCTGAAAACATTGATGTTTTTTGGATCCATTGTTACTAAAGGGGACATCACAATTTTCTCCACGTCCAAATGTATACTCATCCTTTGACAAATCTGCATAAGAATAGTTTCAAAAGCCATTAAGAAGCTACGAGTATTGACAATATCAAGGTAACACTAACACCATGTAAATTGAGAATGCACTGTGCTAGATGTTCAGATATTTTATCTTTACAAGTAAGTAGACAACAAATAAATCTATTATTCTATTGTAGTAACAATGCTTTACTTGTTACCCTAGCTTTGTGCTTTTATGTTAATCGTACTTAGAGGTGGCCCACAGCCAACCATAATGCACATCTTGATTGAATCAATCTGGCAAAATATCTAAAATGTATTTTAGATATTTGATCTGGCTGTAGAGGTGTCCTCTGGAGCTTGTTGCCAAACCAAGGCGCTTTCTAGAAACAGTTTTCTTCAAAAACATCAAACAGAGTGAAAATTTAAGATGCTTTTGACAAGTACTCACAACAAAGCGCTCACACGGGGCGCTACCCAAGCGGTCTGTTGCATAATAAAGCGCTCAGTAACACTCTAGCAAAATATTGAGAAGCAGTATGCTATCGGCTAACATGCTCACATGTCCTTGTATAGGCATAGTAAGCGCTACCGAAAACCGCTTGATATCGTCTTGGCTATGCAACGGGCTCCTGGTAATTAAGGGACAAAGAGAGCTCAAACTTTACCTTGAAATTTATGCAAAATATTGTTGGCAGCTAGGTTAAGTTAAATGATCGGGCTTATGCACACGTCCAATTAATCTGTGAGACTCAAGTCAAGGAGGATACATGAAAGAGTGTGTTGCATTAGGGGTAGACCCGACGGCTGGATGGAATCTGCCGCACCCCTGACCCAGCAGGCACACAACGTTTAATCCACGTGGATTAAACGTTGAATAAACGTTGGCAATCGTTGCAACCATTTTCAACGCGAGTACAACCTTATATCAACGAAAAAATGAATGGTTTCTTCTTCAACGTTGATAAAACGTTGAATAAACGTTGGCATTCGTCAGAAAGTTTCTTCTTAGCTTCAAAACAAGGATTATAAAGGATTATATCACCATACTGGATTCTTATCAGCTAAAAGTAAATAGCTCAACAGGAGATTGATAAATTGTACACTTAATACATGGACTTACCATCACCATAAATTTGCCAAAGAGATTAAATTGATTATTGCAGATCTTAGTGACATATAACATCCTCCTTTAATGGTGAAGCCAGCAAAACTATTAACCAAGTGCTTTACCTTATGTTCAACTAAAGATCAGAAAGGCCAGATTATAAATATAACAGTTACTATAGAATTTGCCTTTTTGAAAGTTACATGTGGTTACTTTGTACAAGACCAAGACTCTGCTTGTACAGCCAGTGTTGCTATACAGACAGGAGTTTTATGGTGGTAATTAACTAAATACCAGCAGAGTTCAAGAATCAACATTTAAACTAGGATATTACAACTGACCACAGCTGTAGAACAAGTGATTTTATATACAGTTCTATGAAACAGCCTCAGTGTTAGAATCGACAGAAATGTAAGTAAAACTATACATGTATATTGATTTTATTACTTTATATATATGCGCTTCATTATGTCATAATTTTTATCATATTTTTATGATCCATTAAAGCATATCGTTGGCTTAGAATGAAAGGTCGTAACTACAAAATCAATATTTTGAGATAACAAGAAAAACTGTCAGATAATCACTCTGTTCTATGATTTTCAGAATTATATCTTTCATTTTAGGTCTAATTTATTTACATCATAGACAGAAACAGTCAGTTGCAACCACAGCCCCCTACCCCAGGGATGGAGGTCAATAGACGGGGAAACGGTCATGTTATTACCTTCCAGCTTACCCTGCACTGACGGAAATGTGGCAGATTCTTTGTCTGAACCACTACCCCGGGAACAGTATTTAGTTCTAAGGGCCAGGGAAGTACCAGAGATTTTAGAAACAGCTGTCACCCACTTCAATTTCATACTTAAATAACATCGATAAATTGTGAACACAGGTAAATCAACATACCAAATTTTCCCACCTTTCTTGTTATCCTGGGCACACTATTTCATAATGTTTTATTGATCAATGTATTTTCAGAAGCTGTTGATCAGTGTCATCTTAGTACTAAGTAAATGGGGGATCAAGAAGAAGAAGACAGGAACTAAAGAAGGTGAAATAGGCTGCCAAGGAGAGACAGGCTAGGAAGGAGGCGATAGACTTGGGCTGATAATGTCAATTGCTTGTTAACTTACATAGACAAGAAATAAAATAATAATTTTATATTTGTTTGAATTCGAATATTTATGTAAAGTTGGTAGTGATGAACCTCAGATGTATTCTAAAACATGCTGACTTGTTCATTTGACCAGGAAGTTTGGTACATATTAAGCTTTCCGTTTTTACTTATTTATTTAAGGTCGATTGGGAAACCAGTTTTCCTAACTTATATTAATCACTTTCGACATCTCATTGCTGATGTTATCAATCACCAAAAAGGTATACATACTGAGAGAAGAGATGCAAGTTTCCCTTTTATAGGGAATCTCTGGTACAATTTAAAGTTCATCTTTGGTATGACACGGCCACACATAGGATCGAACCAAGAACCTCACACACTCGAAGCAGACACTCTACCACTAGGCCATCGAGATTTTGTGATCACTTTTCAGATGCATATTTTCTGGTATCATTTTAAATTGCATCTTTGGTATGACACGGCCACACATGGGATCGAACCCAGGACCTCCTTACACACTCGAAGCAGACTCGTTACCACTATGCTATCACTTTTTGTCCGATTTTCAAGTACAGAAATTCTGGCGGACAAAGTTTATGCAACCTTATTTCAACGTTGATGCAACCTTATTTCAACGTTAATACAACCTTATTTCAACGTTAATGCAACCTTATTTCAACGTTGATGCAACCTTATTTCAACGTTAATGCAACCTGATTTCAACGTTAATGCAACCTTATTTCAACGTTGATGCAACCTTATTTCAACGTTGATGCAACCTTATTTCAACGTTGATGCAACGTTATTTCAACGTTAATGCAACGTTGCATTTAGGTTGTATTAAGGTTGAAGTTTCGTTGCAACATAGTGGTTGCAAATGAAACGCTTATACAACCTTATTTCAACGTTGCCCCGCAACGTTTTTTCAACGTTGTATAAACGTTGCTGTGCCTGCTGGGTGAGCTGATATCTGAATCTGAATCTGATTTAATACGTTGAAGTTACCAATACTGGCTTTCATACAACGGGAGGTGTGCGCGGAAATTTACACTGATAATGTTAGTTTGAGTTCACTTTTGAAACTATTGATCGTCTCTTGATTCACAGTATTTTCACTGAGTTTGTTCCAATCAATTACTGTTCTTGGGAAGAAGGAGTTTTTATAGTTTTCACTTGTTGTCTGGATTAATTGAAAACACTTGGAATTATTGTTCACTTGATTTGCAACTATGTTTTTGTGTATATAGTCTTCGTACTTTTTAGCTCTAATTGTTCGTTTAGGTCTAAGTGGTTTTAAGTAGCGTTCGATATTGATAGCTGGTACGTGTCCTTCCACCACCTTGTACAGGAACGTCAGCCGCAAGTGGCGTCGTCTCTCCTGAAGTGGTGCCAGTTCCAGGTCCTTCAGCATAGCGGTCACACATCCATCTTGTCGGGATCTATAGTCCTTTTTGATGAAGCGTGCCGATGATCGCTGTATGCGTTCAAGCTTGTCAATCTCGCCTTGCTGATAGGGGTCCCATATAACACATCCGTATTCCAGTTTGGAGCGGATCAGGCCTAGGTAGGCGTTCTTCCGGCAGTTTGAAGGACAGTGTTTGAGGTTTCTTCTCATGAATCCGAGGGTAGAGTTTGCTCGTTTGGTGATTTTCGATATGTGAGTGGTCCATTTCAGGTCATCAGAGAATGTAATTCCAAGGTAGGGGTTTTCTTGAACTTGTTTTAGGATTTCGCCGTCGATGGTGTAAAAATAGCTGGACTTCTGTTTGGTGCTGAGTAGATAGCATTTCTTGGCATTGAACTTCATGCCCCAGTCTTTCGCCCATTGTTGGAGATTTGTTTGGATATCTCCGAACAAGGAACAAGTGTCAAGTGATTCATCATTGACAACCATGCACAAATGACTGAAACACAAAACATGCACTAAACATTGAATATATAGACTTCTATATATGATTACCAAAATAGATTACCCATAGCAATGAAACTTTCGCCCAGTGGAAACAATCGAGCCCAAGCAGTAGATTCTTGTGACGCTCCTTCCTCTTCGCTGTAGTCTGCATCAGTGACATCTAGCGTTTCCATGATTTAGATGTAGTCTGAGGTATTTCAGATCAAAATGCACTGCAAAAAGTGCAGATTATAAGCTATAATTGATGTTTCAAAATGTTGTTTCAGCATGCAGAATTGCAAAATTTACAGTTAAGGAAAAAATCGAGTCGGTCTATTTACCACAGAACACCACAGAACACCACAGAATACCACATAACACCACAGAATACCACAGAACTCGTTAAAAATAGCATAAAATGAATAAATAACGCATTTAAATTAATTAAAACCTTAATAACGAACATAAACAGACCTTAAAAAGTATTTTTAACGGACATTATTGCCACTAAATTATGATTTTTGATCAAGGGAAGCAACTCGTATTTACCACAGATCAAATCGAGACTGGTCGGATTTACCACAGAACACTTATATATCACTGTTATAGTATAGATAAATGCATTAAATCGTTTATATACACGTTATTAGTTGTATTGATTAAATAAATGATTTATGCTTATTGATAATTAGTGTTTTTATACTTATAATTGTTTTTTTTGTTTAAGTCAAGGGAAGCAACTCAGAATTACCACAGAACAATTCTAGACTGATCGGATTTGCCACAGAACAAATCGAGACTGGTCGGATTTACCACAGAACACTTTTATATCACTGTAATAGTATAGATAAATGCATTAAATGGTTTATATACACGATATTAGTTGTATTGATTAAATAAATCAATTATATATATTGATAATAAGTGTTTTTATATTTATACTTATAATTATTGTTGCTGAAGTCAAGGAAAGCAACTCGTATTTACCACAGAACAAATCGATCTGGTCGGATTTACCACAGAACACTTATATAACACTGTAATAGTATAGATAAACGCATGAAATTATGTATTTACAGGTTGTTACTGAAAATCCTGTACTTAAAGTTATGAGAGTGATCTGTTATAGCTGTATCTTTGTTTTAGATATACCATCTGTTTGAGTTTGAGTTATTTTTTTGTTAAATTTTAAATCCCCACTTCACTTAAAAGATACTATATCAATATCAGAGATACAACTACATCCGGGCCATACCACGTGGAGGAAATCTCTTCGTGGCCCATCTTCCCCTCCCCCCATATTATGATTTATTGATATTCATTAACATAACAGTACATAGCATAATAGTCATAGAAAGCAAGAAGCTGGTGTTAATATAATACAGATCTCGTACATCCAGGAAATAATGAAGGCGGAATGAACGTTTTGAAACATTACATACTGAAAACATTCAAAAAAGTATGTTCATCAGTTATTGTAGGTTCACATGATATGTAATTGATACTTTGTATGATGCAAACGTATGTTATGCCTGAAACCCATGAGTTTGTTATAGTATAATACGTAAATCAGTGTGTGTTTATTAAATAACAAAATTGAAACCGAGTTCTATGTCAAGTCAATTATTAAATATTCACACATTTAATTATACAGACTACGTCCACACAAGCAATGGTCTTGATTGGATTAGTACACGTTTAAACCCTTTTGACACCTATTAATCAGTCCACGTGTCAACCGTTCATGTTTTCTGAATTATGTAGTACTATACAGACATGTCACCACATACAATATTACATGTTCAGTTTCAATTTAAATCATAATTTAAATTTATTAACTTTACATACATTTCAAAATTTTATAACAAATAGTGAATATAAATTCACACGTGCACCCGGTCATGATATAGTTTTACACGTGCACAGACAAAAAATAATTATTGACTGTAATATACTGTAATATGATTAACGATTTATAATTTGGTCTTAAATTTGCCAAATATTTCTTGCATATAAAATGACACGTGCAGTGACTTAGGTGAGTTGATGGACCAGTATAACGGACCAGTATATCATATACAATACAGTTCACCGGGCTTAGCAAATAGGCATTATTTTACAACAAATAATTAGTGAATATAAATTGACACGTGTACCCGGTCAATAATATGTACACAGACTCAAAATAATGTTAGTCGTTATCCAATAAACGGGTTTATCGACTTAGTAATGTAATATGTAAAACGATTTATAATTTGGTAAAACATTTGCCACATATTGCACGTGCACTGACTTAGGCGAGGTGATGGACCAGTATAACGGACTTTAACTATATTATATACAATATATATTGTTCCTTGATTAATTTTTAATATATATATATCGCTGAGCCCGGTTTTCCTGTATAACAGCTAATATATGTATAATATTACACGTGCTCAGACAATTGTAGAGTATGCGTATAGTAGAACATTATAAGTCGGTAATTGGCCACAAACAATTCACGCTTAATTATAAGATATGACACGTGTCCTTAAATAATAAATATGCTATCAATTTATACATGATACAATACATTAGTACAGGTATTTTTTCCATCCTTAGTGTATTCCTCGGGTACAACAACGCACGTCATATGCAAGGAATAATCATACTTTTTTATTTCATATAGTTCAAATAAAACCAAACAGTATAATATATACATAATAAATAAAAGATTATCATATTCCTATCAGATATCATTGACTTAAAAGTGTTCTGTAAATCTGTTCCCCTTGATATTCATTATCGCAATTTAGGAATACATAAAAAAACGCTAAAATAATTAAATTAATAACAGATAAAGACATATATTTATTTATGACATTTTAATGTTTTAATTATATTCTGTGACAAATCCATTCTGTCTGAAGTGTTCTGTCTGTGGTAATTGCGAGTTGCTTCCTTGGACTTATCTGTCATCAACTTGTTGCTGAAATTAAGAATAAAACATCATGGTCAGATTTATTTATAAATACACTAGAAAATATACATTTAATGTAAATAATACGCGTATAAAAATTATTATATGCATTAAATCTCATATATAATCGATAATTGTTCTGCATTAATTCCGATTTGCTTGATATTCACTATTATGTATGTAAGTATATATAAACATTATATTCGATACATATATGTCTCTAATCTATTAAATACAGTTATCAAGTTAATTATTTATCACGAAATTCATTGATTTTGAATTGTTCTGTGGTAAATCTATAGAATGTAGAATTGTTCTGTGGTAATTACGAGTTGCTTCCCTTGATCAGAATTAATAATTTAACGTCAATAATGTCCCATATAAACACTAATTATCCATAAGCATAATTCATTGATTTAATCAATACAATTAATAACGTGTATATAAACCATTTAATGCATTTTTCTATACTATTACAGTGATATATATGTGTTCTGTTGAAAATCCGACCAGTATCGATTTGTTCTGTGGTAAATCCGACCAGATCGATTTGTTCTGTGGTAAATACGAGTTGCTTCCCTTGACTTCAACAACAATAATTATAAGTATAAAAACACTCAAATTATCATTCTATATAATTGATTTATTTAATCAATACAACTAATAATGTGTATATAAACCATTTAATGCATTTTTTCTATACTATTACAGTGATATATATGTGTTCTGTTGTAAATCCGACCAGTATCGATTTGTTCTGTGGTAAATCCGATCAGTCTAGAATTGTTCTGTGGTAAATACGAGTTGCTTCCCTTGACTTCAGCAACAATAATTATAAGTATAAAAACACTCAAATTATCATTATATATAATTCATTTATTTAATCAATACAACTAATAACGTGTATATAAACTATTACAGTGATATATAAGTGTTCTGTGGTAAATCCGACCATTATCGATTTGTTCTGTGGTAAATTCGACCAGTCTCGATTTGTTCTGTGGTAAATACGAGTTGCTTCCCTTGATCAAAAATCATAATTTAGCGGCTATAATGTCCGTTAAAACTACTTTTAAAGGTTTGTTTATGTTCATTATTAAGGTATTAATTAAATTAAATGTGTTATTTATTCATTTTATGCTATTTTTAATGAGTTCTGTGGTATTATGTGGTATTCTGTGGTGTTCTGTGGTGTTCTGTGGTGTTCTGTGGTAAATAGACCGACCGCAAAAAATCCAAGGTGTTCCGAAATAAACTGGTAAATCGAACCCAAAGAATTGCACAAAACGGAAAGAAAAATTTTCAGTCCAAAGTATTGAAATAACAAAACAGCACAAAAATGCACAACAAACCATCTTTCCCTTTTTATCTAAGAAGTAGCTATATTTTCATCCTGCCTAACGCCTCTTATGAGCATTATTTGTAGGTTGACACTAATAGGAGGCGAATCAATCCATTCTGAACTTGTTCACAATGCGTTTTGCACCAGTCAATTGAAACCCCAACCCCAGCAGTCCCTTGTATTTTATCTGCAGTGTCAGTTCACGGTTATTGATTTGCCACATTGTAGCAGGGAAATATAACCCTGACTTAGTATCATGGGCGTAGGAGAAGGGGGGGCCAGGGGGGGCCAGGCCCCCCCAATGTCTGGACTGGGGGGGCCAACATATCTTTTGGCCCCCCCAATAATCCAGATAAAGTGTAATTTACGACCTAATATATGTCGTTATAGGTAATTTGCCATCAGTTCTTGAAGAAAACGTTTACAATTTTTTTTCCTCGCTTCGCTCACAAAATAGCTTCCTTGTATAAAATATGTCAACACCAATTGTTTGCAAACAATACACCCCTGACATAAATTGAACTCTAAACATCACCCAAACCTCCTATACGACTTTGTGAGGTTGTCATTAATATATAAAGCCTTTGAAACAAACGTTTTCACGTTAAGATTCAATCTCAAAATCGAGGAATTTAATTTTTTTGCAAGCACTTTAATGTAAGAACTTAAATGCCCTGTAATTAGGGCCTTTTTTAATATCAAATAAGGTATCTCGGAACGCCTAGAATGCACCAGATTGATCCATTGTTTAGAAATTTTTCCCGGTGGAATGCCCCCGACCCCCATATACTTGCAGTTACCACGGGAATTACTAAACCAAATTACCACAGAACCATAAACTCACAGTTATAGGAGGTTGTAGATGTTTAAGAGTACAATTATGTAGGATTCTATTTATGTGCCAACAATGGGTATTGACATTTTTGAGATAATGCAGTTACTTTGAGAGCGGAGCGAGCAAAAAATTTTTTTTACCCTAAGTTGCCAAATGTTTGGCCCCCCCAATGTTGAAGACGCTCCTACGCCCATGAGTATTACACTATTTTCGGGCAACACAGTTTGCAAGTTTTACCTGGAGGCAGGGACCTTACCTGGAGTTTTGAAAATGCACAGGATCAAGCCTTTCCTTGGGTTAGGAGGGCAGTGGGTTCAATAGCCTGGTGCAACATTCTATGTCACTGCATGGTAGTTACGACAGTTCGATATTAAACTGATTTATTGACAAAGCCGGCAACAATTCAAGGTGTGATGAACTTTTAACAGTTTATAAGAAGATCCTCAATACTCAAGTAGGTAAAATCCCTGTAGTTTGCAGGGTTGTTGCTAGTCTACTATTCATGCTGATGCATACTCCTAAGAAAAACTTCAAATTTCTATAATTTTCAATGATGCAAGTAACTCGGGTTGACCTGCTTGGCTGCTTGGAGAAAGAGGTGTCAGGAGAAACATGTGTTCAATTTTCACCCTGAAGTAATTAATCTGCATACAAAGTTTAGTAAATTGGACCCATTCAAGGCAGCCAATAAAGACAAGTTTGCGTATTGATAGTTTGAAAACTTTTCATGAGCAATTCAGTGACTTTTCCCACTTCTTTGGTGTAACATTTGTCCTTCAATCTTTTATGAAGGAAAGAATTTCCCAAACTACTGGTGCAGTGGTGCATCTTTTCATGCTAAATGTTTAAATTTTACACATTCTATTTGAAGGAGTGCACAACATATTGTACATGAGCTATTTTATGCAATTTTCAGAAATAAAGATAAGATTAATGTTTAGTTTCTTAAAATTCCCAAAATAATTTTGGGTCAAACACTTAATTTTCCCAATTTGTCAGGCACCAGTACCTTTCCCAATCAAGCAAGCAACATTGCTGCAATTACAAGAGGCACAACATTTTCATAAAATGTACAACTTTTATACACATAAACAAAGACAGCATCACAAGGTTTTTATACAAATAATATTTTATTCAAAATGAACACAAACCATTTATGTTAGTAACCAATGGTACATAAGCATGCAAACATAGTTAGAACAAAACATGCAAAATCCCATTTTTGGTCAAGGTTCAGAAGTTAGTGGGCTGGATTTGTATCTGGGTAATCAGGGTTTGATTCCAAGATGGCAGCAGGACATACCCTACCCTTACATCAATATTCTGTCTTGTTTGTCGATTTTTCTCCACACATGGAGACGTTGCTGGTTCCCGGTGGAAGGGCAGGTTAGTACTAACTATGTATTAGAATCCAGGAGAACTAGTAAGGGGAATCTGTCATCATATATCACTGAGAACTTCTTGAAGTATGGTGTTAAACTTGAATTAACAAATCCTAATAGCCCTATTTATGGCAACACTTTCATGACATTGACATAACACTGTAGGACTCGTACTTCTACCAAAGGCACAGTTTTTGTACTCAAAAATTCTTTAGAGAATCCTGAGAAAAACAATGTTAAATGCGGATGATTCATATAACTTTTAACGTTCATATTCGTCCATGTTCTAGTTAGTTAACAATAATGCAATCACAGTATCACAGTTTGCTACCAGTGGTCCCATATCTAGACGATGATCAAACAGTCCATCCTGCTCCCGTAGTCACAATCTCCGAGAAGACAACTCAAGGAAGGTTTTAATCTTGTATGCACCATCGGATCATGCTGTCCACTTCAAACATCTGAAATTCAAATTATTACAATACTAGAATGTTGTTTTTTGTCGCAAAAAGGTATATCCCTCACAAAGAATGATAACTCTGGCAAAAACAATATTATCTCAAATTCCTGGCAATAGGCACAACTAGGCTTGGTATCGAGAATACATGTCAAGTTTCTCTGGAATGGGACCTGTGGATATGGAGAACAAGTGGAGACAAACTTTGTAATATCCATCCAGACAGATGTCTAGCATCAGTAGAAGCTGGTGCATAGAAATAATCCTTTTCTACCAACCATACCTACCAACTTTTTTTTTCAATATGTTTAAACCGACAATATTCATAATAGAATCATTTATGCTGGTCATATTAATATTCTAAGTGAAAAGCTTGTTAGCTTAGTATACCAATGGACTTTTAACTTTGGATACCAATCTTGGGAACTCCACACAGCTGCTGGAGCTAGAAGCTATGCAAATAAAGAAGTCTATAGTTACCTGGTATCTTGATGTGTTCCCAGGCATCTTACACAGCAATATCTAGCACCACATTGAACACATGTATACGTAGATAGATACGTAATTACTAGTTAAGGAACAAACGAAATTTTGTAACAGTACAAACACTTATCTCTAATTCATGTCCTAAAATATGTAACAAAGAACAATGATTTGTTTTTGTATTAATGGCTTAGTAAGTAAGATTTTTCTAGTGTGTCCCTGACTCCCTGTGGAGAATTTGGCCTAGATTTTACAACAATTTTGACCAGGTTTCATTTAGACCAGGTCTGTCAAAATTGTGACCTTTTGAGAGTTCCATTACAAAGTTTTACTTTTATTACGCCTTGATCGTATAGAGACAACACTAAACATTGTAACAAAGTTTCGTCAAGACAAAGTGAAACCAGTGACCTTGATCATGTTTACTACTGAATTCAAGACAATTTATTGGCAATGTCGTTTTAAATTCTCAGCTGAGAGCTACTCTGTACAGACTCAAAAATACTGGTAACTTTGAAGGTAAGTATACAGTCAGTATCCAACACTACAAATATTTTTTTAAGATGACAAAATATAATGACTCAAGCAGTTTCCATACTTAATATACATTGTACATTATAAATAAATTATAATTAAAAGGATATCCACAAACTGCACAGAAATGTCTTGAAGGAAGTTTTGAAGGTTTAGCTTGTGCACTGACATAGTTGGGAGGATCTTTGTTTGTCATGTGCTGAAACATAGAAAACATGCAGCACATATTATAATATACACTAAGCGGCACTTCTAACGCTGCCACTTGATTTTTCGTAATATCTCAAAAACCGTTATCAAATTTTCACCAGTTTTAGTTTAAATCATGTGCCTATATCTGCCATAGTCAATTTAGAAATTGATGTGTATGAAAATTCGCGGTAAATGCGTTAATTACGTCACCCGAAATTGTAAAGTCACAGAATTAAATAGCGTATTAATTAAGGGTAAATCGAGTATTTTCAAGATTTTTTTTCTTTAATACTTCATATGTTATTTCATAAGTGTTCATAATAAAAAATATTCATAAAATTCATCAACATTTCAATTTCCGAGGAAACGAAATAGCAATAGGTTCGCTTAGACCGCCCCAAAATCTGCTTGTATTATGAATATAAAACCGACGAATTTAAAATTATCGTTTAACCTCAAATAAGGCTACTTGAATGATAAAATTTAAATCTATTCTAAATTCTCATAGTATGCAGTAGAGTTGAATTTATTCAGTTTAATGCAATTTTGGTCACCCTAGATTTAAATTCAAGTTGGGACTAACACCCGCTATTCTTTGGAATCGTATTTTCTCAACAGACACGTTATGGTTACGGTTAGAACTCTTTTTTGCAACAAAACCAATTGTTTTCCTTTTATAGCTAGTTGGTAAATATCGTTAATCATTATTAGAAGACATGTGCAAATAAAATGTCGATACGCATAACTATTATAGGAAGAACGGACATCTAGACGCACACATAACGACCAGGTGACCGATATTGCGCGATAAACATGCGACTTTCAATTTTAGTATTCATGCTGTTGAAGACGTATCATGCAATAGTCTATTGTCGGATCGAGCGGAAACTTCGCCAGAACTGGTGTCAAATATTGATGTATACGTGTGCCAAATTTCATAACAATTCATAGAGGACTTTCAAAGAAAACTGAAATATATAAATGGCAGCGTTAGAAGTGCCGCTAAGTGTAGAAAAGATGAAACTCAACTTTATTTAATTCTTATTCCCCCAGGCAAAGGGCCACACTTCTGGCAAAAAACATTGCAGTTCAAATTATTTCCTTCATGCATATCTACATGATGATGTTGTTTATGTGTAAAAGTCTGAGGTACATCTTGAGAAAACTGTAGGAGTTGCATTATGTCTACAGATGGAAAGACACACAGATAGATGGATGGACAGACGGACATGCTGAACACAGTATACCACCTTATAACTTAAGTCGTGCGGGAGGTTTAATAATTAACAGAACTTTCAGAATAAAAGAAGATATTGGAAAGACTTTAATATTAAAATTGTTTTATAGCAATCAAAGAAGAATAACAAAATACTTAAAGATTGAGTTTTACAAAGTATTTTTATAAAACAAACCTCTTCCTCAATTAATGCAGCAAAACTTTTCTTGAATCTATACTTGAGATGATCACTGCGATATTTCTTCTTCTTTCTACTACTACCTGTCTGTGCAGCTGCAAGAACAGAAGTTTTATGATATATAATATATGAACGCAGTCAATAGGGATTAATTAGTCAATACTAAAACATCATTTCTTGAATGAATTTGACAATTAACTTTATTTCTATATCAATAAGTGGTTATAATTAATATGTAAATGGTGGGATGAGAGTCAAACATATGAAACAATTACACAAATGTATGCACCAGTCAATTGAAACCACGCCCTCCCTCCTCTTCCAGCCACATGGAAGGACAGGGGAATATTCCAACCGGTGTTTTTACTGCCATGTGGGTGCAGGGATTGTGTTATAAAGGTTTACACTTTTGTTTATGTGATATGTTCAAAGTAAGCTTATATTGTATCTTCTCAATAGAGCAATTATGGCGACTTTGGATCTTAAAAAAATAGTAAAGAATTTTCAAAACGTACTTGGTGTATCCATGGACTCCTCAAACTTTGGAGCTTTTTTACTCATTTTCAGATCAGCATGAGGATCATCTTGGAAGTTGTCTTGTTCCAAGGCTTCCAGTGCTTTACGTTGTCGTCTACGTCTTGCAGCTTCATCAAGAATTCTTTTCTGTTCCGCATCCTTGATCCTTGCTGAAAGTGATTTTTTTATACGAGAGATCAGACAAATTGTGTTTTTAATATTTTTTCGTTATAATATAATCAGTCTCAGGAACCTTTAGCCATTTGAAGACAATTTAGCGGCTTTATAGCCAGTTTAATTGTTTAGGTATTACTTTATTGGGTGCCATTTATAGTGAAACCCCATGAAGCCGGTGTATCCACGGTACTGGTGCATGTAATTTTCTCATGAAATTGTAGATTCTTTTTCTCGTGACATTGCCTGTAGGATTGTTTACAATAACTGACGAGTAAATTAAATAAATAAATACGAAATGGACCAATTTCTGAATGAAATCACAACAAAAACTTACACCGTGCCTTCACTACGAGTAAATCCTTATTTAATCGGCAATGTTTGACATGCATGTATTCAATGCTCGCTTGTTTATTTATCAAACATAATTTTGACAGCTATGACGTCATCCATTGATTAAAAGGGTCGTGTGAAACTTTTGGCGGGAAAAAATCAACTTGTCAACAAACTGGACCAAATTTACTTGGAAAAAAGTTATTGTAGCACCGGATAGATGGGGTTATTTCCCTTTCCTGAAATTTTACATGGTGTTTGTTTACATGTATTTTTTCCGATTCCAAAGGTCATTTGATGTGATTTTGCAGTTTTATTAAAGATTAAAGGTCATTTTAGCAGTTTCCAACAAAATATGTGTCGAGGAGTTAGTGATTTACATTTATTTTGTCAATTTCGTTTAATACACCGGCTACATGAGCTTCAAGGCTACATTATATTTTTACCAGTCTGATAATATTGATATTTTGAAATGTTTCTATACTCATCGATTGTATCTATCTATATTATTTGAAAATAAACTCTATCTTAACAAATTTTATTGTAACAGGTGCGAAATTCGAGGTACGAAATGGATTAAGTACGAATGTTCTACCATAAAATTCTTGTAATTGACGGCTTATCAGAGAGTAATAAGCTCAAGCAGCAAAAGTAACATATGCGAACTTCAAGTTTATGGAATAAATAATAATGTAATGGCATAAATTAGTCAGAACAATTAATATTCAATAAATATTTTACCGGACTCTTTTCTTTCAGCCATTTTGGTCATGGTTAAAACCCGTACTCTACCGTAATGTGTCCCGAGCTGACGGTTACGACATTTAAGTAACGATAGGCGCAAAGACCTGTAATTTGTTATATGTATCCAATATATCACATAAGCAAATAACGGTATAGAGAATGATACAAAAACCTTAATATACGTTTCACAGAATTATACATTATAAAAAAAACACTGGATATTTAGATACCCTCCTCTGACTGTGTTGACCACGGCCTACATTATCTAGGTACTGCTAAAAAAAGTTAAGTTACCAATTTTTTAGGGCTCTTTTCAGCTGTTAGGCCGCTCAAGCACCCTTTGACATTTCAACTTCCCCTGGTCATTGGGCTACATATGGAAACCTACACTCGTGTCTCCCTGGGGAGACTATTTCTCTCTTGTGGTGTGGCAGCCAACATCGATCTGCGGCGCCCAGGAATAGACACTGCCCTCACGGGTACCATTTTACACCATGGTGAAGTGGAGCTGTGGGTCTCGCTCTGAGAAATTAACCAGTGGTCCAGAGGGGATCGAACCCGGGACCTCTGTAATATGATACTCTAGCTTCCAAGCCTGTAAGAGTTGCCCCCCTTGAGATGTATAAATACTCTATGCTGCATGGACTCTGCCTCTTTCATGTTTAGCGCGTTCTTAGTGATTTATAATAAATATAGTTAGAATACATTGCTTGTCATTCTATATACTCCTGGATAGAAGAGTTAATATTACACTCTCGATCCCTAAGCGTGCGCCCTACCTCGATCTAGGCCACCGCCCCCTTCTGCTGTTGGTCTTCTCAACCAAACATTGTATTGTATTGTTTTGAACTGTAATGTTATGTGAGAATCTGATTATCACGCGATTTTGGAAAAAATTCACATCCCGGGAAATATAGATCTTTAGTTTGGAGAATCCCCGATAGGCTTAACGGGCAATTGGAGGGGGGGGGGGGGCTACACCTTACATTTAATTACGGCCCGTGGGCTCAAACATTTCAGAGCGGCCAGAAACCCATGTTTTACTTTATTTTGCTAGGATTTTTTTATTGTTTTACAAAACCGACTTTTCGAAATTTTGGTATGAATGCAATGCACTAGTAGATTGATAAGGATACATGACGACCTCCTGAACTCTACCAAATCTATATTTGACGAACACCTGTATGGAATATCTAAGCAGACGATATTACTAGCTATCACTCCTTTTAAAACCACCTCCAGGCCCGTAGCAACGCGTGTAGATGCACACTTTGAGAAATTGTAATAATTTTATAAGCATGTTTAGACGAAAATGTGTCTCAAATAGTCTGGATACAGCCATGACTACAATGCATAGCGCCAATGTAGAATCTACATTTTGTGACTCATCTGCTAGATAAAACTTGTTGGTTGGACGCACCTCCCCAATCATATAGCGTCAGGGATGAGGTGTCGAGGGGAGTGGTGGTAAAAGTTGTACCTGGCGTGTAACACAATCTAGCGTAAAATATGATTAACTACATTTCCAGATTATAATCATTTTTCACACAATTGACAGTAAAACTTCAATTGAAGACTGCCTTAAATTCTAAGTATTTTCATACTACTACAACCAAAAAAGAACTCAACTCACTTCAATATTGATATTAATACAATTTGTTTAATTGATAAATTTATTTCAACACTGTCTATTTTGCACAGCGCAACCTCAAGACTAAATCATCCCTCAGTACACTATAGCGACTATATATTACAGTTCCCGGACAAGATTCTGCTTAAGAGTTACCCTGGCTGACGACAGTACACAGTAACTGTATCAGTCAAATACTGGCCCTGTGACATATGGATGGGTGTGTTATCTTGGGTTCAACTATGTTCTGAATCCAAAGGTCATTTTGATTCTTTTTATTTATTTGTACCATTTAATAGGCAAATCGCCAACGTTTTTCGGAGAAAACGAATCTTTAAACCAAGATCTTAGGGACAAAATGTAGCTTTTTGAAAATTCCAAGGGTCAAAAACCGTACGCTCAACTCAAAGGCAACCCCTGTTTATCAAAGTTGTATTGTATTAATATCTTTGGTCATGGAAGGTCATGGAAGGAACAGCTGTGTTCCAAATGAAGGTCTTATCATATCTAGTACATTTGAAAACTGTGTTCAATAGCTAACAAGAGTTCTTACTGAGCAGTCCAATTAAAGAAATCTATCAAAATGAAGATCTACTTCCTCCTTATGCTTGTGGTTTTAGGTAAGCTGGTTATTTATCATGTTGGTATTTTAATTATTCACGTAGTGTTACTATTCTCACAAGTGGGATATTATATGATAGAAGAAGGAATAACTTTTACATAGCATATAGTGGTAGAGCGCGGGCTTCGAGGGTGGGAGGTCGTGGGTCATCCTGATTTAAGACTGTGTCATACAATAGACGAAATACCAGACCAAAGGTACGCAGACCATGGTCATTACTTAAGGTATTTGGTATAAAAAGAAAGCGTTGGCTTATGTCTCGGATGTATACCCTCGTGGCAATGGATACATTTCAGCAGGAATGAGGTTCCGAGAGTGATTACAAATTAGGATTTGATTTCCAATCGACTTTACCTGTTTCCTGAAATATTAGACCACCAGTCCTATTGCTGGAGTTCCGAAATTCGAACCTTTTATCGACAAGAACAAAACGACATCTTTGTAATTCTACTGTTTTCTTCTTTTGAAAAACATGCATCTACATAATGTTGTGTATTCAGCTATACCTAATTCTCGAAGTACGCACTATATTGTACTTCATACGAGATCATATTGACGAAACGCACACTTAGCACCACTTCGAACTTGACACTTAAAATTCGAGTTTTCTATTTTTATTACTAGTATTGAATTAAAGATATACTATAATTATTACCTCTCATAATTTCAACTACTTATTTGCCTCCCAGACAGGCAAAATACTTGGCGGTGGTTCAAATACATCCATATTAAATACGCTAACTAACAGCGCAAAGAAATGGAGCTTATGTTAGGATCAGATTTAATGAAATTGGTTCAAATACGAATTTGAAATACGATGTATATAATTCTTTCATTTGTATTTTTATTTATTTACATTTAAGGTGTGAGCAGTTTCCCACAGAAGAGAAATGCCGGATGTAACTCATTCTGTCCCATGTACATCATAGAATTCTGTGGTTCCGATGGTGTCACTTACCATAGCAACGAGTGCTTCCTCAAGTCACAATGGTGCAAGTAAGTCAACTTGACACTTGTTGTTAGCCAATTACAGTCTTTAAATATAACACATTGAATATCGCTGGCTTAGAATGAGAAGGTCGTAACTAAAAAATCAATATTTTGAGAAAACAAGAACAACTGTCTGACAATCACTATATACTTTTGGTAAAACAAGTTTTTCAACTTCAGTTTGGTCAACATGACACGTTTCGATTTTCATGAAAGAAAGCACCTTATGATGTAGATTTCCAATATGCATTAGTCTTATAAGGTCGTAAGTGACTCTTATATTTGTATAAGTATCAATATTAACTAACTACTTTATAAAACTTTCCTAGTTAATTTGTTTTAACAATAAGTAAATAAGTTTTAAACTTAAAGATAAGAATGGCTGTTGATTAGATAAGAAATATTCGAAAAATGATAAAGATAAAAGGGCAGAATAATCTCATCTGTAAAGGGAACATTGGCCTTATAGATTAAATGTGACCCCAGAAATGCCAATGGTTTTACAAGGAGCACACCATGTACTTAAGGTTTTTAAAACTATTCAGTTCGGTCAATATATCTGTCGAAAGTATTACTATATATAGAACGCACGTGTGTCTGTAAGGAGAGGACCCTCACATACATATCGATAGCTTAGAACTAGAAGGTCGTAAGTGCCACTTACGACCTTTTAAGTTTCATGCATATTTAGAATAAGCATCACAAGGCGCTTCTTATGAGCCCATTTTCATGAAAATCTGAACTTGTCATGTTGACCAAAATGAAGTTGTAAAAGTTTGTTTTACCATCAGTAAAGAGTAAATGTCAGACGGTTTTGCCGTGTTTTCTCAAAATATCGATTTGGTAGTTACGACCTTCTAATTCTAAGCCATCGAGATCATGTATAGTTGGTTAAGGGAGTTCAGCGTTTGTACTTGACCAATACATGACATTGTACTTTTTATGCTACGTATGGATACACATTTCTATTTTGATGTGACTTTTGTGCCCTCACACCACTCAATTATTTATAAGTGATGGACGTAATAAGCAATGATACTGTCCGTACGTAGCACAAGGTCACCCTCCGATCCACCGTGTGTAATGATTTAAGTCATACTTTGGGCACCAGCTAGCTTTGTCCGAATGACACATTTCTAGTTTCATTCCATTTTGTATCAGCGGCGATAGACTCTCTTATGTCGTTGGTGTTAATGGCTAGTTTGACGTAATAAAATTATAATTCAGATCAATGTATTCTCTTATTGACCAATTTCCGTATTTGTATGTTTATAGTGAAGGCAAGAATGACTTCGAGAGTTTCACATCTCTTCATTATGGCGCATGTACCGGAGATGAACTAACGGCTACAACTGAAGTACCCACTACCACGGTAGCATAATACATGACACCGACCTGTCGCTGAAACATCACAGAAATACAATGACCTTATGTGTATAATTGTTAATTGCAATTAAAATGATAAAACATATTGTTATATTCATTACTTTTAAACTACACCCTGTCAAGTTATTTTCTGTAATATTATACTAATATACTATATTGTAGTACGTGTGTATAATAGTTCACACGTCCACATGTTCGATTGCATTAATTATACAAAATATAATAGAAGATTGAACCGAGAAGGTAGCACCCAAATTAAACAGTCAAGCACAGAGAACGCATCAAAACGACACATATCACAATGGCGCAGCACAATACCCGAACACTAAACTTTCATTAATTATAAATGTACTGCCTGTTGAAACCCAGTGTGTATATGGTGATTAATTGTTACCCCATCGTCTTTCTCCATGTCTGGCTGTATTGATGGACCTTGAAATCTAACGATTCATGACTGACATGCTGAAACCTGAAACTTAGAAGCGCTGTCATAAGCTTGAATAAATTAGCTCTATTGATAATTATATTTTGATTAACTGTCATTCCGAGGGTTATTTTGAGTCATATATACAACGTAGATATCCTTACTGCATAGGCACATGGTTTAAGTATTTGCTTATTAGTCCTTACATATTTTTTACATGAACCTTGATGTACCCAATTCAAACAGCTCTTTGCTCAGATAATACGAAAACTTGTTATAAATACGGTGCAACCGTTTTGAAACCATGTGCATATGGCTTACTGTGCCTAAACAACTTCAATATGAAGACGAAAACGCATTTAAAAACGCATGCACTAGATCTTGCTAGATATTAGATTGCATGCACTTAACCTGAATTCCTGATCAAATCAGTGATACCCACTATTTGGATCTACCGAACGTTTGCAAAGGGAGGTAACTTGTACATGATAAAAACACACGTATATAAATTACACAAAGAAAACACTGAGCAGGGAGGCTGGACAAGATTAAAAATGGGAGAGAAAGGTAAGTAACGTTATATGTAAATTTAAGTGTTTCACCACTCATGTTTGTGATACGTCTATCATACTATGTGTGTTATGTAAACGTGTAAAATATGTTGTCTACACACCTATGTACAGCGATAATTTACCAGCAACTAGAGATACATATTGTACATGTGTATCGATCGTGTGTGCACGGCGTGTAGAACATCATGCAGAAGTGCATTATGCTATTATAAACATTTTACTTCTCCGTTGCATAGATAACTTGATACATGTATGTTATGCACAACCCGGCACCAGGCCCGGATCCAGAAATTTCTGAGTGGGGGGGGGGGGCACGAGGTATGTACGTGATTCTGAGGGGGGGGGGTTGCTTAGTATGTGTGTGAAAATGCACAGGAAGGGGTACATTTGTAGATGTGGAGGAATCCATAGTAACCTTTATTATGTTATCAGCGTCAACATGTACATTGTGTATGTTCGTGCATATTAGTAAGTGTTTATATACAGTATTTGTATATACCAGCTTTCATCCTTTTGGCCATTGGAATATGATAACATAATTATGGGGGGTCCGGGGATTTTTCAAAGCAATGGATGATTCTTGTGCATTCTAAGCCTGTCTGGGAGCCCTGAAATATATATTTTTCTTAATTCTGAGAGTTAACCTTAATGGTTTGGTAATGATTATTTAACAGTCAAAAGGTAATATAATGAGCTAGGGCAAAATTTCTCTTGTAATTGATTTCTGTGATGCAACAGCTACGTATGCATGTATATTAAAAATATTCTGCGAGCGAAGCGAGCACGAAAAATGCCCATCTTACTGAGTCATAACATTCTTCAAAGGGCACGGAATAAAAACACATTTCAAACAAAAGTAATTGATGCACACCTATAAAGTATGTGGCAGTCGCTTTCAACACATTATTATTTGGGGTTTTTTTTGGAGGCCCCGTGAAAATAAAGTGTGTCTGTTCAATATATGTTTTATTATTTATTCAAAGTTTAAAAAAAAAATCTCAGCCAACTAGGGGGGCACGATACAACCCTCGGGATGGGGAATAGGAGAAGCCCCTTAATTATGTTAGGACAAGGTTGGGCGCCAAATAACTCCAACCAACTTAATACAGTAATATATATTTAGACTGCTTTGGATTTTAACATTTATTTGTTTATTGTTCTATATGTTCTTAGTTGTAGTTATTAGTGTTGTTTAGTAGTGTTAGAATTAGAACAATAGCGTAAACTCGAATTTGTTTTGTAAGTCGTTGATCATCTGCCAGAATGTACATGAACTACAATGATTTACTTCACGCTATGTCCTGTTGTTAGGACATCATGATGAAGGTGAAAGTGTAGCACAATGGACATAAAACATCAGAAGATAATTAGACAGGCTATAGGACGTGAACTCTGAATGTACTTTATGTAGTTAGAATGTAAAAAGGGGTATCTTCGGTTCAAGTACATGCCTCCCCCATAGTACGTAATAACATCCCAAACCCTCCAAGTTAAAGACTTCCAACGCCAATACAAATGTAATAGGTAGAAACAATCAGTGTCGTTGATGATACTGTGAAGGTCAGTGGTGAAGTATGGCTTTTAAGTTGATTTTTATTTCTGACCTTTCCGTTCCAGGTCAACCTCCACGTAAGTTTAACCGGAGAGCTCTGGTATTTGGTGCAGCAGTTGGTGTGGGATCTCTGGTAGTCGTACCGGCAGGACTATCTCTTGCTGGATTTACATCAGCCGGCGTAGCTGCTGGCTCCATCGCTGCAACAATTCAGGTAATTTATTTTTAATCCAGACCACTTTTTTGAAAATTGTGTTACTCAGAGTTTGGTGAGGAGGCGTAAGGAGGGGAAAATAAGAAATCTCCCACAAAAAACACAATGAGAAGTTCCCACTCATGCTCTCGCCATAATTACTCCCTATAAATAAAAATTAGTATAGCTAGTTTGCGATAGAAAAAAATCGTGTTTTTTTAAAAATATTTCTCTGTAATTGCTACACCTACAAGTATGAAATTTTGTACGAATAAATGAAATATATCTACCTAATACACCCTGAAATTTCAGCAACCACAGAAATGAGTTAAAAAAGTTTTGTTCATAAGTAGGGTCATTCAATAAATTCGTGGACTGGACTCGTTATTTTAATACACATTGGCACAGAGAATAACTAAGTATACCACACTAAACTAAAGCCTTTATGGCACAAGTGCTGAAAATCTAGCAAGAAACGACACATTTTTAAAGAAAATATGGCTAAAACAAAACTATCACGTTACCGCAACCACCACACAACGCAAATATATTCTGATGTCAGCGACGTTAATGACGTTTTGCTATTTCTCAAATGATAAACCCGAAATTGAATTATGTCATTCGTATTGAATTAAACATAAATATTTAACTTGTATATTATTAAATAGATCTACTACAACATTTTATGTATTCAAAGTTAAGGAGTAAGCTAGACGTAGTGGTTGTGTGTTAAATTGAAACGCATCGCAAATTTTGACTGGCGTTCCTCAGACGTCCCTACGTTTGCAAATTTCGTCCGACCCCTGTATTATTTTTAATACCATGCTGCTCTTCAGAAATTTGACTTTGCAACTAAAAGACAGGAACACTGGATACTGCATATTCTCCGTTCGCCCTAATTAGCAACGTAAGTTTGTTTGGTGTGTATTTCCACGACAAGTGCACGATTTAATAGTTGCACGAATTTCCCTGTATAAATTCATCGGTATTTTGACGTAAATGAAACGTGACAAGTATATATCAAATACTTCTAAATTCAATTTCAAACTTCCAAACAACTCAATAATGTCACAAAATATTATGATAATATCTTACAATAATCAGGCAGACTTATGGGAATGTAAATTAATTAATTCATAAATTATAAGTAGTTGAACTAATGAAAAGGGTACGTTACGTCGGTCGGGGGTGGTAGCGCGTTACTATGGTAATGAAACGGCTAGTCACATGCTACTGTGTTGCATAATCAAACATAAATTTGTATTTACGGTAGGTAATAGATAAATGTTGATAATGATATAAGAAATTATTATTTAAACATGAATATGATAAAATGAGAACAATTGTCCACGAATATATTGAATGTCACTGTTATATTATGACCATCGTACTATGTAACATTTATGTAGTTTTGTATGAAAAATCAAGTTAGAAGACTTGATACTTGCAACAGCCAATCTACGGTCACGTGATACGCTTAACGGTATATTTATGTATTTGCAACCTACTTAATTTAACACATTTGAGGCCCGTCTGTGAATATGACGAAGTACATGTTATTGCTGTACATTGTTTACAAGCGACACACCTAAATAAACCGAGTCACAAGGGCCTCCTAAGTCTTGTCTTTATATTAACAGCAATCTCAATCCCGCTGATCACGGATTGTAACGGTTAAATAATTGATAGTAAATCATCAATGGAATACCAGATTACCTCCCTGCGTTAAACTGTAAATATGCATGTAATTTCAATTTGTAATAAAGAATAAATGTCTTTTAATTGGTGACTAAAAATTATGAAATTCAAAATGAGACTAGGTAGGAAGTTATTGTAGTTCTGTTTAATTTTTTACCAAAACCTGATGAATAGATTTTCATAAATCTTTAAAAAAAACACGATTTTTTTCTATCGCTTTTTTATAGTAATGTACATTAAATCTGATAATTTGCTAATGACCATTTTCAAAAATGAAAGACCAACATGTTGCTGATTGGTAAACCATATTTTATCGTGTTTATCGAATTTGTCGATTGATGGATTGAAATTTCCATTTGACCATAGTTATCTTTATGAAACTTAAGGTTTTCCAGCTTTTTTTAAAACTGGGACTTTTGCTAGTTAATGTGAGGGCAGTGTACATGTTGTGTATTTGTGTTATAAAATGTGATGGTGTTAAGGTTTTCTGTGCTCCGTCTGTTTAAGTTGAGTGGTGTCTTCCCTGTCCCATTTTCTCGTTTCTTCCTTCAAAGTCTTATATCTATTAATATATTTTCAGGCTCCAGTAACGGCTGCTGGTAGTATTTTCGCGGGATGTCAGAGTGCCGATGTTTTTGGCTTGACTGCCTCGACACAAACTGCTATTGCAACGACATCCGGAGGCGCGGCGTATATTGGTTACAGAAAACTATTTAGGAGAAGAAAAAATGTTCCAAAGCCTACCAACGACGGAAAGTCAGGTGACACCACACAAAATCCCAAGCCATGACTTTACTCTGTGGTTAAGAAGTGAAAATATGTCATAATGCAGTACTACATAGGAACTTCATCAGCATGTAATAACAACTTAGTGTATCCATATAAATGATGTATTTTGATTGGTTTAAATTGTCATGTGACTTACTAGTATAGTACCTGTATATTCTCAAAACTGTCTTCTAAGAATTAGTACAATGCCAAGTCTTATTCTGCTTATTTTCTACCTGTTGATATACATTTATTATTTCATTCTTGTTTTACTAGAATAGACTTTCAATAAATGCATAGTTTTTACATGCATGTGATATTTTGTAACTGCCAAATCACCCGTTTGATAGTAACATACTATTAGGTATAGTTACCGAACAATGGTATCCCACCAAAATTCATTGTATCAATATCCTACTGCTGTCACCTCGGGTAACTGTTTCATTGTTCACGAAAATATAGTTTTGTAAAATTTATATTATTCTCATTCTACTATAGAAAAATATAAATTTTACCAAACATTTTTTTTTCGTTTTAGTCTTTGTCAATGATACAGTTACTAGTGCTGTCTCCGCTTTCTTCTCAATTCATTCTCGTTCAACCAGCGTGTTTTTCATGTGAAATATAGTATGGGGACTTCACTAACCACTGTTAACTGTTCACGAGGATGTCTAAATTGAGGCTAGAGGAAAACCACACTGTGCCGTCGATAACAAACAAACAAAAAACAAACGAACGCAAACTCTGGTTTTTCAAATTTTGTTAAATCATTAATAGATACAACTACAATCACAACTTCTACTTACCAACACAACCTAAATATGTTCTCGTTTGCACAGTTGGATTGTGCCAAGACAGTTTGTAATTAAATGTTTGAAATGTAATCGGTTCACTGATTGTCTAGTAGACCATATTTTATGGTTTTGTGAACATCATGTTCATGCAAATTTTTATATGTATGAGCTCGTGGAGTTCTATACTCGCAAGGGTTTGAACAACTGGCTCACGAGCGCGGGTTAGTAAGTTGACATGAACAACTTGTGCACGTGCTAGGGTTAGTAACTAAGATGAACAACCTATCGACGGGTTGTTCATGTGGGTTATTAACCTGGGTTAAACAAAGAAACAATTGTGTAATATTTATTACACCCGGATATCCTTAGTTGTTTTTGCAATACCTCGGATGTTAAACAACAATCAACCTATAGAAATAAATGGAAATACATGTATTGTAGAGGAGACTAAAAGATTTGTATACCCTGTACTCGAATTTGCAACAGTAAATGTATAATAAAAATTGGACAAAAAGGCAGCACTCAACTTAAATCCGAGCATAAAACACAGAAATCACACAGACATACCCGCTCGCACACACGCACGAACAAACGCTAACACGACCGCACAATAAACACCTCAAATACACTGTCACACTAAGAATTAAACTAATAGAAATCAAATTATGACAGGCAGACAGAATGAATGAGGACATCAGGCTAGATACAAACACTTCAATTAACTTAATCATTTTTTGAAGAGTTTTATCAGGGAATAACAATCATTGTGTGACACATTAAAAACCTTTCTTATCAATAATGCTGTGCATTGGTAAAGCCACAATCGAACTTAACCGGAACTGCAATTGTTTATGTCATATTTATATTCCGTGATTTTACATGTAACGTATTTTAGATGCCCACGAACAGAAAATGTTCAGTTTGTAAGGAAGTTGAGATTAAGCTACGTATTCAATTTCTATTATTTGACTTTTAGGTTGGATAACATATTACGTTCTGAAATGAAGATCGTTTATTTGTTATTCAGTGTTATTTATTTACCGGGGATTGTACAAAACGAGTCGTGCGATGTATGTGAGTGGGCATCGTGGCATACATGGGCTGAATGTTCACAAACTTGTGGTGGGTACGGACAACAAAGTCGTTTTAGAGCGTTGTGTTGTGAGCAAGACGGGTCTACCGCAGTAGAATGTTATCAAAATTGTGGTAGAGATTTCAGTGGCCTATTTGAGTCCAAACAATGTGGCAGTACTACCTGCTTCAATGGAGGGGCATGGTCTTACTATGGGTGTGATTGTTTGTGGAATTATCAAGGTTCTTGTTGTGAAAGTGGTAAGTCTTGGAAATGGTTATTTTGTAAATTAAGCACATTTCACATTACGGTGTCATTATTCTACCTAAAATAGTATTTAATGACGCCAATGTATTTAGTGTCGAAGTCTTCGTCGAATAGGTCCGTTCAAGTTGAATGATAACGGTTATAAACATTGGCTCGTCCTTCATGAAAAATAATGTGTATCTAGATTGAACTGGTTGCAACTTATTTAATGGTAATACTAGATATTCTTTGGAATTGGATAGTTCATCATTAGTATTTAATATGCTCATAGAAAGGACATACACAATTTTCTTCTTTCCTAAAACCTTTTGACTGTTGACTCTAATAGCATTTTATAAAATGTTGTTAAAATTGAATAAATGTTACTATATTAAGCAGACAATATTGAAGCAGATGACGATTTTCCATGCAGACCAAGAACTAAGTCTTTATTTGTTTCTTTATCCATGTGACAAGGCGTCCTCCTCGATATCGGATGTTCGATGGTTCTGGTACCATGGGGAGCTAATACGAGTTTAATACGACTAAATGTTTTGTGGTGATGCTTAGTTCGAAATGGTCGGTCGGTTCGTAAGCCAGGTCAAAGGATGTCTGTTGGCTTAAATCCCTTTGGTGCCTTATATAGTGTAGGAGTTGTAAGATAATTTGCACAAGCACTAAAAAGGTGTCTTATAAGGATGAAAAATATCGTCGAAACTAACTAAACGGTCAGATCAATGGAATACAACAACTGGTTAATGTAAGAATTTCATTGGGATGAAATTTCGTGGTTTTGTTAAAAAATACAATAGCGATAGGATGTTAGTGTGTGGATTCGTTATTCGTGTGAGCCTCTATGAGATGGTCTATCATAAATTTATATCTTCCATTTGTGTAGTCGCAGTTCACAAACTTGAACATCATTGTGAATCTGAAATATAGAAAGCAAGTATAAACCCAAAATGTCAGATAGTACAACAAAGTGAATTGAATATTCTAACAGCGACATTTTGATATACAAATTTATATCATTTGATATTGTAGACGTTAACAGAAATATAACAGTTATGTAATGTTATAATGACAATAGAAGAACTGTTATGATAATAATAAATATTTATTATCATGAATACTTTAGCATTATAAAGTTGCATATTAAAAGAATTTCGATATTTAAAACAATACTCTTGAATCTTTCACACTGATTTATCTTTCATTGGTACAAAATAATACTCAAAATATATTTCAATTCTACGATTTCTTTATATTTGATATCATATAATACGAGTAGTTGTTTCACCATTTATCACCATGCTATTTAACTGTAAAAAGTCCTTTTCATGACTAACTTTGCATATAAACTATATTGCACAATGCAATGGTTTATGTTATTTTCACAGTGTGTGCTTTTACATGTTACGTATTAAAAAATTCCACGGACAGAAAAAATGTAATGAGGTTGAATTATATGTTAATTGCTAAAATGAAAGCCGTTGCTTTGGTGCTCAGTGTTATTTATTTACCGGTGTAGTTCAGTATTCTATACTTGCCAGCGTTTTTGCAAAGTGATCCGTGCTATAATCGATGCTCTTGGACATCATGGGATTCGTGGTCTGAATGTTCCCGTACGTGTGGTGGGTACGGATCATAAATGCGTTAAGGGTATTTGTGTTGTAAGATTAGCTGGTCTACCTCTGAATGTTTACATAATTGTTATAAAGATTCCAACACAAAATATGAGTCCAAACAATGTGGCAATACTAACTGTTTCAATGGTACTACTATGAGTGTATTTGTTTGTGGAATTATCAAGGTTCTTGTTGTGAGAGCGGTAAGTTGTAAAATACGACATCTAGCATAAAATGAAAAACCTCATACGACAAGAAAACGCCTGGAAAATAGACAAGCTATGCGTGCACGTAGGGATGGAAGTTACTTTTAACGGTCACTGGTCATGGTCCATTCTGATCACATTGGTATTTATCCAATGGAAAATACCGGAGACCAACAGAAATTATCGAGTTTTAACGATTGGGTTTTGGTCCTCTTGTGATGTTTGACCTGTATTGTGTATGTATGTTTGTGTCTGCTTATTCTCTTGAACGTTCAAGAATAGAATAGAATAGAATATATTTTATTTGCATATATAGTCCTGAAAAGGACTTTTTACAAAACAACAATATTACAACTGATTAAATAGCATGGTGATAGAATGGCGAGAAAGTATTCATATTAATGATATCAAACATAGAGAAATAGTTTATGTGTGTAACACGTCAGACAAATTTTGGCCCGGGTTCGGGAGAGACATCTTTATTATAAAATATAACACAACATTATAACATAACATTTAGTTATGTCACTCAGTTATGTTATTATAACTTGATGGATGTGGTATATCAAGACATCGAAAAGAAATATGACTTGAACTTGTAATTTGTGTGTGTCTGTGTGCCTTTATTTTATCCGTTAATTGTATAATGCTACATCACTTGTCCGACTAGAAATCTTTAAAGTTCTAAATGATTACTGATGTTCTACTTCAATCATGCAGTATTGGTTCGAACCCTTCTACAGATGCAAACTGTTCAATGAAAAATTGATCAGAGAAATGAAAGAATATTTATGTACATACCATTAATATGATATTGCTTATTGTTTTGTTCATCGTGAATCAGGATGTGTTCAAAGAATATCAAAACTGTTAACATCATGTTACTAATGATAACCTTTTTAAAAAGTAGATAAATGCGTTAAGCATTTTGAAGGTAGTCGAGCAGTTAGTACATACGTACGAAATAATGTATACCGGTTTTCGTATACAGCTGTGTCATGCTCACCCGAATCCCCATTGAGAACAAAACATGATACCAAACAGGATAACAGCTCTTACATCAACGCAATATTTACCCTGATAAGACCTGATCCAATCAAAGTTGAATCTAAAACACATGTTCAAAACATCCTGACATGATAACGGATGTGAATTCAATTTTCTATCACAATCGACTTCGTTTGATCTCTTCAAATCGTCTTGTTTCACATATAAGTGGTTATTTGGTCCCATTGCAGACTACTTGTTCAATCTCCTGTCACTTCAAACGCATTAATCACTCTGGACTATTATAACGAACAAACTTTTTATCTTATTCCAAATGTAGGCTACTTCCAAAGAGTAAAATGAACTCTTTTCATGTACATATGTAATATATAGAGGATATTTGTGTTTTTCCGTGTATGATCGGCTGTTAATACACTTGTTACTAAATATAGTAACAAAAATGAGCCAATTTCAGGCTGATTATGACCATTACGTGATTGATTAACGCCTATCGGCCCGGCCCGAAATCTCATAATCGTAATCGGCCCGTTGAACTGGCGCACGTTACGTTATCCAGGTTAACATGACGTCACGTTGGAGTCATAATGACGTCACGTTGGAGCTTAAATGACATTACGTTGAAATTGCTTTGACTATTTTATGAATGTACAAGATTTTCATCATAAATGACGGTAGATCTCCATGAACTTTACTAAACGTGAGTTGTTGTTACTCCCATTGAGTTTTTAAATTAAACAATTGAATTAAAGACTTTAATACACTTGTTACTATATAAAGTAACAAAAATGAGCCAATTTCAGGCTGATTATGACCATCACGTGATTGATTATCGACTATCCGCCCGGTCCGCAATCTCATAATCGTAATCGGCCCATTGAACGGACGCACGTTACGTTATCCCGGTTAACATGACGTCACGTCGAAGTCATAATGACGACATGTTGGAGCTAAAACGACGTTACGTTGAAATTACTTTGACACTTTTATGAATGTACAAGATTTTCATCATAAATGACTGTAGATCTTCATGATCTGTACTAAACGTGAGTTGTTGTTACTCCCATTGAGTTTTTAAATTGAACAATTGTATTAAAGACTTTAATACACTTCAGAGCCTGGCCGGAAGTTGATAATCGGCCCGGCATGAATAATCACCCTCGCGGTGATTATTAATTTTCCGGGCCGATTATCGCCTTCCGGCCCGGCTATGTCGTGTATTAACCTCTTATTAATACACTTCAGAGCCCGACCGGAAGTTGATAATCGGCCCGGCATGAGTAATCACCCTCGGGCTAAAGCCCTCGCGGTGATTATTAATTTTCCGGGCCAATTATCGCCTTCCGGCCCGGCTCTGTCGTGTATTAACCTCTTATTAATGAACTCTAAATATAATTCACCGAGTGAGCAGCTGATGTAATATTTTCACGAGTGGCATAGCCACGAGTGCAACTATAAGTCAGCTGTCCACGAGGTGAATTATCAAACGATCATACACGGTAAAATACTAATATTCTATTTATTTCATGCTTCAAATAGCTTAAATGATAGAATAACACCACTATATACCTGTAATGTTTTGTGTGACGTCGTTTTCCCGCCATGCACGCGTCGAGTTGCAGTCAAGTAGTTCTTCTGCAATGGCTTCAATTTCGTCAATTTGTTTTACATTTATGTACTTATATTGTTCTGTTATTTGTTAAAGAATAAGAGAGCAAGTCAAAATGCTGATTATTTTTATTTTTGGCGGCGGGGAAATTTGTTTAAAAAAATAGTCCGTTTGCGTGAAATTATGAACTGTGAAATTATCGGGCAATAATCCACCTTTATTCCGCCGTAAACCATCGATAAGCATGAAATAAATGATAAAACCTTTTACTAATAAGTTTCGTAATTTTTCGACGTATCTGTTTAACCTTTTCAGGTTGGTAGTTCTTGGGTAAATACAGAAAGTTAAAACAGAATAAAAAACCCACGTTATGTTACTGCTGAATTTTTAATTCTATGGTTCTCATTCAGATGGATACTATCATTAGTTTGACCATGTTTGTGTCTGAGATGACCACTACGTATTGTACATGTAACATACGTTTGTCCATATCCATCACATATGACCACACGTATTCTATATTTTTAGAGAGACCACATGTATCAGAACCAACGTATATGTAACTGGACACCCTGGGAATCATGGTCCTCGTGCTCAGTCACGTGTGGTGGAGGAGGAACGCAGGAAAGAGAACGATACCTCTGCTGTCCAGAAGGTTATGGTTATAGCAGCTGCCAGTCAAAGTGTGGTATTTCTCCTGATATCAGCAGGTTTGAAAACAGATCATGCGGGGACACGTGCCTGCATGGAGGTACCATCAAACCCGACCATTGGGGATGTGATTGTCTAGACAGAACATTCGGTCACTGTTGTGAGGAAGGTATGTTTTCTTATATTTTTAGAATTTTGCCAGGACTATGCTATCTTTTTAATCTGTATTTTAGCAAGTTACCGGTCATTGTTCTATTTTTATAGTTTGTATGTTTTGATAATGGGGTTACAATCGAGGGGAAACACTCACGGAACAAAGGTTAGAAGCAGATTTTGCATTATTAACGGACCTTTCGCTGGCTTAGAATGAGAAGGCCATAAGTACAAAATCAATTTTCTGAGAAAACAAGAAAACACAGTTGCATATGGTAAAATAAGCTGTTTCAACTTAAATTTGGTCAACATGACAAGTTTCAATTTTCATCAAAATAGACTTATAAGAAGCGCCCTGTTTTTTATTTGGATATTTATTTTATTTTCAAAGAAATAGGATTGGGTAACAGGCATAGTCTATATTAGCACTCTTCCGAAACCAGGGGAAGAGACCTGTGATGCTGATTGCAAATATGTATCAGCCTTACAAGGTCATAAGTATTCCAAGACAGCGATTTAATGCCGAAAATGCCATAAAGCAAACGATTACATGTACGTTTATGAGAAACTCATTTTGAAACTACATGTATGTTGTTCCTAGATGATATAGTTGAGAGGTAAATACCGATGGCGGAGACTACACAAGGAGGCGACCGCCCAAATTTAATTCATGTTACATTCCTGGTTTGAGCAAGTGTTCAGTTTTTTTTCTGTTCCGGACGTTAGCAAATTTATAATATTTGTTCAATTCCTCTCCGGGTTTTAGTACCAACTAACTTATTGGTACAGACTATAAATACTAGTAACTATGTTATTGTTGTTTAAATTATAATTATTAAGGAATGTCTCATTGAAAATAGCATTAATATTGTTAACATTGTTTGTATCTAAATGAGAAACCTTTTGTAAAGTATAAATCATTTTGATTACTAAATCTGCTTTCAAATTACCTGCACTTGGTAATTTGGAGTATGTGACATGTTGATGTTGGCCAATGTTGCGCTTTTGAGTGCTTTAACATGCGCCCTTGTGTTAACATGAAAGTAATTATGTATTTCAGTTTTGCCTGGATGTTTACCTTTTCCTACCGATGTGATATTTGTACTAGATTCATCAGTCAGTCAAACAGAGGTACAATTCACACGTCAGCTCGAATTCGTCAAAACCTTCATTGACAAAGTTAACATTAGCTACACAGAATTCCAGATATCTGTAATCACGTTTTCTTGGGAAGCTAAGATAGAAATCACATTCACCCAATCTGCAAGTCGAGAGGCATTGAAAGCACTCGTAGATGAAATCCAGTTTCGTCCAGGAGCAACATTTACTCACAAAGGTTTGAGAGTGGCAATGGACGTTGCGAGAAAAAGTGAAAGACGTAAAGGCATGGTAACGTTTTCGTATGTGATAGTACTAACTGATGGTATGTCAACGGATAGAACCGAAACAAAGGCAGCTGCAAAGGAACTGAAAGCTTTGAATCTTCGTGTGATTGCTATAGGTATGCAACGTTAGTGGTTTTTAATTTAAAGTCACATTGATACAATGTATTTTGTTTCTTTTATTTCCTTAATAAAAAGATGATATTATTTGAACTGGGGATCGCTATACTATGACGAAGACTCTCTGGTTAGATGATTCGACTACGTGTGCACATTATATTATTAATATTCTGCTAAATATTATAAACACATATGATCTATTATGATTAATAATTTATAGTTAGACCATTTGATAGTATTAATTTATTAATATTCTGCTAAATATGATGACCAAGTACATGGAAACCACGGATGATCTTCTACTATTATTTGAAATCTTATTTTTACTCCAGGAATTGGTGAGCAAGTTTCTCAACAAGAACTTCGATATATCAGCTCCCCGGGTGACCCAAATAATCCATCATATGTATTTTCTGTTGGTGACTTTAATGCTTTAGATACGATGTTAAAACAACTTGTGCACGCAACGTGTGATAAATGTATTAGAAGTTATCTCTCTGATGTAATGTTTCTAATTGATGACGAAATTCTCACAAACGTCGAGCTTCAGACGGTTGTAGATGCAATGACTTATATCGCTAATGAAATGAAACACTTCGGGAAAGACAATGGGATTCGGGTTGGAATAATAAGATCGTCAATGGAATTAAGGACAATGATATCACCCAATGAAACTAAAACACTCGATGAGTTTCTAATATCACTTCAAACACTTAGTGCCACCACTGACAATAAAGTTTGTGAGAAGGTAGACACTGCTTGTGAAACTGCTAACATTACTACGTCGATAACTTACACTCTAGATGAATTAAAGAAATACCACCGAGATAATGCTAGGCAGTTTGTAATAATTTTTACATCCGGGAGATTTCAAAATATAAACGACGTAAAAGAGGAGGTTACCAAATTTAGAAACAAATCGAATGTGAAACTATTCACCATTGGTCCTGGACTTAATGTTAATATGGAAGGTCTCTTGTCACTCGTGGATGAAGCTAACCACGTGTATATTATTCGGGACAACACTGAGTTACCGAATTTGAATATTCTTCAGACAGAGTTTTCATACAACACTTGTACAAAAGAATAGAAATACGAACACATTATGCTAGTTCTCGAATGAATAATTCAAAAGTAATATGTACTGTGAAAGCGTTGCTTCTATGATAAGAGACACATCGTAATATGATATATGACATACATTGTTAAATGCATGTTTTTCATTGTTTGTTATAGGACAGATAAACATTGTTTGTAATATGAGTGATAAATATACATTGTTTGTTATATAAGAGATTTATATTGTTTGTTATATGAGTAATAAATATATTTTTATTTGCTAATAAGCTTGAAGTTTATATATGTGTGACACAATATGTTGTCTTTTATATCAGACATATACATTGGTTTTTTTATATGAGTTACATGCATTGTTTGTAACTTTGTAGTTCGAGTGACATGCATTGTTTATTATATGAGTGATATGTTTATATACATTAGCCGTTCTCTAGGAAAACCGGGCTAAGTGACATTATAATAGTAACTATGTAGTATTATTAAATGATTTCATTTTAAGTAGTTTGATAATATAGTACTGTCTGTAAGACTTAAAATTCCTCATAAATTATGATAAAATAACACCCGTCGTTACTATGGTGACCAATTTCCGAAAATTAACCGTATTGAGAAAAACAAGGGGCTAGTGGTTAAAACTATAAGCTACTTTTCTCTTTAAGCAAACAATAACAATTGTGTGGTGTTTTATCAAAATTAGAATATTATTCTACAAAATTTAGAAATGTTACATGTAACGTCAATAATTTACCAAATGCTGGATTTATGAAATTATGGTTAACGTTACGTCAAATGACGCTCGAATGACTTTTGCGACGTCACTCAAAAACATGGCGGGAGTGGTTAGTTTGAAAAAATCTATAGTTTTGTTGATATACATATTAATTCGTTCAAAGTTTCAGAAACTGTTCATAAGAGTCTCGTCTTTCAAACATATTATTATGACTTCCGTTATTTGGTCACTAAGCCCGGTTTTCCTGGACAACGGCTCATATATGAGAAATATACATTTTAGTTAAATGAGTGATATACAGTGTTTGTTATATCAGTGAGATACATTGTGTGTATCTTGAGCTACATATATTGTTTGTTATATGAGGGATATGCATTATATACTATATGCTAGGTGAATATTGTTTGTTATAATTATGAGATATGTTATTGTATGTTATGATGTTATGTTATGCATTGTATGTGTGGCATATGTTGTGTGTTATATATGAGTGATAAACATGCAACGTTGAAAAAAAAATATTTTTTTTTAGAACATTTTTCTTTTTCGGTCACCTGTGATTCATAGCTTTACATTTTTTCACATCTAGATGATTTCTCCTACCACAGAATTAATCTCAAGCAATATCAAATTCTACCGGCGACTTATAGTTAGTGTTGTTATCATTCACAATTACCTCCCTTTTAGGCTAATTATGCACAAACTGGAAAGTCCAAAGTGTGTCATTTTTTGCACAGTGAGTATATAGGCTTACTTGAAGTATCCTTTTTTGGAAATGTGGATGGATCGTTCCCTGTATAACTTTTGCATGGGTTGCTCGGCTTTGGTGTGGCTTTGATTTGTGCCTTACTACATTTTGTATTTAGTATAAACTCACAAACGCATGGGAGTAGGAGCGTCTTCAACATTGGGGGGGCCAAACATTTGGCAACTTGGGGTAAAAATTTTTTTTGCTCGCTACGCTCGCAAAGAAACAACCGTATCTCACTTAGTCAACACGCAATATTTGCACAAATCTATTCGAGACACAGCCTGTACTCTTAAACGTCCAAAACACTCCTATATCTATATACTAACTGTGAGTTTATGGTTCTGTGGTCATTTGGTTAAGTAATTACGTCGTAACTGGAAGTTAATCCCTTCAACTATACACGGGTCCGGGGGCATAGCCCTCCGAAATTTTTTCTAAACTATGGATCAATCTAGTGCATTCTAGGCGTTCTGAGATACCTAATTTGGCATTCAAAAATAACCTTAATACAGGGAATTTAAGTTCTTACAAAAAAACCACAATTAAGTGCTTGAATAATTTTAAATTGCTAGATTTTGAGATTGAAGCTTAAGGTGAAAACGTTTGTTTCAAAGGCTTTATATATATTTGATAACGTCCCAAAGTCATATAGGAGGGTTGGGGGACGTTAAGAATACAATTCATGGAACAAGTGTATTTTTGCAAACAATGGATGATAACGTATTTGAATATAAGGAAGTAATTTTGCGAGCGAAGCGAGCAAAAAAAAAATTGATTCGTTTTTACCAAGAACTGAAGGCAAATTGCCTATAACGAGATATATTAGGTCGTAAATTATACTTTTTTGTCTGAATTATTGGGGGGGCCAAAAGATATGTTGGCCCCCCCTGTCCAGACATTGGGGGGGCCTGGCCCCCCTGCCCCTCCCCCCTGCTCCTACGCCCATGAAACGGAACGACTGAACGCCGGATTATATAACATGTCTTTTTGCATGCCCTGTACTAGTCTCACCAGTTTTCCATGGAACAGAACAGAACAGAACATATCTTTTATTCTATCTCAATGCATACACACATGCAAATATGAGGCAAACCACCAGAACGAACAACATAAATAGTTTATGAGCAAGCCAGTTCGCGTTGATTGTTAGAATGAGCGTAGATCTTTCCTGATGCCGAATGACACAAGTTGAACACTAAAAACCTCGTGAAAGCTGGAAATTTTGTTGAACATATTTTTATTTTACAAAGATGAGAACAACTCGTTTGAACGCCGCTGAAGGAAATCTTTTGAAGGCATGTTGTCTGGTTGAAAGATCCAATGGAAGTTTGAAGACTATTCTCATTATATTCGTGGTATATTTTTCGGTGTGTGAACATTCGAGAGTTAACGGTATGAAATTGATGTTGTAAAACTAAAATGTTTAATAATACTTCGATTTTCGTAATAACTTTGTTGGCTATCTTTGTTATTCGTTTATATCATTTGTTATTTACTCCTGTTAAACATAAAAGAAGTACTAATTACTATAGAAAATGAAGGTTTATTAACCTGATCCTACTGAAGATTGGTTTAACTGTGTTATTGTCAACAATCCAACTTCCAGAGAAACAGTAATTTATTTCATTTGATAATTAGTTGATACAGACTGCTGGCCTGAGGACCATATGATAGGTAGAAAATATACATGGCATAGATCAAAACCCAATTAAGCCAGCAATATTTTTTTTTATATATTTATAACTCACAGGTGCTCGACCCGACTAAATTAATTTCGCTCTGTATTTATTGATAGCAGGTATTTTTCTCTGAAAACTTTTCTATTTCCATGCGATCTGTCCTCTGTATAAATGCGTTTTTGAAAATTTCTTCGGCTCGCACGTGTATGTAAATGGGAAATGGTAGACGCATTTGTTCAGACATTCAAGGGTCGATACGACGTATCTGTATACTGATTTTCCACTGAGAAAAATACCTATCAGTTAGTACAGAGTGAAAACAATTAAGTCGGGTCGAACACATATGTTATAACTATGAGCTAGCTTCTTGAATGAGAGGGTCGTAAGTACATATTCGGTATTTTGAGAAAAAAAAAATCTTGACTTTTTGGACTTTATTTCGGTCATCATAGTTCCGATTTTTTATGAAAATAAACTCATAAGAAGCGCCCTGTAGATAGTGCAGATTTAAGATACTAGTATGCATGAGACAGTGGTTTGGAGATATGTCAGGTTTAAAATTAATTTAAACAGAGATATGGTTTTAAAGATATGACCATAACGTACATCTAATGAAGATATTTAAGTGTATAAAGATAGTAACTTGAACAATACAGAAGCAAAATGGCTGAGGTTATATTTCACGAAAATCCGAAAACTCTGATTGTAGAACAAATCTTTGAACGCAAAATTAATTATTTTGGATGTAATCGAAATGACCAAAATTCTCAAAGATATAAGACAATCGGACAGGGAATGCAGCATTCAACTTAACCAGCCGAGCACAGAAAACAGTACCAACACAACACAACTACACGGAGCAATGCCCACACACAGCCCAAAGCAATAATCAAAACCGCTCCATATATTGCTCCAAGCTGATTCAAGAACATCAGTATTACAGTCTAACTATTTCTTTTCAAACTAAATTAGTCAGGGACATGTTTGTGGTTGTTTGGGGTTATGTATTAATATAACGACCTGCATATCATGCAACATTTTTTCACAAATATGCGTAACAAAATACTTGCGACGATTTTTCTTCGTTGAATAGATGGTTTATATAATTTTACTGCACGAAGTACCCAAATGTGACGTCATAGACCACGTGATTGTGGACCGTGAATAACTGCAATTTGCTTAGTACACTAATGTTGTACTTACTACACTGCACTATGGGGCGATGTTTTAGGAGTAGACAAAGTTTGATGGAATGGAGTACTTTATGTTATAGAACTAACGATGTTTATGTTCGAGCGACTTGGCGACTGAGTACCTTTAAAAGTACTTTATTATGTAATCACTTGTTTATCATCCAGACGTCGCATTAGATATTTACATGTTTTATCGTTCTGAGATCAGGCACTTAGCATTGTTTCTATTTGTATTTTAAGTTTCGTGAAATATTCAAAAGCTTCTTATCGTCGTGCGCTTTAGCTTCAATGCAAGATGGAGTGCGTCTCATCTAATATTCTTCCATTGCTGTGCAATCGTGAAATAGTCTAGCAAACCCACATTGACAAATTAGGCTCGTTATACAACATAAGAGAATAAACCATAATACATTTGCTGGCTTAGAATGAGAAGGTCGTAAGTATGCACAGTATGTAGGGCGTTTTGAGAGTTTTTCGCCCCAAAACAATATGCAGCAATAACGTGTCTATCCATTTTCTATAAAATTAAAACTGTAGCGCACAGAAATCCAAAGCCACACATTTAAGGCGGCATTGCCTAGCAAACCAAAACAAGAGTCAGAGATAAAACGAATCATCCACATCCCCAATATAAGTGTTTAATTGAGAATGGGTGAACATTTGGTGAAGTCAAAATTGTAGTGTGTGGTATAATTTCAAAGGTCTGTGCGAAAGTCAAAACTGTAGTTTGTGATATGATTGCGTAGGCCTGTGGACTATTTATAAGAATATTATTTTACTCAACAGCACGGTTGAACGTTGCACTTGGAAAGCCAGCATATCAGCTGGATCTATATTTCGACGGATACCCAGAAAAAGCTGTAGACGGAAATACAGACGGAACTACTAACAAGTATTGTTCTCATACCAGGGCCTCACGAGGTGCATGGTGGGAAGTCGATCTGGGACAAACATACGTCATAGACCATGTGACGCTTTTAAACAGATTGGGCCAATGGAGTAAGTGACGTCATGATCATCTTACAACAATCAAGGTCATGTGTGAAATTGGATTAACCCGAGTTAAAAACTAGGCCACTAGGCCAAATAATAGAACAAATCTTTAGAATGCGTCCTTTTACATAATCTTTATGAAACCATGTCACATGGATCATGAAGACAAAATGTAGGTCAAATTCAATATTTACTTATCATGAGTTAAAACTAGGTCACTATGTCAAATAATAGAAAACCTTCTTGAGCCAAAAAGTCGCATAAATTATTTTAACCTTTTGACCTAATTTTGACCAAATAACTCAATAACGCACTTGTCTTAGATGTTTTGAGATGAGCATTTTGACCAAGTTGCATAAATATTTGAACACAATTGTGACTTTTCTACCTACACAACGTTTTCCTCTGAGTTGAACTAGCGACCTACTTTTTGACCCCGGATGACCCGATTTATAACTTTGACCTAGATTTTGTTGATATTATTATTGTGACCAAGTTTCATAAATATTAGGTCAACATTATGACCTCTAGCGACTACATAAGGTTTTGCTACAATTTGACCTAGTGACCTAGTTTTTTACCATTGATCATCCATTTCCTACCTTGGTCTAAATGTTGTTCAGATGATCACTCTGGCCAAGTTTCATAATCATAAAGTCAAAATTGTGGATACAAATGCAATTGTGGACGAACAGACAAAGAGAACAATCACTATTTCTCCCGAATCGATAGATTCATGTATACTATCATTATTGTATACTGTCCAAACTTAAATATCCTTTTTCCAACACATGATATGTGTAAATTTTAAACAAATTGGATTAATTTTAAAGAAATGAATAAAACTTTGTTTCCCCTTCCAAGTGCTATTTCGAGTCATTTTATCGACATTTGAAAGGGTAGTATACCAACACGTAGACTGGCCTATATATGAATAGTGTATTGTCTGATGATAAAATCATTATTTGTATTCGATAGAAGAAGGTTGTATCTTTCAGAAAATATAAGCTTTAGTGTGCAATAAGTAAATATTTAACGACTTACACGGGAATTATCAGAACTTAAAATTCCCAGTGTAGTATGAAATACGGAAAATGCTGAAATTGCTGCCAAAAGTGACCTTAAACATGTCGACTTTTTGTATTTTCCCCGCTGAACTCGAATATTTTATGTTTTGTCTGTAGTTGATAATAGTCTGTAGATGATAAAAATGCAGAGAAACTCTGTTTTGCAATTTGTTTGAGGTTGACCATATTTTTTAGCTTCAATGACTGGACTGACGGAAGAAACCTAGTTCACGGTGTATACCCATATCGGCACCCTCTCTGTGCAAAACGCTGTATCGGCACCCTCTCTGTGCTGGCACCGGACTTTCTCTGTGCAAAACAATGCTTTGTGAGGAAAAAATTGACACGAGAGGTAAGAAAATCATTGTATTTGCCAAAAATACAGAAACACCAAAACACGATAGCCCACGGAACAACCCAATGCTTAAACACTGTCCCCATGTTGTTCGATTCGTTATATCAGTTGCCACAAGTTCAGACTAAGATGGAATGTTGGCCGAGGGTACTGGTAAGAATGAACACGGAGTTCTGTTTCGGACAGTTAAATGCGATTTGTCATCAATATAAAAATATCTCGCACCTCAGATGGAAAGTCATTGAACTTATTCGGCCTTTAAATGCTTTTTATATGGTTATTTTAATCAAATAACGTTAAAAACAGCCTACTTTCGGTTTAGTTGTGGCACCGGCACCCTCTCTGTTCTGGCACCGGCACCCTCTCTGTGCGTTGCAGCTTACTGGCACCGGCACCCTCTCTGTGCTCACAATAATCAAAGCGCTTATTAGCGCTGAAAGAACAGTCTGGTTCCCGCAGTCAGACAACTATATTTCCAGTTGCAAAGGCTGTGACACACACACTGGGTGTGATAATGCATTTATGACAGAATCAAACATTATTAGTAGTTAAAGCCCTACCTTATTCAATATAAACAAACACAAATCATAAAGTAAGTTGCTGTGCTAACTACAATAAGCAAAATATGCACGTTAAAACAATATGTGGGATAAAATAATAGCATCTTCATATGTATAACTAAATCATGCACGTTTTAGAAGAAGCAGACGTATGTGAAGGATAGTTTTGCCTTAATGTACACCAATATACAAATATATGATATTCCGCACCTGTGTTTTGTATGCAAAAAAATCAAATAATATCATAACAATTTTAGTCGTTATTATTACTGAACTTAATGTATTCGTTTAACTGTGTAGGATGTTTCATTTCTTTCTCAGCTCTCTGAAGCGTAAACGGAAATCAACCGTATGGCTCCATCAATTAAAACGACGCGGATCAGCAGAAAACCAGAACCATGTTCGGTCACCTGATCATTCTTGAACACCAAAAACAAAGTGCAAATACTCTGTAATGGTGTTCATTCCATACGTGCAACAAATGATCATGGACGCCAACGTCCTCAAATAAATGGTTGCATCTGTAACGATGTTCTACCTTTATATGCAACCGATCCTATTTGGACTACACTGACTTATGTAAATTCAGTTTATCCTGAAACTGCAAAGCTTAAATCTACACCTTCAAAAGGCAAAAAAATGCCAACGAAATAAAACACAGCGCTTTTTGATGCAGAATCAATGGACGCTCTTCGAAAAGAAATGAGCGAAAAACTGCCAACCATATTCATAATTGTCACATTAGAAGCAACTGAAAAACTTGTTTATTTGAACAGCCAGTTCCTTCGACTCATTGCCGCGGACAGATTTTGCTATAATCAACATACCATTTTTGCTTCTGTTGGATTTTTAAAGTGTAACTCGCTGCATAATACTTTGCAGATGATTAATAAAATGGATATAATGAAGTTTTTGTAGACAGTATACCGACTCTTTCATGGTAAAGCACTGCGGTTTATGAGTTGAGAGAAGTCACCTGAACCGAATATGACAAGACTCGGACTGAATTTGAAGGACTTGAAATTGTTAATCAGTACCATATCATATAAACGAGTCAACTTCTGTTTATCAAAATGTGTTGTATATTCAAGGTGTATTGTAAAGTAATCACAATAAGTCTTACTTTGATTAATGCATATGATGTACGTATAATAACTAGTCTTTATCACTGCTGTCATTGGATTGCTGTATGTGTATGAATATTGTTCCCATGGTAAATGGAAGATACTGAGTCAGGTGTGTGTTCATTGTTGAATTTATAGACATAACTTCAATAATAAATATTTGACACTCATTGAGTATCTTAATTTTCACCCGATAAAATAAGACAAAATACGATATAGTTTAAACAATCTTTTTATGTAAATAATACACATAAGTCTACATTTGCCTTCTTCTGTGATGCACGTGGAAAGGGTTTTAACTGCAGAAGTTGAAATATTTTAACATTATTTGAACATTGTTTGTTTATGTACCTTATAGCATGTATATTCACGATTGTCAACCGAATCATTTATTCATATAATTATCACATTTGAAATGCATCACAGAAGAAGGCAAATGTAGACTTATGTGTATTATTTACATGTCGTGTCAGTCCGAGCTTGAGCTATACCATTTCTTACATGTTTCACAGACATTTTAGATGTGTATACAGCTACTTAGTATGCATTGGTAAAGTATTCGTTTCCACATCGAACATATGGCACTCCCATTGACGCATGTCTTTGCACATGTCTTTTCAAATAACTTTTTCTACCAAAAACCTTATCACAATATGTACATTTTAGTGCAGTTTTCACTGTCATTTCACCACTGACGACCTCATTTACACTTAATTACTCATGTTTGTTGTCGTTTGAAACAGTCCCATGTCATCTGGGACTAAATGTCGGCGTCCATGCTCGATTAGTTGGACATATAGAAAGATCACCGACGATTTCATTTTGCGTATGTAGACTGTGTTTTGGTGCCCAAGAATGATTAGTTGACCAAACAAGGGTCTGGTTTTCTGCTGATCTGCGTCTTTTGCATGATGGGTTTGGTTTCAGTTTACGCTTCAGAGAGCTAAAAAAAAATGAGAAACCCTATTCAGTATAAAACAAATACGTTGAGTGCAGAAATAGTAACGAACAAAAATTGATATATTTGATTTTTTGGCAAACAAAAAATAGCTTGGGAATGACAATTTAGTTATACATACATGTATAAAGATGCTACACTTAAAATAGTTTTCAAAATTATTTTATCCCGTCGTCGAAATGGACACATATTTTGTTAACGTGCATAATTTGGTTATTGTATTTAGCTCAACAACTAAATACATGATTTGTGTTGGTTTGTATTGAATACTGCGATTATGAAGGGCTTTAACTACTAATAATGTTTGATTCTTCAATAAATGCATTATCACGCTCAGGGTGTGTGTCACAGCCTTTGCAACTGGAAATATAGTTGTCTGACTGCGGGAATTAGACTGTTCTTTCAGCGCTAATTAGCGCTTTGATTATTGTGAGCACAGAGAGGGTGCCGGTGCCAGTAAGCTGCAACGCACAGAGAGGGTGCCGGTGCCAGAACAGAGAGGGTGCCGGTGCCACAACTAAACCGAAAGTAGGCTGTTTTTAACGTTATTTGATTAAAATAACCATATAAAAAGCATTTAAAGGCCGGATAAGTTCAATGACTTTCCATCTGAGGTGCGAGATATTTTTATATTGATGAAAAATCGCATTTAACTGTCCGAAACAGAACTCCGTGTTCATTCTTACCAGTACCCTCGGCCAACATTCCATCTTAGTCTGAACTTGTGGCAACTGATATAACGAATCGAACAACATGGGGACAGTGTTTAAGCATTGGGTTGTTCCGTGGGCTATCGTGTTTTAAGCAAAAATCTGTATTTTTGGCAAAAACAATGATTTTCTTACCTCTCGTGTCGATTTTTTCCTCACAAAGCATTGTTTTGCACAGAGAAAGTCCGGTGCCAGCACAGAGAGGGTGCCGATACAGCGTTTTGCACAGAGAGGGTGCCGATACGGGTATACACCGTGTAGTTATTAGATCGGTGATATCGGCGGATGTTTACAATTGTTTTTCGTTGAATAACTTACCCTTGGCCTTCATGAAAATATGGTTTCCGTGGAATTTCTACATCTTGTTTTATTATTACAGTGTGCGCAATGCTTCACAACAAATTTTACAGAGTTTGTCTTCATGTACATAAATAAGTATATATTGTGCATTTTTACGATATGAGAACTCAATGCGAGTTCAAACAACGTGAGTAATGTACGGGATTTTTTAAACACAAAAACACACAAGTACGTAATACAGTTTGAAATATTCATTTAATAGATGCTGCTCTGCACACAATTTATGTCACCGTTTTTATGTTATTTCTTTGTGAAATTGGGTCATCCTGCATTTTGCCACGGGGACTCGGGCCTTAAATCATGTTTTTGAGTTGTGTGTGGGCATTGCTCCATGTAGTTGTATTGTGGTGTTACTGTTTTCTGTGCTTCTGGTTTAGTTGAGTGCTGCATTCCCTGCACGATTTCCTCATATTTTTTTACTACAATGTATTGAATTCTATTTCAGTTGGAAGACTACACGACGTTCATGTTAAGATTGGAAATAGTCGCGACGACTATGTAACAAGAGCGTTTCATGCTGGGGCAATCGGCGCTGGCTTTACATTTCAAATTAGACCACCTGTCAGTGGACGTTGGGTGCAAATTACGCGCGACAATGAAGGCAGTATGTATGATCAACTTGTCCTTTGCGAAGTCCAGGTGTTCGTCACATCGATCGGTAATTTAATTTGATCTGTAAAGTATCTTTGTTTTGCACTAAGGCCATACCAAATCGTATTTTCGTTTAGCCACATGCCTAAGAAATTATATCACAAAAACAGAGTTTGACATCCCCACATTTCCACCCATTTTTAGATAAAATAATATATACTGCATTGAATGGGTGGAGAAATGGGGAATTAAAAAATAGTTTGTGACATAATTTCTTAGGACTAGTTTAGCGTCCCCGCCATGTTCGAAAACCTGTCTAGCTATCCTGAGACAAAAAACCACTAATATCATATGACTAAAAAACTAGCTTTAAAGTCAATCATAATAACTTACTGGCAAATGGAAAACTTGTTTGTGTGAAACCTACTGATTATTGTAGGGGCTGGTGTCATGCTGGTGGGCACTATGAAACGTATGAATTCAATATCCCAAATTTTTTTAAAGATAATATAAGAGTTTACAAACTTTTCACATTTTTTCTTGCCCAAGATGCCCAAACCTATCCTTCTTCGGACAATTAACGAAGAAACGAGTTGGTATGGCTTATCAACTACGAGTTAGTATGGCTTATCGACTACGAGTTAGTATGGCTTATCGACTACGAGTTAGTATGGCTAAATCGACTACGAGTTAGTATGGCTTATCGACTACGAGTTAGTATGGCTAAATCTTGGCTTATCGACTACGAGTTAGTATGGCTTATCGACTACGAGTTAGTATGGCTTATCGACTACGAGTTAGTATGGCCTAATAGACTACGAGTTAGTATGGCTTATCGACTACGAGTTAGTATGGCTTATCGACTACGAGTTAGTATGGCTTATCGACTACGAGTTAGTATGGCTTAATCGACTACGAGTTGGTATGGCTTATCGACTACGAGTTAGTATGGCATAATTGACTTCACAATATATTCACATTTATTTTAGTAAAACATTAAAATATTAAGATAACCAAGCAAGAATGAGGATTTGACCTTTAACCCATGAATGTATAAATATGGTATTGTTTTTATTAATTTTACTTGCTTGTCATCTATCTGATAGGATCCGGTGCTCTCTCGCAAGTAGTTTGGCTGTGTTTTGTTCGGAACTGAAATAATTAAGTTTAAACATGTCGATGGCTTAGAATTAGAAGGTCGTAAGTGCCACTTACGACCTTTTAATATTCATACATATTTAGAATAAGCATCACAAGGCGCTTCTTATGAGCCTATTTTCATAAAAATCTGAACTTGTCATGTTGACCAAATTGAATTTGTAAAAGTTTGTTTTACCAAAGGTTAAGAGTAAATGTCAGACAGTTTTTCCGTGTTTTCTCAAAATGTCGATTTGGTAGTTACGACCTTCTAATTCTTAGCCATCGATGTCATGAAAAGGACAAAACAATACAAAACAAACTACTTGTCCGAACAGACGCATGTCAGTATATTATTGCACCGAATATTGTTAAGTGTCGATGTTTTGAAAAACAAGCTGACTTCTGAACTGAATGTGCTCGAAATATCGATGAACACGTGTACGGTAAACCACAGTGACGTTAAGGAATGTCATCACTCACAACGATTGATTGAAAATTCGTAGAAATTTATTCATTTGAAGTGAAGCTCGGACCATTTGAACGTTAAGACTTTTATCATATAGTGTGCTTCGTTAGTTTGATCTTATAATAAATACGACTAGTTGTAACTTAAAGAAAACATTTTAATATTAAAGCAGAGAAATTCATTATTTCTCTAAGTAGATCTTTATTATTTTATATAAGTGTAAGTGCTTTTGCGCAAAATAATAATCCTGATCAAAGTGGTATTGATTAAATTTACTTGGTATAGCCTACAAATGTATATTACAAGCGTAATGAATGCAAAGGTACTAAGATAAGTACTTTGATAATGCCATCATAGACAAAACAAGCAGGCATGATATTGCTCACATATTACGTATGTGCTTGTTTCTTTTCTACAGACACAGTTCGATTTGAGTATGGTCGTCTGCTGGTTGGAACAGGTACTGTTCTAAAATCATCTCCAGCCAAGACTAAGGCTGTATGTTGCCTTCAATGCAAGATGACCGTCAATTGTGCAGCTGTTAACTTCTACTCTGTTACAGAGATATGTGTTACATTAAGCACGGCCACCACAGCAGCAGCAGACGACTCTAACGACGATCGTTTCTTCTTCAGATTTCTTTAGAGGGACTGCCTCACAGATGGGACGAATTATTGTTAAAGTATACTTTTCTTACAAGTTCTTTAAAGGGACTGCTTCACAGATTTTGAAGTATACTTTTCTTACAAGTTCTTTAAAGGGACTGCTTCACAGATTTTGAAGTATACTTTTCTTACAAATTCTTTAAAGGGACTGCTTCACAGATTTTAAAGTATACTTTTCTTACAAATTTAAGTATTTATATTGTAATGCCCTGGTTCGTCCAATTTAATGTACATGAATGTTTGTTTACATTCTGTCTCGACAATTTCTCACGTCGTTTTTACGTAAGTCGGCACTGTCAAGCCTAAGAATTGCATGCCTCACGATCTTTAGTGTTTCATTAATTGATCTGAATCGACTTATTACCTGTACTTTATGTTATAACCCGACTTCTATCATCATTTTTGTAAACAAACATGTGTTGAATGAGACGGCCATTGTTTTTACCGGAAATGTCGTATTTTTGACTTAGTAAACGGGTTCTTGGGTAGTTTACATCGAAAACATTTTGGCATCATTTCGTCGTCTGAAGACTTCTAAAGTTTATTGTATCCTGATGTATTAACATGTACGGATTTATTAGTTTATTATTGTATTCATGACTGTGTATTTGATTTATTAAGCTTTGTACATTTTAATGCTCGATTCATTGAGTTTCATACATTTTCGCGAGCAAATCTTCTGCTTTGTAGCGCACATTTTTATCTGGACGCTTGATGTGCGCAACGCCGTGATATCTACATAAATACCATATTTTGATTGGTTTAAATGGCCATATGACTTTTACTAGTATGTTACATGTACATGCATATTCTCTAAACTGCCTTCTAACTTCTAAGGATAAGTGCAACATTTTTAATTCTGCTTATGTTCTACATGTTGATATACATCTAATATTGCATGCTTGTTCTGCTAGAATATACAGTGAAACTTCGTTATCTCGAGGAGTGATCGGGACATGTAAAATGCTCGAGATAAACCAGGTGCTCGAAATAACCAAAGGACATGGATTGATGATACAAATTGACTTTACTTTTAAACTTGCTCGAGATAAACTGGTGCTCGTGATATCGATGCTCATCATAACGAAGTTTTACTGTATTTAATTTCAATACATGCATTATGCAATGGCCCTTGTCCAATGTCACTTTGATTATGCATGTGCTATATGGTAACTTAACTTAAACTTGTTTTTTATATCATTTGACTGTTGAAACATATTGTATGTGATATTAATAATATATAAAATGCCCAACTTATAGCTTTAAAGTAACTGTGATCAATTAATATGCTAATGCATTTATGTTGTTATATCTGTGCAATAGGCTATAATACATTATACTTTATACCTCTATATGTCATGCCATCAACACTAAAGGACCACAATGGAAATAAAAGACATCTCTTTTTCGTGTTATCCTTAGTTTTGGTGTGCCTGTCATTGGTACTTTTGAATGCATGTACGTATAATTTGTTTTATTATGTATTCATGTTTTTATTTATCCATGTGATATATACTTTAATGCTGAATAAAATCTATCTCTCTATTATTGCTTGTATGTGGTATTTTATAAATATCCAGTCTCCCGTTTGATAGTAACAATCCATCGGGTATACCGAACAATGGTATCATAGTAACAATCCATCGGGTATACCGAACAATGGTATCATAGTAACAATCCATCGGGTATACCGAACAATGGTATCACACCAAAATTCATTGCATTAGTATCATACAACTGTTTCAATCGTGAAAGTTCTGCCAGTTCCGTTTGTCTCCTTCAACCGTGAAAGTTCTGCCAGTTCCGTTTGTCTCCTTCAACCGTGAAAGTTCTGGCAGTTCCGTTTGTCTCCTTCAACCGTGAAAGTTCTGCCAGTTCCGTTTGTCTCCTTCAACCGTGAAAGTTCTGCCAGTTCCGTTTGTCTCCTTCAACCGTGAAAGTTCTGGCAGTTCCGTTTGTCTCCTTCAACCGTGAAAGTTCTGCCAGTTCCGTTTGTATCCGGTAAATATACTTCGTGTATAAGTGTAGAAATACACAAATGGGATGCGTCCTTTGTCCACAACTTTCTTCTAAATCAGAGGCTAGAGGCAAACCACGTGTCTCCATCGATCACAAACAAACAAACGCACAACTGAAGCTCCTGATTGTTATAGGGAGCTACAAAATCAGCAATTACAACAACAACTGCAGGTACAATAACTAAAAAGCTACAGCTTTGGCTAAAACAACATCAATAATAAACAGCAAATCCAGGGGACTTATTCACAAACATCGTAAGTTCTGACATACTCGGATTGTCGGTAATTGATTCATGTTCTGACATACTCGGGTTATCTTTAATTGATTCATGTTCTGATATACTCGGATTGTCGGTAATTGATTCATGTTTTGACATACTCGGGTTATCTTTAATTGATTCATGTTCTGACATACTCGGATTATCGGTAATTGATTCATGTTCTGACATACTCGGGTTTTCTTTAATTGATTCATATTCTGATATACTCGGATTGTCGGTAATTGATCAATGTTCTGACATACTCGGATTGTCGGTAATTGATTCATGTTCTGACATACTCGGGTTATCTTTAATTGATTCATGTTCTGACATACTCGGATTGTCGGTAATTGATCAATGTTCTGACATACTCGGATTATCGGTAATTGATTCATATTCTGATATACTCGGATTATCGGTAATTGATGAAAAGTCAAGTTAAATCATTTCAAATATCACCGAAGGGAATAATTCATTATTTCATGTCTGACCTTGAAGCAATTTCAGTAAAGTGTCGAGATTTCACGTGACACTTTGCGTATTTCGACTATTGACTCAAATACAGCAGCTTTAATAATCCAGGAGAATAACGAAACTTATATTCAATTCTTAGAATCAAAACGCGGCACTAAAATACTGTAGATGGATTTCAGAATATATAAATATAATTAAACAAGTTTATCACTTATCATTAAAAGTACATGGTTTCATCTGTCACCCCCGATTTGTTTTAAAACGTCCCCTTTTGAATTGAATGGATTAGCTGGATGTTTTTCACTTCTAATCAATACATTCCATTTGATGAATATTATAATTTCTATATTCTGTAGATTGATGAATATTGACTATAATTAACATGACATGATAACAACATGGAATAGTTTCAATGACATGACGCCGTAATAAATCAATCACACCTAACATCATTTTTAGATGATATGATAAAACAGTAAACAATCACGTCTAAATAATATAATAAAACACAATCCCATTAAAATATGCTCCAATCCATTGTGCTGTTAGTTAGATCTGACAACACTACATAAGCAGTCATGTTCAAATGATCTCTCTAGTGCATTGCTGGGTGGCAGTATCAGTGGGAAATAAAATAAAATGAAAAAGAATCCGTCACTGAGCTACAATACACTATCAAGGTATAAAGCCTACTATACGTATATGTCCAAAGATTGTGGAACATCGCATCTAAAAATAGACTTGGTTCCTAGCAATAATTACGATACGGAGAGTGAAGGGGGTATCCAGCGCTGAAATAAAATGGCCTTGAGCGAAGTTAATTAACGAAAGTAACACTGTTTGGTCGTTTCAGTTATAAGATACAACTGAACGAGATTTTTTGTAAGAATGAATATCTTATAGTTTATTTGAATGACTTGTGTAAGGATTTTCCTTCAGCGCCCGTATTTTATGCTGAAACAACGACATGTGATGTTCCACAATCTTTGGCATATAGACATATTATATAGTACGCTTTATACCTTGATAGTATATTAGCTCATTGACAGATTTTTTTTACATTTCTTATTTTTTTAATAGTTTGCGGACCAAACACTGATACTGCCACCTGTGGTATTGCTATTCACGTATATAGTTGAGTCATTTTTCTCACTGTAAACTACAGAAGATAGTCTCTTCACTTTCAGATTTGTGAAAGTAGCGATTTGATTGAACGATGTAAAGTTCACATCGACATGATCCCATATGGAGTGTAGTCTGTTCCTATGTCTGTGAAAGTAGTGGAGCTTATATGGGTCTGATTTAAATGAGTTTGAAAACAACAGCTTCTGAATATTGAAGTGATTTGAACATAATGTATATTCTGTTCTACGTAATAAAATAATCTCTAATATCGATATTGTGATATTTCCCGTGCATTATCCCCATGTTGCGTTGAATTATTATAACTGTTAAGTTGAAATTTTCAAATGGCTTGCTTTCAAAATTATCACAAGTACCACACTTTCGTTAATTATTCTTTATAAAATCAACACCATTTCAAAATACCTTTACATAGGAAGAGTATTTGGACTTAACCATTCTACAACAGTATGATGTTTTAAACAATGTAGCGACACCTGACACTTCATTTAGCTGATTATAATAGACAAGTCACTGGCTTAGAATGAGAATAAATTTGAAAACAAAACACGAAAAAACTGTATGGTAAACAAGCTGTTTCAACTTAAGTTTTGTCAACGTGACAATTTCGGATTTTCATGAAGATGCTGACTTTAAATGTGTATCAGTCTTTCATAGTCAAATTAAATCTTAAACTGCTATTTTGATAAGCTATAACTTGGTAACCTCTCTGCAGAACGATGCAATTTTAGCACTTTAGTTGACTCCCAAAATATAAGATAAAAATGGTTTGTTGACAAAATGACAATTTGTAAACAATAAATGCATGATTTAAAGTCAAAGGGGAGCAACTCTTGCTAAATGAGTATTTTGTTCACCATGCAATTTGCTAAATACGAAACCTGGTCTACTATTTCGACTGATAAGGTTAACATTCTTTCGTCGAGTATTGGCCACTTGTCAAAAAACAACCTAATGGTTCCATTATTCATTGTATGTAATGGATGATCGGAAAGTGTGGGAGCAATTATGTGACTTTAAGGATGTAAGTACTATATTCTTAGCCAGTCCCAGCTCATGTTCAACATTTACGGATATCTAAAGAAGTAACGGTCGTCGTTAGAGTCGCTTGCTGCTGATGTGGTGGCCGTGCTTAATGTAACACATATCTCTATTACAGAGTAGAAGTTAACAGCTGCACAATTGACGGTCATCTTGCATTGAAGGCAACATACAGCCTTAGTCTTGGCTGGAGATGATTTTAGAACAGTACCCGTTCCAACCAGCAGACGACCATACTCAAATCGAACTGTGTCTGTGGGAAAGAAACAAGCACATTAGTAAAATGCGAACACACACCTGAATTTTTTTACCAACATTTTTATTAGACAGTGTCTATCGCTAGCTTAGAATGAGAAGATCGTAAGTGCAAAATCAATATTTAGAGAAAACAAAAAAAATGTCAGAAATTTAATATTTACTTATGGTAAAACAAGCTGTTTTTACTTCTGTTTTGTCAACATGACAAGTTCCGATTTTTAAGATAATATGCTCATTAGAAGCGCCTTATGATGCTGATGTTAAATATACACCAGTCTTTAAAGCCAGCGACATGTACACACGTAATATATGAACAAAAACCCCTTTTTTGTTACCAATATTTGTTATCAGGTAGTGTGTATGGTTCAGTAGCAATGTGTCACGTTGCCCCTAGTAATTACATATTTCAACTAAAAGCTTTTCCAGACATTTCTTCAGTTTATTAACATATAAACACTGAGATAATTCGAGCGCATTCAGTCATGGAGTCAGCTTGTTTTTCAATACAACGACACTTATCAATACTCGGTACAATAAAATACTTACTTACATCTGATTTTACGAGTATTTTGTTTTGTAGTTTCGTCATTTTTCATGACATTTAATCTTACTTATTTCAGTTCAGAACAAAACAACACAAAAAAATACTTGCGACTGAGCCCAAATCTCTTTTAATTCAGTCCCATATGAGTTCCATTGCTTTACACTGATATAGGGATCTGACCACACTCTGTATGGGGTCATCTCGATGTAAACGTTACATCATCCGATGAAATGGCTGCTTTTCACAAACATGAACGTGCAGAGGAAGAATGTATTAATATAACAGTGTGAGAAAGGTTTAAACTTTTAGTCCGGCAGTTTGGTGAAAAAAATGTGGGTTTGATGATAAAAGCATGAAACTTTGCATGATGGTAGTTAAATGTATTTTAGTCAAAATTAGATATGGACCCACTTTCAAAAATATCCAATATGGCCGCCATTTTCAAAATGGCCGCCATTGTGAAAATTACAATATAGGGTACCTTGAAAATGTTATTTGCAATGGCATCACAAATAAAACAGGGCTATCATGTGCTTAAACCCAATTAAAGAGAGGCAATGAACATTTTGATATCCATCTGGCAAGCAAATTTTACGAAATTTTCACTTTTTTAAAAAAATGGGGGGGGGGACTGTCAAAATCTATCGGACTGAGATCTTAAAAACAGGAAAGTGTAAATATGTTTGTTGAGAAAAGAATACAGCTTGACTTGGTTGTTATGTATGCTATTCCCAACAATATTAGATATGAACCCAATTTGTTGTATCAAATTAGCGCCATTTTCCAAGATGGCTGCCATTTTCTAGTTAGTGTTTACTAAGGTTGCAAATATGTCAATCTTCTTTTTAGTTTGTCTTGATATTATATAGATACTTTATTATTAGTATTCAATATCATAGATGATGTTTTAGCATAAAAACAACCCCAATAAGTCAGTCAAAACGGCGACAGTGCTTTTAAGATGGCCGCCATTGTACTAGTATTTGTAAAACAATGTTATATATGTCATTATATAGTCTATATTTGTATATTCTTTACATATAACGACAATGGCTTGCTAAAACTTTATGCAAATTGATAATAGGATGTAGAAACAAGCTTCCAGACGCAATCACAGGAAATGTTGACCGTAATGATTACCCTTTACCCTGGAAAACCTTCTGATTTTTTTTACCCAATTGCGTGTGTACTAAATTTGGTGTACACCAATGGTTGTATAGTTGTTGTAACCACCAAATAAAATAGGAATAACTGTAGCTGGTGTTTGTGCATATCCCTGATGATAGGAAAGCTGTGTCTGGTGACTGTATGTACCCAATCAGACAATTACCGTAGTCAAGGAATGTATGTATATGGTAATTGCGAGTACCCTGTACATGAGTACATGTACTAGTATATAAAACGACTGGAAAAAACGTAATCACAAACTGTTTAGGCAGTGGGATTCGCTTTTATCTATTGAATTTTATTTTTGCCTATAGCTATGATCATCGATCATTATAGAAATCCCTAAAAGAACAATTGAGATTGTTGTATTTCTAAGTGAATTATATTTGGAAACAAATGTTGTGAATATTGACATGCTTAAGAAGTATCTTTCAAATATTATGGCCAAAAACCATCTCAAACAGAGATCGTTATCGGAGAATAAACAACTATTCCGATCTCTACAGAAATCCTGAGACGAAGATGGAGATGGATAGGACGCGTCAGAAGAATGGAGCCGCAGACTCTATCCCACGGGTAGCTATGAGATGGACACCAACATGGAAGAGAAATAGGGGAAGATCAAAGGAAACCTGGCGGAGATCAACAAATCGAGAAATGACAGCTAAAAGCTGAACATGCAGTCAAGTGAAGCGATTACCTGCGGATAGAAATCATTGGCGTTCTTTAATGATGGCATTAGGAGCAAACCATCCTGAAGAGGCTTAAGTAGGTAGGAATATTGGTATTGGAATGTATGTGCATGACAGTTGTGAGTACCTAATAAAGACAAGTCGTGCCTGAACCAAAATGCTGTTAGTAAACGTAGACAATCACCTGGTGACTTCGGCGATCCACACAGACCAGTTTGGGTTTACCTCATGGTCAGAAGTACTCAGTAGGATCAAGAACAAATGTGTAGTGGAATTTTGTACGTAATATGAACTAGGAATGACTATGAGAATTCAGTAGTATGAGCTTCTTGTGGTGGTTTGTACCACGTTAGAATAGAAATGACTGTGTCTGTCTATGCCTTGTGAACAAGAATGACAAACGAGGACAATACATGCCTCAAGTAATCAATAGGACCAGGGATTGACTGACCTTTTACTGTCATTGGTGAGGGTTTGCAAATGCAAATTGAGTTTCCCAGGTGTGAGTTACTATGGTATGTACATGTACCGAACTCCAACCAGATTGAAAATTTATAGCTATCCAATACAACATCGAATGGCATTACAGTTGGCATTATAGGGTCTAGACAGAATCAGGGACAACTGTGACAAGTGGCTGATGGTATCCTGTTAGGTTTAGGACTATTATAAAGCCGGGAGCATAGTGGCTGAGTGACAAGATGCGGATGCTGCGGGGTTGCCTTCATATCACTTAGAAACATAGATCCCTACTAGGCTGAGAACTAAAAACGTGTTGATCCAATTATAAAACTGCGCAGACCAAGGGGATTTTTTTCAGCTGTTAATCCACTCAAGCACCCTTTGACATGTGAACATCCCTTGGTCATTGGTCTACCTATGTGAACTTACGTTCGTGTCTCCATAGGGAGACATTTTTCACCTGTGAGTTTGGCAGCCAACATCGATCTGCAGCGCCTAGTCCTCACATGTACCAATTTACACCTTGGTGGAGTGGAGCATGTGGGTTATTCTTGCTCAGAGAAATTAACCATTGGTCAAAACGGGGTTTAACCCAGGACCTATTAATCGCGAAGCGTGCGCCGAAGTCTAGGCCACCGCTCCCCACTTGTACTTGTACTTTATACTATGATCGTGTATCCGAAACATATAAATGCCTGTCAAATGTCTATACTATATAGGTACCTTACACTGCAAAAAGGTTATCGTAATGGTAAGCTTATTATATCTTGTTAGTTTATGTCTTAGATCTTGTTAATACATTCTATTATCAAGTAATTAAGTTTTGTAAAGTTATAGCAATCTATTCACGCCCATAATTTAGCAATATTATCTATATAGGTACATCTTTCAAAGTACACCAAATTCTAAATCGATTGATTCAAGACATATCCGAATGTATTGTTGACAAACATTTCAAACATTGTACATTTATAATGTGAATAATAACCTAATTATAAAATGCATTCTATGATATACAGTATGTGTATTTGATTTTTTTGGCTTAAAGACAAAGATAAAGGATATAATCTTAGGTGAGGATACACAAATGCACACAATGCCTTTGTTTCTAATTATCGGACAAGGGCGGCCATCTTGAAAGCATTGCCACCATTTTGATTGAACTTATTGGATGCATATTACTCTAAATCATCATCTATGATATTGAATATTTATGCAAATTACTAAGACAAAATAAAAAAGGTAGATTGAAATATTTCGAACTTAAGTAAATACAAACATACATGCTTGTCACAAACTTGAAAATGGCGGCCATCTTGAAAAGTGGCGCTTTCATGATACTTGACAAATTGGATTGAAGTATAATTTTGTTGGGAATAGCATACATAACAACTATGTCAACCTGTATTATTTTCTCAACAAACATAGTTACTCTATTCTTATTTGTAGGATCTCAGTCCGTTAGATTTTGACAGTTCCCTCCCCCATTTTATAAAAAAATGACAATTTTGTAAAAATTGCTTGCCAGATGGATATCAAAATGTTCATGGCATCTCTTTGATTGGTTTTAAACACATTCTAGTCCTGTTTTATTTGTGTTGTCATTACAAATAACATTTTCAATGTACACTATATTGTAATTTTCGCAATGGCGGCCATTTTGAAAATGGCGGCCATATTGGATATTTTTGAAAGTGGGTCCATATCTAATTTTGACTAAAATACATTCAACTACCATCATGCAAAGTTTCATGCTTTTATCATCAAACCCACAATTCGACTAAAAATATGCACCAAACTGCCGGACTATTTATACATGGTGTGCATACAGTAATTAGAGTTGAATAGCAATGCTACAATAATTATGCACTAGAGAGGACATTTGAACATGACCTAACTAACATCACAGAGGAATGGAGCAAATGTTAGGATATGGTTTTAATGAGATTGAGTGAGCACCTGATCATTTCAGTTAGCTGACAAACAAGTAAAAATAATAGTACAATCCATATTTTATATATTTATGGGTTGTCGACCAAAGTCTTATTCTTGCTTATTTGTCATTGACGTTTTGCTATTTAAAATAGATGTGGACATGTATAAATTCAATTAGTGCAAAACAATGAAAAAACAACAACTAAAATTTGACACCAGTCAGTTGCATCCATGCCCCAAACCCCGGGATGGGTGGTGGATGGCCGGGAAAACGGTCGTGGTTTTACCTTCCAGTTTCCCCGTACTGCCGGGGAAATGTTGGGGAGGTATAAATCCCTGCCCATCCCCGAGGGTGGAGGCCGTGGATGCAAATTGACTGATGCATTACCGACCGATATGACGAACACCTGGACTTCGCAAATGACCAGTTGTTCATACATACCGCGTTCATTGTCGCGAGTAATTTGCACCCAACCGGGAACGTCGAATGACAGGTGGTCTAATCTGAAATGTTAAGCCAGTGCCGATTGCCCTAGCATGAAACGCCCTTGTTACATAGTCGTCGCGAGGGCGCTCCTGCTTCAAAAATGCTTAATACCATAGTGCCAGTCAACAGAGACGATCGACCTAAAGTTTCAGTTATAAAAACACAATATGTTCTAATCCTAAATCGCGGGACATAAGAAGTGGAATGACCTAATTAATACATTACGTCAGCTACTCCATTCGCCCAGCCTGTTAAACAGCGTCAGATGGTCTATGACGTATATTTGTCCCAGATCAACTTCCCACCATGCATCACGCGAGGCCCTGGTATGAGAACAATACTTGTTAATAGTCCCGTCCGTGTTGCCATCTACAGCTTTTTCTGGGTATCCGACGACAAATAGATCCAACTGATATGCTGGCTTTCCAAGCGCAACATTCGTCTGTGCTAGTGGTTAGAATAGTATTCTTATATAGCTTGACGAATTTGAATTGACCCTGACCTTTATGCATGAAAATATTACAATGTTCTTGCTTTGAATACATCAATTTTCACAAGTAAATCGTGCAATATCGGCATTTCGAATTTGCGTACGGGCATGTATTAGAGGTTCGTAGGGAAGATTGGGCAAATGCCTAACTACGTTGCCTCTATAAATAAAGTATTTATTATTATTATTATTATTATGTATTACATCTCGAGCGCCTTCGCGATACTCCCCGACTATGAAAACATAAGCCGAGGTTATAAATACAGACAATATATCGACTGTTAAATTATGCTAATCAAAAGGTCAGGTTCGTGTCAAATTTCCCAAGCTATACCACATACATATCGCTGGCTTAGAATGAGAATGTCGTAAGTACATGTAGTAAAACAGGCGGTTTCAACTTCAGTTTGGTCAACACGACAAATTCCGATTTTCATGGAAATATGCCCATAAGAAGCACCTCGTGGTGCTGATTTTAAATATGTATCAGTTTTATATTCTCATTATAATTAAACCAGCGATAGACACTACATGCCTACGAAATTATATGATTTATTATTATTAAGCAATATTTATATAGCCGTTTTTCGTGAAAATTACACCTTCAAAAGTGCTGCTGAGTAAAACAGTATGCAATGGATACAAACTTGCAAGTGCAAATAATATGGGTAAAAATAACGAAGTTTAAAAATCAACAGATTCATCACTAATTTAAGTAAACGAGTAAAATACACAATTTAAAATAGTTTCGTAAGCTGTATGGCCAGTCCAAACACGCATTACTCCACCAGTCATTTCGTACTTTTCACTATGCGACCTTACTCCAATGTATTTTACCTAGTTATATATTTATGTTTCAAGAGCAGGGTCATAACATCCACTACTAACTTCACAAATCTTACAGGTTAGGGCCTCTAAACAATTTTGGCAAGAAGCCCTGTTTGTTCTGTGGTAGGAGAAGTCATCAAGATGTGAAAATGTTAACCTATGAAAGGGTAAGTCCAAAGTCTATCACTCATATAACGCACAACATGAGCCATACATATAACAACAATTATACATCACTCCTATAACAAATGATGATATATCTCATATTTACAACCAACAATATTCACCTGGCATTTAACAAGCAATGCATATCTCTCATGTAACAAACAATGCATATCTCTCATATAACAAACAATGCAAATCTCACATATAACAAACAATGCAAATCTCACATATAACAAACAATGAATATCTCACATATAACAAACAATGAATATCTCACATATAACAAACAATGAATATCTCTCATATAACAAACAATGAATATCTCACATATAACAAACAATGAATATCTCTCATATAACAAACAATGAATATCTCACATATAACAAACAATGAATATCTCACATATAACAAACAATGCATATCTCTCATATAACAAACAATGCATATCTCTCATGTAACAAACAATGAATATCTCTCATGTAACAAACAATGCATATCTCTCATGTAACAAACAATGAATATCTCTCATGTAACAAACAATGAATATCTCTCATATAACAAACAATGAATATCTCTCATAAAACAAACAATGCATATCTCTCATGTAACAAACAATGAATATCTCTCATGTAACAAACAATGCATATCTCTCATGTAACAAACAATGAATATCTCTCATGTAACAAACAATGAATATCTCTCATGTAACAAACAATGAATATCTCTCATATAACAAACAATGAATATCTCTCATATAACAAACAATGAATATCTCTCATATAACAAACAATGAATATCTCTCATATAACAAACAATGAATATCTCTCATATAACAAACAATGAATATCTCTCATATAACAAACAATGAATATCTATCATATAACAAACAATGCATATCTCTCATATAACAAACAATGAATATTATACGTACCGGGTATCTCATATAGCACACAATGCATATCACTCATAAAACAAACAATGAATATTATACGTACCGAGTATCTCATATAACACACAATGCATATCTCTCATATAACATACAATGTAGAACACTCATATAATAAACATTATCATTCATAAAGCAGAGAATAAATGTACATCTGTACAATGAAAAACATGCATTTAACGATGCATGTCAAACTCTATGCCATGCTGCAATGTGTCTCTAACCATGGAAGCAATGCTTACACAGTCCATATAACCTCTGAATTATTATTATACTCCGTCATGCCCACTGACTTTATTAAAAAGCGTACATTATTTCTGTAAATGTACACTTTTGTGAGACATTTTCTCAGAAAATGATTGGTCAATTTCAGCTTCAAACTATTCAGATTTGCATAATCAGAGTTAAATAAATGTCACTGCTGATTGCCTGAAGACTAAAAATTGTAAAAACACACAACAAGGGATTAACATGACTGTGCTACTGTAAACTAATCAAATGTGCAGCATTGCATTTTAATTAGTGTCTTCTGTGAAACCTAATAATAATACAAAGAAATGTAGCCTTAATTTTTTATATTATATTTTTTAGTCTTGGTTGAACTAAATACTAAAACAAAATAATCACAATTTATCTACACCTCAACATTTATAGGGCAATGGCTAATCATTTAATATTGCTGTCCACAAAGTTGGGAGCAAAATCTATCAAAATTGAATGATTTTACGTTATTGGTTATCAGGAGGAATACAGCAAACATATAAACAATGTATAAAATATTTTTATATACCTTGTGCAACCGACAAGAATCCTGAATTATTATTATACAATGATCGAAAGCAGTTATAACTTTCTACATGTTTTCATGAGCACACGTGATGCCACTTAGAAATCACTCGAATACAAGATCATATTTTAGTTAGTAATCATCAAATTATGTTGCCCTTTGGAAATGAATGTTTAAATTAGAACATGTGTCAATTCATTATGGCGCTATTATAATACAAACATCTTTTTAATATCTATAAAATAAAACACACTGTCTTAACATCAACTGAGCAGTTTTAGATATATATATATTAGAATCGGCTAACATGATCCTGTTTGAAAATAAACATTAATTTTATGAATAATTCCATGACAATCATCTATTTTTAAAAAAAAATGAAGACGAATAATATGCTATATACCTTGGTGCATCAAACCTTAATCCATGAATGTGGAAAATAATTGCTTGTGTAATTTTAGCTTTTATGTTGTATTAATAGTTTCTTGATTTTTACTCAATCTATATGACAGTTAATCCCTCAGATGTTTGTTAGGCCAAGGTTATTATTTTACATAGAGATATATTTTCTAAAATTCAAGATGCGTTCTGTCCATGAATTGTGCCAGAATTGATTGTGCTAATCATTGTCTCTCTGGAGATCATTTACTTTTTGCCGGAGTATAAGTAACATAAAGTACAATTTTTTTATCAACAGTGTCCTCTTACAAGCGTTATATGGTAGTTTTGTAAGGACGAACAAGAAATTATCCTCGGCTTCGCCTCGGACAATTTCTTGTTAGTCCGTACAAAACTATCCTATAACGATTGTAAGAGGACACTGTTGATCAAAAACTAGTACTGTATCTATTACATATATGATCATTATTTAACAGGACATTTTCCAATTTGACACATAATCGAGTATTATGCGCGTACGTAGTTTTAATCTTTTGTACAAGTATTATAAGAAAACTCAGTCTGAAGAATATCCAGATTTGATAAGTCCGTGTTTTCCCGAATAATATACACGTGATTGGCTTCATCCACGAGTGACAAGAGACCTTCCATATTAACATCGAGTCCTGGACCAATGGTGAACAGTTTCACATTCGATTTGTCTCTAAGGTTGGCAACCTCCTCTTTTACGTCGTTTATATTTTGAAATCTCCCGGGTGTAAAAATTATTACAAACTGCCTAGCATTATCTCGTTGGTATATCTTTAATTCACCTAGAGTGTAATTTATAGATGTAGTAATGTTAGCAGTTTCACAAGCAGTGTCTATCTTCTCACAAACTTTATTGTCAGTGTTGGCACTAAGTGTTTGAAGAAATATTAAAAACTCATCGAGTGTTTTAGTTTCATTGGGTGATATCACTGTCCTCAATTCCATTGACGTCCTTATTATTCCAACTCGTACCCCATTGTCTTTTTGAAAGTTTTTCATTTCATTAGCGATATAAGTCATTGCATCTACAACCGTCTGAAGCTCGACGTTAGTGAGAATTTCGTCATCAATTAGAAACATTACATCAGAGAGATAACTTCTAATGCATTCATCACATGTTGCGTGTACAAGTTGTTTTAACATCGTATCTAAAGCATTAAAATCGCCAACAGAAAATACATACGATGGATTGTTTGAGTCACCTGGTGAGCTGATATCTCGAAGCTCTTGTTGAGAAACTTGCTCACCAATTCCTGGAATTAAAATAGGATTTCACATAATAATAGAAGTAGTGTTTCGTCATATTATTTAGCTGAATATTGATACAATAAATATCATCAAATGGTCTAACATTAGAATCTTTATCATAATACATCATTTGTGGTACTAATGCACTTGTTTATAATATTTAGCAGAATATCAATAAAAATACTTTGTACACGTAGTCGACTCGTCTTACCAGAGAGTATTCGCCTTTGTAGAGCGACTCCTTCCGAGTAAAATAAATGTTACCAGTCTTTAGGATAATAAAAGAAACAAAAAACATTGTTTAATGTGACTTTGAATTAAAAACCACTAACGTTGCATACCTATAGCAATCACACGAAGATTCAAAGCTTTCAGTTCCTTTGCAGCTGCCTTCGTTTCGGTTCTATCCGTTGACATACCATCAGTTAGTACTATCACATACGAAAACGTTACCATGCCTTTACGTCTTTCACTTTTCCTCGCAACGTCCATTGCCACTCTTAAACCTTTGTGAGTATATGTTGCTCCTGGACGAAACTTGATCTCACCTACGAGTGCTTTCAATGCCTCTCGACTTGTAGATTGGGTGAATGTGATTTCTATCTTAGCTTCCCAAGAAAACGTGATTACAGATATCTGGAATTCTGTGTAGCTAATGTTAACTTTGTCAATGAAGGTTTTGACGAATTCGAGCTGACGTGTGAATTGTTCCTTAGTTTGACTGACTGATGAATCTAGTACAAATATCACATCGGTAGGAAAAGGTAAACATCCAGGCAAAACTGAAATACATAATTACTTTCAAGTTAACACAAGTGAGCATGTTATTTAAGCACACGAACGTAGGTTATTAATGCTATTTTCAATGAGACATTCCTTAAAATAATAAAAACAACAATAACATAGTTAACTATAGTTTGTACCAATAAGACAGCTGGTACCCGGAGGGTATTTGCTGACACCCGGAACAAAACAAATACTGAAAACTGACTAAATCCAGGAATGGAACAGAAATAACTCATGTGCGTGTAGTCTCCGCCATCGGTATTTACCTCTCAACTAGATCATTAAGGAAATGCTTAATTTCCATAATTTTTTCTTCCATTTTTGTTTGTTTTACTAGTATGGCATGTATGGCATTAACTGTCATGTGTTGTGACATCTTTGTCAATACATGGATTCTAAACAAAGACAGGACACTTGCTTTAACCTCAAAAAACATGTAGTACAGATACAAGTCTAAAAATAGAACAAAGATCGAAAACTTGGAATAAATGTACAGTATAGTACAGATAAAATTATAAAAATAGAAGAAAGCATACCCTCCTCACAACAGTGACCGAATGTTCTGTCTAGACAATCACATCCCCAATGGTCGGGCTTGATGGTACCTCCATACAGGCACGTGTCCCCGCATGATCTGTTTTCAAACCTGCTGATATCAGGAGAGATACCACACCTTGACTGGCAGCTGCTATAACCATAACCATCGGGGCAGCAGAGGTATCGTTCTCTTTGCTGCGTTCCTCCTCCACCACACGTGACTGAGCACGAGGACCATGATTCCCAGGGTGTCCAGTTACATATTCCAGAGCTACATGATATGCCAGACGTTGGTTCTGATACATGTGGTCTCTCTGAAAATATAGAATACGTGTGGTCATATGTGATAGATATGGACAAACGTATGTTACATGTACAATACGTAGTGGTCATCTCAGACACAAATATGGTCAAACTAAGGTTAGTATCCATCTCAATGACAAACATAGAATTAAAAGATTCAGCGGCAAAATCGCTTGTTTTTCCTCTGTTGTAACTTAAATGCTGACCATAAAAGAAGATTAACTTTTAATCAAACCTCTGTATTAACCCAAGAAATAACCACCTGAAAAAGAATGTTAAACAGATACTTCTAAAATGCGAAAAATGATATAGTAAATGTTCAATCGTACTTTGGAAGTACGTAAGAAATAAGACAAAGACGTTTGTTCGTTATAATAGTCTAGAGTGATCAATGCGTTTGAAGTTATCATTAAACGTAACACACGGTTGATAATTGTACAGGAGATTGAACAAGTAGTATCTTAAACATCTGGAATGGGACCATATATCGAGGACTAATCGGGACAATCCAAATGATCGAAATAAACCGTGAGCTCGGCATAGCGGTGTGATATATATATACAACATATGTTTAGCAAATTCGCCGGGACATTGAAATTTGCTCGAAATAAGTCGGGTGTTCATAACATCGATGCTCGTCTTAACGAAGTTTTACTGTAACCACTTACATGATACATGTAAGCTCTCTGTCCATACTTGTAAGCGAAACAAGACGATCAAGTTATGGAGATTTAACGATCGATAGAACTGGGTCGATTGTGATAGGAGAAAATAAAATTCCCATCCGTTATCATGTCAGGAAGTTTGGAACATGTGTTTTAAATTGAACTTTGATTGGATCAGTTCTTATCAGGGTAAATGTTGCATTGATTTAAGAGCTGTTTTCCTGTTTGATATCAGGGTTTGTTCTCAATGGGGATTCGGGTGAGCATGACACAACTGTATACGAATATAAATTATTTCCAATCTGACTACAGTACTTGATCTTCCTTACCTATCGTAGCGTAGCGGGTTTGAGGATATGATTTTAATCAGAGAGACATTATTTCATACGTGTATATAAACTGCTCAACAGCATTCAAATCCAGTGTGGGGAATCACGTGACTATAATGGTACTCAGCACTATGAAATAGATCGCGAAAATCTGGATATTTGGATAGTTTTTCGATTCTTGGTAAGTACTCCTTGATTATGTTTACTAGTTATATAGTGCAGGCTATGCAAAATTTAACGCGCTTTTTAATGGTATACGTGTCAATCCTGTACTCTCTCTGCTTTCTGAGATACCTTCGAGGTTTTAATGCGAACCAGTGGAATATTTTGTCAACAAGTCTACATTAATGTGTATAAACTACACAAAAACTGTATTTAAAGGCAATTAATTATGCCACAGTCAGGTGCTATGTGCTTTATTGTATTCGGAAAGGCTTCTCGTTGAAATATATTGACTGATAACGTCCTTTATTGGTGATTTAAAGAGATTTCTTGCAACAATGGCAAATTATTGAAATGATACTTTCCACGGAATAACACATTTGTGATACAAATCACGGACCAGTTTTAAACCAGTCCTGGCGACATTTTGGAACCTTGGTTCAGAATACTGTTTGAATAAAATTGCTTTCAGTTGTTTAATTATGTTTCCTTTATTCCTATACAGAAGTTACAGCAAGACGTTGTCGAGAAGCTAGGTTCAGACGAATGAAGGGAACACGTCACGGGCCAACTAAAATAAAAAGAAAATTTAGACACTATCACCGGAGCGAATTCGAATGCGGAATGAATCTTAAAACAGTGCAATGTACTTTATAACCAAGCAGAGACATAGCTTTCAATCGTGTAGTTTGAAGATTGTATAGTTGAACGGGAATGGAATCCAAATATAATGTTACATCAATCCACCCAGGACGGCAATTTACAGCTGATTTAGTGCTATTGCATTGCAATTGTGAATTTTAATTATTTTTTTCCACAATCACTGTGCTGTTTTGTCTTTTTATGATTAAATGCAACACCCATCTATAACAGTTTGTTGTCCATTTACTTTATTGAAATTTTGTACTTATAATCAACCATCGCTCTTCCTTATTAGATAGTTGATTTGATGCACTATCTTATTCGAAATAAGAAAAATAATGGCGATGTAATGTATTTTTTCTTTTCATTTGTGATTCGAAATACATTGATTACCGAATATAGACTATGAGCGTACATAAAGGTATACAATGCCCATCTGAAGAAGTATCAACGAACTAATAGTATATTGTATCTGCTGTGTAATCATATTAAAATTGCAGCTGAAAATATTGTGTATTGTCGAAATACTCACAAAGATATCAACCAGAAAACAAACATTTATATTGACAAAATCATAATGGTTCTTCGATAGCATTAATTATAATAGCATACATCTAAAACAATTAATAATGTAACATCACAAATAAATCTAGTCGAAGACAAAGACAAATTTAATACTGAAGTGAACAGCTTTTCAATGTATGACAGTGCAAATGGTGTCAGAAGCAATGTACAAATCACGGGTCTTTGACCTAACGATTTAAAAACTTGACAGTAGGAGTGTTGTTTTTTTACTAGGAAGCCAAAATTAGTTTTTAAATTCATATGACACAGATAAAAATGAACTTATTGTTTTGGTAGCAAAAATGCCGAGCATAGCCTTCATTTGCCCGTCACCTTTCTGCTGAAATATGACAGACATGTGAGTGCCTCCACTCGGACATGAGCCAGTGTCACCGGGCAACGCACCCACTGATCTACTGGAGAGGGAAAATTAATAAAAGTCGACAAGTACGTGTTTAATAAAATATTGCACAACAAAGGCATAACTCCAGAAATAAAAGTCGCAATTAATTAGCTTGAAACAGCACAATGCGGAATTCGAAGAAGTCGCATTACCTTGTTTTGTTGCAGTGGTGATGCAGGCACTTGATATGCTGCCTATTTTACATAATTTAGTATTGAAAGTCCATAATATGTTTTAATTTACCGATAAACCCTGGGGCATTCATTTAAAGAATTAATGACTTAGTATCGAGATAAGTTCATTAATACTTACCCGATCTTAGACATTTTTACCAAAATGTCGACATTATGTTGATATTCAAGACCATATGCATTGTATTCAAATGAAATAATATCCAGGTAAAAGACAACTTATCTCAGTGTCGCATTTAAAAAAAAGATTAAAAAGCTCAAATTAGGTTAATCTTTTCTGATCGAAATGACAACGTTTAAATCTTTGGGAAAATCCTCTAATTTGATGTAAGGGTTAATACAGAATACAGAATCGTAACATTGTTTATTTTTTTGTGCTAAAACACGACCCGTTTCAGTTCCTTCAATTGATGCAGAGCAGTTTCGATTCCAGTTCTATCAGCACCATGTTTCTTTGATCCTGCTATTTCTGTAAAAGAATAGATGAAAACTATTATTAGGCAACTTAAAGTAAGCATAATAAAAATATACAAAACAAAAAAAGTTACATGCTTTAATACAAGTTTAAAATGATCCGTGGTTTGTATCACAACATTGTTGGTCCGTGGAATGTAACATGTCAATAAATTGTCATTTTTTGCAGAATAACGCATTAAATACCAATAAAGTATGAAAGAGTAACTGGTTTTCAACAAAAAACCTTTTCCGAATACATTAAAGTACTGACACATGAGCATGGTCTAATATATTCCCATTAAACACGGTTTTTGTGTAATTTATCCAGGAATATTGGCAAAATATGTCCCTGGTTCGCCTTAAAACCTCGAAGGTATCTCAAAAACCAGAGATAGTACAGGAATGATCCATGTTCCATTAGAAAGAGCTTTAAATTTCGCATAGCATGCACTATATCACTAGTAAAAATATTCAAGGAGTACTTACCAAGAATCGGAAAACTATCCAAATATCCAGATTTTCGCGATATATTTCATAGTGCTGAGTACCATTTTAGTCACGTGATTCCCCACACTGATTTTGTTGTGACCCCTTTTCTCAAATCTCTGTTTTTTTCTAAAAAATGAAAAAGTATGGGTTTTTAAAATTAATTTAAATGAGTTAGCACGCGGTTCCAGATATCATACATATATTTTTAAATAAAGTTAGTATAGGTGTTCATGGCCTTAAAGTTTTTGTCAGGGTGCAAATGAGAAATATTTTGAAAAAATGTGCTAAAGAATGTTTTTTTTCATTTTTTAACAAAAATCTATTTTGATAGATTTTATCTTTATTCTAAACAATTTCTAATAAACTCCATAATTAAGTGTAACAGGTACATAGGAAGTTTACAAATTACAAAATAAAGTGTTTGCCAGTAAAATAATGATTAATGGTCAACACATATCTGAAGAAAACAATGTTAAAATCATACCCCACCCACTTTTTTAACATGTAGGACCTATTTGTTTACAATATTTCCGGTATAAATAGAAATATGTGCTTTGTAATGGTGAGATATTTGGTAAAATATGTCCATTAGACATTCATGTTTCAATTTAGTTAAGAATAAAATAAATAAGCATGTGACTGTTGCCTTGGTTACCAAGGAAACGTTGTAGAAAAAGGACGAAGTTTTCGAATGAATTCCCAAAAACTTGAGATTAAAGTAGTGCATTTTCTAAATATATTGATAATAAATAATCAAGTGATTTCAGATAGGACAGCTCTTTCATTTCATATGACGCATGGATAAGTTACTCAGATAGTTGCCATGGTAACTAATCATTGAATAGTGAAAAATCCACTTTTTGACCATATTTTCACAATTTTCAAAAAAATGCTGCATGCTAGTAGATATCTGGTATGTATGTGGTTTGTAAATCATCCCAATTGAGAAGTGCTACATTTCTAACTGACGTATGACCACGTTATCATTGTAGTTACCATGGTAACGAAGGAAAGAAGGTAGAAAAATCACTTTTTACTGTATTTCGTAAGTTATACTGCATATTAGAGGATATTAGTTCTTTGTATAGTTCGATTATCATCCTAATTGAAGTGTATTCCATTTCTAACTGACTTATGACCGTGTGGCATAGTGGTTACCATGGCAACCAAGTTTCGCAAAGGGAAATTTCCACTTAAGGATGATTTACATACTATATCCATACCAGATATCTACTAGCATGCAACTTTCATTTAAAACTACAGTAAAAACGTTATTTTTCGTTCTTTATTGCTTAGTTACCATGGTAACTATCATAATAACGATATCATACGTAAGTTAGAAATGGGGTGCTTCTCAATAAGGATAATTTACACCCTATATCCATACCAGAAATCTACTAATAACAGGCATTCTTTTGAAAACGTAAAAAGGTGATTTTTCCTTTTTTTTTGCTTGGTTACCATGGTAACTACCAACATATCATTGTAATAGGTCGGTTAAAAATGGGGCGCTTCTCAATAAGCATAATTAACAAACTATATCCACACAAGATATATGCAACAATTAAAATGCAACATTATTTTGAAAATTATGAAAATACAGTTAAAAAGTGAAAATTTCGCTTTTTGATGCTTGGTTGCCATGGTAACTACCATACCAACACGATCATAAGTCAGTTAGAAATGAAACGCACTTCAATTAGGATGATAATCGAACTATACCAAGAACTAATATCCTCTAATATGCAGTATAACTTACGAAATACAGTAAAAAGTGATTTTTCTAACTTCTTTGCTTCGTTACCATGGTAACTACAATGATAACGTGGTCATACGTCAGTTAGAAATGTAGCACTTCTCAATTGGGATGATTTACAAACCACATGCATACCAGATATCTACTAGCACGCAGCATTATTTTGAAAATTGTGAAAATATGGTCAAAAAGTGGATTTTTCACTGTTCAATGATTGGTTACCATGGCAACGATCTGAGTAACTTATCCATGCATCATATCAAATGAAAGAGCTGTCCTATCTGAAATCACTTGATTATTTATTATCAATATATTAAGAAAATGCACAACTTTAATCTTAAGTTTTTGGGAATTCATATGAAAACTACGTCCTTTTTCTATAACGTTTCCTTGGTAACCAAGGCAACAGTCACATGCTTATTTACTTTATTCTTAACTAAATTGAAACATGAATGTCTAATGGACATATTTTACCAAATATCTCACCATTACAAAGCACATATTTCTATTTATACCCGAAATACTGTAAAAAATAGGTCCTACATGTTAAAAAAGTGGGTGGGGTATGATTTTAACATTGTTTTCTTCAGATATGTGTTGACCATTTATCAATATTTTACTGACAAACACTTTATTTTGTAATTTGTAAACTTCCTATGTACCTGTTACACTTAATTATGGGGATTATTAGAAATTGTTTAGAATAAAGATAAAATCTATCAAAATAGATTTTTGTTCAAAAATGAAAAAAAAGCATTCTTTGGCACATTTTTACAAAATATTTCTCATTTGCACCCTGACAAAAACTTTAAGGCCATGAACACCTATACTAACTTTATTCAAAAATATATGTGTGATATCTGGAACCGCGTGCTTACTCATTTAAATTAATTAAAAAAACCCATACTTTTTCATTTTTTAGAAAAACAGAGATTTGAGAAAAGGGGTCACAACAAAATGAGTACAATTTTTTTTCTATCGACTTGCATCATATCTTTTACAGTAAAACAGTTCTACAATAGTATATGTAACAAAATTTATGAAATATTAGGGTGTGTGATGGCCATTTTTGTCTCGAGTCCTTCTTAAAAAACGTAAAAATGGCAAAATTCATTTTTAAAAAATGTGAAAAAAAAGCAAAAATCGAATTTCCTCTGTTGCCATAGCAACGGTATGAAAAATGAAGTTTTGAGCCCAGAAATCTTTTTTATGGGTGAATACCATAAAAGTGGCCAAATATTTTTAAAATCTGAGACTATGCGTGGACAACCATGTCTGGATGTGCCTGGTTTGAATATAGAATTACAATTAACATGTAATTCAACCCGATAGTCATTATTAAAATTTCGTTTAATACTTCGTACATAACGTGATACTTTACAAAACTTGTAATGACTGATGTATGTTAAATGTCAAATGATGATATTCCATATAGATCTTATTTTATTGGAGTATTATTATGGCCAATCAAGACGTATGTTACTGACCCATATCTTAATATGGTGCGATCTGATTGGTTGTCCTTATTCTTAAGTCGAGTAAGATCAATATTTATACCACCCCTGGTCAGAATAAAAAGAAAAAATGATAGCTTATAGGTGAACACTACTTCATATACGTAAACGTTTGCAAACACATCGATAACGCACTATTGAGACATATTTGCACATAGGCGATGAGGTGCTGACCTATTGCACATGCCAATTGACAACTAACATTAATTTACAGTTAACAAGGTTTTATGACTTACCACTTTCACAACAGAAACCTTGATAATTCCATAAACAATCACACCCATAGTAGCCACCAAATGTCCCTGCATTGAAGCAATAAGTACTTCCACATTGTCTGGACTCACTACTGTCGCTATGGTGTCTACCACAATTGTGAAAGCATTCATTGAAGCTCCATCTAAGATCACAACACAAATGCCTGAAACGCATTTGTGACCCGTACCCACCGCATGTAAGGGAACATTCGGACCATGTGTGCCACGATATCCACTCACACTCGTCATCGCACGACTCATTTTGTACAAACATCGGTAAATAAATAACACTGAACAACAAACCGACGATCTTCATTTTAGGATGTCACAAGTTATAGTGCACCCAGGATAATGAAAAAGGCGGTAAAAAGTGGTATCGTCCGTATAGGTGGAAAAAGCATGCATGCACGATTTATCAGTGTTATTTTAGTATACAATCGACCATACGCGTTTGTTTACGCAGCCAATATTATAACAGTAGACCAATCCGGTCAATGTTTATAAACATCAAGTTATCCTGGGTGCACTATATCCAACCCGATAATCATATAATAATAGAAAATTCATATGTGGCTTAATCTCAACTTTCTTACAAACTGAACATTTTCTGTTCGAGTGCATCAAAAAACATAACATGTAAAATCACGAAATTTGGAAATGAAATAATCCATTGCATTGTGTACTAGAAAAGTCCCCTTGCAAATGTTAAGTTCGAGTGGAGTTTTGTCAATACACAGCATAATTGATAAGAAAGCTCGATTTAAAAACAGTCACAAAATGATTGATATTTACTGATGAAACTATTCATAAAAGGCTGTTCCATATTTACTCGAAGTAACGGTGGTACCTAGGCCTTGTCAGATGTCAGAACATTCGTTTCTCCTGTCTGGCTTGCTTGATTATCTTCATTTTCTCGTTAAGTAATATCTTGGGCATTTTCCGCCAGTGCATTGTACCACAGGACCTAGCAATTCAAAATGGATCACAAGAAATAAATCATTTATTTTGAGTGATCTATTTTGAATTGCAAGGTCCTGTGGTAAAACTGAGTAATCGAGATAACTTAAAGCAAAGTCTTCATTAACAGGGTACAATATTACTTGAATACGATTTTAAGTATAGTGACACACTGCTGTAAATCTTTATCACAAGCTTGTAAACAGTCAGTGAAATTCAAGCCATTCTCACAGCACAACCATCTGACGCCCTCCTGTGTTCGATACCCGCCACATGTACGTTCAGACCACGAGTACCAAGATGACCAATCACAAACAAAAAATATTTCAGGAATAAAGCGGTACCAACGGAGGAAAAGAGACAACACAGAACAACAAATAAACTTTCTCCATTGCAATCACTAAAACTCTCGGTGTGTATAGAAAACTGCGAACAGTTGATATTTGATTTAACATATCTGTGTTGTAAATAACAATGATACTAATTCAACAATGGTGGTTAATGAAATAATTAGTGATTGGTTTGGAGTATACTTATACAGACTGAAAATTTGTCTTTTGGACATAATAATTATATTACAAATATAGAGTAGGGGTGCTTTTTTAAACAAATAATAGTTTGTGCATTTTATTTCTCTGTAATTCTCATTAAAGTTAGAAATATATACTGTACATGTTATGTTGTTGAAGTTCGTGTCAGAATAGGAGTAGAAATATGCATTGCGAAACTACTATTTGCATTTATAAGTGTTTTAAAATAAGCCGAAACACGGTTCAGAGGCGGTTTCATAATAAGCCTATTCGACGAAGCCTTCAACATTACATTCATTAGCTTCATTAAATACAATTTTAAGTAGAAAAATGAATCACCAATGTGAATTTACAAATAACCGTTTCAAAGACATACCACTCTCACAGCAAGAACCTTGATAATTCCACAAACAATCACATCCATAGTAGCCACCAAAGGTCCCTTCATTGAAGCAGGTAGTACTACGACATTGCCTGGACTCAGAAAGGTCACTGGAATCTCTATCACATTTTTATAGCATTCAGACCAGCTTGTCTTACAACACAACTTTCTGTACATATATTGTGTTCCATATCCCCCACACGTTTTGGAACATTCAGACCATGCATACCTTGATGTCCACTCACAAAGATTATCGCATGAACCACTACGTACAAATACAGGTAGATAACAAGCACTGAACAACAAAACAACAATCTTCATTTCAGCAGCTAACAAGTACAATCCATCCTGAGATTGATATAATATATTTGTAGAAATAAGGTAAGCAAAGAAATATCAAATTCATTACCCACCACAGGATTATCAAGTCGGTTTGAATACTGAAGAAGATTTACAGTGTTTTGATTCATTCTTGTCTGTGGAAACTTTTAAGCGATTTAAATATAAAAATGTCACTGTGAAAAATGTTATAAACTATTGTACTGTGTAAATATAGTCCTTGTTAATATAAGGCCATACAAAATCGTATATTTTGTTAAAAGTCCATCCTAAGTTCGAAAACATATCCAGGGGTCTTATTCACCAAAATTCTAAGACTGAAACTAAGACTTAGACTTAAAATTGACAAAAATTATAAGCACTGCCATTTCTTTGCAATTTGATTTAACTATAAGAAATTTTATCTGATTATTGGTTGCTATCCATTGAACATGTATGACGATTTATATCAAAATTGGTACGTTTATAACCAATTCAGAGCGCATAATATAGTTGACAATACAAAGTCTAAGTCTGTGATTTAGACTTACAACGTTGATGAATATCGCCTCGCCTATCCTAAGAAATGACAAACACTGATAGAAACAGACATTTAACTTCTTTTCTCATCATTATACGGGAAACAAATATAACCCCAAGCAATGTCAAACATAATAATTTGCTGAAATAACTGAACACTTGTTTGTGTGAATGGGATGGGGATATAATGGTGGACACGTATGAAAGCAATACATCCATGGATTTTGAAGATATCTGCTACATAAATTAAACTCGTTCGGGAATATTATTAAGCTCCCAGAGGCTTGCTTATTAAAAATTCCGAAACTCGTTTAATATAAATTTATATCAATAGGCAACTCGTGATTGATCCTCTATACACGTCCAAAACTTTCTTCTTTTTCTATAAAAAAAACCACGTCTTACTTAAAATGGTGCTTCATAAACTTTGAAACTATAAGTTACTAAATTACGTAGGCTCAGTGTCATTATAAACTGATTTGAAAAACATTCTTATCATAAACTGTATTACTCAGATATGTTTTAAAATAGTTAAAAGTCAGTTTTAAACATAGGACAAGTTAATCGTTGACATTGTACAAATACATAATACGTATTTGACTCCTCCTGGTTCTAGGTCAAGGATATATTTCAATAAATTACGAAAGAATATATATTCAGCATTGATTATACTGTATGATTTTGATTTAAAGACAAGTTACCGGTATCTATCATGTAAATACAGTACGTGTCATACGTTTAAGGAAATGCAAAATATTTTATAATTTATTATTTGCCAGAAATATGATATTTTGTTATGAACGGGGTACACGTACCTTGCTATTTAAAGCAAACTTTTCGTTAACTGGAAACAAATGCATTATAAAGCAATTTAAATTATTTGAACTCGATTTAAGTTTAAAGACAGGCTACTGCGGAGTTTGGTTATTTTTCCAACTAACAGGGTTTCAAAACTTACCAATCTTACAGCAGGAACCTCGATAATTCCATAAACAATCACACTTATGTTCGGCCCACGCTCCTCCAATGGAACAGGGAGTACTGCCACATTGTCTGGACTCATTACGATCATTGTAATCTTTATCACAATATTGTAAACATTCCGTTAAATTCTAACCATATTCACAACACAACGGTCTCACGCGCTCCTGTGTTCCATACCCGCCACATGTAAGGAAACATTCGGACCATGAATACCACGATGTCCACTCACAAATATTATTGCACGAATCAAGCCGTACCAACGGAAATAAGGAGACAACACATAACAACAAATAAACTTTCTCCATTGCAACCACCAAAACTCTATATATCGTTGGCTTTGAATGATCAATATTTTAAGAAACAAGAAAAACTGTCTGACAATCACACTTTAATTATGATAAAACAGTAGACAAGTAACAAAGTAGATATTGGGTTTAATCTAACTGTGTGTGAGTGTATATACTTTGTAGTTGTAAATAACAATGATACTAATTCAACAATGGATGTTAATTAAATCAGTATTCATTGGTTTTCAAGTAAGTGAATATACGAGTATAATTAAACAGATTGAACGTAAGTCTTTTGAACATAACAATTATATTACAATGAATTATATAGTAGGGTTAGATTTTTAAACAAACTATATTTTGTGCATTTTAATTCTCTGTCATTCTTCTTAAAAGTAGAAAAAGAATACTTTACATAAATAACTGTCATGTTATTTTTTTGATTTTGTGTCAGGAAAAGGAATATAATTCTGCATTGCGATTTCCAACAACTGACTACTACTGTCGATTCAATGAATAATACTAATGAGGAACTATCCAGTTCGAAAAAAATAGCGAGGATTACCATTAAATAAGTTACAACCAGTTCAATCCAGATAAACATACATAGTGAATGTTTATATCCGTTATCATTTAGCTTGAACACGACTCAGACACGGTTTCGTGGTAGGCCTGTTCAACTGCTATATTACTTACTCATTTTCATTGAATCATTGACTTCGGCATTAAATACAATGGTTTCATTTAATACTATTTTAGGAATTTATAATAATGACACGCTGGTATGAATTATGGTAAAATTACAAATAACCTTTTTTAAACTTACCACTTTCACAACATGAACCTTGATAATTCCATAAACAAGTACACCAAAAGCCAACAATTGTTCCTCCATTGAAGCAGGAATTACTGCCACATTGTCTGGACTCATAATAGCCATTGTAATCTCTGTTACAATTTTGTATACATTCAGAGAACGCCCAGTCATTATCACAACACAAACCCCTGTGCCGAGATTGTGTTACATATCCCCCACACGCTCGGGAACATTCAGACCATGCATACCATGATGTCCACTCACAACGATTATCGCACGTACCACTACGTACAAATACAGGTAAAAAGACAACAAAGATCAACAAACTTATAGTATCCATTGCAGCTATTAACACATTTGGCGCAAATAGAAAAGTGAACACGTTTGATATATATAATATCAATTGTAAATTTCAATTGCATAGAAATCTATTTCGAATGAGTGAACTTAAATAGATTAGTATTGTATGTCTTCATGGCAAATACCGGCATATGAATACACTTCTGCATTTTGATAATCGATAAACTATAAAACAGGTTAGATATTATTTGAATAAGTGTTCGCGACACAATGAAAATGACATAATATATGTATCCTTTATTTCAGTCTCATTCTCATACAATAGTATTTTATATCACAGGCACATAACCAATATGTGACTTTTCAATATTCCCAACAAATAGTACATATTAAACATAAACATACTACTAATTAAACATACTTTATTTGACTTTTTTCAATATACATGTACATGTAAACATAGAGGATATTTGTTGATTTTGGTGTAAGATCGAATTTTATTTCACCGAGTGATCACAGAAATCAATATTTTCACGAGTGGCGTAGCCACGAGTGAAAATATAGATTTATGTGATCACGAGTGAAATAAAATTCAATCTTACACCAAAAATCAACAAATTTTCTGTTTATTATATGCGTAATTAATCATATTATTAATATTTTACAATTCCCTCTTGGAACCTCACCCCGTGGGACGCCCCAAATTCAGTTCAACCTATTCACTTTTTTAAACAGAAGTTCCACTGAAAGTAGTGCAACTATTTGCTGTAGTATTTTTCTGCAAAACATAAAACAAGATAATATGTAAAGTTTATAAATAAAACAAATATAATATTTGACGAACACAAAATTATTTTAATGTTTTATTGAAAGCGAAATAACTCGCATTTATTAAATTCGATCGCGGAGTAATTTCATTGTCAACAAACAGTTTTGTCATCCACCATTGTGAATTCAAGTCTAGATGCCGGGAATTTTTAATCATTATCACGTCATAGACTTATTTTTTCTATGTCGCCAGTTTGATTAGTAATAATTAATTCATTACAATGTTACTTATTTCAAAGGGATTCACTTCACTGTCATTGTTATATGAGACTGATGTTACTATCAAGAATCTCAAATAAAATGGCACTTTGCCAGACTTTATCTTGTCCTAAATAAAAACATTCGACCTTCAATTTGACCTTGAACACTCTACAGAAGTTCTTTGTTAAAAGCAAATTGTTTTGAATGTACCGAAGTTTAGTTAACTGTAAAACAAAAAATGTGAATTATGTGTACAGTCCACACAAAGATGATGATAAATGGCAATTTTGGATACTAACTGTTTCTACTATATAATATATATTGATGGTTATTTTATACACCATATTGTATAATGATATCAATTAAAACAACCTTATGAAGCCCCAAAAAAGGAGTGTTAGTTATTATTTGCCAAAAGCAAGCCCTATAGTATATTTTGACATAACAAAACAATGGTATATATAATATTTGGCTGAAAAGGGGGAAAACGACTTGTCAGCTGCCATTTCACCTAAATTTTGACCTTTGACCTTTGATCTGACCTTGACCTTTACGATTTAAAGTTGTCAGAAGTGAATGATTTTAAGGATATTTTAGTATACTTTAAAATGAAACATATTTGGCCGAAATACATTGGCAAATAACAGAATAATGATGAAAAGTGTTAAATTCGGATGTTTACTGGATTTCGGCGGCCATCTTAAACGCCATCTTGGATTTCCATAAAAATTAAACTTCTACTCCAAAACTGTAATGTATATACAAACACCAATCCCTGTGGTGTACGTTGGCATAAATAAAACGATGATATATTGAATATCCGGAACAAAAAAGACAAATACACCCTTGTCAGTTGCTATTTTCCCTAATTTTTTACCTTTGACCTTTGATTTGACCTTGACCTTTACGATTGAAAGTTTTAAAAGGTAACTGAGTTTGATGGTATTTCCGTTTACGAACAAATGAAACAAATTTGGTTGCAATATGTTAACATACAACGGAATAATGATGAAAAGTGTTATATTTGGATGTTTGCACGATTTTGGCGGCCATCTTGGACGCCATCTTGGATTTCTCAGATCTACAGCACTTTCATGACAATTGAAATATCATTCCATATGCAACAGTCCTTGACGAACATTTTGGTATATGAAACCTGCTGTTTACAGAGAGAGATCGGTTACACATCTAAATAAGCGAGTTATTGGAGCAGATTTGCAGGGCTATAAGGGGAAATACTCGTACTGACAGTTAAAAACGGGAATCGACGTACAGGGTGACTTTATCATGTGTTTTGACGCCATCACAACATCGAAAAACTTTTTTGACGAGATGCGATTTTGAATCTCAAAATGCATTTAGTATGATCATTTACAGGCAGTAGATTCTATATGCTTCGATAAATTGTAGGTTTGTGTTTATTGCTTTTATTTGAATTGTTCAAAGCTCGTTCAGATTTTCAGATTCGCCTTTTACATACGGAACAATAGACCCTTTCAATTAAGCGATAATCGTATGTACAGAGTTACCTCCCGTAAACCGGATGTGACGTAAAACCATCTTGTCATAAATACCATAATTTGATATAATATCAACATTACGTTGGCTGGGGACATACTGCATCCGCGAAAACAGAGATTTATATATGGATCCGTCCCGAGTAACAAGTTGAAAAACCCGTCTCAAGTAACAAATACAAAATTGGTACCGGCTATTTTGTTTAATTGGGGAATCTTTTCAAAGAAAATGATGACAAGCTGAACGTGGAAACCATAAAGGCATACCGTGCGCTATGTTAGGTTTATGGATCACAAGTTGATAGATAGAAAATCGAATATTTACCTCGTCCGAACTGCAAAACACCCGTTCCGAGTAACGGTTTTTCCGGTTCTAAAAATAGACGGTGTACCCAGTGTAAACGCTGTAGCGAAGAGATTATTTAATCGCTTTTTTCGTTAATTGCATGTTTTGTAGCTGTTGTTTTTACAATAAAGATGTTTATAATGTACTAACAATGTATGTATAATATGTTACATGTTATGGATGTGGAGGAAATGTGTGATTTCTCGGATTTTTTTCTATCAGCAATGGTCAATTATCGGGCGTTAATTTCCAAAAAGATCTGTAGTTGTATTAATTTTGTTTTTTAATTCGGTTGATTGTCATGCACATTTCGTAAATTAAATTGAGCGTTAGTGCTAAGATACAGTGTATATTTGTACTTTGATAAATGTATATTTTGCCGGGAATATAAAGCGCAAGTATTTTCACCTGGTTCTTTCAATACTACATCATTACCGCCATTAGACCTAGTCAACTCTGGATCATTGCAATGTCTCATTTCTTTTTACCAATACAATTCACAAGTTATGTGTTGTTTATTATGGATTGTAATAAAACAAAGACATAATTATTTAGGCCTTTAAATACACGTATATTAGAGCCACAACGATATATTGGAATGTCCTATCTGGTTACATACGTGCCATTTCGGGCAAATACGGCTTAAAAAGCTGTATAAATGACGATTATGATAGCAGTTGATTGTTATAAATTAATTTAAAAATACATTATTTATATACAACTGCTCTTCAAACTAACATCACAATTAACAATATTTTGTTTTTAATATAAGAATTGTAAATCTTAATTCACAAAAAGTGACCTGAACTGCAATTCGAGTGATGGGAAAAACATTGCAAATTAAAGTGAGACAGATACTTAAGAATTAAGTTAAGGCGCTAAAACCCTAATGCATAAATAAAATCTTGTCAGATGATGAGGTGCTAAAACCCTAACGCATAAATAAATTCTAGGTGCTGATTTCATTCTGAGACCTTGGCATGTCAGAACAGAATAAGCCTTCCAACTCTCCAATAAATTGAAGTTTATAAGAAGGATCTATTCTCTTTCTAAAGGCCCTTCTAGGAAAGCACTTACATAAATAGTGGTTCTTTCACCTGACTGTCACTTGTTGAGGTTCTCGATTTGCAGTAGATCTAGGTTCATTTTATTCCTCACAATAATGAGGTCACACAGGTGCAGTGCCAACCACAGGTAACAGTATCGTTGAAAAAGAAATTAAAAAAAAAAATTGAAAAAAAAAATTTTTTCTCGAAATTTAGATATTATATACAAGGTATATTTGCAAGGAAATTGAGAGCAAAATCGAAAGGGTGCAATTTGTTTTCATAGACTACGGCATTTACGTGAGTTGATCATGTACAAAAAGGCTGTGTGGGGGGACAAATACAGCATAATGCCTTGCAAACACTTGAAATCATGCTTTGACGTCGCGTCACAAGTTGGAGCTAGTTTGCGTAACGTCAAACGCCGTTATTTTAGATAAATATTGTCGGCGTTAATTTACCGTATTATTGTCATTATAATTAAATCCCGGACGCACAATTACATCAAGGTTAGCACACTATTTGAGTTCTAATGTGTATTAGTGGCACATCCCAAGAATGGCAGAAATTAACTATGGAAAAATAAATGACAATTTACAACAAAGAAGCGATAATTTAGCGACAAAAATGGTTGATTGTAAATAACCACAACGCCTTTGTTGTTGTACTTTGCACACATGCATGTGTTACGAGTTACGACTGAGGATTTTTTTATATCATTCTTAAATTAAAAACATACTAAAATGCATTTAAAAAAAGTATACGAATAATATATGTACAGTAGATCCACATATAACTTATTTCAAATTATTTCTAACCTATCTCTATATATACATGTACATATCCAGTAAAATGTATGGTTGTAAATATAATATTTTCCATTTAAAACTCTCCTTTCAGCATATTCATCAAATGAATGATATTTTATAAAAGGGTTACGCATATAACTAATCAATGACATGCAAAAAGAAGTTTTACTTGTAGAATACACGAAACGTTTTAAGTAGACATTAACGTCAGCGTCGCCTAAAACGTGCCGTGGGACATTTCTGTGGACATGGATTATTACGTACCATTTTTTAATCCTTGGAGTAATTAACATCATATTACGTGTATAGATTCAGAAGGAAAACAATATTTTATTTTTTCAGTCGTTTTCTTGCAATTCACAAAGCACAAAACATAAAGAAGAAACGAAAATTACGGTTAACATAACGAACGTATTTTTGACGCAAGTGGGACATTTCTGTGGACATAGAAAAACAAGGAAAAATCATTGTTTATGTCATTTTATCACTTGAGTTTTCACACATTTTTATCTAGGAAAAAACAATATTTGAGTATTCTAATATTTAAAACGTGCGTTGAAAATGATAGGCGTAATTCACATTTTAAATTCTTACTTGTAGTCGAAACGGTATTTTTTTCGAAATCTCTACATCAATATTTTTCTTCAAACCATGTTTATTTTTCAATTTCCGGTTCCGTTAAGCGAATCTACGGAACTAATATCTGAAGCACATGGTTTAAATTCTTGTCACGCAAAATTTTAACGCTTTTTGACGTAAAAGTATTGACGAAAATTAGGTTTTACTGCAACTGCTCGACAAAATGTGTTACATCTCTACAACGTGTATTTTGTAGCTTTTTAGTATTTCAAACAAACTGACGTATTAATCATTTATCATTTTTAAAGGAAAACTAAACATTTGTGTAAAACATTTGTTTCTCTTTAAAATGGTGTATAACATTATATAGTTACGCGACGGGTGAACAACAGAATCACTTAACAAGAAATAAAATCGCCACAAAAGTAAAATAGCTCCAACTTGTGACGCGACGTCATTACATTTACCCCAAAACGATCAAATGCATCGTTTAAACTTTTATTTTAACTCTCGATGGCGAAATTCGAATTACGCTGCAATGACGGCCGGTGTGGTTTTTAGAGTGTCCGACGACTAGAGATATTCCGAATGTATTTTTATAACCAATGAAAGTCGTTGTTACAAAATGGAAATCATTCGCAACTTTCGGACAAACATGGTGAAAATAAAAACATTTTGACTAAATAAAATGTGCCGTCGATTTGTTTCGCGGCTAATACGGAAGCTAGCATATTTCACCACGGTAAATTTGTTTAAAATGTTGCGTCCTTCAATTCTACCGCATTATTATGCTTATTCATGACGATAAATACAAAATATGAAGGTTTTTATCCTCGAAATTTGTATTTTTGGTTTTATTGGAATGCACCTTTCGAACCGGCTGGACACAGGGATCTAAACTTTATGGCATAACTTTTTAATAAGTTGATCAATTTCGATGGAATTTTGCATGCGAGTAGTTTTAACAATGTTGCGTAAGAATATAATTAGTTATTGAATGTATCGAAAGCTAATTTTTGTTTTTTGATACTTTGAAAATCTGTGTTTTAAGGGCAAATATACCTTGTATATATACCTAAATTTCGAGAGAAAAAAATTTTTGCAATTTTTTTTTTTAAATTTCTTTTTCAACGATACTGTTACCTGTGGTGCCAACAGTATCGTAAAAACAAAAAAAACCCGAATTTTCGTGGAAATATTTTTTTGAAAATTTTCTATTTCTTTACGTAGTTCTATACAAAAATATAAATTAAAAAAAAAAGTTTTCGATTTTTTTTCGTTTTCAATGATACCTGTGAATGAGGCTCGAAAAAATGCCCAAAAAGGCTTCAAATTCAAAGCCATTGGTATCAGATTCAGCAAAATACTCCACTTTTGACAGCTGTCAAGTAGCAGACATAATCAAGGAGGTAAATTTGTAACTAAACAAACAATACATGGAGGTAATTTATTTTTTCATTGAAGAAAGTAGTTCCGTCAAAAACAGTGAATTATCAAAAATGTTATTTCACTGTTATTTGTCATTGTTATTTTCACTGAAAACCACCATAATCCATTGAAAGCATATAATAAAACAATATAATGCAGAAATGAGATGTGATAGGAAGCTAGAAACTAACTGAGTTCATTTCCCATCAACTGCACTTTTGAATGTGTCATTTACATAAAAAGGGTTATGTATAATAATAATAGTAATAATAATAGTTTATACATTGAATAAAGTACAAGGTTAAGTGGGCATGACTTGTATTATACATGGTTAATTTGCTGTGTTTTAATATATTTCTGGATTGTAAATTTATGGCATTTTATTCAGTTCTGGTCCATTATGAAGAACGGATAGCTTGTGATGGCTATGTGCGAAGAACGCGTTCAAGTCCTCGTGGTAGAAGGTAAATAGGTAAAGACGAGTAAAACTGTTGTAGAATAGCGTTGTTCGGTGTGGGACGACTGATACATGTATGTCATCACGATTTCTCTTATTATATCTTAGAGACTCACCTGTTAGTGGAATTAAGGTTTGCAGGTTGGATGTGCTGATTGAGTTTGTATGTTAAACTGTATTACTTGTAAGTCTATCAAGTGTATGGGATCCAGTCTCTTGATAAAGACTATTTATACAATTATATAAGTTTGTTGTGACAATTCTTGCGCCGATATAAAATTTAAATAACGAATTGTTTATATATTTGTTGGATCTTTGCTGTTAGAGCTACTCGTTATAAGGCTATAATTCTGCTATTAACAATACCATAGGTTTTTTCATTGACATGCTTAGTTACAATACTGGGTAAAATTATTGTTACAGTCCCTTAGGACATTTTCAAATATCCATCATCGATAACACAATCTTTTAATTATGTTGGCACCATATCAATACATCGACTGCTTGTTCACATATCTAATCATACTGATAGTTCCGTTTATCAACTGTTTCCTATATGACCGTACGGACATGCTCAGCAGGTCCACCATCCAGGTGATGGCAGGCCGAATGAGACTTTCCTTTACACCCTTGATACCGAGTTTTACGACTTACCGCTCTCACAACAAGAACCCCATCCAAAAACAACAACACAGAACATGCCTTTGCGATCCGTACCCACCGCATGTAAGGGAACATCCAGACCATGGGTGCCACGATATCCACTCTCACACTCATCATCGCACGACTCATTTTGTACAAGCACCGGTAAATAAATAACACTGAACAACAAACCGACGATCTTCATTCCAGCATGTCACATGTTATCCAACCCGATAATCATATAATAATAAAACATTCATACGTAGCTTAACTTCCATTCAAACTGAACAAATTTGTCCGTGGACATATAAATACGTAACTTGTAAAAACACGAAATGTGCAAATGAAATAAATTATATTATAAAGTCACATTGCAAATGTTAAGTTTGAGTGGAATTTTGCCAATGCACAACATAATTGATAAGAAAGTTTTATTTTAGACAGAGACACAAATTGATTGATGCTGATGATAAAAAACTATTTATAGAATCATGTTCCATATTTACTAAAGGTTGTGGTAGTACCTAGGCCTTGTCAGATGACACAACATTCGGTTTTCCTGTTTGGCTTGCTTGGTTATGTTCATTTTCTCGTTTAGTAATTTGTTAGGCATTATGCCGCCTGTGCATTGTACTTGAAGTCCGTAAAACTGAGTAAACAAGATAATTTACAGCAAAGTCTTCAGTTATAGGGTACAATATTACTTGATAACGATACTAAGTACTAGTGACACACTGCTGTGAAGTTTGGTTAATATACAATTACATGTAACAGGGTTTCAAAACTTACCGCTTTCACAACAAGAACCTTCATAATTCCATAAACAATCACACTCATGTTCGGCCCACGCTCCTCCATTGGAACAGGAAGTACTGTCACATTGACTGGACTCATTAAAATCATTGTAATCTTTATCACAATCTTGTAAACATTCCGTTAAATTTAAACCATCCTCACAACACAACAGTCTGGAGCGTTCCTGTGTTCCATACCCGCCACATGTAAGGGAACATTCGGACCATGAAGACCACGATGACCACTCACAAATATTATTGCAGGAATCAAGCCTCACCAACAGAGGTAAACAGACAACACAGAACAACAAATAAACTTTCTCCATTGCAACCACTAAAACTCTACATATCGTTGGCTTAGAATAATCAATATTTTGAGAAAAAACAAGAAAAACTGTCTGACAATCACACTTTTATTATGATAAAACAATCCTTTTCAACTTCTGCTTCAAGTTCTGATTTTCATGTCAATAGGCTCATAAGAAATGCCTTATGATATAGATTTCAAATTTGCGTTAGTCTTATAAGGTCGGAAGTGGCGATCTTCAATTCTCTTTCAAAGCCAGCGATGTGTGCGTTTAGATAACTGCGTACAGTTGATATTATTGGATTTAGCATAACTGTGTGTGACTGTGTATACTTTGTCTTTTTAAATAATAATGATACTAATTCAACAATGGCAGTTAATTAAATAATTAGTCATTGGTTTTCAAGTGAGTGAACATAGAGTATAATTATACAGATTGAACGTTAGTCTTTTGAACATAATGTTCACCTATTACACTTATTACAATTATAGAGAATGGTGGATTTTTAAACAAATTATATTTAGTGCATTTTATTTCTCTGGTATTCTTCTTAAAAGTAGAAAAATATACTTTACATGTTATGTTGTTGATTTTGTGTCAGGAAAAGGCATGGAATTGTGTATTGCGATTTTCAGCAACTGACTACTACTGTCGATTCTGTGAATAATACTTATGAGGAACTATCCAATTCGAAAAAAGCGAGGGTTACCATAAAATAAGTTACAACCAGTTCAATCCAGATAAACATACGTAGTTTACCAGAAAGCATGGGCGTAGGAGAAGGGGGTGCCAGGGGGGGCCAACATATCTTTTGCACCCCCCCCCCCCCAATAATCCAGATAAAAAGTGTAATTTACGACCTAATATATGTCGTTATAGGTAATTTGCCTTCAGTTCTTGAAGAAAACGTTTACAATTTTTTTTGCTCGCTTCGCTCGCAAAATACCTTCCTTGTATCCAAATATGTCAACACCAATTGTTTGCAAACAATACACCCGTGACATAAATTGAACTGTAAACGTCAACCAAACCTCCTATACGACTTTGTGAGGTTGTCATTAATATATAAAGCCTTTGAAACAAACGTTTTCACATTAAGCTTCAATCTCAAAATCAAGCAATTTCATTTTTTTGCAAGCACTTTGATGTAAAAACTTAAATGCCCTGTATTTAGGGCCTTTTTAATACCAAATAAGGTGTCTCGGAACGCCTAGAATGCACCAGATTGATCCATTGTTTAGAAAATTTTTCCCGGGGGAATGCCCGGACCCCCGTATACTTGCAGTTACCACGGGAATTACTAAACCAACTTACCACAGAACCATAAACTCACAGTTATAGGAGGTTGTAGACGTTTAAGAGTACAATTTATGTAGGATTCTATTTATGTGCCAACAATGGGTATTGACATGTTTGAGATAATGCAGTTAGTTTGCGAGCGAAGCGAGCAAAAAAAATTTTTTACCCTAAGTTGCCAAATGTTTGGCCCCCCAATGTTGGAGACGCTCCTACGCCCATGGAAAGACGAGCCAATATGTATAAGCGTTATCAGTTAACTTGAACGGGCTGTATTTGCAAAAGTGTTGATAGTCCAAAAGACGGTTTTAACAGAGACAGTTTCGTTGTAGGCCCTATTTGACTACAATATTACTTACTCACTTTCATTGAAACATTGACTTCGACATTAAATACATTGGCTTCATTGAATATTATTTTAGGTATAATAATGACACGCTGGTATGAATTATGGTAACATTACAAATAACCTTTTGAAAACTTACCACTTTCACAACATGAACCTTGATAATTCCATAAACAATCACACCAATGGCCCGAAAATGTCCCTCCATTGAAGCAGGAATTACTGCCACATTGTCTGGACTCATAAAGGCCACTGAAATCTCTTCCACAATTTTGGAAGCATTCAGAGAACGCCCAGTCACTATCACAACACAACTCTCTGGAACGCCCTTGTGTTCCATACCCACCACATGTACGAGAACATTCAGACCACGAGTCCCACGATGACCACTCACAACGATTTTCACAAGAACCACTTCGTACAAACGAAGGTAAGAATATAACACTGAACAATAAATAAATGATCACCATCGCACAGCCATTATTTTTATAATGGTTTAAGCATAACAAACTATAGAAAACTGCACATAAACAGCAGAGAATTAGACACGATCCTCAACCTGCTAATTAACAAAGTTTAACAGCTGATACAGATTTTCTTTCATAAGTTATTTCGAATAAGCACTGAATCTGCTAAAGTGTATATTCTTTATATTTGACGTTTCGGCAAAATCCTTTTTTAATACTCACCAAAGACTTTCCTTGAAATAGTTTATGCATGTATGTCACCCATTTTGAAATTAAAGAGCTGACATCTTGTATATATAGTTAGGCAGTATCGGATCACTAAGGGCTATATTTTGTATTGTGCTTCGAAAATACTTTTTTCAAGAAATATTTTCGGACATAAGAAAGCCAACTCCCTCTGCTTGTAAAATCACAAAATGTTATCTAAAATTGATTGTAAATAAAACGACAGAGAGACGCCAATACATATGTCAGTAGCGGACCACTTTGGTATGCAGTGGATCATTTAGAATAAAAAAATCACGCTCGCTGGCATTTGCGAAAATCAAGTGTTTTCTTGTCTTTGCAAGTCATATTGAATAGACAATTAAAAAAAGCTTGATTTAATCATTTTACGTCGATTTTATTTGGTGCATAACGGATCACATTGATTGACAAAGTAGAGTTTTTCTCCACAAACCTGTGGACTACAGAAGTAATATTTTGGTATGTTTTCCCCCTTTCTGAAGCAAATATCAATAAAAAAATATTGTTTCCATTAAAAGTATTTAAAACCGGTGATAATCCGGTACATAAGGTGAATCAACTGTATTTATTCCTCTGGGTACTGTTTTATTAAAGCACTTACGGAAATCGTAAATTTACGTTCAAATTTAAATTCTTTATAATTCGTTAACAGCTACAAACTGGGGCCAGATATTGTTTGGAGGAGTTTCTTAGCTGAATATGCATTAGTATTGCAGCTCTGTTTACCTCACTTTGCAGATGTTAACGTATCATAAAGACTTTAAATTTGACCGTAAGTTTAGGATTTGCGTAAATGCTTTGATAAAACAGTACCCTGGTGTATGTTTTCATAATGGTAGAGTATCATAAAGATGCTGGATGTGTAATACAAAGAATCGATAGTGGTCAATTTGCTTGCGGAAAGCTATTTATATGTAATCAAAATAAGAACAGGGTGATATATGTATGCATAAAGGTTAGGAGCATGTCAAACTCTCCAAGCCATACAACTCTGTAATGTGATATTTAATGTAAAATATAACATCAAATTAAAATATTCATTTGGCAAGTATTCAATGATAGTTAGTTAAACCTATGGTCCGTCGTTGTTACATTGAAGCATTACAAATGTACACAAAAAATGTAGTAATTACACGACTATGGCGTGTAAAGTGTTGCATTATTGTATGTTTAAAAAATATGGTATATTTTTATATATTCATTGTATACGGAACTTTTTTTTATAAAACAAGAAATAATTGTTGTAAAAGGCAAAATATTTATTCAATGTGAAAAATACTTATTTGATAGTTTCAAATTTTTTATTCTATCCTTTAAAATATTTGTTCTATGTGATAAAAATATTTATTCTATACGTTTAATATTTTTGTGCAATCCTGCAAAATATTTGTTCCAAGTTAAAAGTATTTATTCCATACTTTGAATTTTTTGTGCTATATTAAATATTTATTGGATGTTGTACAAAATATTTATTCGATCATTTGAATGCTGGGAAGGACAACCAATTGTAACGCGTCATCTGATTGGATCAATGCAATGTAATGATCCATCCGCAGGTTCACCTACGGATACCTTGTTACGACTTTTACGACCTCTACCCAGGTCAATTTGCTCATCTTCTCGGCCACCGACGGCCCGCCGCGAAGCGGGCCCACGGGTCCAATCCGAAGAGCTCATTAACTGGAGCGATCGGTAGTAGCGACGGGCGGTGTGTACAAACGGCAGGGACGTAATCGACGCGAGCTGATGACTCGCGCCTACTGGGAATTCCTCGTTCATGGGGAACAATTGCAAGCCCCAATCCCTAGTACGAATGGGGTTCAACGGGTTTCCCGATCCTTTCGGACCAGGCGAGACGCACGCTGATCCATTCATTGTAGCGCATGTGCGGCCCCGAACATCTTAGGGCATCACAGACCTGTTTAATCCTCAATCTCGTGTGGCTAAGCGCCACCTGTCCCTCTAAGAAGCTGACGGGGACTCGCGAAGGATCCCCGAGCTATTTAGCAGGCTAGAGTCTCGTTCGTTATCGGAATTAACCAGACAAATCGCTCCACCAACTAAGAACGGCCATGCACCACCACCCTGCGAATCAAGAAAGAGCTCTCAATCTGTCAATCCTAACGGTGTCCGGGCCGGGTGAGGTTCCCGGTGTTGAGTCAAATTAAGCCACAGGCTCCACTCCTGGTGGTGCCCTTCCGTCAATTCCTTTAAGTTTCAGCTTTGCAACCATACTCCCCCCGGAACCCAAACACTTTGGTTTCCCGGAGTCTGCCCGCCGAGTCATTGAAGCAACTCCGGCGGATCGACAGTTGGCATCGTTTATGGTCAGAACAACGACGGTATCTGATCGTCTTCGAACCTCTGACTTTCGTTCTTGATTAATGAAAGCATGCTTGGCAAATGCTATCGCTGTAGTTCGTCTTGCGACGGTCCAAGAATTTCACCTCTAGCGCCGCAATACCAATGCCCCCGTCTGTCCCTATTAATCATTACCTCGAGCTCCGAAAACCAGCAAAATAGAACCGAGGTCCTATTCCATTATTCCATGCACCATTATTCAGGCGGAAGTAGCCTGCTTTGAACACTCTAATTTCTTCAAAGTAAACGTTCCGGCCGGTCGAGACACTCAATCAAGAGCACCAAGACGCGAACAACCGGCGTGGAGGTCAGGACGAGCAGTGACCGCCGCGAGGCGGACCGCAAGCCTGCACCCGAGATCCAACTACGAGCTTTTTAACTGCAGCAACTTTAATATACGCTATTGGTCGCGACCAATGAAGTCCGTCGTAACAAAACAGCAAATTTCCCAGCATTCTAATTATTGAACAATTATTTGTAACCGATACAATAAAAAATTTCGATTTATCGAATAAATATATTTCACATTGCACAAAAATTTTAAAGTATTAAATAAAATATTCAAATAATGGAATAAATAGTTTAGACATTGAACAAATATTTTACAGGATTGCACAAAAATATTTGACGTATTTAATAAATACTTTATCACATAGAACAAATATTTTATAGGATAGAATAAAAATTTTGAAACTATCAAATAAATATTTTTCACATTGAATAAATATTTTACTTTTTACAACAATTACTTTTTGTTTTAGAATAAAATTTTACCGTATACAATGAATATATAAAAATGGACCATATTTTTTAAACATACAATAATGCAACACTTTACACGCCATACACGACTGTGCATTTAAAATCATTCAGCTAGTAAACAATGGCGATTTTTTTCAGATTTGACGATATTTGATAGGCGGTCGGTTTCATCGGTTTCAGGGAAAACTGTCAAGAACCAGTGCAAGAAATTGCATAGATACTGACTTCCATGGCTGTATCTAGGAAAATTGTCTGAAGGGTGTGAAATTGGATCTTGCAGTGGTAACGAGGGATAAGTTCGTCGGGACACGGGACTGTCATTGGCTAGGGAAAATCATTCATGTACGCGGAGTTGAAACTAAATGCCTATGCCAGAAACATTATCTCATTTGTTATGGTCAAGTGTTTTTATTGAGTGTAACGTTATTACAAGTTGTGTTAAGAAACCTTGTTGACTACCGTAGTAAATTCAATTTTAATTATAAATATGTTTTAAAATGTTCCATCAGAAACCTTACCTAAATGGGGCATATATAAAGTTATTTTATTTCGCAGAGTATGCAACAAATATCGGGATTTATATGACTAACCGTCCTCGCAACAGAACCCTAGATAATTCCTTACATTGCGACAAGCATAATATACATGTATTAAGACCAGAGTCAACACTTACCACTTTCACAACAAGAACCTTGATAATTCCATAAACAATCACACCAATGGCCCGAAAATGTCCCTCCATTGAAGCAGGAATTACTGCCACATTGTCTGGACTCAACAAATCCACTAGAATCTCGATTACAATTTTCTTTACATTCAGATATAGACCAGCCAGTCTCACAACACAGCTTTCTGTGCCGCCATTGTGTTCCATACCAACCACAAGTACGGGAACATTCAGACCACGAGTCCCATGATGTCCACTCACATCGAGCATCGCAAGAACTACTTTGTACGAATGTCGGTTTATATAAAACACTGAACAAGCAGAAAACTATCTTCATTATAGAACCGGTGTTGCACATAACAGACTTGTGATGTATTCGACAGAGCCGTGACGAATGTCTTGCAAACCTGTACTTCTTCCTTAAACTTACTTAACCTTCGTCAAAGTATTTCCTATGTAGTAACTAGCAAACGTCACATTCAATAAACGTTTAGAACAATTTGAATATAGGAACAAAATGCATGTTCATATCACTGCTGCGTCGACGTGCAGCTATAGACCAAAATTCATGTACACGTATTCGATTGTGCAAAACGGGAGACGTTTTGAACAGGATGTAAAAATTAAAAAGGATGTCGTAAAATACTACATGAATAATTTACAACCCAGTTAATCAGATACACATGTATTAGTTTCACGACACTATTAACGCATGACAGTAATATACAAGCACTCTCAAACATCGTTTATACATTTTGTAAATACAAATGTAAATCATTAATAGCATAGTGTAAACAATTCTTGCTCCTCAAACTGTTGATAAGTATACTTCAACTGACTTTCGCTTGTTAATGTTGAAACTTGGGCTTCCTGCTTTTGACAGCTAAAACTTGTAAGGTGTTTCCCCGTTTCCCTTTCTTGTGGGTGCTGGTGTCCGTTGGCTAAGCAAAGCGCTACAGAGCGCCTTCTTTCAGTTACCTCTAGAAGGCATGGATTACATCTCGTGGAAAGCGCTATGTAGCGCTTTGGTTAGGCAACAGAAACATGGACAGACCGTCAGTGTCATGTGATTGTGGCGGGTGTTATTTCTGTGATCGGCAGTTTCAGTTGAGTCATGCTTTCCCTGCCCGATTTGTTTCTTATCTATATCGAAATTATGAGAAAAGTACAAACATGTCCATGTTATGCTAGTACTCCACACTTTGGTCCCTGCCAAAAGGAACAAGCTGAGTGCAAATAGGTCCAGGGGGAAGCCTTGTCAAGCCATTTGCACATCCTTTCAGGGTTTTTTTCAAAGAGATGCAGAGAGCATAAAACCTAAATCAGAATAATTTCATTTAACCTCGAACACCGATTTGACTTTGAACCACGACCTTAACAAAGATTCTGGATCAAACATAACCTCTTCAAAATTTAAACATCAATATTACAAAATTCTTTTAGTCATAAACACTGGTACGGAGCGATGTCAAAGCGTAACGCAAGTCCAGACGACAGCCTGTCATAGACTCTTTCAGACATTAGCCACTACTTCTTAGTACATTGGGGCGGGTAAAACAGGTTTAAAGGGTATTTTCACTTCTTTCTTATGTTTTTGATGGAAACAAAGATAATGTTAAACAGTGAATGATTATCCAATGTATCAATGTACCCATTAAGCATTCTCAATGCTTAACATTTTGATTTTGATTTGTTATTAGTATGGTGAAATAAGCGGAAACATAATATCTTTAAATAAAGGCTTATATGTGATCTGATATGAAATATACCATTTGAATAGTAAATACAATACCTATAACTGACATGCTTGTAATATCATGCTAAATAATTACCTTATAACCAATTATTTACAAAATATAAAATTCATACACGTTATAGTTTCGATCAGACGGTGTTATAGTCTGCATACGAAGTCCAAGTACGGTGTCGTGATCTCTAAACGAAACCTATATAAAACACATTTCTTTCGGAGTACAGAGTTTGCTTTTTTTCCGGCATACACGTTGTTATGAACAGATCGAAAGAAACAGAAAATGGTAAGTAAGTCTTGTATGTGTTATCGGGTGATTTTAACTTGACTATGAATGCACTACATTTTTTTGTATTTCTTTAAAGTACTAACGGACATGCTACAAACACACAAATAAAAATATCACTCTGCAACAAATACATATTGTCAACAATAATAATGGCTTGGCGTTATTTGACTATTAAAACATTATTAATAGTATATGCATCTCTTTATTACATTCACTCTTGTATACAAATATATGGCTTCTGTTAGTTAATAAAACCCAATGGGTCATATACGTGTTTTGTGTTTTTTTCGGTCATTTGTAATCTCCTTAATATGGAGATTGGCGTTCTCAATTGAATGATCATTTGATCACTACACATAGAAAATTAGAAATACATAAAATGTTCAATGACTTGTGCCGTACGCATCTTTTTAAACACATTTTTTCTTATATTATGACTTGTATCCCTGCTCAATTTGGCTGCGCCTGCTTCATACGTTGACTGGTTATGTGATATCTCGTTTTTAAAAATGGCCATCATCCCTGTCGAAATGGATGTTACAAAATATACATTAAAAATTCTGTTGTTTAACCGAGTGGAAAATTGTAGTGAAATCATCACCTTTTATTATCATCCATACTATTTATGATTTTACTTTTTTGGAACAAAAGTTTAAATGCAGCTTTTGTGAAGTATGCAGTGAGAGTGAAAATTCAGCAATAAGGCACTGCATGCGAAGTCACGACGGTGAGAAGATTTCTTATCTTCATTTCTTCAAATCAGAGGACAAACTAAAATACAATTATGTTGTTTTAAAAATACAGGAAGTGATTTAAACTGCGATACGAAATCAGTGTATTTTAATCAGGAGACAGGAAAACTTAAAATGTCTACACAACAATATAGAACAAGTCCAATAAAAAGATGTGTTAAGTAAACAAGAGTTCGAAATCAGTTCACAAAAAGGTATTCGATGACATTGACAACAAATGGTCTATATGTGAAGGTTAAATCGGATAGTACTCTTGGTACTAAATAGTCTTATCGAATCAGAAAAAAACATATGCGCACAACAATTCTTGTTGACTATCATTCCCATTTAGTTTGATGACTATATCACAATACTTCATCACGTTTTGTATAGACGCCATAACATTTTGAACTAACGAACAGGTAAACGATGTTTATATAGGTTTGACTGGGTATAAGCTTTATACATCAGTTAACGGTATTTACCGCTATTCTTTCAATTGGTGTTACTTATTGAATGGACTATACCAAACTTTGGTTATCATTCACATTGCCAGTGTTAAAATAGAACGTTAAAAAGTAGTTCTACAACACCTGTTATTGAAAGTCGACGACAGAATGGTTGGAGTATCCGCATCTCGAGCAGTAATATACGGGTCTGATCCCAGGCAAATTTTGTATAATAGAATAGAATAGTAGAATAATATTTAGATAGTCTTAATTAATGCCATAGAACAAATATTGATGGGACATAAAATGAAAATACTTGCAGGAGAACTTTCTTTACAGGCGTACTGCACGTTTGTGGTTCAGAAATGTCTGTCTTCGTTACATCCATAAATGAGCCGACATTAATGCCACTAACATCAACCGAATCTCCATATTCGTAAGAAATTTCCATCTTGAGAATGTCGTTTATTTTCTATACTTAACGGATTTAAAAACGCGACACTGGGGTATGTTGTATTATAACAGACGGTTCAAGTTAATGCCTATATTTGAATAATGCAAGTTAAGGGTAAATTTATTGCCGTCATTTTGGTACCAAAATAATAAAAATCAGATGAGCATTAATTAATATATTGTACAATCAATAAGCCGATCCAGCAAACGAAAGTCGCATTCTGACCATTTGGCAAAAGGGATAGCGCCGATTGCGCGGGCTAATGTTTGACGGAAGCTCCCTGGTTAAATTTGGTTCGATGTTTTTGTAGCGGTTATTATGTCAGTATGAAACATCTAAAACCTTTAAGACCGAATGCATTTATGGGACTATCTGAAGCGACGAAATCGGTTACGTCATCTTAACACAGTACAGGACCTCCAAGTTGCACTACAGACAGAATGGTGACGGGTTCCTCAGGCATTTATCCGAACATTGTGCAGGTCTATGAGACAGCGATGTGTTGCTGTTAGGAACGCTGTTTGAGGACACTGCCTATCTTAACACTGTGATTAACTGTATTAAATACTCATCATGTTGTGACATGTTAGTGTTGTATTTGTGTTAATCAGTGATCAGTTCAGTGAAATCAAATGTATTCATTTTTATGGAATAAATCAATGAAATCACACCATGTGTTAAAGCATCCTTAATAACCAATTGCAACATTAGGTCATTTCTATTTCTGGGAACATGGTTTGCTTTCTGCTACGATATAGACACATTTTTAATAATTGGATATATAGCATTTATTCCGTTTAAATTTGAATGTTCGTATAAAGTAAAGACTGTCCTTACGTAGCCTAAACATTCGACTTTGTTATTCAGCAGTGCACTCAATGCGCCGATAAAGATGTTACTTTCGTTTTCTGGACCAATGCCTTATTTATGATATAATTTATTTAATGCCTGTTGTATTTTAATACATTTGGTATCAAAATGAGGACATTGAATTTACCTTTACGGAAATACCAAGATATTAGATGTAGGACTTCGCCTTCCTAAAATATATCAACATACCCAAGTGTCGCGTTTTTAAATCCGTTAACCATATAACACATTCGTTTAGAGACCATGTCACACTATTTTAAGTCGTTTAGAGTGCACTTGACATTCCCTAAAAATCAGCAGCTTCATATTTTACGGCCTGTGAGACATGTACGTGTATCAAAACAAGTATTATAGCAAAGATAGTTCTTATAGAACATTATCTGGTTATATTAACGCATTTGTACTATTCATATTGCGATATTTTAAACATAATTAGTATTTTCTTTCATTTTTCGCAAAACTTGACTACTTCAGGTATAAATATAAACTTACTACAAGCGTTAAATTATATTTTTTACCGTAATCATTTAGAACAAATACTTATTATATGTCGATGTGTTGAACGATCGCATCAAGTAAAACGTCATTAGAGGGGTAAATCGGTGTAAAGTAGACACACGCAAAAGCGTGCTGCCCGATGTGCAAAGTTTCCATGGTATTTTCGCGAGGAGTCTATAGCAGGCTGTCGTCTGGACTTGCGTTACGATTTGACATCGCTCCGTACCAGTGATAAAACAGCAAACTGAGAGTGTATATGAAGTACAGTCAGACCTTTGCGAGTCATATTTCAAAATCATTTAAGCATCTTAAATTCATGCTCATTAGTTTGAACTATTTTTTAAGGTTGATTGTGAAAAAAGTTTTTTCCAACTTTTATTCATCACTCTCGACAACTCATTCCTGAAGGCTGGTGTTATCCATCGCCACATTGGAATGCCTAGTGGTTGAGCATTTGCTTCAAATGCAGGAGGTCCTGCGTTCAATCTCAGGCCACGTCATACCAAAGACAAAATAAAAATGGTTACTTTTTGGTAAGGTAAATTTCCTAACTATATATGCTCAGTAAATTATAGGAAACTGGCTTCTCTTCTCTCAGGCTTATTAACGATGTCCGGGTGTAAAAACGTTTTTTTTTTAATGTTGAGGAATGCATTTTAAATATTTTTATTCTATTGTATACCCATTAAGACAACTGCATGTGAATTTTAAAACACTTTTATTGTCATTTAAGAGAGTAATTGCTATTTTAATTTCCCTACACCCAGCGTAAGAACGTACTGCACGAACAAATGGAGGCAACCGCAAGATAAATAAAACAAATCTCAAACTGATGACACAATAAAACCAAAAGTGTGTTTAAATCTAAATATAAGTATTTTTTCTTCAATCAAAAGTGTAAAAATTAAGTTTGGTCTAATAATGAAGTAGATAAAAATAAAAATGTAACCCTACCCTCCTTGAAATTAAGGCATTTTTTGCATATTGCCAATAAGTACCCTATAGATAAATGGAAATAAAATATGATCTAAACAATTGGCACCATTGAATATTTTTTAAAAATAACTTCAATGTGTGTGAAATGTTTTAATAAAATTTTAAAAGGTTTTACCGAGCGGTTTTGAAAATATACTTTTCAGAAATCCATAGTAACCCGATTTTCATCTGTTTACCACATATAAATTCCTATAAAATTAAAGAAAAAAAAGAAAAAACATTTTTTTCTCCAACTTACACTATAAAGTGATGTCACGAAGCCAAAACATTGCCTTATAACTAAAAATTAAAAAAAAAAAAGAACAAAAATATTTTGGCTCTAGTGGGGGTTGAACCCACGACCTATAGGAAATCAGTCAATTTGTCATAAAATTACTAAACTTGAGAACTCTTCAAGAGGAGATTCGTTATTAGACCCGGATATCCTTAAGGAAGCAGCTGAGTCATGATCACTTCTTAGTCTATCTTGTTGATTGTAGCTTTTTACACATACATGATCCACAATATCAAAACCACAATGCGTTTTGTCTTTTCCAATATTTTAATACTTCCCGATAAACAATGGTGACAAAAAATAATGGCAATTATAAAACACAATCGAATAGCAAATACTCTTGCTCATAACAAAACATGCTGCTGTGATGCTGAGTCAACTAATACAGTAGTAGGCTGGACCACAACAAGGGTACTACGGCATTGTGCAAATAAAGTAATACGCTCCTGCACCTTCTATTAGCTTAATTGAACATGCCAATGGTTGGATTTGTGTCCAAAAGTTCACTTTGGACTTTTCTTTTCATAGGCAGAGGGAGTATTACAAATATGGATGTGGTTAAGTCGTTTAGTTTAAATACCAAAACTACACTACCAAGATAGCATGACTTTTGGTAGAAACTGATACAGACTGTGAAATTAGCACTTGACCGGTTTTCCAGAACAAACTTGTAATTGTTGATTCCAGCAAGTAACTTTTGCAGTAATTATGTATTGAGTATATAGGGAAACTGTCAAATTTTACTGATTAAGTATTTCCAAACTCTAATTTCACAGACTGCTCATATATTCCACACAATAAGTTTGTAAAACATCGATTCATAAAGGTTACGGATCATGTCAATTGGTTAACATTATAATTAATTCAAGAAGCCGTCCATCAAATATACATACAATTCACAAATGATCAGTTTTAAATTAATAAGGAATATCTTATATTATCATGCGTTGGCATTTTTTGACTAAGACATTCAAAGGTGGATAGGTACTAGGAAGGTATTATTTTTTTCAAAAATATTTTTACATACACTCACATATGTTAAATTTAACACAACTAACAGTATACTGTAAAATCATTTAATTTCGTTGGGATGAAATTTCGTGGTTTTGGTAAAAAAGACAATTTCGTTGGGACTTGATTTTGTAGATTGTGCATTTCAGGTAATAAAACAAGGGTCAAAATCCATATTCGTTGGGATTAAAGTTCGTGGTTGAGGTGAACCATGAAATCCACGAAATTTAATCCCCCACGAAAATTAATGATTTTACAGTATGCCAATAGTAGGCATCCGTCAGTCGCAATAGAAAATATCATATCACACAATACATCATCAGGCATTAACAAGATATTGCTTAAAGGTGCAGAGCTCTAACAAGGCCCATAACTCCCAACCAAAGACACACATCTTTATGACATGCTACTTAGCATTTTTGTAGTTTCGAGATTAAAGTTCTCAGTAATTTGTGGGTATGTATGAATTGGTGAAACATGTGTATACTTATGAAAATCTGGTAAATACACTCATTCTGAAGCTAGTTTAAGGCCAAAATTTATATAAATATATGAAATGATACAACAGTTGCTGAACAGACATACCAGTACCACAAATGATAACATGTTTTCACTAGTACTTCCACTTATCATCTACAACAATGATGTGATAACAAGAAACATTATTCACAATACTAAACAATATATCAATCAATTAACCAGACACCAGAGTGGAGAATGCCCCGCCATTTGTCAAGCTTCGCCCATTTGTCAAGCTCCGCCCATTGGGCCTTATTGAGGACGTCCTGCTGATTTGTTGGTCTTAGGACTTTGGTAAGGGTACCAACCATATCCATTGGATTTTGCAGACAACATTTTTTGACCAAATAAATCCTTTCAGTGTCAACTCAATTCATGTACATACACATCTGGAGCCTGGTTAATTCCTATCAACAACACACAACAATTTTTTACAAGATTCTACAACAGTACATCAAAATCACAGATCTATTCGTCCTCCCTAGTAAATGTTATTCATCTGTACAAATACACACTTCAACAATCGTAGTAAGGCAAGGTTCACAACATGCTATTTAAACACTTTCTCCGCTCATGAATCCCTTCAATATCTCTGATATTATATCGAGGGCTCAGTGCAAAACCATTGTAAGAACCTCAACTAATATAGGCACATACCATAGTTTTGCACTAAGCCCTTGATATAGTGATCATATATCCATCCCTCAAGTCAATGAGCTACTCAGTAACTGTCTTGAATTCCTGATACACCAACCCTGTCAAAAACAGCCATATAAAGGATATATAACATAACTCTTAAAAACAGACGAGTGATTTATACAGGTGAATCTTAAACACGGAACAGTCACTCTTTATCAATATTCATGGCTTAAAACAGGTGGATGTTTAATACAGGTAACTGCCCACTAATCCAGAGGATCATAAATACACAAGTTAGACCGTATACTCAGTATTAAATACATTGGCTGCTCAAGACAGGTAGACATTTAACACAGGTGACCACTAGAAACAGGTTTCACTGTATATTCAGTATTTAATCCATGGACAGGTGGTCCACTAATTCAGGATATCACGAATACAGAGGCTTTACTGTATATTCAGTATTAAATACATGGACAGGTGGTCCACTAATTCAGGATATCAAGAATAAAGAGGCTTTACTGTAAATTCAGTATTAAATACATGCACGAGGTGGTCTGTTAGTTCAGGTGACAACACAAGCACATATTAGACTGTATTTCTGATTAATGGACAAAACAGACAGTACAGTATTCAGTAAAACTTCCAACTTTTCAAGTCGGATTCTGCGGATGATTAGGGTCAATCACCGTCGTAGAGAAACCAAGTCCGACACCACGCTGCGTGTGCGTTGTCATTCTCGCAAACTGATACTCTTGATCTAGTCTTTGAAACAATTCCGCTTGTTTTCGACGCTGCTCCTCAGTCATTTTCTGCATATTTTCTGGCATTTCCTCGGTCGACGATTGACCTTCCTCGCCTTTCATACCCATCAGTTTACGGAATTTAGACGTGGCTTTCTCGTCTTCTCCCCCACCAAGGATTGCAGACTTCCATTGTGTTTCTATCTGATCCTGAAATGAGAAGAGTTTAACAATATTTATACATGTAGGCCAGGAGGCAGAATTTGCCTGTGTCCTACTCAGGCATCATACCAAATCTTGAAAATAAAGATACAAGTATGTTTGGAAGCAGTTTAATGCATGCATGCCATACAGCAGAATTTTAATTGGACCTTCACTCCTGCTTAGTCAGAAGGCCCAATCCTGAACATAAAGATGCAAGTATGATCTAACAAGATGCCAAAATGTCACAAAATACGCCCGTCTTGGTTGTGCTAGTGAAAAAAATATTGATTATGAAATAAAAGCCCATATTATGTCAAAATATTTTTGAACAATCATCTTGAAACTGATCTTGGCCTAGATATTACACCCATGAGCATCGTCATCAAGTTGAAGACGATCGGACGAAAACTGTTTGAGCTAGAGTACAGACAAGGCCAATTTCACATTTTTTTGGTAAAAGAAGGACCATAACCTAAGAAGGCCTGCACCGATTTGGCCTATAATCGAGATTGGTCTAGATATTACACCCATAAGCATTGTCAGCAAGTTTGAAGACGATCGGATGAAAACTGAATGAGCTAGAGTACAGACAAGGCCAATTTCACAATTTTTTGGTAAAAGAAGGACCATTACCCAAGAAGGCCTGGACCGATTTGGCCTGTAATCGAACTTGGCCTAGATATTAGACCCATAAGCATTGTCAGCAAGTTTGAAGACGATCGGACGAAAACTGTTTGAGCTAAAGTACAGACAAGGCCAATTTCACATTTTTTTGGTAAAAGAAGGACCATAACCCAAGAACGCCTGCACCGATTTGGCCTATAATCAAACTTGGCCTAGATATTACACCCATAAGCATTGTCAGCAAGTTTGAAGACGATCGGGTGAAAACTGAATGAGCTAGAGTACAGACAAGGCCAATTTCACATTTTTTTGGTAAAAGAAGGACCATAACCCAAGAAGTCCTGCACCGATTTGGCCTATAATCGAACTTGGCCTAGATATTACACCCATAAGCATTGTCGGCAAGTTTAAAGACGATCGAACGAAAACTGTTTGAGCTAGAGTACAGACAAGGCCGATTTCACATTTTTTTGGTAAAAGAAGGACCATAACCCAAGAAGGCCTGCACCGATTTGGCCTATAATCGAACTTGGCCTAGATATTATGCCCATAAGCATTGTCACCAAGTTTGAAGACGATCGGACAAAAACTGTCAGAGTGAGATTACAGACAAACTTCTGGACGCCCCCGCACGCCCGCCCGCCAAGGGTGTTCACATAATACGTCCCGTTTTTCAACGGGCGTATAAAAACCACCAGCACAATACCTACTCTAAACTGCTTAAAACATTCAACTTGTGAAACTTCAAATGACCATAATTTAAATATTCAAAACTTTTTTCATGGAAAAACTTTATTTTCTGGGGGGGGGGGGGGTAGTGTGGTGGAGCCCTTGCGCATTATTTATTAAGAGATGCATATGAAGTAGAGAGAGAATGAGAGGTAAAAAGATTTCTTCCATTACTTACATTTTTATCTTTTTCTTCTGTTTTCTTTGACCAGAGTAGTTTGCGTTTCTGTACTTGTTCTGCATATTTTAATGGATTTACAGCGGCTGGATTATAATACTTGGGTACTTCTACACCGGTAAGTTCTTGTGCCTGTAATACAGAGAACATGTTTGTACAATATTACACAGGTCAGTCAAACTTTTACCGAAACATATAATTTTATGACATGGCTCAGACACTTATGAAATTGAATACAAGTAAAATGTAATTTTTTAGTAACACATGTTCACAAATATAAAAAATTTATTTCAGACAAACAGTTAAAGAATAATATCTGAAGTTTCATCATCTTTACTGACTTTACCATTGCAGAGCCTACTGAATACTGTACTGTCTGTTTTGTCCATTAATCAGAAATACAGTCAGTGCTCCCGCTGGCGTTCGCCAATGTACAATATACAGTCATGTATACTGAAGACTGCAATAAACAATCAATTAGAGCTGCTATCAGTCAGTTAATCCCATCAAAGATGTTAAAATTTGCCGACAATTTGTTTTAAATGCGTATCGGGTTGATGTTAAAGACTGTTTTCGGCCGTACTTATATTCCGGAATTTCACATGCAATGACCACATGAAATACGACCGTGATGTCAACAAAATTGGTAATGAACTCTGTGGACCGTAAAAGCTGTATTGGAAGGCATTAATTAAAGACTTGAACATTGCAAGACATAAACATGTCTTAGTAAAAAGAATTTGCCATTATAAATCACTCAAAATGTCGATAATTTGAAATGTCATATGTTTTCGCGACCTTCACATACGATTTTGTTACAACAATAAGAATTTGACATGGCAGTAGTCAACAGAAACATTACAATACATATCAACAGATGTTTGATTAGCAACAGGTGTGTTTCTTTACCCTTCCTAGACAGTTTTGTCTTTCAAATCTCCATTATGGTGGCAAATATGTAGCATGGACTACAAGGGAGGTAACTCTGCTCTGACTGACATTCATATGCATACTGAATCAAAGCACTGGATGCATAAAATTTGAGTCAAACTTGCACACTGTTTAATATAGTTATACACATAGGCCTACAGTCTGGACTGAAATGTTAGCAATACATTATTTTTACTAGGCCTTATGATATTAAAATGTCAGCCAGCACAAATATCAGTTTAGCTTCAGTTATAAGAATATTATAAGAATAAAGAATTTATTAATTGTGCCTGGTGCAAGGGAAAGCCCACAATGTATATGAACAGTTTAACAGATTAGAAATTTATCGGACACTGCTGTAAGCATGCTATTCTCTGATGAATGGTTAGCATATTGTCAATAACATAGAAAATAAAAATAAATTGTTATAATAATGCTGTAAATATATTTGTAACAATGATGACTTCTAAGTTCACACTGAAGAGGAACATAAGTAATGCAATTAAGGCATTACCATGGACACATCAAAATACACATAAAACAGAAATATATACAAAAATTACAAATACAAGATTTAGTCCATCATTTACATCATTTCAATTTTGGTCAAAGTGGCGCATAAGTGGCGACAACTTTTTTCATTTGGCGAAAGTGGTGGCGCAAGAAAAATATAAGCCAGAGGAAGCACTGACAGTTTAATATGTGCTTGTGTTGTCACCTTAACTAACAGACCTCCTCGTGCATGTATTTAATACTGAATTTACAGTAAAGCCTCTTTATTCTTGATATCCTGAATTAGTGGACCACCTGCCCATGTATTTAATACTGAATATACAGTAAAGCCTCTGTATTCGTGATATCCTGAATTAGTGGACCACCTGTCCATGGATTAAATACTGAATATACAGTGAAACCTGTTTCTAGTGGTCACCTGTGTTAAATGTCTACCTGTCTTGAGCAGCCAATGTATTTAATACTGAGTATACGGTCTAAGCTCTGAGCTTTCATTTAACTCTTGAAACTGCATTTTGACTCTTGAATTTGACAGAAGTGCCTATTTTGACTCGTGAAAATTTAAGATGAAGAGTCAAATTTACTATACTTATAATACAAATTTTCTAGCAATATTTTTGAGCCTAGTGATTGCATTGTTTGATAGTAATTATCTACACTTATTGTGAGTGTTTCCCTATTGATAATTCTTGGCACCTTATAAATGTGCTAAGTCATTACATTTTGGAGAAGTTTGGAGAAAGAAACACATAAATGTCATTTACAACAAAATGTAGAATATCTATTGACCTACATACAAATAACTTATGTTGTACATATAAGTTAATATTAAATTTGTGACAATTCTCAAATAACAAACAAATGTAGTTTTACCTTTTTATGCATAGCTGCCATGGTTTGCATCAATGCCATCTGAGGTGTCACCGAGTCTCCACCAGTCAAGTTGACACCCTTTAATAAATCTGAGGGTCTCAGCGACTCGCCTGGCTTCCGTAAGGCATTTATGTCTGTCACAGCTGTAATGATAAAACATAACACATTTAAAACTATTTTTCAGTATTTCTTGAGCGTCAAACATATCTCATAAAAAAACGGTCCAATAAGATAGTTATGTTTTTTTTTGTTGAATTTTTTGTTTACAAATTTTTTCTTGTAGACATAGCTGAATAGTTACGCGGTATGTCCACCCTAATAATGTTTTTGTTAACCCACAGTCTTGTATAGATAGATGATTTATGATATACATAATACCGTAAATTATGAAAAACAAAATGCACCTCAGAGACTGGTTCATCAATTTCCCTACAAATGGACCTTGAAAAAACATTGAAACAAGGTAATGTATAAAGACACATACTATTACTTTCTTGATTCATTTCTTTACTGGCATTGATGAATTGTTTCCTCATTTGCTCTTTAAATGTCAACTTTCTTCCCAATACAGGACTTCTACTCCTCAACCTTTCACGACTTCTACTTCTACAGAAACAAAATACAAGAATTAGCACATGAAATAAGCCAAGCTTGGAGAAAATCACCGTGAAATCATAAAATGCGAAAGTCCGGAATCCAAGTACAGACAAGCTTTTGGCTTTAAACCCAACCTAATGCGCATTTAATCAAATTGTCTGCAAATTTTTACACCTTTGATGGGACCAAAATTTCTATAAGCCGGCAGGCTCCAGGAAATGGATTTATCCGACACTGATACTAAATACTGGGAAATTTACAATTAAGATGCTTGAGACTGTAACTGTTTGAGATGAACAGTTTACCGGTCTTCAAATAGGAGTGAAACATTACCTAGAATATCTTTCTCTATGTCGACTCCTGCTTCTTCGGTCTCGACTTCGACTTCTTTGCTTCCTCTTCCTATCACGACTTTTGCTCCTTTTATGTTCCTTACTACGACTTCTTTTTCTGTCTTTGCTCTTTCGATCCTTACTCCTGTGCCTATGTCGAGATCGTGATCTGCTTCGTCGACTTTTCTTTCTATCTTTCCTATCTCTACTCCGACTACGCTTTCTATGACTATCACTTTTAGAGTCTTTATGTTCACCACTTTCCGACTTTTTTCTTTCATGTTTATCAGATTCAGTGTCATTTTTACCCTCTTTAGTATCGTGACTTTCAGATTTTCTTGCTTCACTCTTACTATCTTTTCTATCACGACTTTTACTCCTTCGACTGTCTTTACGGGATTTTCTATCACGAGATTTTTTCTCCTTTCTACGATGTCGGTCTCTAGATCTTCGTTTCCTATCCCGGGAACGTGATCTGCTACGTCTTCGTTTTGACTTGGATGAGCCGTGATCATGCTGCAAAATAATGAAAAGACATTCATGAATCAATTTGACTGAAACTTTACTTTAAAGTTTAAACATTAACTTGCATGGTTTTGGACACATAAATGTATGTCTTTTATAAACGCTTAAGCTCCTGTTAAAAATTACCCAACCTAAAATTCCTGACAATGAGCACAACTAGGCTTAGTACCAAGTATTCATGTGAAGTTTTATTTAAATCTGACAAATACTAAAGGAGAACAAACACTTTAGTACATACATGCAGACAGGTATTAGGACATCAAACACTTAACTGTAAGTGGGAGACATAATTTGTTCAAATTCAAATCGTATTCAGAAATCTTTCCAAGGATTCTTGGATATGGCCTTATACAGACTGAAGGACACCTCTACAGGGGCATTCATTACACATCAAAACTTCGTAACTTTTGATAAATGGCCCTCATATCAGTTTTTCATATTCAATTCCTTTAATAAATTTCAGTGTTTTATCAAAGGATGAGTACTAACCTTTGATGAACTATCTCTATGTGACCTTTTCCTATCCTTGGACCTTGATCTATGTCTATCCTTGACTTTACTCTCAGATTCACTAGTCTTGTCCTACAATGAATGAGAAATGTGATATGAAAAGATAAATTCTCCCAATCTGGATGGCTATATAACATACTCACACAAATATTTAATACAACAGAAATTTAAGAGACTAAAAATTGCATTTTTTTCTGTCCTTACATTAGCTTTGTCCTTAGTTGTATGTGCCCGGGTACTACTGAGGCATAATGCCTGGAATCCTGAAAACGAGTCGCAAGTCTGCTTCGGACCACATTAGCAAACATTCCTACGCCTTAACTAGGTTTCAAACATTGTTTTATCATCAAAACAGAGTGTATGGAACTTCAAATGATCATAACTTAGTAAATTCTTGGAATATTTTCATAAACTTTTATTTTGTGCTGATAGAACAGTCCTTCATAATTTATCCGGAATTGTAGGACCCCAGTATGTGACCCTACCTTAGTTATGTCTACAGCTTGATGTTTGTCTTCAGATACTTCAGTAAGATCCGGAGGTTCACTAGTGTGTGACTTGATACTGTTCACTGGTGATAGATGTGGTGGTGACCTTGACGATGCTGAACTTGACCTTGATGACCCTGACCTGTCAGTGGAACTGGATCGATCTCGTTCTTTCACTTGCTGAAAGTAAAGATGCACCACAAAGCTGAACTATGGAACAATGACAGAACATACCAAAGTTACATGCATGTGACGTCATGACAACGTAACAGAATACCAAATAATACCAAGTTTTGGTTGTGAAGTTACGATACCAGAACAAGGTGATTCATTTAAATGAAATTTTCAGAAGTGTTCAAATTTATTGAACCTCAGCACATTTAATAGACATGGGTCAAATGTGTAGGTATTGTTGACCATATTTTATGATAAAAATGGTACGAAATAAACATTAATAACACACATTCTCTTCAAGATGTAACAAACACATACTACATTAAGCCAAATAATGGGTTAGTGGTTTCCTAACAACCACTGCAAAAAGTATAAGCAAAGAAAGACCAACTTCTACCTCTATCTTTTGTCATAACTCAAATACAAACATGTATGAGATGTGACATATCCTGGTAACAGGTGCAATTGATAAACAGAATAATAGTAACAACAAATAAGAGTTGCTTAATATAATAACATCCCCTAGGCAACAAATATTGATGATGTCTAAAATTTGTATATATACAAATGTAGAACATTCTAAAAACTTTAATGACACTTGTTCACCATTTGGTTGGAAATTAAACATTAACTTGAACACTTAGTTCCCATGCGAGCTAGGAAACCCATCTCAGTGTAGTTTTAAATAAGATACTAAACATTTTGAAATGTGTTACAAAAGTAAAATCAATGTCATTAGTTTCCCTCCATGTAAACGGAGCAATGTTATAAATCATCATAGCATGCTAGCTAAAATAACATTTGTTCCCCACAATTCTTGAAAATATTAACATCATAAATATGAGTTATACCTTTGTATCAGCAATATATAGAGACCATCTGCTTAAAATTGTTTCTTATGCAAGTTGTACTAATCAAGTCTGATTTGCAACAAAATTAACAGGGTGAAACCTATTTTTTATTGTCAGAAGGTTCTCAATTTTTTTACGCTACATTAGTGCTTAATTATGATTCAATGGTTTAAATTTTGTGTAAGAATAAATCAGTATAATGTCAGTGTAGCTTGATAGATTACCTTCACTTGTTACCAAATTTTACAATCCCAATCACTAACTTTACAATGTTCAAGTCTTCGTAAAATTTTCATTACTCACTCTTACTAAAAATATTAAATAACCCCAAAATACACTTAGAGAAGTTTGAAAACTTCCACATTAATTAATGCAATGTAGTAATGTACACTGTTTTGTAGTTGTCATATGCTGTATCAGTACCCATGTTTTCCCCATATTTTACTTTCTTAGACTAAGAAAACAGAAGCCATTGAAACTTGGTCTCTCAGTCTCCCACTTCTCCGTTGTCCGACGTCAGTGGTCCTACTTACCCAGCTCTCAGTGGCAATTCATCACGATTTGACGGGGGCATCTCTCGAACAATATATCTTTCCAGGATACCTATGATATTATATAAGTAGTCGTGTCAGAACGTGATTTTGCTTTTGTAAGTGAAATTCAAACCCTGGCAGTTAATGCCAATACAAGTTTTATGCATCAAATGCCATAAATACTGACTAAAACATTTTTAAATGAACGACATAAAATACCAATTCAGAAATTTTCGTGAAAGATCTTTGTATACTGGCTACTCCAACTGCAGTAAATGTCTCTCTCCAATCAACCAACCAAATTCTCTTTCTCCTATTTTCTGCGATTAAGCATTTTTGAAGTCTGTTAGTATGACAGCAAAGAAATGAACAAGCCTGGGCTGTTGGCTTTTTTTATGGGATTATAAATGTGCTGATAGTTTTTGAAATCCATTCTAGTCGAAATTGGAACTTTTAAACACAAAAACTAGGTATCATTTAAAGCAAATAGGTTGACGTTTGAAATTAACTCTAAATCCTGTTCATTTCTATGCAGGTCAACACTCAATTCCCAAAACGTAAACTCAACGTGGCAATAATCTAGTACCAAAAACTCCTCCTAAAGTCCCTGGAAAGTAAATTGCACACATTTCAAATAGATAATCGTCATAACAAGGGGGTACAGCTTAGAGAACAGGACTTAAGTGCAATCACTTTCCAGGGATGTATGTCTGATTCCTACCTTTCTCAACCGGAAGAAAGCATCATCATCGTCCTCCACGGCACCATTGTTAACTACTGCACCCTCTCCCTGACCCTGTAGTACCGGTACTCCTGTAATGAATAAAATTTAAATTAACATCAGGTGGATGAGAAGTTTGAGAACTTAATTGGCACTCAATCTTTAGGGCTTTCTAGAAAATAATATAATCCACAGACCACAAGTTCAGAATGTCATTCTCAAATAATAATAGTTTTTAATACTACAGATAAGTTTTTAACTGAAAGCAATTTACACGCAACAAGTTGAAATAATATTGACACAAATACTACAATAATATTAAATCAGATCAACAAGTGAAGAACACAATAGGAGTAGGACAATGGTAGCCACTTGAAAATTATGTGATTTATATTGAATTTGATTATTTGAAACAAGTCAGAAAGAGAAATGTTTAAGACTAAGAGAGATGCAAACCTGTTTCGTTATCACTACTTGCTGAAGATTGTTCTTCCAGAGCAATGCCTATATTGGCAGCATTTCCAGCTGACTTCATTCCTGGATAAGCCACAACACCGTTCACGAGAAACTCGCTACTCTTCACAGGTTCAGAGTTACCAACGGGACCGCCTGGTGCAATCATTTGTTCAAACGACAACCATTCATTTTCAAGCATAGTTGGTGCCGGATTAGATTTCATGTTGTCCTGAAATGCAAAATAGTACTTCGTTAGAATCAAAACAATGAAGTAAAACAATAAAACATTCTTTCACAATAATCATGAATGAATAATGACTTTTTATTAATGTTGGTAAGAATTAGACCTTTCAGAACATTACGCAGCTCCATGTGGCTGTACGGCAGTAACTACGTCCAATCTCCAAGCTTACTATATATGTCACAGAAAAATGGAAATATAAAATTGACAAATTCAAGCAATTTGCCCTCTACAGGCAAACACACAAATTTGACATCCCAGGATGGAGTAGCCTCCCTTGGGCAGTCGAATTTTAGACGTTTTAAGAACCTTAATCACATGACTACAGCTTACTTGTAACATAACATTGGTGTTCTTATTGAATGCAAATGAAATTAGTTAACTGTATACACAGCGCTTCCATGCCTAGTTTTTATCTGCAAATCCAGGAATCAATTGACACAATTTAAAATCAAAATGGCGGCGAGCAAAAAACTTCCTCGTTTTCCTGTCATTTTCGGCATAAAAACGAGCATATTACAAACGAGTATTTAATTAAATGAATAGAAAAAATGCAAAAGTATACCTCTGAAGGTTTCGGACTGGCAGTTACTGAATTCTCGCCTGTATTTTCGTCACCATAACCTGCCAACAAATCCATGTTGGGACTTGTTCGGTATTTCCGTCACGTGATCATTGGAAGTGGTTAACTCCCGTTCCGTACCGTAATGTGCCGTACTGATCCTATAATATTTCATTGATAGAATTATACTTCTTCTCTTAGATTAGCGTAAATTTCATAGAAATCAATGAATATATTCAGTAGGTACATTTTTGGTAGACCTACTTAATTGCATATACATTTAGATTTTTATATACATTTTGTAGGGACTGTCTAATTTACTGACGCATTCTACTGACAACATAGATATAGAGGGATTTCACTGACGGATCTACTGACGGGTTAAACAAAGAAGGATTATCGAAGCGTAGATAATTATGTGATAATTTTTATGCGGGAAAGGTGTAATTTAATATGCAAAGAAATATGTATATTATTTGTCAAACTTTTTGTAATAGTATCATGGTACAATTATAATAGTTATGGTAATAAAACATACTGTAGAGGAATATTTTTATAAAAAATATCATATACATAATAATATATATGGTTTCAAATAAGAATCTAGGCTGTTTTAATATGTGTAGTGCTATCGGCTTGTAAACAGTTGATTAATGTATTATATTCAGTAGTTGTGCCATGTGTTTTTATTTCTTATTTCAGGAATATTTCAAGAAGAGACATTACTAATCCAATTTGAATATTACTAATCGAATGTGAATATTAATAATCATATGTGAATACCTTAAATAGGTTTTTATAATAATTTGTATCTGCATAATATCGATTTAAGGTACTCATATTTGATTAAAAGACACAACCAAACACAAACACGTCAGCATAAACATGCTATATAACGTTCGTTACCTGGACACTGAAACACCAGAATTGAAGAATGAGCACTGAGAAATTTCACTGACCACGTTTATTTAGACTTCACTGACGGAATTCTACTGACGCGTTAAACGAAGAGTAGTTAATGACGCGGAACTAATTTATCGTAGTTGTTTAAAGAGTCATTATGACTTCAATGAAATGCTTAACGACAGTATGTAATATCAAGTAATTTTAAAAAGTGATATATATAAATGATGGACAGGTCAGGAGAACTTCACTGACGGATCTACTGACGAGTTGAACGAAGAGTGGTTATTGTTGTGGAACTAATTTGTGTTAACTCGTTGAAATTGTCATTAAGACTTCAAAGAAATGTTTTATGACACTTTGTAACATTATGTAATTAAATGGTATATAGAAATCACGGACAAGTCAGGAGAACTTCACTGACGGATCTACTGACGAGTTGAACGAAGAGTGGTTATTGGTGTGGAAATAATTTGAGTTAACTCGTTGAAATTGTCATTAAGACTTCAAAGAAATGTTTTATGACACTTTGTAATATTATATAATTAAATGATATAAAGCAACCACGGACAAGTCAGGAGAACTTCACTGACGGATCTACTGACGAGTTGAACGAAGAGTGGTTATTGGTGTGGAACTAATCATTAAGACTTCAAAGAAATGTTTTATGACAGTTTGTAATATTATATAATTAAATGATGTATAGCAACCACGAACAAGTCAGGAGAACTTCACTGACGGATCTACTGACGAGTTGAACGAAGAGTGGTTATTGGTGTGGAACTAATTTGTGTTTATTCGTTGAAAGAGTCATTAAGACTTCAAAGAAATGTTTTATGACACTTTGTTGTATTAAATAATTAAGTGATGTAAAGCAATCACGGACAAGTCAGGAGAACTTCACCGACGGATCTACTGACGAGTTGAACTAAGATTGGTAAACGATGCAGAACTGAAGGGCCAATATTATAATTATAAATTAGTTCCACACCATTAACCACTCTTCGTTCAACCCGTCAGTAGTTCCGCGCCAGTAATCACTCTTATTTTAACTTGTCAGTAAAATCCGTCAGTGAAAGCATGTCAGTGGATTGATGATTTTTATTACAAATACTCCACCAATTTTACTAGAAGCGTGTACGTATTAGATAAACGTGATCATATAGAATATATATATACTCATAAAAGATTCAGTAGATACAGTTTTATACAGTTTACGTCTATCATTTAAACTCAGCCATTGCTTGTCCTAAGCCCGGATGTAAAAGGAGGAGGGCTGTATACGGGACAATGTTCCATATTTATCACGTAAAAATGTGAGTTTCAAAAAAATAAAATAATAACTTTAACACTGTGTTTGTATTTTTATTGTCATTTGTCTTTCATTTAAATTACATGCATTTCACTATGACGCATATATATGAACTGCATTGACAGAGGGACATAAATATAAATAATGCGATTGCATAATTATCTAATGTACAAAGTCTAAGTGAGTGGTATACAAAACAAACACGGCTAGACAAGTTGTCATGAAATAATACCATGTAAATGCATTTATCTACACTCCATGATAATAATAGCCACAACAAGTTCTGTGTAACTTATATTCAAATTGTCAGTGAAATTTGTCAACAGAATCATATGAAACAATATCAAATTATTATTATAAAACGTTCCTTCAGCTACCAAAATCGGTCCAAACTAGTTCCATTTGAATGTCGCTTTACTAGTCGGCAAATAGCTGTAATAAAAAATAATCAAAGTATTATTTCAATTTTTATGTTTTCCATAATCAACATGGTTGCATTTACTTTCGAGCAATAATGTCTATCTGCGAAATTGTTATTATCCTATGTAATTACCCAATTCACACCCATTATACGCTTCGATAATCCTTCTTTGTTTAACCCGTCAGTAGATCCGTCAGTGAAATCCCTCTATATCTTTGTTGTCAGTAGAACGCGTCAGTAAATTAGACACACCCCATTTTGTATACGTTCATGGACGTAGGAGCGTCTTCAACATTGGGGGGGGGGGGGTTCCAACCTAACATCAGAAGGATTGAAGTCGCCAGTCACAAAAACAATGTAATTTTTTGCCATTGCTATAAATGAATTTCTCCCAATCCATTTTTGACTGTTGCTAACGTTACCTGTGCTAGGACAAATCGAAAACCGCTCTGTAAAACAGTATTACTAGTACGATTGAGGGACAATGCATATTTAAGTCCCATGACAAAAATCGGGAATAATAATTTATTATGTGAACTAATTATGTTTCCATGCATCAAATAACACGAAAGAGTACACTAACACTGTCGGAATAAAGCACTGAAATATACTGAACTAAAAAATAATTAAAAAAAAGAAAAAAAGTATGGCAGACTACATACACTGTAGTGCCGTGTGGGAGCGTCATAAATCATAGAAATACCCCATACTTCCCTTAGTTAGAAAGAATGCAGATACCTAGTAAACCCTACGGCACTCGCAGTCACCCAATGAGAGCAACTGTGGGCCAATTTGGAATTAGCGCTCAATCGTGCGGCAGAGGCAACGAGAGCACCGGTTCGTGAAACGTGTATGAAGGGACAGCCACTCTGCACAGATCAGCCGAGAGCCAGCGATCAATGTTCAGATGTGTCAACCGGGACACACGCTCCGACAGTGATCAGTCAACCCTTGCTATTTATATCCATTATATTTTCAGTGTTTACGAACGTGACTTAGAAATGTGCATATTTAAATATTTCAAAATCTTTTATCATTTGCCAAAAATCAATAACTATTTTAAGTCAATAAATGACTCAAAGGATTGTTTATGTATACAATGAACATGAGCAAAAGTGCACGTTTGCGGGGGAAAAAAGTAAATAAGCTTTTAAAAAAAGTGTTATAAAATATCTGCTAAAGGGAGGTAATTTAGTCGTTATTAAGATCTACAAATCGATATCGATTTCTTAAAATGGCCATTGGAAATGTAATGATATATTGCTGTATATGTAATACAGTGCTACATGTAGCTAGTAAATTAAATTTGCAGATGGTTTTTTATATAATATTTTCATTTTTCGTATTACTATAGTTTACCCTACTTCTTTATCCGTCAATCAAAAGCCAGGGATTTTCAAATCTTTGGACCACTTATTCATTTATTTTTGCAATGGGCATAATAACTTTTTAGTAAATCTGTTTATTAGGACAATGTTGCTGTTTCAAAATATGGAAAACTAGACCCGCCCACCCTAATAAAGTTATTGTTATTCTATCTATACCAGTTTGTCTAATTTCACTATCATTATTCCATAAATGGGCATGCTATTGTTTGCAAACAAAAACAATGGAAAGCTCACCAAAAGTAGGCGAGTAAATTATAAGCCGGTTATAAATCACATATGATAATTATAAACAATTTAGTATAAATCTAATATATGATCTATAACCTATACTTATTATTCGGAAGTAGGGAGGCTTACCCATTAACAATTATATCACATGTACTAATTGGCTGCATTAATTAATGGTAAACAATTTGATAAATAGCGTATTTAAAATTTGCTAAGGGACATTTATGTTGTGTTTCAAATAAAATAATTACATCTGCATCATTTCGAAACCTCCTTCAGGCTACTTAGTATATACAAAGTATACGAATGTAAGAGTATCATGCTAATATAGAAAACACGATTTATCTTCTTTTAACTATAAGTTTGTTTTATTTTTGTATAAAGTCACCCAAGGTCACAACGTATAACCCAAATCACTGTATGACTTACTGAAATACTGTAAAATTCAACTTGTACGACTATTGAGATTAAAAGAACATGTAACTTCCGATCACTGTATTGCTTATTTAAATACTATATACAATTAAACTTGTATGACTTTTTGCGATTAAAAGCACATTTAAACTTTCGATCATCGTATGTATGTGCGATACTTTAAATACAATTCAACCTGTATGCCTTATTATAACCGGAAGTCGACTCGTTTATAAGCTGTGAAGATACGCATTTCGAAATGTATCCTTAGAAATCATGTTTTCCAGTGACATTTTATGACTTCCGGGTTTTCCTGTCACAGACCATGACCGAGATCAACAACATGCTTCACCAAGGTGCAGCAACAACAGCACGTGGTATATTGGTCCACATTTTACAGAATAAAGGCTTCTCAGTTGTCGACAAGCAAAAACAAAGAAGAACACCGCACAAACATGCTTCTTGCACAAAGAATTATATGAAGTTTGTAAAACACATGTATTGATCCCATGGATTCGCTAATAAAGTATTGGTTATAATCACTTGAAAGAACCTAACCACTTTAACTTCTTTTTCCAAGATACTGTAAAGACAAACATTTTCACGGGGATCAAAATTCCGCGGCTAAAGAAATTCGTTAGATAAAATGTTCGCGACTTTCACATTTCCGAGAAAGAGAAACAAAGTAAAGTCTATACTTGAAATTGGTCCGTGCACTCGACTTTAAATTGATATCCCCGCCGATCATTGGGTTGCAATGCGTCGTTAAGTAACCATCACACATCACATTGACATTGACATTCGACCCGGTCTTATGTCACATTCCTAGTCCTGATCAAAGTAGAGCACATGTATGCTCTTTTTTGCTCTTTTTGTTTATTCTTGCTCAAAGACATTTAACCAGTGTCTCCGGATGGGGTATAAATCAAAACGGGAGTGTCATCATGGTCCGTTTCAGCTACCGCTCCCCCACTTTAAAAAAAGTTCCCAAGCATAAAATTTCGCTATTTTAACCTACCCAGAATCGGGCGAAAATCTAATTATCGCGAAATTTTGTGACTTTACAATGTCCTCACGCGTTATATATACTTGTACTGTGATCATTGATCGTAGAATTATTTCAAACAAAAAATCGATGATAAGCCAACAGCTAGAAAATTAATATTTTGAATTAAACAAACATAGTTCTTTGAAATGTTATTCGTTTCAAGGAAAGTATACATAAAACAATGTTCGATTTTTCTGAGACAAGAAATTGAAATAAAAATTAAGTTAGCGACAAGTTGACCATGTTCAGTAGTTGGGTCCAATGGACATGATTAGAACATGTTATAGTGTTGTAGTTGTTTCTATTCTTGTGATATTCTCAGGTATATGTATAAATATTATTTTTATTGATAATTAAAAATACAATTAAAATCAAAAAAAATATAGGTAGTTTTCTTAGAAGTTTTGTTCATCATTTACATGAAATATTAGCTACGTTTTGAAATATTGTTGACAAAGGCTCAATTCATTCAAATAAATAATATGCAAATTAGGTTAATTCATGCAAATTTATGCAAAATAAATACTTTTTGTGTAACATATGAAAGAGTTCATGGCAAAATAAATGTTCTCCATCAAATTATGAGTATCAACTAAAAAAATAATTGTCAATTGATTAAATATCGTTTATGAACTATAACCCGCAAGGCGAAATTCGAACCCTTGACCTTTACGGCGACGGCACCTAGCACTGAAGTGAAAGCGACTATATCGACTGCGCATTTCCGTGCTTGGCGACGTCGCCTTTTTAGTTGTTGGTTCGAATGGATAGCTATTGTCCGAGGCATTCATAAAAGCCACGTGACGAGTCTGTCTTCGAGGCAAATTTATTGAATGTAGGTAAGTGTATCGGAAATGATGCAATATTTTTTAATTGATGTCGAATATTATTGTAGATTGTTTGGTGTATGGAGAAGTATGTACAAATTACAATTCTATTTTCCGTACAACATGTGACTCGGCGTATGAATGTTGTGATAATAACACAAGATGCTGGTAAGTACATGTGACTCGGGGTATGAATGTTGTGATAATAATACAAGATGCTGGTAAGTACATACATTTACATGAGTATGATTAACTATACAGCATTATTCACAGGTACCTGTATCAATGATAAACAAAATTAAAAAAACGGGGGGGGGGGGGTAGAAAAATAATTATAAATTTTACATTTTTTTTTCGTTTTGGTCTTCATCAATGACATATTTATCTGACGCCATATTCACTGTGTACACCCTCTATTTTTAGAACTGGAAAAACCGTTACTTGGGTCGGGTGATTTTCAGGTAGGTAAATAGTTCATTTTCTATCTACCAACTTGTGATCCATAAACCTCAACTAGCGCACCGTATGCCTTAAGGGTTGCCACGTTCAGGCTATCATCAATTTCTTTCAAAAGATTCCTTGATTAAATAAAATAGTCGGTACAATTTCTTAATTTCAAATAAAAAAGTTTAATTGGAGAATCGTTTCAAAGAAAATAATGACAATCTGTACGTGACAACTCTTAAGGCATACGGTGCGTTAGTTGAGGTTTATGGATCATAAGATGTTAAATAGAAAATCAAATATTTAGCTTGTGAAAACCGAAAGCCACCCGTCCCAAGTAACGGTTTTCCAGTTCTAAAAATAGAGGGTGTTCCCAGTGATATTGGTCTCGTAACAAATATTTTTTAGCATTTCCGCATTTGTTGATCACTTCTGGTATGAGAATAGGTAACATCTAACAACAAAAAAGATGGACTTTATCTTCTAAACACCTGTTTATTTGACATGCGAGTCAAGTGCATGGTTGTACATCGTAACAAGTACATAATCAACTTATTATCTAGATCATATGGCTAAAGCTTTATATGTTGAAATGCCAAGGATGCCGAACCATTGTCCATGTGCGTCTTAAAATAGAGATTGCCCTGTAGGAGAGCATATACGGTAATTCAAATTATATGATATACATGATTTGCGGTTTAAGTTCTTTCTGTGCACGCATGGTATTGTACAATACTTAATAGAAGTTGAAGGATCGAATCATAATGATAGGCTATAAGTAGCTACCTGCCAGACAACTGTTATTAAAAGACACGGCACGGAACTGTACCTAGACAGTAACATGTATTTCATTAGAAAAGTTTGGTGGGCCCTGTAGGTAGGAACGGCGCTTTTATGTTATGAATAAACGTTGTGCCCAGAAAATAGGCCGTTCCAATCACCTCGGCATTTATGCATTGTAATAGACCGGAGAAAAAGGAAAGGACCGACTTTTCACAATTGACAGTTGACGTGTACTCACAGTAGGCCAACTGGCTGACTCGAGTCTTTTAAGTAGGAATGACACTGGCACTGTGGTTTAACGTACACCGGATATTGCTCGTTAAGTGAGTAATATTATCAGTTTTAAGGGCATGAAATGGAGACCAGGGTGAGTTTAGAGACGAAATTTTCCAAATAACTGACTTCTTATGCACATCCCAATTGAGTTTTAACTTCTTCGGACATTTTGGTAACTTTATAGCACACTATCGTATATCAGATATTCACAGAAAGGTTAAAATAAACCAGCATTATGCCGTTACTCACTCGCAAATATTGACAGCAGGACTTTACAAGCTTCTGGAACGGCTGTAATACCAAATTGTAGATTTTTTGAACTGGCCATTTTGTTTATATTGAACTCCAAAATGTTGTGACCAAATTTCATAAATATTGTTCGAAAAACAACTAAGATACACCCCAAAACAGATACGTGTGCGTGTACGGAGTATTGCTGTTTAGTGTACGGAGTATTGCACATAAGCACGGAGAGTATGACATAATAAAATGAGTAAATAAAGTATGTAAATGGACAGTTTTATCGTATTATTACGTCTGCTCACAAATATGGTCATGTTTTATGGGTTATATGATACAATAAGAATATTCTTAAATGATTATGAAAAAATATTTCAACCGTCAGGCAGATGAATGCGATTAACAATATAGAATGCTGAATTTTATGCATAAAGTGTTCTTGTGAGTAGTACAAATGAGATATTTAGCTTGGATATATGCAATTCTTTGAGAGTCATACTTATGGTCAAACGGCAAATAAGGGCATTCACATCCATATATACAAAATGTACACACCAAGGTTTATTTTGTAATCTCTCAACTATTTCGGATACTGTAATGAGGTTCCTTTGCTATGATTTACGTTCAACGTTGCTAATTCAAAGTATTGGACATTGTAGTAGTTTTGTGTTTGTCAAATGCAATTGCTCAGCTATGACTCTTTACTGTATGTGAAATACACGGTTACTAATAGTAGTTTCCGTTAAAATTCAGGGAGGACTTGGAGCTAAGATTAGCTTGTTACATTAATTGCTTCATGCAGTCCTTACAATCCAATCTAATAGGTACATATATATATAAGTTATTTTTTATAAAATAACGCTGCTTATACCTTGTATTTATTCGATTTGAGTGACAAATAGTCACTGTAAGTAAAAGCAATACTCTGTACACCAAACAGCAATACTCCGTACACCAGAGAGCAACTATATAGCAATACTCTGTACACTAACACCTGCATTTATTCTCGCAATGCACCGTCATTTTCGATTAGTTTCGGATACTACATTTGCAATATAATCTTTGTAACAAAAATGACAATTCGCTCTATTCAAGTTGAGTATTTTAACGAAAAATATAAACAAAAACATCTTATTTCGACTGATCGAGCTTACTTTCTGCGTGAGTAACGATACGAGTTTGGTCTTTTAATCACCCTTTAAAGAAATTCCTGGCAGTTTACCGGTTGCACAGGCTAGGAAAATTTATGGAAAAGATAGTTTTGTATAAAATGTACATTAAAACACTCAGAAAAACTAACAATCATCTCTGAACTTACCCTTGTCAACACTAGAATGTCGCGAAAATTGATAATATTACTCATCTTGCTAGCAATATCCGGTGTACGTTATACCGCAGTGACTGGTATTGTTTTACAAATACTACACCAAGGATCTCTGCATGATCTCTTAAAGTGCATTTTATACGTCACAGTTTATACAAATAAACATTCATTGCTGTCCATTGGTGACATGTGCTAGTTTTCTCATGCCATGTAATAGAGTATTGTTGGTTAATTGGCGACCCATTTTATAGACAGTGTTAAACAGAAATACTCCACAGGGACCAGTAGTCTAGGAGCTGGTGCAAGAAATTCAAAATCTATTTACCCCATCTGGTAGAAAAAGTCCATTGGTATTTTCAAATAATGCATACATTCAGGCTTCAGAAAAAGGTGGATGCCAGATCTGAAAGTGGTGCAGATTTTTTTAACAGGGGCAATAACTCTTGCTTCTGAGCTTATTTACGAATACACATGACATTCTTAATTCTGGTGTGAATTTTTTGTTTATGTATATATTGCCATATATGTGGGTGGATATTATTTAATTAATGTTATGCATCAAATGGACATACAAACCTGACCAGTTTGAGGTCAAGGTCAAGGTCATTTCAAGGTCAAAGTGAGAAAAATAGCTAAAAATTTATATTTCACCTCAGTTCTTTCTTCATATAGCTTATGTTTGGAATCAAATTTCGTTATTTAAACGATAGGCGTGTTGGTAAGTAAATATTCTTTCATTATAAGCCATTTGTTTAATGAAAATAATCATTTCTTTGTCAAAATAGCCATTTAATACATATGCATGCTGGCCGAGAAGGCATTCTTTCGACCACCCCTGGTATTCTATGTTCTAATATGATAAAATTGTTCATGTATATATTGCTACATATTTGCATGAATATTATTCATTTGATTATGGACATTAAATGGACAAGCATAATTGACCTCTATTTGGTCAAGGTCAAGGTCAGTTCAAGGTCAAATCGAGAAAAAAGCAAAAAAATTGACATTTCTACTCTGTTTTTCTACGTAAAGCATTTGATATGAATGTAAGCTGCTTATTAAAATGAAAGCTGTGTTGGTTAGTTCATATTCTTTCATTATAAGCCATTTGTTTAAAGAAACAATCATTTCTTTGTCAAAATAGCCATTTAATACATAAGCATGCTGGCCGAGAAGGCATTCTTTCGACCACCCTTGTATTCTATGATCTAATATAATTAAAATGTTCATGTATATATTACTACACATTTGCACGGATATTATTCATTTGATTATGGACATCAAATGGACAAACATAATTGACCTTCTGGGGTCAAGGTCAGTTCAAGGTCAAATCGAGAAAAATAGCAAAAATGGACATTTCCACTCGGTTTTTTTTCGTATATCATATGATATGAATTTAATTTGTTTATTTAAATGATAGATGTGTTGGTTAGTTCATATACCTTCATTATAACTCATTTGCTTAATGAAAATGTTCATTTTCATTGTTCAAGTATCCATTTTGTGCATGCGACAGTTTACGAAAACTTTTACAACAGCTCCTGGGATTCTATGATCTAATGTGATTTATGTGTTTATTTATGATATGAGTCATATGTCACGAATACTATTCATTATATTATGGACATAAAATGGACAAGCATCTAAACCACTTTGGCATTAAAGTCATTTCAGGATCGAAGTGAGAAAATAGGTTAAAATTGATTTGTCCACTCTGTATTTGTAATTCTCACGTATGCTTGAATTCAACTTTATTAGGAAACTGCAAATTTGATTTGTCTCATTTTTTATTAAATGGACTGTACACAATATTGCCTAAACGACCATTTATTTTGTTTAAGTTCAAGCAAGTATGCAAGATAACTTATAAATGCTTTCAAAATCACTATGCCTGTCTGTTTTTATGCCAGTCTCGGACTATTCATATACGCCGTTGTTTCATAGGGCCACAGCTTGGAAGTGTTCTCATGTTTATGCATATCATTAAATCCATCAGGATTTCCAGTCTCTTTGGAGACCCATTATGAGCTACTTTTTGTAACTCTCTAGGGCACAATAACCATTGTTCACATTCACAAGGACAGTATGGCGTACCTCCAACACATTATACAGCAATACATACGGCCTATGACAGGTGTATTCAGCGGTAGTTAAATATCAGGCATGATATGACTGAATAATATCATGATGAGCATCATCGACGCCTAGTCAAAATATTGACTTATGCATAACACATAACTTAGCATTCGATGCCTGTATAGCTATAATCTATGGTGCTATTGAGTATCATTACGGTCTGTGATGTGATATTTCATTTGTGGTAACTAAATTGGTTATGATATGTATATTCCTTACAGTGATATGTACCAACATAGACATCTGATACCCGTACTTCGTAGTAATGTGTACGTCATAGATCCTGTGAAAGCCGTAACTGGCAGTGTTTTGAACCACACTAGATTCTGATGTGGTACTCATAACCATTAAGGACAGACAGTCCTGGTCCTATGGAAAATACTAGTACAACATAACTCCTATAGTGTAGTCACCACTGCAATGACCAAAGTGATTTAGCACTGCAATAAGTAAATAATGCCACAGATACTTGCATTTCACTCAACGGAATATAGTCATCCCAGACAAAGTAGTACCAGCACTGTTTATAACCATATCAGGCCTAATAGCGTACATGTATCCACTACGACATAATATTTTAGAAGCCTTACGGCATCATACGCTGTACGCACCACCACATAATTCAGCCATAACTGGTTCTACAGGATACCCATTGATACAAAGTAGAACCCTTCCAATTCCTAATAGATAGACATGGCTACAGAATACAAATACCCCCCGACCCTTGGGAATAGATACCACAACATTGCATGTCCATACCAGGCTATAAGGGTTGGTCCACCCCGCGGTGTACTGCCATTTTCAGGTTATACTATATGCGGTACTCCTCATTGCCAAGTACATGTATAGCTATCCAATGTCACACATCATCAGGTCTTGAGCCAGCTATCATTAGATACTGTATGATACTTAACACACAAAACATCCTGGGACATTCAGGGTGTCCAAATCCAAATAGTAATTTAACAGTTTCTTTGCCTAATTACCAAATGTCTTCGTTCTCCTTTCACAGAGCAAACTACACTTAGTGGGGTACATACGAGTATCTTTCATTGATTAAGCCATTCTGGATTTCAAATTATTTTATTGAATTCCAAATGGATACTCAACTAGTACAGTCATATCTGGCGTTATCTGATATGCTTCACTGCAAAATACAAGCCCTACTAGTATGGCCTATGAGTGTACCCACTATCACAGCGTACAGCTACCCCATACCACATTTGGTAATCACTACTGTATTGTACAGTTATTCAAAGCTCATCACCAAGTAAACCATTATAGACTTGGCCATTGCGGGTTATCAATCGCTACTTTGTGCAGCTATCCTTATCCTAGGAGGTAAGCATTACCATCTGCCAGATCGGTCAGCCAATGCTCCATCGAATATACACCACAATCAAGTACCGCCACATCCATATCCGACTTAAAGGGGTTCTCACTACCATGCAGTTTACTTATCCTAGTCCATATAGGTTGACTAACATATTTGGTACATCCATTACATTCCTTATTCTTGGTACAAAGAAATTTGTAATCAATGGGGCATCTAATGATGGTGACCAAACTCTACTTAATATCCAAAGTCCAATCGTTTTGGGTTTATTGGTCGGAAACCACTTGGTGTGTTCATTCATTTAAAGACAATAGTGGTCCTGACATGCTGGTATCAGGATCATTGCTATCTGCTGTTTAATACCAACCAACTTACCAAAAGACTAAGGATAGTAGGATCAATCATTGCGTTTACTCGGAAACCGTTTCATCTACCGACAGGCCGACACATAGATTAACGTGTGTTTTAAGCATACTTTCTCATTAAAGATTTTCATAATGTGTGGAGCGGTTGCCTAGAGGTAGGGCGCGCGCTCCGGGATCGAGAGGTCCCGGGTTCGATCCCCCTCTGGACCACCGGTTAATCTATCTGAGCAAGACCCACATGCTCAACTCCACCATGGTGTTAAATGGTATCTGTGAGGGCAGTGTCTATTCATGGGCGCAGATCGATGTTGGCTGCCAAACCACAGGAGAGAAATTGTCTTCCCAGGGAGACACGAGTGTAGGTTTCCATAGGTAGCCCAAGGGAAAGTTGAAATGTCAAAGGGTGCTTAAGCGGCCTAACAGCTGAAAAGAGCCCTAGAAAATTGGTAACTTAACTTATAACACTCGCAGCTAATAGAATGGATTTCAATACATTATTACACACCCAGCCAAATTATTACGTCTACAAGTAAACACATGTACAAAATCTTCCGTATCGCTTGTAAAAAGAACAAAGGAGCAAACACATAAATTTTTACTAGATCATTACAAAACACAGTTTTACCTTGAAAGGACATTGATACTCACCTTGTAATGGTCGGTATTTTAAACAACTTTCAATACGATATTGATATTACAATGTTCATACATATATCCAATAACACTAAAACATACATGCGAAAAAGAACTACAGATCTGAGACAAAAAATATCATTTTTGAAGCTATTCTTCTAAATTTGACCTTGGAATGACCTTGACCACAAACTTATTTAAGATGATTGTACATTTGATGTTCATATTCAATGAATACTGGTAGCATCCCTGAATATACATGTATGTCTCACTACATACACAAACACATACATCACATTATATCATAGAATGTCAGGGGTTGTCGTGCAAGGTTTTCGTAAGCTGTCATATGCAAAATAGCTATTTGCACACAAAAAACACACAATTGTTTATTGAACAAATGGCTTATGATGAACGAATATGACTAACCAACACAGCTTTCATTTTAATAAGCAACTTGCATTCATATCAAATACTATACGAAGAAACACAGAATGGAAATGTCCATTTTTTGCTTTTTTCTCGATTTGACATTGAACTGACCTTGACCTTGACCCAAGAAAGGTCAATTATATTTGTCCCTTTGATGTACATAATCAAATAAATAATATCCATGCAAATATGTAGCAATATATACATGAACAATTTAATAATATTAGTTAATAGAATACCAGGGGTGGTCGAAAGAATGCCTTCTCGGCCAGCATGCATATGTATTAAATGGCCATTTTGACAAAGAAATGACTATTTTCATTTAGCAAATGGCTCATAATGAAAGAATATGCACTTACCAACACGTCTATCATTTAAATAACGAAATTTGATTCCAAACATATGCTATACGAAGAAAGAACTGAGGTGAAAAATCAATTTTTAGCTATTTTTCTCACTTTGACCTTGAAATGACCTTGACCTTGACATCAAACTGGTCAGGTATGTATGTCCATTTTATGCATTACATTAATTGAATAATATCCGCCCACATATATGGCAATATATACATAAACAAAAAATTCACACCAGAATTAAGAATGTCATGTGTATTCGTAAATTAGCTCGGAAGCAAGAGTTGTTGCCCCTGTTAAAAAAATCTGCACCACTTTCAGATCTGGCATCCACCTTTTTCTGAAGCCTGAATGTATGTATTGTTCGAAAATACCAATGGACTTTTTCTACCAGATGGGGTAAATAAAAATCCATTTTAAGGCCTTTTTGAAACCTGGCTCCTGGACTACAGGGTATTGTTTTACTATTGTGTAAATATGTTCAATATTGAATGAATGCCTGATCCATATTCTTAACATCTAAGCTATGTTTTGTCAGACTGTTTACGGAACTATCTTACTGTTGTGTAGGATAGATTTTGTCAAAGTATTTCACAGTGAAATCAGCAAGTGAAACACTTTTGGAAATACAATATTCACGGAATAAAGAACCTTTGTGAATACGGGCCCTCCAGTAAGATATTCTGTAATTCAAATAATTCGTTTAAATATCCAATGGCAACTTTAAAGCCACAGTATTGCTGCCAGTTTTATTCCCGACCATCCAATGAATATCAGGAATTATGGAACCGTTACTCTGTTTTTCTCAATTGACCAATAATCGACTTCAAAATGTTTACTGTGTTGTGGAATCGAAAATGCGCCCTAGCGCCATGCCCTTCGCCTCGGCTCTGCGCCTTGCGCAACGTTCTATAGTTGGCTTAGTAGGAACTTGTGTGCAAAGCAAATACTAGTTTCTATATGAGAAACTCAAAGTACAGTCAGATTTACTGACACGTCAGGATGACACCACTCTGTTTAATAAAACAGAGAAAATATAACAAAAATGATTTAACTTTATAAACTAAACTAATTTTAATGAAATAAGCAAACATCTAAATGCAATGAAAACAAATAATGTCATGATTTTAAAGTTACAAAATGCAATCAATGAAATTATTAATACTAAACTAACCATGACAAAATATGATGTTATAGTAAACAATGTTTGAAACAATACTCTAAAGTTATGATCAAAATACAAGTATAACAAGCTAGTCAAAATAACCTTAAGTTATAATAATACACTTAACTTATGATCAAAATACCACTATAAAATGTATACTAAATAACCTAATGTAATGATAAAAATAAACAGATGAAATACAATATTAAAACTGTCAAATAAACCAATGCGTCCATTTGCCTAAAATCAAGCTCAAATATTCTATTTAATGATTCTGAACTTAACAAGTATTTAAAAGCATAATAAGCCTAAGAACTCTAAAATGGCTACTACAAAAATATAATTAATTACCAAAAAATGTAATTAAATGTAAGTGTTCAACATGCTTAAAAAACCTAAGATTAGGAATCCTAACCAAGTCCCGGCCAAACCACTTGGCCATCCTTCTATTAAGGTTGATGCGCTGCCTATCAAAACAGTCCTGTGTCAGAGCTATCGCCAAATACTGCAATCCTAGGCATGGTAGTGGAAATAATGAGGGCTACAAGTCAGTATACTACTTATATACCCAAATGATATATAGCAAAACATTACCCGTCAATAAACATAACTATCTAGGCACTTCAAATTCCTTGTTTACATAAGCCCCAGACAGTATTACATAACAGAGTCCTTTCATCTCTAGGAATACACAGATCATGCAGCTGGTGGCTGATCAGTACAATGGAGATGCACAGCATGATGGTTAAACTTATGCAACATATTAGAACTTTCTAGAATCTATAGATATTTGAACAATGGTTACAATAATTAAATGTCATTATGAGTCATATGAAATGTAACACATATATTCAATAAAGTATTAATACTGATTAATACACAAGATGGTGTTAAAATGCATGTAGATAAAGCAATATAAGCAATACACAATGTAATATACAGAGTGGTTTAAATGTATGTTCTTATCTAATATACATGTAGACTAGCTAAATATACACACAATGACTAAAAATAGACTGGCTAAATTCCTGACACAATACAGTATACAAAACTTTAGAAAGTTGAATGAAGGCATATTATGAATTAATTATGTAATCATTGTAATATTATGTAACATGCAGGAGTAAAGATCTAACTTTACAACAACACACTGGTTTTCGGGAAGAAAAATTTATTACTTTTAAAAGAAAAGTAATAAATTTTTCAAGATTAAACTTTAAAATATCATGTTACTAATATTACAGTACATGTAACTAACAATCATAAAAACAAACATAATACAAAAGCTAATCTCAAAAACTGCTAAACATAAAAATGAAAACAATCCAAAAAAGAATATTTACGAAAACATGTAAAGTCACAAGGCTAAACCTTACTTATCTAACTTATCTGAATTATCTAAATGTTTAAGCATCAGATAAAACAAAAAGATATATATAAAGCATGTAAAAACAATAAAACAGAATATGGACCAAAAACATGCTCAATGGCCACATAAGGGAATGACAATATTTAGTCTTCTCTTCTTCTGGTGGCCTTCTGGTCACGTTCGAGATATCAGTGTCAATGTTTCTCTCTAGTTTCGCGTCATATGGGTACAAATATCATAATAAATGTTCATTGCCCATGTTTATTATTGAAAAGCGCGTAACTTATTAGGTATTGAAGTTCTTTTAGTCTTCTGGTCACGTTCGAGATATAAGAGTCAATGTTTCTCTTTAGTTTCACGTCATATGGGTGCAAATATCATAATAAATGTTCATTGCCCATGTTTATTACTGAAAAGCGCGTTATGATATATTGAAGTTCATCTTCACATTCACTTGCGCGTCATAGTCGGGAAATACAATTAAATGTTTATTGTATTGTTTAAGAAGTTACAAACCGTCGCGTTTAATTTCACTTTTAACACTAAAATCACTTTTGTCACTTTTTCGCGTATCGCTTTGTATTAAGATAATATCACCTCATATCTACTGTAAGCAATTGCTTTCTTAGGAATTTTCAAATGAATTATCAACAAAAACTGAGTGATTGGGTTACACTACCATGTTAAAACATACAACAATATACATGTTTAAAAAAGGATCAGCTTATCGCAGATAAACTGATTGGCCACCTTAAGTTAAACTAGCCTAATGCTTCAACATCAATTACTCTAACAAAGCAGAAAATTTAGCTACTAAAAATTAAATGTAAGCATCTTATTGATATGAAAATGTATACCTCAACAGATTTGACAAAATAAAGTCTCTCTACTGTGAAATGCATCACAAAAAACTTAACATTAGACCTAGCCGCAGATGGGCTATATGTTCCAGGATAAAAAAGGCAGTCGCTTAAACCCTAGGATGCAATAGTGATGGGACGTCGGCAATTCAGTCCGACATATAGATATTACAATCTATAAAATACACAACAACAAATCTGTCCTAAACAGACACATATAGAGGTTAACTCTATAAAACGAGGGAAAGTTTAACATGCCAGATGAACCAAGATACCTATAGGGATTATACCCTATACCGATAGAGATTAACTCTAAAGGACACCATTGTAATATCTTCAAGATCAATCCCATGAAAAAACTTAACATCCCTATGCAGCCTAGGAAGCCTTACTGAGACTCAAACCAATAAACTTTACTTAAAGTAAAAAGAGTTGCTGGCAACATAAACTTCAAAAATGTTTACAAAATTAATAGTCATCTCACAAAAATAAGTTCTCAAAAACTTAACCCTAAACTATACAAATACTCATCATATGCAAACTTAAGTATCAACTCATCAACAAAACAAAGTATCTCTCACAAAAACAATCATTTGATTCCTAGGATGCAAAAGTAACAAAAATATGATATCTTTAATATCATGCCCATAGACCTTAAATTCTATGCAAACAGAATATCAGACACATAGCTCGGACCTATAGATATTAAACCTATAGCCTATAGATATTAGAACCTATAGAGAATACTCTAAAGTGAGTCTGGAATAAACTGACACCTATAGATATTGGAATCTATATACCAAATGCCTAGGATACACAACAGACACATATAGATATTATAATCTATACAAACAATAGACTCTAGTAGAGGTTAGACTCTACGCCAAACACACGGACATTAACTTCAGGGATGCAAAGACATCTATAGAGATTGTACTCCATATCGATAGAGATTAACTCTAAAGAACAACACTGTGATATCCTTAATATCAATCCTATAGAACTTAAATTCTATTCAACAATCTCTCAAAAATTTACTATGCAAACCTAGGAAACTATCCTTAAACTCAAACAAATAACTTCACTTAATCAAAAAGTTAACAAATAATCTTACATACAAAGTACATCAACAAATCGTTACAAAAATACAATGCTCAAAATATTTTAGGTAAAAGCAACATGGTATGGTAGTGTAACTTATACTCATTAAAAATATTTAAATCAGACTTGTGTGCCACAATAAAAAATGTAAAAAATGTTAAAATAGTACTTGGTGATATTATGCCTAATAAACACATAAAGGTTTCTTACATAGTTGTCTCGTCTATCGATAGGTCTATCACATCATCGCGGTACATCTCGGCACGGTTCATCTGCTCAGGACATCTGGGTTTTATCGTCATAGTACATCTCGGTATGGTACATCATCTCGGTCATCTAGGTACTACGTTATATCGTTGTAGTACGTCTTCTTGGTATGGTACGTCTTCTCGGTACTACGTTATATCGTTGTAGTACTTCTTCTCGGTATGGTTCGTCTCCTCGGTACTACGTTATATCGTTGTATGGTACATCATCTCGGTCATCTAGGTACTACGTTATATCGTTGTAGTACGTCTTCTTGGTATGGTACGTCTTCTCGGTACTACGTTATATCGTTGTAGTACTTCTTCTCGGTATCGTTCGTCTCCTCGGTACTACGTTATATCGTTGCAGTACTTCTTCTCGGTATGGTGTGTCTTCTCGGTACTACGTTATATCGTTGCAGTACTTCTTCTTGGTACGGTTTGTCTTCTCGGTACTACGCTATATCGTTGCAGTACTTCTTCTCGGTATGTTGTGTCTTCTCGGTACTACGTTATATCGTTGTAGTACTTCTTCTCGGTATGGTTCGTCTTCACGGTACTACGTTATATCGTTGTAGTACTTCTTCTCGGTATGGTTCGTCTTCTCGGTACTACGTTATATCGTTGCAGTACTTCTTCTTGGTACGGTTTGTCTTCTCGGTACTACGTTATACCGTTGCAGTACTTCTATTTGGTATGGTTTGTCTTCTCGGTACTACGTTATATCGTTGTAGTACTTCTTCTCGGTATGGTTCGTCTTCTCGGTACTACGTTATATCGTTGTAGTACATCTTCTTGGTATGGTTTGTCTTCTCGGTACTATGTTATATCGTTGTAGTACTTCTTCTTGGTATGGTACGTCATCTCGGTACTACGTTATATCGTTGTAGTACTTCTCCTCGGTATGTTAGGTCATCTCGGTACTACGATATATCGTTGTAGTACTTCTTCTCGGTATGGTATGTCTTCTCGGTACTACGTTATATCGCTGTAGTACTTCTTCTTGGTATGGTTCGTCTTCTTGGTACTACGTTGTATCGTTGTAGTACTTCTTCTCGGTTTTCGTTCTCTTCATTGACAATCGTTGCAGTTGGACAATCTTCTTTTAGAAGTTCTTCGTTCGTATGAAGAATCTATTTGGAGCCAACAACAGACTATTTCGGCGCAAATTGCGGACTATTTGGAAACCAATCGGACAATATGATAGCCAATCGGACATTGTGGAAGCCAATCGGACAATATGGAAGCCAATCGGACAATGTGGAAGCCAATCGGACAATGTGGAAGCCAATCAGACAATGTGGAAGCCAATCGGACAAGACATTAAGAACAAAGATGTACAAAATAAGAAATCATTCTTAACAAAGTAAAAACTATTACTAGCAAAATTCTGCAGTAACTTTGCAAGATCAAGTATTCTAAACTTTATTTAAATAGTGCAAGTAAAAATCTTATTCCTAATAAGCTCTTCAGTAACTTTACTAGATCAAAAATATTTAACTTATCCTATCATAAATTCTATCAAGTAATAATTTAAATGAATACTTAAGTCTTTATAACTTAAAAATACCAAAAATTTAATTAAACTTTGTTTCCTACTAAGTTTAAAACTATCCCACTTCTGACACCATTGTTGTGGAATCGAAAATGCGCCCTAGCGCCATGCCCTTCGCCTCGGCTCTGCGCCTTGCGCAACGTTCTATAGTTGGCTTAGTAGGAACTTGTGTGCAAAGCAAATACTAGTTTCTATATGAGAAACTCAAAGTACAGTCAGATTTACTGACACGTCAGGATGACACCACTCTGTTTAATAAAACAGAGAAAATATAACAAAAATGATTTAACTTTATAAACTAAACTAATTTTAATGAAATAAGCAAACATCTAAATGCAATGAAAACAAATAATGTCATGATTTTAAAGTTACAAAATGCAATCAATGAAATTATTAATACTAAACTAACCATGACAAAATATGATGTTATAGTAAACAATGTTTGAAACAATACTCTAAAGTTATGATCAAAATACAAGTATAACAAGCTAGTCAAAATAACCTTAAGTTATAATAATACACTTAACTTATGATCAAAATACCACTATAAAATGTATACTAAATAACCTAATGTAATGATAAAAATAAACAGATTAAATACAATATTAAAACTGTCAAATAAACCAATGCGTCAATTTGCCTAAAATCAAGCTCAAATATTCTATTTAATGATTCTGAACTTAACAAGTATTTAAAAGCATAATAAGCCTAAGAACTCTAAAATGGCTACTACAAAAATATAATTAATTACCAAAAAATGTAATTAAATGTAAGTGTTAAAATAATAAGAATAATTTACTTAATAAAATAACCTAATTGAATACAAAAATATTACTAAAATAATTTCAACAATTTACTTAAAAGCTCCAAGATAAATGCCTAAAGTACCTAAATTATTAATTAATTATTAATTAATTAATTATCTTGGAGCGAGGATTTAATACCTCCTATTTCAAAAATAAGAATCAGAATGATAATAAATGCCAAAAGTTTCATTTATATAGACATAATTAATATGTAAAACTATTTCTGATTGGTCAGTTACAATAATTTTAACCAATCAAAAAGTATCTAACATAACTATCTAGGCACTTCAAATTCCTTGTTTACATAAGCTCCAGACAGTATTACATAACAGAGTCCTTTCATCTCTAGCAATACACAGATCATGCAGCTGGTGGCTGATCAGTACAATGGAGATGCACAGCATGATGGTTAAACTTATGCAACATCTTAGAACTTTCTAGAATCTATAGATATTTGAACAATGGTTACAATAATTAAATGTCATTATGAGTCATATGAAATGTAACACATATATTCAATAAAGTATTAATACTGATTAATACACAAGATGGTGTTAAAATGCATGTAGATAAAGCAATATAAACAATACACAATGTAATATACAGAGTGGTTTAAATGTATGTTCTTATCTAATATACATGTAGACTAGCTAAATATACACACAATGACTAAAAATAGACTGGCTAAATTCCTGACACAATACAGTATACAAAACTTTAGAAAGTTGAATGAAGGCATATTATGAATTAATTATGTAATCATTGTAATATTATGTAACATGCAGGAGTAAAGATCTAACTTTACAACAACTGCATAATTATATCGAACTGATAAGTCAAACATCACATCCAGGGGCGTAGCTGGGCATATTTTCAGTGTACGCACACGATAAATGCTGAACTGCTAGGGGGGTCCGGGGGCATGCTCCCCCGGGGATTTTTTTATTTCTAAGAAGCCATACATGCATTCTGGAGTAGTTTCAAACCATACTAAAGCGTAATATGGCATGCTAAGACTCTGATTTTATTTTTTAAGTGAAAACATGATTTCGTTTTATACTCTAGTAGGCCTAGTTTAGGATTATGTTTTGATGTATCATATTGATTAAAGCGAGCGAAGCGAGCTCGAAAATAATACAATGCAAGTAATTTTCCTCCTAAGAAAAACTACTTTGACTACGTTCGCATCTGACGCACCCCCTAGATATGACAACGATTATTAATTGTTAAGGTTATTTGGCGAGCAAAGCAAGCCAGAAAAAAAATGAGAATGTTATAAAGGGAAAATATATTTCACCCCCGAAAAAGGTTACTTTGGCGTTCGCACCCAACGCACCCCCTATAGTAACGGCCATGAGAAACCGTGATACTGCTTGGCATTGAATAGGACACTAAGTGGCTCAAGCTTCATTGTAACGTTAAATGCAAATAAACGATACGTTGTAAGGCACCAGCCAGTTGCATCCACGCATCCATATCCCCGGGATTTTTACTTCCACGGCCTATGGGGATAGCCGATGTAAAATCTCCTGTATTTCCCGGCACCTGACAACTTAATATTGTCCCCGGGTACTTGTTCGCAATCCAAACATGTCCCCGGCCCTGCGGGGGAAGCTGGAAGGTAAAACACGACCGTATCCCCCGACTATCCCCGGGGACAGGTTCGTGGATGCAACTGACTTCTATAAAAAATAAACGTGGGTATCTTCTCATCACAGCGATATTTACAGCAACAAAACATGAACATCTCGTCTTTTTACGTTAGATACGAACAATTTTGCGACATATGTGTACATTAAGTTCATTGATATATTTGCATTGACTTACTGGAGCCGTCCGTACCTTGTCGTGCCATCTCGATAGTCCAGGGACATACGTCAAACCCCGGTATATCAACGAGCATGACGACAGAGTTACGATTGTCACCAGACCTCGCACGGCGGTTACACTGAATACACGGGCACATACTGTGTTGATCCGAGATTATCCCTGACTCTCGTCCGAGTTATTCCGTATTCTCTGATTTGCATATCCGGGACATTCCTTGGTCAGCCCAATGTGAGCCTTGTAGATTGTGTGTTGTTATCTTTTTTGCGGCACAAGCTCGCTCGTGTTGCCTTGTCACCACCGCATCGATGGTCGCAGAAGTGAAGGAGATGAAAGGGTTTAGTGGAGGGGACATTTAGAGCTACCCATTCTTCTAACGGAGGATGTGACTCAGTGCTTACAAGAGTATGGTAAAAACACTATATACCTGAGGGACTTAGCACACACAAACATTAATACGTTAAGACTAAATACAGTGTCATGTAGTGAGGAACTAGACACATGTGAGAAACTAGACACAATGTATGTATGTATATCCATGATTTATCACATAAAAGGAATCTCTACTTAATTCTATACAGAAATAAATGCATTGTGCGATCGAAGCGAGCAAGAAAAAATGCCATTTTTACCGAAGATGCTTTTAATAGTTTTCTATATAAATTACATTTTATCATAAAACTATGGAAAATATGCCTACCCTGGTTAGGCATTGAATTTTATTGCATTTTTATATCACTTAAAATTTGTCAGTTTTTCAAACAGCGTACGCACGTGCGTATTTGCGTATAGCCAGCTACGTCCCTGACATCAAACTGTATGGATGACAAAATATTAATTTTGCAAGAGTTGCTTCCCTTCGTCTTTAATTTATGCATTTGTTATTTATACAAACTTCTTTTATCAACAAACAAGCCGGATTCTTTATTATGTTTAGTTTCATCTCTTTATGTTTTCCACCTTTGGAGCCAACCTAAAGTGACTCAAAATGCATCATTCTGCAGATAGGTTACCAAGTTATTGATTAATTGAAAATAGAAGTAATGTAAATGTCTTAATATGACTTTAAATTATGTTGTGTCGACGAGACTTTGAAATTTCGTCGACTTAAGCCGTGTGCTCATCTTATCGATGCTCGTCTTAACGAAGTTTACTATTTATGGCTTAATGAGACTTTAAATTATGTTTTATTTTCAGTGCGTCCGGTCTGTCATTGGGTGCCATTATAGGGATAGTGTTTGGAGTGCTGTTTATGCTGACGATATGTTTTGTATGTGCTCTTATAGTAAGTAAGAAGAAGAAAAAGAATAATGTGATACGAGCAAGTTTTCCAAATAATCCAAATTCAACAGTCACAAGTAAGTATGTCCGTTGTCATAGCAACATAACATTACAGTATAACCTCTCTGCACCGACCACCCCTTAAGTAACAACCTTTGTACAACAATATTATCATAACTTACATTTGAACATGAAACCTATCCATAAACCAAACTGTTCACATACCTTATTAACTTCTAGTTCTATGATTTCTTTGAGTTCCCCCTATAGTGATTGGTCCTGAAAGCGTTTGCTATAGCGGAAGTGTGATAGAGCCATTGTCGATACCATAATATACAATGGTAATCAGATCATAATAATATAGCTTTACAATTACAGTGTAACAAAGAATTGACGTGAAATTAACTTCTTTATATAGTACACGTAGTTAAAAGGGAGTATCAATTTATAATGCTTCAATTGGAACAGCTATCATGTTATTGTGATAAAAGGGATATTCCATTTGTGACTTTTCCACACAGAATATGACTTTCATATATCACATGACTTTCCCAGTATCCGGGTTAGTATAGCGAGTAGGCTACGTATATTCTTATACTTCATATGTGTAGTATAACGGTCTGTTTTTTCCCAATATAATGCTGCGTATTTTGCGTTCTTTGTGTCATATGATATGAAGGGTCCTCTACATTGTATATAAACAGTATAGTAGAACAGTATTGAACTACATGGAATCTCTGTTCATTTCATTTCAGTAGCCAATGTCAGCAATAATGTTAATGGACTCGGTGCTTCCTCTGGACTGCCGATGACTGGACATTACGGGTATGGCTTTAGCCAACCACCGCCACATATTCCTGGAATGATGCACGTGGCACCACCGCCTTACAGTCAGTGTGTCGGACCGCCATCGTATAACCAACCCGTGCCGCACGTGCAACCATTGGTGGCAGCGACACAGCCCGGAATGCCATTTTCGTCATCAGGACCAACAACTACAGGCCCCTTATGTGGCCCTTTAGCACCAGCTTACATGACACCAGCAAGACCAATGTTTAAAATGAACTCTCAAAATATTACGCACCAATAACATTGGGTAGTTCTTACTCTTGTTTGAGCGTTAAGTTTGAATCTCAACAACCTTCAGTGCTATTTCCTGAAAAATCACTATAAGCACACACGCATGATAGACATGGTTTTGAAACAACAGTTAAACATAGTTCAGTACTTAACTACATTTTAAATACGCCACCGTATTTTCCAAGCGGAAATTTGTTATACCATTGTCACAATGTGCTAATTTACTAACATTTTACTTTTTGTAAACTGCAAATTGTTACTTATTTTGAAATAAACATTCTGCTGAATTGCTCATACATATGCACAAGATAAAACCATGTTAACTGCCACTGAGTCTTTCTCTCGCTATCCGCTCTCGTGGGTCCTAAGTAATAACTGACAAGGTGATCGAGTGGGTATGCTCTTTGCCCATGTAACACCGCGAGATCTGTATTGTGCGTCTATAGATGCTCTGATCATGTATACATGTATACTCGACGTCAGTCTCTATCAAGGGAGGTAAATTGATTGGACGGCTTTTTGATTTTAATGTACCATTGGCGCTAAGTTTACAGCGAAGCGCATTGCCGATGGCCTGATACATGGGAAAATGAAAGAAATACGATCTTATATCATTGTAACCATTGCTTCATTGATAGAAACTATTTGTGATATACACCTCTATAACATTTATGTATCATTAAAATCCTATTGATGAGCCTTCTACAGATCTGTGATCAATATTGCATCCGTTTGACATAAATATTAAAGTTTCTTTATTATTTGCTACACGTGTATATCAAGCGACCGTTTGACTTAACACTCTTCAATTATATTTTAGCAAATTTTACCATCCCGATCATTAAAATCATGCTCAATCGGCCAATAACAGTCCAATAATTATAATAAAGACTTTATTTAACGAGGAAACTTATCTGACAATGTAATAAATTGAAATCTTCCATAATATCGTCAAAACCATGCTTTAAAACCCGGTCTGACAATGCGATCAAATGGGTCAATGACTGACCATACCATACTTAAAGGTTTGAGCTGTATATTTCAAATAATCTTTAATTAGGTTTTATTTATTATTCTTAAACAATAAATCGGCTTATATATGAATATGAACATAACCGTCTGTGAGCGTTTATGTACATACAGTGCCTACTAAAAGTAACTATACACTTTTTACTAATGTAAAATTTATGAAATTATTCAATACAGTATCTGTTTATCAGACGGTCACAATTAAACTAGTTACAAAAAAAGTAAATAAATACGTAAAAAAAGAGAAAACAGTAAAGTTGAAACTATTTGAACGAAAATAACCATGTGACCAAATCGGCCGAATATTCCTATCACTTTATGACTACGTTACCATTTGAGCCGACCAAACATACATTTTCCAACTTCTGTACCATTCAATGTATGGTGTATGCATATTAGAATGAGAAAGTCGTTACTACTACTTACGACCTTATCAGACTGATAGAAATATGTAATCTGCATCGTACTTGGCACTTCTTATGAGCCTATTTTCATAAAAATCGGAACTTGTCATGTTGACCAAAACTGCATTTGTAAAAGCTTGTTCTCCGTAAGTAAAGAGTACATTTCAGACAGTGTTTAAATGTTTTTTAATTTGATTTTGTACTTACGACTTTCTCATTCTAAGCCAGCGATAAACATTGTCTTCAAAAATAGTTTTGCTTCACTGCTCTGCAAATTGGGGCATTGCAGAATAAATTGGGGAAATTACCTCTGTATACTTATTTTTGGTGGGTACTGTATTCCATACGCCAAAATGAACGGGTAGCTTTAATTCAATAAAAACACGTCATAGTATTTATATAAAAGATTTCCCAACGTATCTACGTAGTACAAATACCCCAATATATTGATCTGGATACTTTAGTACAAGACGTGTACGGATTTTAACCCTAGATCGTGATTGTAAATCGGGTTTTAAGGTTTTAAAAAGTGTTGTGTTTTTTATTTGTTTTTTAAAGTTTTAATAAGAGACACGAACACAATGAGAATGGATGTGAAACATTATAGTGTTCACGCGGTTGTTGGAATTTTATTAAACTATGGTGAGTATAAAACCTTTAAATAATTTATATAATCGTATATTACCTAAAATTATATTTTGATTTGTTTACATGTTTACTTGGCGATGCCTCAATTGTTTAAGCCACTGACTGATTTGGCTTGATCTCTCTATGATTTGTCAAACTTGAAGATCAATCTAACGCTTATTAAGTGTTTGTTAATATAGTATTATTGTGATACTGATTAATATCATTTGAATTATATGTTTAATGAGGCCCAGTATAACACGTTCGACAAGAATGGGTATAGACAATTTAGGCCCACGGACAACTCGTTCGACTCTTCCTGTCGATTCTAAAAGAGCAAGTTCATGAAGTAAATTAATGCTGTCGGATAAATAATTATTAGGGTAATTTGGTTGGTCCGATGTCAGGATAACGCAATTGACTGGGTAGTCTACTTGTATATGACTGAAATACTGAAAGAAGTTATGAAAACAATAAAGATATGTACGACGGTCTTTCAAAATACGTGTTTGTCAAACTATCCATCCTTCAAATTTCACCAAATGTAAAAGAAGTAATTTCCTACCATCTTGAATATGTCAGTCTTTTGACTTGTGGCTACGTATTTAAATGGTCCTCGTAGGGTGTGTAGTAAAAGAGAAGAGGGTTGCTAAAGAGGGATTGTAATGTACGTGTACATGTATTCCGAGACTGGTGCGCAGTACAGCCCATTCTGGCCCTTGAAGTTTGAACAGTCGGCGTAATAGTCTGACATTTAGGTTCTAATAACTTGCTTAATCACTGATGTGCTAATGGTTGTGTTTTAGTACTCAACCAGACTGCCATCATTTGCACGTTTTGTAATTGTCTGGATCCACTTAACGTATGATATTTCCATGAATTTTTTATGAACAAAAAATAACAATAAATAAATAAAACACGATAGAAATATTCTTTTCTCGAATCATACTCACGCCTATCTTTTTTTCCAATATGGAAGATGTGTACATTGTCAAAAACATCCACCATTGACAAATAACTTATACAAATACGATCGCACGATTCGATCACGATCTTGAAAGTTTGTAAGGGGTATGGGGTAAATGATAAAGAACTTATAGACAGATAAAAAACAAATTCTCAAACGTTTAATCGACCAGCAAGATTATTATGTACTATTTTATGAGATAAATGTACCTGTATCATGACACTCTCGTAGATCACAAAACTAATCATCGTTTAATTTCAAACATTTTCTTTATACTAGTATAAGTCTAACGCGATATTCTGCAATGTCAATATAAACAGAAATCACTGACCATTACATCGATTTAGGGAGAGCGGAAGTGTATTTTACCTGCTCACTTCTATTCACCAAGTAAATTAAAATAACGGTAAAGCTTGGCCACATTGAGATGAGCCTGACCTATTGATTAGCATAATTTAACAGTTGATATATTGTCTACGTTTACAACACCGAGTGTATGTTTTCATAATCGGGGAGTATCGCGAAGACGCTCAAGATGTAATAACAAACACAAATCTGAAATACCGATATTGCACGATTTGCTTGCAGAAATTGATATAATCAAACCAAAAATATTGTAATAAATTCTTGCATGAAGGTCAGGCTCATGTCACAGTAGCCAAGCTATACACATTGAAAAAGATAATCCCTTTTCCAATATCCTTATATGTTGTTGTACCTGATCTGCCTGTTTACTTTAAGTGGCACAGGTCCCAATACCGCGTTAGAGTTATAAATGAATGTGCATGTGACGCAGATAAACTCGTCCTTGGCCTATTAAATTAAATACACATTTGGGCATCAAACTGTCTTCATTGGGTCAATCAATACATGGGTCACATTTCACCCAGACGCCGGACTATGGTCGTGTATCCAATGTGTACCCGAAGTTTAGACATTACTCTAACTTAATACTTACTGCTGTTTCTGTGAGCTGTTGCCACGACATCTATGTAATGATTATGTCTCTAATATGGATATTTATGAAACTTTACCCTGCATATATGGAGTAAAGGTTTAACTTTATTAAACCATATTTACCGCTTTTTATTCCAGCTGTTTCAGCGAGAGCTGACCACGACATATATGGTGATATATCTAATAATTATGGCTTTAGTATGGCGATATGAGTAACAAAACCCTGCATATAAAACAATGTGGAGTAAAGGTCTAATTCTTATACCTACATCTATTACAGTGAGCGCTGACCACGACAGATATGGTGATATATGTAATGATTATAAATTTTATATGGAGATGTTTGTAACCTAACCATGTACATTGTATATATTATGTTATGGAGTAATGATCTAATCCTAACTTTTATACTTACAGCTGTAACAGTGAGAGCTGACCACGATAGATATGGTGATATATGTAATGATTATAAATTTTATATGGAGATGTTTGTAACCTAATCATGTACATTGTATATATTATGTTATGGAGTAATGATCTAATCCTAACTTTTATACTTACAGCTGTAACAGTGAGAGCTGACCATGATAGATATGGAGATATCTACCGAAGGATTTCTACCCATTTAACGGAAGAAGAAGAAGAAGATATATGCACTAATTATGACACAGAAGGAGTGTATGCATACTGCGAGAAAGGCTACTACTGTTGTGACGATGATACAAAATGCTGGTACGTATAACTCGCTTATTTATTTGCTAAACTTGTAGAATCTATACAATATCAAATGTCCATAAGTCTTGTAAAATAGACACATTAAAAATGCCGTCATTTAATGTGGTTTTCACATTGAGCTTGTTAATCTGTGAAAGTCTGAATAAATTCCACTCAAAATATTTTATTATTATGGGGTATATTAAGAAAAGACAATCCTTTACGGTCATCTCATCAGTTTAATAAGAAGAGTTCGACACAAGACCGACGGAGGGACGGGCAACACTAATCATATATGTCATGTACATGTACGGGCACAAGAAATGAACGGTTCTAACGATGGTCCAATAATTGAGGTTAAAATGTATACAATTAAAACCAATCCGATTAAAATCGTCGCCCTAAAGCGCTGCGCATATGTTAGGCCTACTTATTTTATTTTGTGTGCAGCTTTACACATACTGTATATACTAGCAGTGTAGACTATTCATTAATATTAATAAGTATTGATTTAGTTGATCTTATTGCAACATAATTAATATATGTGTTCAAATTGTTAAGATTTATTTCGAGATAGCTTTCTTCCATTCATTACTTCAGTTATATCAAACATCTAAATATCAAAGCCACAGCTCATCAGTTGGGGGTATTCCAACACATTTGTTTATTTTAAGCATTTATGTTTCACGCAATACATATTTTATAATTTATATCGACCAAGAGCTATAACTTATACATTTATAAGAGTAAATAATAAAACAATAAAACTATTTTGAAAGTATAACATTGAACATCATATTTACAAAGAGTATTTCAAGTTATCAAGGACAACAAAACAACACCAAAATTACAATATGGGCCTCCGTAGCTAAGTGGTTAATGCGCTTGTCGTCTAATCTGGCGACCCGAGTTCAAATCCAGGTGGAGACACATATATATGCCTTTCATATTTCAGCATAAAGCTGACTGTCAAATAAAGGCTATGCTCGGCATTTTAACAACAGCAACTCACCAAATGTCACTTAATTAACTACATTCTTGATAGTTTATATTTATATGTTTACAGTACGGATGGTTTGTCGGTTGCTGCTGTGGTTGGTATTGTTATGGCAAGCATATTCCTGATCGGTATGTGTCTGTTCTGTTCAATACTTATAACAAAGAAGAAGAAACTGAGACCAAACCAACTGGTGTCTCCATCGAATAACCCAGGTAAGTAAAGTTGTCATTTTTTGATATTTCAAGAAATCGCAACCTAATTGCTTATTTTCAATGGATTGAGTTCTGTGGCGTTTTGCTAAAAATGCTTTGTAAATATGTTCATGTTCTTTGTCAAAAAACAATTTTGTTTACGATAATAAAATATTCTATTCTGTTCTATTCTGCTTAATGGACAACTAATAACAGATGCTTAATACAAATTATTATGAGGTGTCTATAGCGATATAATCAGCTGCAAAACCTGCTTCACAATTGACTTGAAAGATGACTCGGATTAAGGTGGAAGAAAACATATTTTATCCTTATCATACTTCGTACCGCTTAAAACAAGAAGTTATTCGCATTACAACTGTGTGACTCGTATGACGCTGGCGCCATACATGCTACAGTTAACCTACAGTATTGTTACTCATTTTTGCGAACATAAAGTTTCGTTAATATGCAAACAATGCCTTTCGTGCATTAAAACAGGTCTAGTAACGTTAGATATAGAACAGTCATTATATTTCACATGTTCTTGTGGGTTCAGAACATGCATCTTATATCATGTGCCTTTGCAGCTTCAAACGTCAATCAACAACACATATACATCGGTAGCTACTCAAATACAAGAGGTCAAACACAAAACTTTTATGCTACACCATACCCTTATGGACAAATCCCTCCACCATACGGACAGCCTGTACCACAACAAGGACAACCTATACCATACAGTGCAACTGCTGATGCCTATGTCTTCCCTTCACCATCAGGACCGATGGAACCACCACCATACTGTCGAGATGACCAAGCTGCCCCGCCAGCGTATAAACTAGAACCATAATACATTCTCGGACAATGGACAAAACATGCCCGAGACACCAAAAACGGTTCAGTTAGGATAATAAAAGAGTGAATCAGTAACAATGTCCACTATTATGGTGTTAAACCCATTGAATGATGACTTATCCAGGGGTGATATTCAATATTGATTTTACATGACATTTCTGAAAATTAAGGGTTACAACAACGAAGAAATAACTTTGTTTGATCTGCTGTTATACATTTGTATTTGTTAATGTATTATTGTTTTCAATAAAAGTGCACAGTTCGTTATTTACTATTTACATTATCTCGTTCACTTCATTATTTTCTTACAGTGGCATTATTGATTTATTGGCCATAAAGGAAGGTAATTCCAAATGAGTGCAACATAATTGCAGGTTGGTCGTTACAAACAGCGAACTCACGATATGGTGTACCAAGCCACTATAGTTTATTCTGTTTGAATTTATTTCAGTATGTACAGTTCTTAGTTGATTGGGAATTAGCTTTTATTGTCTTTATAAATAAATATGCCGAGACCAATACCAACTCCTAATATTACTATCCAATCGACGGTTACCATGGCAACCGCGAACGTTATCAAATTTTGATTGCAGCTTCCCTCCGTGCAGTGGGTTAAATTCCCCGTACATTCAGTAAAATCGTATTTCAATAATTTGCCGTAAGTTGGATACACCCAAACAGTTCCTGAAATAAAAATTAAAATATATAAAAAAAAACGTGTTTTCATAGGGTCTTCAAAAACAAATTTAGTGTTATCTGTCACTGTTATTTGCATTGAAAATCACCGTAAACCATTGAAAGCGAATAATAATCGATATCAACGATAAAATTAAACACATACAAGTATTCTTTAGGGCTGTAACGGTATACCGCGGTACACGAAAGACCGCGGTACACGAAAGACCGCGGACTTCAGTCCCTTACGGTTCACGGTACAAGAGTTGCAAATTTCGGTACGGTTCGGTATTACCTTTTTTTGAGCAAAATAATATTCAGAGAACGTAAATCTCTGAAAGCCCATTGATTATGTATAATTGACATGCATCACTCTCGTCTTAATTGTATTAAGATATGCCTCATATTGTCAATATTCATTTAAAATAGTTGACAGCCACATATTTATTGCTGTTATGGAATCAACAAATTCATTGTCACTTAAAAATTGTAGTATTTAAGCTGCTGTTAGAGAATATTGTATCATACCGAAATATACCGAACCGTTAGAAAAATTGACGGTACGTATCATATCGTGAGGTGAGCGTACCGTTATAGCCCTAGTATTCTTCTTATTTTCACAGACATGCATTATAAAATATGCAGAAACATCTTACCGCAAATCTGCCAAATGACGGTAAAGATAGCACCCAGAATGCCACAGCAAATACCACACAGTTGGTCAGTGTCTTTGTCACTACAACCCAGCCTACCGAATACCGTGGGTGACAGTCCACTTACTTTCAGATATATAGGAATCAGTCGTTCCATACTGCAGTCATGTAGGTAACTCGCACCTGAAGTAAACAAGTGTAACTTTTGTTAACTTCATCTACTGTAGACGAAATAGATGACAAGTGTCTGGCTAGAGAGCAAGTAACTGAAGTAAATAGAAGTAGAAAAATAATCACATGGAGTTGTAAGCACCGTAGATCAAGTACCTTTGCAACCAAGATCTCAAAAACGGTCACTGTGTACGAGTTTAGGAGGAAAACACAACAGACGTCAAGCTTATCCTATATAGTATCATCATATTTGATAAACCAAACACAAATGGTTCCTAATGAGATTGGAGTTCAATCAGCAGTTTTGAAAGTAATGTTAAAATAATTACATTTTGTAAATTCGTTATACATACAGAAGCACATGTTGTATATTTAACAACTTTTCTAAGTCCTCATTTTCATGTATCCATAACTTTTTTATTATAAACAATGAAGTGACAACATTTCTCACGTGAAGTTTCTATAATGGAGTCATACTAATTCGCGTATCGAACTGGTCGTATGTCACGAGGTCTGTTCGTCACAAGATTGACGTGCGTTTTGTGCTTTTTTGACGCCACGCGTTCACATATACATTAAGTGTGTTTCAAATGCCTTCATTGCATGGCCAATGACTCACAACGTATGAAAAACAGTTTATAAAAATAATTTAGATACATTGTATCACAGTTATGCGTTGAATGATGTCAGAAAAATATGAAGTGACGTCATTACGGTACAGAGTAGCATTTAGTGTCGCCAATCATGACTTATTACCTAAACATCTACGTCTGATATCTTTTTCAACGTATACGCGTCTATTTGAGTGTTTAATTCAAGGTAAATGTATTGTTTGCTTGTTGTGTTATACAGATTGCAAGAACATTTAGCATTTATTGTGACGTCATGATGTAAATTCGATCTACGCCGAAGACACATGGCAACATTGCGTTTAGACGGTCAAATGCTTTCAACTCGCGTATTTGACCGTCAATAGAAACATAAGACTATGTGGTGGTCATCCAAGATAACAAAATAGGTGTTTGCGACTTTTACTTTCATGCGGTCTTATGTAATGCGTGTGTCAACTCAATAAATTTAAAATAAAATCGACTTTTTGGTTTACAATTCTGTAAACCTATATCAAAAGAAAGTTAAAGCCAAATTTCATTGGGCTACATACACATTTGACAAAGTTATCTTTAAAATTTAAGTGTGGACTTAGAAAAGTTGTTAAGTATATATATATACTTACCCATTGCAACTTTAGCGATGCCGATGACAATCAACGCGGATACACCCAGAATAACGAAACAATAGACTGCTGAAAATAGAATACATACACGTACTGGATAGTCAGATGAGGTATAGCTTGGCTATTTTGACCTGAACCTAACCTTTATACAAGAATATATTACAAGGTTCTTGCTTTGCATATATCAATTTCCGCAAGCAAATCGTGCGATATCGGTATTTCAAATTTGTGTTTGTATTACATTTCGAGCGCTTTCGTGATACTCACCGATTATGAAAACATACAATCGGTATTGTAAACGTAGGCAATATATCGACTGTTAAATTATGCTAATCAAAAGGTCAGGCTCGTGTCAAACTGGCCAAGCTATATTTAGCGACAAATTTCGTGAAAATGATACTGTTGGTTTCTTGACAATGTTAGAAGCAATATTGGGTCAAAGGTAAAATCTATTGTTACGGTCAACTTTAATGCTTGTTGGTTTTATTTTGTGTAACCATGAAAACATCATAAAGTACATAATCAACAGCGACGATTCACTAATCAGTAACACACGGCCACTTCCTGGATTCGAACACGGTCGACATCCACTACCAAGCCAGATGCATTTTATACTCTTCCAAAGGAGCTAAATCCTTTTAGTCATTATGTCACGCTTTGCTACAACTTTACTTTATTACGAAACGCGGTGACAAGGGCGAAAAATGTGAGTAAAATATGTAGAAGTTTGCATCAAAAGTTGGGTTTCAAATACGCCTCTTCATGCATATGCGAAAGTACAAATTTTAGCATGCTCATACCTGCGACTCCGCATAATTTGCCGAATTCTTCAACTTCGCTTTTTCCTTTCCCCATAGTTTCAGTGAAACATATCCAGCTTGCTATTTTCTACTTCCGTAAATATGGTATAAAACATGCATTTAGTCACAACTCTATCTGAGCAATGAAATACGAGACCATTTCTACGGAAATGAATTGCCCACGGAAATAAACACTTCTCTCAATGTACGTAAATTATCAATTACTAGTATGATCGTAAACAATATCAATACAGTACACAGTGTTTTCATTAGATACTTAAAATCACTTATTTTCGTGGGCAATACATTTCGATTTTTGTAAAATTGCAATTTGGTAATACCGTAATTTTTTTTGATTGCAAATCATGGAAGAATAAAGCCTTGCACTGTAATTGGGAGGTCGATTAATGACGTGGATTCAGTTACATTTCATGGTCGAGTTTAACGACAAAATCAAAGAATATTCAACACTCACGAAAAAGGCTGACTTTATAGTAATTGTCACGGTTATTGTTGATATTTGTCGAAAATTGTAATTTGCTGACTGTGGACACAACCAGGAAGTTGTCTATATAAAAATCCAGTGTGGGCATACCACGTAGTATGCAACGAAATGTTTAAGCTAAGAACGCAAGAATAAATATGACAACACACATTAAAACATAACCTTAAGTATAATTATACCCCTCGTTTGCTTTTTAGTTACGCATGTTATCTGTTTTACTTTATGTACCTTTACTAGTATAGTATGCTAGCTTCATGCATACTAGAAGTCGTAACAATAAGCGCGTTTCTAGTGTATTAAAGAAGGGCGTTGGGCATATCTCTTAAAATACATGTTCTTGTATACCTTAAAGGAGTGGATACGTATAAAAGTTCAAAGGGAGACAATCTCCCGCTGACTCCAAATATAAAATACACAATGATCTCATTTTACTGTTACCGTAATCAACAGCTTAGACACACACCACAAAACATGATGCAAGAGTACCAAGAGGATGGATGTCGTGTTATTCACAATCATACTTCATGACACGTGAAGCCAATTGATATTTTCTGAGGTCCAATCACGACTCCTTAACAGACCTACAGGCCTAAAAAATCCTATCACAAACATCCCAAATTTTACATTCATTCAATAAAGTATTTATCTAATGAATGTGTGAAAATTAGTTAGATTAAACTCTGTTTTTTGTGACATAATTTCTTAGGCCTGTGACAGAACCAACTAATTTTACCAGTTTTGAAGGTTTAATAATACTCATACCCAATACGGAATATGAATACCTGGGTTGAAACACTATAAACAACAGTAACGGATTACTCGAGGTTTACTGACTTAAAATAGTTGAATTGTCAACAATAAGTGACAATGACCTCTACACAACCAAGTATAACTCTAACGCGGTATTGGGTCCTGTGCCACTTAAAGTAAACAGGCAGATCAGGTACAAAAACATACAAGGATATCGGAAAAGGGATTATCTTTTTCCATTTGTATAGCTTGGCTATTGTGACCTGAGCCTGACCTTTATGCAAGAATTTATTACAAGATTTTTGATTTGATTATATCAATTTCCGAAAGCAAATCGTGCAATATCGGTATTTCAGATTTGTGTTTGTGTTACATCTTGAGCGTCTTCGTGATACTCCCCGATTATGAAAACATACACTCGGTGTTGTAAACGTAGACAATATATATCGACTGTTAAAATATGCTAATCAATAGGTCAGGCTCATGTTAATGTGGCTAAGCTTTACCGTTATTTTAATTTACTTGGTGAATAGAAGTGAGCAGGTAAAATACACTTCCGCTCTCCCTAAATCGATGTAATGGTCAGTGATTTCTGTTTATATTGACATTGCAGAATATCGCGTTATAGTTCGATTTCGAGCATTGAGCCGTGACTGCACTTTTAAAGTTTAATCAATTCGCCGATAAAGCTTGTTACGGCATTGTCTAACTGTGTTAAATTGCCAATTGATAAATTACACATATTAGTAACTATCATATATTTAAACCATGACTATTGAAATCAATAAATCACGGGTACCCGCCCAAATAGAATCGTCTTTAGAAAAGGTCATGGCTCAGGGTTCAAAATTGAACTATAGACTTATACAGTATAACTCTAACGCGGTATTGGGACCTGTGCCACTTAAAGTAAACAGGCAGATCAGGTACAACAACATATAAGGATATTGGAAAAGGGATTATCTTTTTCAATGTGTATAGCTTGGCTACTGTGACATGAGCCTGGCCTTTATGCAAGAATATATTACAAGATTTTTGCTTTGATTATATCAATTTCCGCAAGCAAATCGTGCAATATCGGTATTTCAGATTTGTGTTTGTATTACATCTTGAGCGTCTTCGTGATACTCCCCGATTATGAAAACATACACTCGGTGTCGTAAACGTAGACAATATATCGACTGTTAAATTATGGTTATCAATAGGTCAGGCTCATCTCAATGTGGCCAAGCTTTACCGTTATTTTAGTTTTCTTGGTGAATAGAAGTGAGCAGGTAAAATACACTTCCGCTCTCCCTAAATCGATGTAATGGTCAGTGATTTCTGTTTATATTGACATTGCAGAATATCGCGTTAGACTTATACAACCTCTCCAAAGCGACACTCTGAAAACAATCTCTCTATAACAACACCTTCAAAATTAAGACGATATTCAGGCACGGATCCAGGCAGTGGGCACGAGGGCCCATGTCCCCCAGTTGGCTGAGATTTTTTCTTTTTAAACTTTGAATAAATAATAAAACAGATATTGAACACACACACTTTATTTTGTTCCTGAATGAAATGAAAGAAAATAACTTTAAATAAATATTACGACTAGCCTACAGAAAATGAAGTAATTAATACGCCATATTCCCACCTTAATAAAAGTTTGCGAATGGTACTTTTTACGACGAGCCCAGATTGTTCATTATTGCCAAATATTTATGTCACATTTGTGGTTACTTGTGACGACTACAACATAACCACTGGTGGCCGTTACACTGATTCACGGGGGCCCCAAAAACCCCAAAGAATAATGTGTTGAAAGCGACTGCCACAGACTTTATAGATGTACAGGTTAACTCTCAGAATTAAGAAAAAAAGATAGTTCAGGGCTCCCCGATAGGCTTAGAATGCACTAGATTCATCCATTGCTTTGATCCCGGTGGAGTATATATACACATTGTTCTAGAATATACGGGTACAAAATGCATTGCATGCCTATGCATAATATCGCTCAAAATAATTATTTTGGTCATGTAGTTCGTCCACTATAAAAACTCGCGTTGCATAAAACGTCCAAAACGTCGCAAAATTGCGCCGTAGGACAATCTTCCTCCACACATTGAATCAAGTGTGTCGGACTTATTTTAAGAGCAATCGTAAAGAATTTTTAAAAGTAAAAATTTCACTCTGATAATATTTCAAATTTTATCTTAATTGTACGTTGTATGACTTATAATAAAATTATTAAGTTTCGAAAATGGTCTGTGCCACAATGTATCGCTAAAACGAGCGAGTATGACAATTTTCGTCCACATATTTCATTCTAATAATCTCGATAAGTATTGGCTAGAATGCATTGGGATTTTATTATGTATAATAAAACAAAAATAATATTTTAAAAACGAAAGCATAATAATTGTATTTATAAAAATGAAAAAATAATTGCGTACTAATCTTGCGTCTTCGGAATTTTTTCAGCAATTTTTTGCAAATTTGCACTTTTTTCATGTTACCAGTTTATTATTTAACTTTTTTATTTTTTCCACCCGTGATTTTTCACGATAGTATGTTAAATCACGTCACTTCTGGTGTCACTCAGTGAAGTATCCCACAAATTTAATGACATTTTGAATAAAACGGCTGTTATTTTATGCCGACGACCAATATTTTGTGTTACAAATTGCACACGGATTTTTGTACATCTGTCGGGCGTTGTCTCAAATTCTACGGCCACATACAATTCTACATGAACTCAAATTAAAATGACAATGTAGACAATTTTATAACGAATAGTTTGGTATATGATATGTAATGTATCGAGTGAAATAGAAAGAAGTAGCAAGTACTGTTTTACAGCGAGTGTTCGAAATTACGAACGTACTCAGTTACGTGCGTTACGTCACTGTACAATGTACATGTTGACGCTGATAACATAAAAAGGTAACTATGGCTTCCCCCACATCTACAAATGTACCCCATTCCTGTGCATTTTCACACACATATTAAGCAACCCCCCCCCCCCGGAATCCCGTACATACCTCGTGCCCCCCACTGAGAAATTTCTGGATCCGGGCCTGATATTTACTATAAATTTAACCTCTGTAGAGTTACACTCACTTAACAAGGGACATTACCAGCTCCAAAATGGCAGGCTTCTGTACAATGATATTTTTTCTTCTGAAGACCGACATTGCAACAGGGCTCACGAAAATTGATATACGGTATACGGGTGATTTTGCGTAAGAAATAAATGCAATTGTTTTTATATCTAAAAGAGAAGCAATCACGGTGACCGTATTCCTTGGTGTTAGTTACAATACATTTGTAATTAGCTTTTAATTAATACATTTTCGTAATTAGAACGAAACCCTAGCTACCATAAATGTTAAACACACTCGTAATTGTATATTATTTTTATCAATGATTAACGTCATTTTGCCCCACTTACGCTCTTGTGGGACTTAAATGAATATGATATACATGTCACATGAATATGATACTAGTATGCAACATGTACATATAGTTCAACATACGGATTTATGCACTCGCTAAATGAATAAGTTCAGTGTATTCGATTTCAAAGAAAAATCGACTCACATAATACTCTATCACATGGCTAATTGCTTACAGGTAGAACAATACGTCCAGACAATGGGACGTACTCATTAACAAACATAATTCGGACTAAATCAATGGTCTATTTAATGACCTTCGTTTTGTCTCCTGAGGTCGTATCCTTATCATTATGACATTTGATTTTATATCGCCGGTTTTAGTAATTATTCAACATTGGACATTATGTCCATATTTGTCTTTCTATTAAAGTAACGTGCCTGGATATTTAAAAAGTTAATTGTCCATCTTCAAGTGTAGCAATTAGACTTTCAAAGAAGACTTGCCTTTCTAAATGTGCGATATTTTAAATATTTGAAATTTCTATCAACGCGACATTGGACATTCAAAAGGTGAATCATTTTCTCGACATTGAAAATATGAAGTATATTTCTTTTAAACACTATTGGACATTCAAAACATTATTTCGCTGTAAATTAGTCTATGATTGAACCAGAAACAGTCTTTCGAAAGGACGATCCCGTGTGAAATAAAACGTTACACCGTAGATATGATGCTATTTGACTAGAAACATACAGTACATCTATTTTAATATTTAACATACTGGACAATATAAGCCTTATATCTAAATACGATTATCAATATATGAAGTAGCGTCGTCACAAGTTATCTTAAGTCGGTCCCGACTGAATGGACAGATAATTTAACTTGACAAACAATTATCATTCTGCTGTGAAGTAGGCCTAGTTAGTTGTGCAAATTAAATTGAAGTGTGTACGTATACATACTAATTCGATAGGATGAATAAATTTGAGGAGATTCATAGTCAGCCAAGCGCAGAAGATCGTTTCATACATGAAGACAGTGATGTTCGGACAAGTAGACCAGTGTCTGATGTGATTCTAAATGGATTTACAGGTTCGCGAAAGTCAAAAATGACGTACGAAGTTTCGTCAGCTGAGCCTGGTAGGGAAAAGTGTAAAACGAGTCATATTAAGGCCTTCGTAACCGGTAGTGTTTTACCGTTTGTGTTTTTGACTGGATATCTAACGTATTTAGCGTTTGCAATTTACTTAAACCCTCAAGATTGTGCGTTTGTGGTTGTGGTTGGTGTTTTTGTCATATACGTTTGTATCAATAAAGCAACCAGGGGATGCTTGAAACGAGGTCTTGGTACACTTTGTGCGAGGCTCACCAGATGCTGTAAGATTCGAGATTCTCGGATAATCAAATGGAGTCGTGTGTAAGTATATTATATAAGTTACTGAATACATTTTAAAACTGACTGTTAGATATATGCCATAACTAGGCTCGTACCTGGAAAGTTTAACAGACGGTTACAATTACCAAGATCGTACAACTTGGGGATTGGACATTTCAATTCTTACTGTTGACATTCGGTTAGCTCATTTATAAGCATTATATTAAGGCTGTTCAGGAGATTCATGGTTTGACACCTGTGTAGAACATGTCAGTTTTAGTCATGTCATTTAGTTATTACCCTTGTAATCACGTTGATTTCATGTTAGGGCAAATGCATTGATACATTATTACCCGTCATTATATTGTAACTTTTCCAGGAAATCACGTTAAGTCAGCTGTCCGGTTTGCTTTTAGTGACAGTAGAATAAACTTGTAGATGAGAATAGTAGAATAGTGATTGTATATAACAAAAAAAACACACAAAAAAACATTGAAATCATATTAGATTCTCTATACATGTAAATCATAAAACAAAACAAAACACGTGAGCATGTTTATATAAGTGAAATATCAAGCATGACAATGTATCAAGTGTATGTAAATAAACACAACACGCTATGTCATGATTAAATGTACCTACTATCGTTACATGTAGATACAAAATCTTGTGACAAATAGTATTATAATCAGAACGCATATGATAAATTTTATCGTAACACATGTTACACATGGTGTTACATGTGAAATATGTAAGATATGAAATATGTTATATATGAAATAAGTATTAAAGAAATAAAAGTAATCCTTGGTAGCAGCTTTCTCAGTTATGAATTCGCGGGCTTATAATGAGAAAGTCGTAACTACTACGTAAGACCTTATAAGACTGATACATATTTGATGTCTGCATCATAAGGCGCTTTTTAGCCTGTTTTCATGAAAATCGGAACTTGTCATGTTGACCAAAATGAAGTTGAAACAGCTTGTTTTACCGAATGCAAAGAGTAATATCCGGACTGGTTTTTCCCTTAAAATGCAGTTTTTTGTACTTACGCGCTTCACATTCTAAGTCAGCGATATTTCGTATTTTAAACGATGGTTATAAATACGAGTTGAGTCATGACTCCAAACATGATGGGAAAGTGCAATGAAACAATTTATGCATATAGAAAATGAACAGTGTACTTCAAACGAAGTCTCATTTCGATGTATACGACTTGCCAGTTGCCATCCTGATTGTAATTAAGATTCTCCAAACGGGTCATGTGGCAGCTGGACATAACATAAACGTTTAGTCATTTTATATAAATTATACATTCTGCATCAAATAACGTACTGTACTTGGACATCCATACAATTATGTTATATACTAGTCGGTTCGCTACATTGGCCCCGCAGAGTTAACCTTTCGTAAACCATCAGTCTATGGGTATACCAAATGTTATTGGAAACAGGTGACTTTTCAATAAAGGGATATGGTACAGAATATATTATTGTATAGCGAAACATGACGAATAAAGCAAAGTATTCAAGTGATTTACCAGCATAAAAGCGGACTAATTAATAACGATGACACAGTGTTATCTTAGTAGATTTTAGTGTTGGCTTATTTTGTATCAATGTGTACAATGAAATACTACAATCACTATGGAAATACCGACCTTTGAAACCTAGCGACAACCCTTTGTCACCATTTAGCCTCTGTGTCGTAAACAGCTTATACAGTAAATGTTGTTGGTATCTGGATGCCTCAACCAACGGTAAAAAGTTGACCTTTTACTATACCGGCCACTGAGAACGAGTTTCTACTCGTTTTAACTACAATAGTGTAGGATGCAAGAACTATATTCAAATGATTTGGTTAAAAAACTCAAAACAATCCCTAGCATCGTGAAACATAAAAGCAACAATGTAGCTTTAATCTAACGATTTGTTTTTATAATGTCGTTAACATAGTCTACTACTAGTACATTATTGTGAATTCTCAAAAGACCAAACTATCCATTGACGAATCAACGATGGTCATTAATTCACTTGTTCACTTGTCTTAACAATAAAAGTGCTAGTTTCGATTATATACGCATATTCACTCATGATCAACTGTACTCAATGACTATGTATCTTCTTGAACTATGTCAAGTGTGTGACGATGAATGAGTGTTCACTGAACACAAGGTTAATGGACATCTGACATAATATAACAACGTAACCATTTAATTTTGCTGTCGATTAAGATGTTATTTTGATAAATTTGTTTTATCTTACCTCGAACTGTTTGAAGACTCAGAAGTTCCTGTTACTCTACAAACATACATCTTGCTAGCATGCCGAGTGCCAGACTGTCACTCTTGCAAGTGGCATTGTTGCTATTCCAAGTCATGGTCACTTAATGTGCTTCCATGGAACTGCGACTCCAGGCGTAGCGAATGCTCTTATGCGTCCAGTTTAATGTGGTTTATTATGATATACATTGCACGTATTTTGAAATGTTTTAATTTTCTTTTTGCTAGGGTAACAACAGTATGTGTACTGTTAGGCATACTTGTGTTTCTGGTGTTAGACTTATGGGACACATGGACAAAATGGATTCCTTTAGGTGGCTTGGCAACGTTGATCTTGATCTCTGTGCTGTTTTCTAAACATCGAACAAAGGTAACGTATTATCATTATCATTTTTGGTCGTTATTATTACAAAGGTTTTATAGAGCTATATTCTAACAGTCATTTAATGTCAACGTAATTACTTGCATCGTTTTTAGTATGATACTAGAATACCTTAATTGCAAATTAAAACTTTGGACGGGTTCCGTGTACTTTGATTCAATCGTCGAAAAATAGACGATTCATATAGTTTCATAGGGTGTTCTAGAACACATTCGTATGAAAATGGATAGTTCGCATGTCCAATAAATCACAGAGAGAGTTTCAGATAAAACTGAAGCGAAAAATAATCTAATGGATATGAAAGCATAATTGTTTTTCAGTTTTTGAAACTTTTAAAAAAAATATCTTTCGATATAGCTCTATACACTTTAAGAAGAAATGTATTTTACTTGACGTCAACTATCAGTTAACCTCTACTCGTACATATATCAAACACCTCAATAAAACAACCGAATACTGTGTTCCTCAAAAAACTGTTTAACTGTAATAGGGAAATTATATTTGAATACATGAATCAATTTGTCATCACCAATCGCTTATGCTTATTTAGTGTGCAGTATTTTTGTCAATACATTGCATAAACATAAAACTCATGTTCTTCTATACAAACAATTTTCAGATTTACTGGGTTCCGGTTGTATGGGGGCTTATACTACAGTTTGCACTAGGTTTGTTGATACTACGATGGGGACCAGGATTCCAGGCTTGTAAATGGCTTGGTCAACAAGTTACCACATTTTTGTCATACACGGACGCAGGAAGCAAGTTTGTTTTTGGAGATAAATATACATACCACCCAGTTGTATTCCAGGTAATAAAATATAGACAAATGTATTCTTATTTGGGGTGACCCCCCCATTTTGTTCATGCATACTAACTTCTGAAATCACTATGATTTGATAATGTAATAAATCCACAGTCAAATTCATCGGAGCGAAAAAAGAGTTCCAGCAAATTTCAACCAAAATCGTAATTTGCAACCATTTTTATTTTCTATTGCATGTTCATGTCTTTTCGTCAACGTTTTAAGTTGTTAAAACTGCCGAGCGACTTCACATGACGATATTTTGTCACTAGTCTATTTACTGAACAATGAAGAGCAATGAGCAGTGACGACTTGTCATCGATCCTTTCGTCCCGCCGAAAGTCTAGCATCTTTGGCCAGCTATTAGGCCAAATCATTAATATTTGAGGGGTAAATTTCGTGGATGGTCTCAATTACGATATTAACCTCTATGAATAGTAAAACTTTATATGGTATATGACTTCGTCGATAAGATATCCTTGGAATTACGGCCTCATAAAATAGTCGTATTGGCATTCGAACAATGTACATAGTGGTGGCAGCGGTACCGAATATACGATGCTCGGTGAACGTTCCCCGAAGTTAAATTGTGCCCAATGCATGTTTCTGTCCCTAACAAGTTTCTGTAGAATATGTGTCACTTGTGATACTGTTCGATTTATTAGACTGTCTTCTCATTAGATATTCAAGACCACAACAGTAAAATATAAAGTCATCATACTTTCATTCTTCCAATGAGCAATATGTATTTCCCATCATGCCCATGCCATGTAATGGATGACATTTAAATTGCATGAAGTCGTTTTGCAATTGCCATTTATCACGTATGAGTAAGTATGCAAGTGGTTAAGTTTGAGGGCTTGAAATATTGAGGGATTTCACGAACTTACAAAACTCGGTAGCCTTTTCTCAAGCGTAAAATTTGGCTCGCAAAGAATCTTTACAGTCAAGAAATGTTTATACTGTAAAGTTAATTTATTCATATTCGCGGTGGAGTTCGTTTATTCCTCGGATGTGATCGATTGCGAAATCATCTCCCCTCGAATAATTGACCTCAGAAATACATAACAATATATTTTTCTTTCTATATTGTAATTCCACGAATTAAAAAACACAACAACACCAAATTATTATTGGATTAAAATATGCGAAATTTAAAATCTGCGAAAATTAATAAATTTATCTATTTTTCAGATTCTGCCGGTTGTAATATTCTTCAGTGCTGTAGTGTCAGTATTATACTATCTTGGTACCATGCAAACTATCATCAAAGTGATTGCCATCTTACTGGAGTTTGCATTGAACACAACACCCATAGAATCATTCGCCACCGCAGCACATATCTTTATTGGACAGGTAATATTGTACAAGCACCATCTAAGTCTCGCTAAACCCAGATTTTTGGTTTGTCAATGTAGATTACATTCGTGAAACAGAGTTACATACCATTTCATCTACCTGTGTTTGTGCAATAAACATGGAAGCAGCCAAAGAAATAACTCCTTCTAAAAAAGCTCCCTGATTCTTTTGCTTATTTGGTGTATAGCAATGGTACAAGCGAGACTACACGCTATCAAGTAGCCTCTCTGTAATTGGATCGTAAATATTACAAGCTTTTGACCATATGTACCGTCCGAAATTCGAACCATGGTCGTCGATCAGTTGCCAACTCGATAATAAATACAGTGTACATTATATATGTTTACCGTTTATACTCGTTCATACGTCGTTTTTGATATAAGGCGCACCGGGATTATAGAGAAGCGATTTGAGATTTTTGCATAGATTTTCTACATATAAGTCGGATCCCTATAATGTGGTTGTATATATGGTAACTAGAACCGCCATTTTTACATTCAAATTGACTGAGAACAAACGTTGGGTTATTATAGGTGGAGTCGAGTGTAGCATTACGTCCATTCTGGATGAAGTTAACAGAGTCTGAGTTACATGCTGTCATGACGGGAGGATTTGCTACAGTTGCTGGTACAGTCATTGCTGCGTATGTAGAATTCGGGGTATGTATTATGTTAGGATCTGAGCGTGCAACCGTAAATTGACCTGAAAAATTCTTGACAAAAAACAACCTTAAGCCCGAATAAACAAACACAGATCAGTACTTTGCAGTAGTTGATAAGTAATTATTAAACTTGAATTGTGTAATGTTCAATCTTTTAGCATTGGCCCTAATGGTAATACTAAGTACCTAGTAACTTCGACAAGCTGTTTCAGACATACATGTTCCATTGCACGATTAAAGTTTCGGACTAGAGGCGCAAGTTTGCCTTTCCTTGTATTCTCCTTTCCATCGACGGTCCCTAGTTTTGTTCATTCACTCATATCCACAAACGGCGTTGTAGAATTAGCCGTGAGGTATGGACTTCTTTTACAGCCATCGCCTTTGAATGTGTTTCATAAAATGTGCCCATGTATATTTACCAGGTACCAGCAGAACATGTGATATCTGCATCGTTCATGTCCGCTCCTGCAGCTCTAGCCATAGCCAAGATCTCCATACCAGAAACACAGGAGTCGAAAATCAAAACACTGAAAGAAATCAAACTGCCATCTGGGTAAGTACCATTTGTTAGAACATTATTCCCCAATCACACTAGAGAAGAAACGCTCAGTATAGTAGTTTCATCAGAAAGAAAAAATTGAGTGGAAAGTTCATCCTTACTAGATGCGGAATGTGCAAGAATGGTTTAATGAGACCATTTCGAACGACATATTAGATTACAAAGCTATTAGAACGTTCGCCAATTCGACCTTCCACGGAAGGTCGTGAATGTTAATTTATATTTCCATTCTACTATTACATGCAGTTTTATCTTTCTTTATTTTCAGCCAAGAAACCAACATGATAGAAGCATTGTCTGTTGGTGCTACAACAGCTATAAAACTGATAGCGTATGTTGTTGTGAACCTGATAGCATTTGTTGCTGTTCTCACCTTCCTAGATACGGCATTATCTTACTTCGGGTCCAAAGTGAACTTCTCAGAACTTAGCTTTCAGGTAGGTTGTATATCAAACATTCATATCTTTCAGTGCTTTGGTATTGTAGCTATTTTGTCTTTTATCCCTGATATATTTGATCACAGTTCGATTCACATGATATACTCTTTCCTGAAATGTGGGTCAAGATTCAGTCTGAACTCTGAATTACTCAAACATTATGCTTTCCCAATGATCGTGGTGTTGTGTATGGTTTTCACTCCTTTGTTAATGCTCTTGGGCATTCACAAGTATGCCTGTTGCATATCACGTAGGTGGAGAAGTACAATTTTCGTCATAAATCCATGAATACTGTTTATGTGTCCGCCAATACGACTGATTCATATATACTTGTGAATGTAGTTGAAAACGGTCCAAAATCGAAAAAAACGTATTTATCAGCATAATACTCAAATCCATTTTCAATAATTTCTCTTTCATAGTACGTAGAGCCAGTCAAAACGGAGACTTACGCATTGTAGTTCTTAATGGTGCGTGCACATTTAATTTTGATATTTTTCTACACATGTACGTAAATTCGTCGTAATTATTCATTGTATATTCAAACTCTTTATTTACGTGTATAGCTAATATGTTCGTACATATTTATGCCGCTGGCGGCAGTGATGGGTGTACCATGGGCAGATACGAAGATTGTCGGTGCCCTTATTGGTAAGAAGATTATGATTAACGAATTCCTCGCATATATAGATCTGGGAAAACTCATTGAAGATGGCGCTATTAGTGTAAGTGATCATTTAAAGATAGTTGCTTTTAATTAAATTAATTAAGTCCCATGGCATCGAACAAATAGCATTACAGCGTGTCTATGACAAAATAACTTAGACTATTTTGTTGTTGTTCGGCTGTTTTAAACAGAGCATCTCCCAGTTATACTGTAATTCCTCATCAGAGCTGTTTTAAGTCAAGTAGATAAAACCGATGATGTTTTAAACTGTGTGTACTTCAAAACAAGCATTTGAAACGACACGGCATCCAAACTGAGTATATAGTACTAGTACTAGTTATGACCATAGTACATGACTTTTTATGTACTAAATACAAAAATTGTATGTACTTTTGAGGTTATGAAATTAGGCATCCCATTCAGCCTTCAAATCTGTGATATTTCAGGATCGGTCAGTTGTTTTGGCAACATACATATTATGTGGATTTGGAAGTGTTGCAGCACTGGGTATCAATCTCGGATGTCTGACATCAGCAGCACCAGAGAGAAGGTCTGACTTTGCTCGACTAGCTTTACGTTCTATGATCAATGGAAACATTGCGTGCTTCATGACGGCGTGCATTGCAGGTATCTACTAGTACACTTACATTTATTAAGTTGACATAGGTTTTTTGGAGTTATGAGTTTTGTAGGAGAAATACAGAATATAGCCCAAAGAACGACGCTGGCTGCTAATTTATCACGATAAATGTATCATATTAGTGCTGTTGTTGCATGTCTAACCCCTAAACTTTTTGGTTATAGAGGTTGATGCTCTACAGGGATCCAGTCTGAAGAGGTTGTACTATACTTTGTACCGTGTACTTGTAATACTTATTTTATCATTATAACATTTCAGGACTGCTGTATCAAACACCGTCATCCACAGAACTATTGATGTCAGCTCTCAATTCAACGATATATAATTCTACAGTTGCTATGACATTGAACACAACAATCAGTACAGTGTTTAACAGTACCGGAACTTAGTTGCTGCATGATATTGTGCTCATTATGATCTCCATTTGTCCCTAAGGTGCTAGAGACAAAACTAAATATTTTTGCATATGAAAGATTTCCAGTAGACCAAACCTCCATTGGCCAAACAGTATCTGATAGCTGCAAGTATTTACCTCTAAATAAGAGGTTGGTTCTCAGCAAAGGTTATATTAGGGAAATTAAAGCTGATATCATAGTTTGTTGCTCTACATTCTAAAGATGACCAAACATCGTCTGGAAGCTGCAAATATTGACCGTTATATATTGGTTATTGCTCAGCAGAGGTTATATTGAAGGAAATATCAACTAAGGAAAATTAAAGATGATGTTTTAGAGTTTGTTGCTCTATGGTCTACAGATGGCCGCTCTGGAGAAGTTCTTACTTCTAGTGGTTATATTGTAAGTTACGTGGCTATTATTCTAGCATCAGTGTTTTGTCTGTGTACATTCTGAAAGTCATATATTTATGTTCCAAACTTGGATAAAATCTTAGAGAAGTTGGAATCTTGTTAACTCTTCACAATGCTAGTTACTCCCCTTTTCTTGCAGTAATGTACATTGAAAGGTATGTCACTACAGTATGGTTCCCCGTGCTACTATAGTATTTAAGTAATGTAATGATCCAGGGGAGGTAATCCAGATTAATGTAACTAATACAATTTGTGAATTATTTATTATGTTAACAAAGGGAGTAAACTTGTTCATAATTTCTTGTTGCTGATTCCTAACAGCAGTTTCTCCCCTTTATCAAAGTAATGTACAGGTAAGGGCGGTTACTACTGCAAATAGTTTATGTAAAGACATATTGATATAAAAGAAATACTTGTGAAACTGTTTATCTATGTATTTATTTAATGTAATAAAATGATTTCTCAATAACAAATATAATCAATAGTAAATCACAACTATAATAAATGTGTAGTATAGTCCGATAGTATTAACTTGAACCTCATTATTCTTGCATTTCAACAATGAAAATGCACAGAATAATCTTGAGGTCCAGGTAAATACTTTCGCACAATACTAGCCAATATATTCATATAATACATAGTGTTTATATAAATCATCATAGCCCATTCATACACTGACATGCATGCATTCATATAATATTATCACTGCATTCATACTTCAATACGCATTTAAACACAGATATGCATTCACACATCGCTATGCATTCATTCATTTAAAATGCTGTATTTATTCATCACTTTGCATTGAAGTCTCACTAAACATTCATACATGTATACAGGACAGAGAATTCATATGTCAACAATAGCACACATCATTTTGTGAACTCATATTACATAGTCATTCATCACTAAAATGTTAAAGTCTATCAAAAATGGACAATATGAAGGCATTACAGAAAATACAAGCATGTTTATATAAACCTTTCAAATACTGTAAAATCATTTAATTTCGATGGGGCAAAACTTTGTGATTTTGGTAAATAATACCATTTAGATAGGATTTCAGGTAATAAATATAATGGCCAAAATTAGTGTTCAATGGGATTTGATTTCATGATTCAAGGTGAACCATGAAATCCATGAAATTATATCCCCCACGAAATTATTTTTACAGTATAATATAAATGAACAAGACAACAAAATAATTACCAGCCTAACAAACAAAGCTATATCGGACATAAAACGCCCATAACTTTGGTATGTGATAAAATACTAGCATTAAAATGTTTGTGTAAAGCAGTACATAAATGAAATAAACATAAGCATATCGTCACTGAATAGTCAAACCTAACCTTGTATCTCATTTTTACAGGAAGCGCATGACACTATTTTGCACCTTACAGCGACATGTTGAAAAGCTCACTCAGAGACAGAAGTTCTATCACCTTGTTTAGTCATAAGCATAGTGCAGAGAATTTCACCTGATCCTGACCTTTATGCATGAATATATCACAAGGTTCTTGTATTGAATACGTCAATTTCTACAAGCTAATGTTTGTATTACATTTACACATCAAGCTTATGAAAACATACAACCAGGTTATAAATATAGACAAGATCATATCAGCTGTTAATTTGTGAAATAATACTAATAGAGTTTAATGTCTGTATAAAATTTTCTATTCTTTATATATATATGAAGAACTTTTCTAAGTATCCTTTTATCAAATAATATATTCACGAAGAGATATTTCTAGTGGATCCTTTAACCAAGTTTTAATCCATAATACTAAGGATTTCATTCCAACATGTTCCCATGGTAATGATCGCTGAGCAAATTAATAAATGTGGTGGATTGTCCCCTTTATTTGATCAACTTTCGTCGCTGAATTGCCACATAAATTGTCCAGAATAATCCTACTGTATTACCAAATAACACACGGTACTGAAAAACACAACAAAAATACATACAATTATTTAGCAAATAATGAAAAAGTATAGTTGATTCAAAGATCTCTGTCACAACTGCGTAAACAAACATTCAACCCGGACGATTATTACAGGTTTCTCAGGATTAAATTCTACCATCATAAATATACATATATGATTAAAACTCTGATGGTCCTATAGCGTAGTGGTTATACTTACTGCATTTAGTTATTTACAAATGAAACATTCTGGCGGTTTTGAAAGACATCTTTGAATCGACAATACCAGTGTTTTATCATAGAATAAAGTATGAAAGCTTGGTAGCAGGTAGGGGTGTAACGGTACGCTCACCTCACAATATGATACGTACCATCAATTTTTCTAACGGTTCGGTATATTTCGGTATGATACAATATTCTTTAACAGCAGCTTAAATACTTTAATCAATTTTTAAGTGATAATGAATTTGTTGCTTCTATAACAGCAATTATTTTGTGCCTATCAACTATTTTTAGTGAATTTGGACAATATGAAGCATATCTCAATACAATAAAAACGAGTGATACATGGTAATCATACATAGTCAGAACGCTGTCAGTGTTGTCGTTTTCTGAATATTATTTTGCTCATAAAAAAACTTATACCGAACCGTACCGAAATTTAGAAGTCTTGTACCGTGAACTGTGTGGGACTGAAGTCCGCGGTATTTCGTATACCGCGGTATATCGTTACAGCCCTAGTAGCAGGCCATATTGATGTAAGAAGAAACAGTGAGTTCGGGATAACCAAAAATATGGCCCTTCAATAAGTCTAAGTCTGAAAGTAGGTCAAGGTGAGGGTCAAAATGAGGTCAGACCGTCAGGTGGTATTTGTTCTAATACAACATCCATGCAAGTATGTAAGCTTTGTAGGAAGTCATATTGATGTAAGAAGAAACGGTAAGTTTGGGTTAACCTCGTACAGACGGACAAATGAATGGACAGACAGATCAAACCTACAACATACAATTCATTCAACAATACTAAACCACTAAACCACAGGAACTAGATTTTATTGTAAATTAACCAATGGTGAAAATAAACTCAATGAATGAAGTTTATATAGTAAGATAAACTACCCTGTCCTTTTTGTTAACTGTTCAAGTTCAACACTATTTGTTTGTACATGTATGAACATACTGGGTATAGATTACAATAAGAGGGTAAAAGGTAGGCTGCTATACCCTGTATGATACATGTAATGGTTTATATTTTAAATTTGTGTTTTAACGATGACAAAATATTTCAAATTGTTGCTAAACTCCTGACTTTAACAAGACTGCGTTCAATAAGTGCTTAAGCTCCTTGTAAATAACTTAATTATTCAGGGGCCATAATTCTATTTAAATGTTGGATAGTGTAACATGGCTTTGACAATGTAATGTGTTTATGGTGGTTATCACATATGCCACATTTGAAAGCAATGCAATGATGGTCTTACAGTTTGTGACATTTTGCTTGAGTCATATGGTATGACTGCACTGTTGCAAAGGTGGAATTAGGATATCACCATAAACAGATAAAGATACACTTACTCTGACAGGAATATAGTTGATATTGATATAAGTGAAGAAAGTCCAGACTTTCCAGTTCATCTTCAATATCATCCAGAACTGTGTTCTAATCTTCTCTTTAGCAACCGCTGAACCTTGACCCTGGTATAAACAATATTCAGGTCAGAACATAAAAGTACAGAATAGCGTATTGTCATCATCAAAACAGATTCTTGACAAACAACTTAAACATGTTTATAAAACCATGTTCCCACAGTGATACCTGGCACAATAACATAACAAGTGCATCAAACTTACACTTTTAAACAAATACAAAATACTAGAAATGAAAATATCTCCACATTGAGTTTTCTATGGGAAGCTATGTGAGTGAATTTACACAGCATTATTCACAACATAATTTCTGATTTCATATCCCAACAAATTAAATAACACCTAAACAATAGACATTTTCATCAAACAAGACAGCGTTCAGAAAACGCTTATACCTCAGTGGTAGCCATGTCCGTAATAACTAACTAAGTCAATCAACTTGAAAGTTTGTAGCAATAATTGGTTTAAGAAGTACCTGTAAATAATTTCAGACAATAACTGGTTGGGGGAATTTTTACACAATAATCTGTTTCAAAATTAATCCATACCTCTAGGATGGTAACCACATACAGGAAGAGTACAATGAAAGGTGGTGTGAACAATAACCGATCAATCAACAATCTCTTTATATTATCTAGTTTATTCGGCTTGTCCTTCTTTGGAGAAATCTTTTCAAGAAATAAGTAGAAATGATGAATGACTGGTGCGCTCACACAAAACCTGAAAGAATACAACATATAATAATACTACAAGTACTGTATACACAATACTCATTGGTCAAATATCTGTAAAACATGATTTCATTGGCTGATTTACCCAAAAGTTTTAAAACATATTATCTTATTATACATGTACTGAGTATGCTCAGAATATTTGTTTTTATTATAATTAAAATTTGCATTCAAATACTTCATTAATTAACAAAATCATGAGCTCTCCAGATATTTTACATCAACATTTAAATACCTTCAGCTACCATACAAGTACAAGTAAATATTGACTCAAATGTTTCTCAACTTTCAGAACAACCATGGAATGTGACATAGATGGATATTTACAATTAACATTTTAAGTCACTGCAGAATCATTTAAGTTTGATGAGGATGATATTTGGTTAAATTCGGTGGATTCGTAGTCCCCTTCATCCATCAAATTCATTTTTTTTTTTCTGTTTCTATTGTGATTTTTCTACAAAATCTACAAAACTTCTACCGTATAAACCTACATGAAAGACGACTGAATTGTCCCTGACACAAACTAGAAAGTCCTTGATAAAATATTTCTGGTGTCCTACTAGTTTAAGTTTCATCGGGAAATCAACTTTAAGATTTTTATTTTTCTAATTTAGTATCTTACAAAAATGACAACATTTTCAAACACAGAGAAACCCCCTTACTTTTCCCTTAGAATTTATCACGACTTTCCAGAGTACTCAATCTGATGTTAAAGTTCTACATTGAATCTAAAAAGTTAAAAACCCAACATTTTCCTTGACTTTCCAAGGTTGATGCTAGCCCTGGTTTGTATGGTAATACTTACGCAAAAGCTGCGTATGATGCTACACTTCTCCATACTACCTTGCCACCTGGAGGCGGAGCTATCTTCTGTGACAGGAAGTTACCAAGGGCCGACACCGAAGCACTGAAAATGGAAAAATGTGTACAGGTAAACTTTCGTCTATTTTAATGTTCTGTATGACCGGAAGACTAATGGATGAGGTTGTTCATCTCTTAAAGTTTTAAGGAACTCCTGCCAAACATAGCCTTTATTTGCTTTATTTTTACTGAAATATGGCAGGCATATATTTATATGCTTTCATCTGGATTTGAACCCAGGGCGCATTAATCACTGAGCTGTGAAGATTAAACCGTAGGAGTTGCGTCCGCAAGAATCTATGGGTGGACAAGCTTCATGCAGTATATCCTCCTTACAACTTGTTGTGCATAAAAGGGTATAAAAACCATTTTAATAAAAAAAATGGTATGTTAAATTAATAGACAATAATAAATCATAAAAATTCAGACTTTCTAGTTAACTAAATTTTATCCAGCTCCCTATGATGGGAAGATGTTTTTATCTGTAAATTATTTTATAAGAAATGGGATTGGGCATAAGACTTATTAGCTCTCTCATTTGAGAAAAAAATAATGATAACCATCATTTGAACTGTATACGTTTATACAATGATACAGTAACAGTACAACCCCCGAGGAGCAACATCCTTTGGGAAATTGGGAGCTGCAAATATAGCTGCCATAGTTAAGAGGTTGTTGCTCTGAAGAGGTTAGGCTTATAGTAAATGTCAGCTGAGGAAAAAATTGAAGATGTTGTTATAGAGAGGTTAGCTGTTGCTCTACAGAGGCAAGAGGGCCACTCTGTGGGGGCAAGGTTTTACTGAATGTTCAAGGCATAGTATCATAGCTATAAAATGTATGATAAAACAGTATAATACTGTTTTAAATAAACAGAAAAAATCCATTTGTCTGTGCTAAGTGTGGGTGTTTTGGTCATTTAACTGAAAAAGGCCAGAGATAAGGGTAGCAAAGATCAGAGAAACAATTAGAAAATAAATGTAATAGCATATGAAATACACACAAAATGAGGTCAAATTCCTCGCCGAAGTACATTTGTATACTGGTTGTGTCACAGTTAATTGACCTGAATAATATTACAAACTACCTACAACTGGCTAAAATCAACACCAAGCAAGTGATGCCAATATAAACCTAGTTTCAGGTAATATCAAGTAAGCAATGTAATAGCATTTTTTCAATGATTGAGTCAATAACAATTAAAGTTGAGAAAGATCCATCGATAATTGAAATAAATGATTGCAAAGAGGGGGACCAGATTAAACACTGGAATAATGAAAATATTGTAAGCAGAGCAACACATGTCTTTTTTGAGTGGTCGAGTGAGTAAAGCTTAAGACTAAGAATTAAAAGGTCCTGTGTTCAAATCTCAGCTGAAACACTTGTTCTTTTGTTTATGCCGAGTGACATTGACCTTTGATGAAATGGAATAATCATTGACAAAGAAGCATGGACTACTGAGGCACATGCACTGCGCTCGATAGCGCCTTGTATATATATCAATTTCCTTGCCTATGTAACGATAAATAAAAATAAAAGATCATTTTGAAGTGGTATTCAGAACAAGTTGCCTTAAAATACACCCGGATTACCAAGTTCCAAATAGGTTACAACTGTTGCAAGTAAATAAATTTAGCATGCTAAATAATCAATTAAATATCAATTAAAAAAACATAAGCAGTTCACCAAGTTACGGATACATCTTCTTTAAACATGTATACATGAAATCAAGACATGACAAAAAGCATTTACCTCAAAAATAGCAAAAAACAAAACCAATTATCACCTACCTTGTACAGCATTTTGTGATCAATGGTCGATCCTTTAATAATTGCAAATATTTGTTGAGAATGCTCTCAAAAACACTGAAATCTTTGTCCTCTTTACTGAGACTCATGTTTTCCTGCTGATGGGCTAGGTGACAGTGACGAACCTTGAACGAAATCTCGAAAATTTGCGTTCAAAAATTAGGACTATCTTGTTGTTGTTGTTTTGTTGATGGGCGCAGACATCTTGGATCTCGTGTGAACTCTCGCCATGCGAGTTAACGCGAGAACGAATATCGTAAATTGACAGATAAATGATAAATTCTCGTGCGATGGATTTAAAGCAAATGTCGCGTAATTTAAATTAGAATATGGTGTGCCTGTCATAACAAAATGATTTTATTTATTCTGTCGGTGGTTGCTTGCTTCCAATGCGCTGGTGAGTATTATTTTTCTTTGCACTAATTGCCTTGGCTTGTGTTTTAAAAGTGGGTGGGGTTCGATTTAATTCTATACTATTAGAGTTGTGTATTGACACGGTCCTAGTCTGACACGTTCCTGTGCATACACGGATTTGTCTAGACCTTGTCATCTAACAGTAGCCGAATGTTGCAGGTGTGATTATCACCTCGTTAAAGTGTGCAGTTTAATCTTTCAAATGTGTGAAAATGTAATACAGTAGTCACTAATTGGGGGCTAATTGGTATGGAAACTGGGTTACTGGGTCCATAAAGTGACCAAATGCTGCTATCATCTGTCTGATTCACATTTTTGTTTATACAGTATAGACTTGGTTTCATTTAAATAAATTATGATATTGCTACATTGAATAATTAATCAATACAAGTTTCACTGTTTGTACCTTATGCTTATTTTGCCAATGCACACGTTTGGCTTTAATATGAATATATTTTATTTCTGTGTTCTCTCATAATTTTTTTAACTGTCTATTAACTATTCTGTCAGGGATGCTTTTCCTGTATATTTAATGCAGAATTTCTGAAAGTCCCCTCAGGGATTTCTAAACGCTAATTAGTCATCACTTGGAATTGTTATTCTAGTGAGTTTATCTGACTGGAATTAATCATAGACTCGGAGACCTTTAATTAATGCAATTAAAAGTGTAAGGAATTCATGCCTTGATATGAATCATATTATTAATGATGTTATAAATAAATAAATTACTACTTAAATTTTAATTAGCATGTTAATTGACATCATTCCAATACTTCAAATTTACATCTTCAAAGTGAAACACCAACAAGGGTTCTATTTCATTTTGACCTGGGTGTAGGGGCTTTGACCCATATAATTTCCAAAAAGCCACCCTTTGATGCCCAAGTTGAAGAGTCAAATTCACATACATGTATACTTTAGTTTGTATTGATAGTGTATTGATATCAAACCCTGAGGCATTCACTACACAGGGCTTTCACTAGGCTCCAAAAGTGAAGAGTCAAAATGCCTCCTGACTCTCAATTTAAAATATTCATAATTGCAAGACGATTTGTATTATAAGTATAGTAAATTTGACTCTTGGGCTTTAATTTTCAAGAGTCAAAAAGGCACTTTTATCAAAGAGTTAAAATTTATTTTGTTGTTTTAAGTGTCAAATGAAAGCCCTGCAGTGCACCCCATAGGACTCATTTTTTAGAGTCTTGAAAGATAATTTAGATGATAAGTTTGTATTATAACTTATTATAAGAATACTAGTAAATTTGACTTTTCAGCTTACAGTTTAAAGAATCAAAACTGTCACTGTCACTTGTGTGTCAAATTCAAGAGTCAAATGAAAGCCCTTCAAGTTCAACCTAAATTCCTAATGGGTCAACTTAAAATTATTGCAATGGCTACCCCCACCCCCTCTTCAATCAGCCATACATTAGAACAGTGGACATTTATGATAGACATCAAATGCTGCAGTAACTTGTGTTAGTGATACATCTTGTCTAGTCAACAAGACTTTGAACAAATGGCCATTATGTGTGATATAATGAGGTAATGTAACAGGTTGACAGGCAGTGATCCAAGGACAGGTGATTTATGGTGACATATTTCATAACCTTGATGTTTTAAACTGGCTGCTGCCCATGCATTAATATCAATGTCTTAATGAAGCCCTTAATATTTATTTAGATTTACTTGTTAGTTTTATATACTTGTACTTGTAGTTGAATATTTATTCATTTAAATTTGCATTTATTTGTCATGTACAGACATGGTATTGAACTGACCTACATGTCACATGTGTTGTGTGTTCTTTCTGATTTTGTGTTTTAGGTGCTCAGCTGATTCTATTGAGAGCATTCATTAGCACTGTCTCCCTGAGTCTGATTTGTTAAAAAATCTGTTTCAAAGTCACTAAATTAGTCAATAGTTCTTGAATTAGTTGTTGTTGCTATTTGTGAACCCTGATCTTTGGAATTATTTAGGGTCAGTTATTTGTGAATTTACTATAAATTTATCTTGATTTCCAATTCTCAGTGATGAAGAGACATAGAAAAATTCATGTAACAAAAGTTAAACATTTACATTGTAAGTATCATCTTGACTTTTATTATATTATTTAGTGTTCAATATCTCTATGCACATCCTTTGCAAAGTCCAGTTTTGAAATTATCTCCCTTTATTTAATTTTAACATTAACATAAAGTAATGAGTGCCATGGCTCTATATCATATGCATTTATTGAACTTGCATATCTATATTTGACATTATCCTAAAATTGTTTATATATTATATTTAACTAATGTAGATTCAGCGATTCATGTTGTGAGAAATCCTTTCAGTTCTCTGAAGTTTTATAAATCAAATGTTATTGTATAATACATTTATCACGAATCTTGGATATATTTCAAAATAATGTTCTGGCATCTGGTTACACTGTTTTGTGCATCATAAAAGTTACTTAGTACTTTTATAATGTACATTGTACATATTCAGTTATATGAGATGTCTGATATACTTTATTACCACTACTGGCTGTATAATATGTACAAAAACATTGTACTCTTAAATTAAATTGTCATATAAATTTTATAAAAGTCTAAGATGTGGGTGGTGCATATATATAAGTACCCTACCGGTGCAATATTTTATTCATATGGAGAGCTCAATGCCCATTATCACATTATCATTATGCTAACAGCTAACTTGGTTAAAGTTGAGTGCTGCCTTCCCTGTCCGATTTCATCATAAAACTATGTGCTTTGTTGAGTCCTTAAGATGGCCGCCAAAATATTGACATGAAAATTTGAGGGCAAAACTTTTCTAACAGTATATGGTCTATATAATAAAATGAAACCAAAAAACTAGAGTACAGGAAGATTTCAAACTGGACCCATTTTTTTAACCATTCAAAACCCACTATGTCCCTAATACACGAGTCTGCACTTCAAGCTAGGGATCTATCACCAATTTTATATCTGTGGAATTTGATCTGTTATTGATAGTTGTGGCATGCGATCAAAGTTTAGCTATGTTACCAATAATAATAGAAATGTTTGAAGGATACTTAAGATTTCCAATCAGAATAAGAAAGCTCTGCTCAGACTACTTGTGTGTGATAAGTATTTTGCCAATTGATTTAGTTGTCTTAAAATAGCTAGTTTGTTGTTTGTTTTCAAATTACAAAAATGGTACTCAGGTTATATCTCCCTTGCTTGATGCTCTGCAAAAGTTCCTGGTAACTCATGCAATGTTTCTGTTGAAAGCAAAACACCATTATAGCTTAAAGCCTTGAAGCTTCGGCCTGGTCCTGATCTTCATGCATGAATATATTACATTGTCAAGGTTCTTGCATTGAATATATATAGATATCCGCAAGCAAACCATGCAATATTGTTTCTTTTACGATTCTTTTTGTATTACTCCTGATCTTTGTGATACATCCCTAGTAATTTATGAAGAAATGCAACAAAATATGAACTGTTAGATTATAATGCTAATAGAAAGTCTGGGATTGGGTCAATTCCTGTACTGTGGAAATTTGTGGTTGAATTTGCAATGATTGGCTCTGTGGTTAGCGTTACTAGCGTATATACTGGTACACATCCTAGAAAAGTTGTATAATTATTTCTTTAAGGAGGATGGTGTAACTGTAGAGTGTTATTACCTCTTATGTGAAGAGTTCTCCATGTATAATCTTATTAACTCTAATGTGAAGAACTTTCCTTGTATAATTTTATTGACTCTTATGTGAAGAGTTTTCCTTGTACAATAGTACACTGTGAGTTTGTTCTATTACAACTTACAACTTACACTTATTATAGAGCAACAATTTCCGTACTCCATGCTGAAAAGCCTAATACATGTATTGACTGTTGAGTGTGTTTTCATGTTCGGAATTCTTATGTTTGTGATTTGCTCATTTTTACCTGGGTCACAAATCACCTGGAAAAATTAAGGTTTTAATAGATGTAACATTTGCACTTCCCCCTAAAGACTATGCAAACAATACTATTCCCCCCTTAAGACTTTGCCAAAATGTCAGAAATATTTTATTTATTTTTAAAGCATTGTTACAATGTAACATTTTGAGCTTAACACTGAAGTTTGATTAAAATTTAAATTGGTTTAAAAAATTGGCACAGTGTTTAATAGATTGTGTACGGTAGTCATATTATAGAAATTGCAAGGATGCTTTTAAGGTTGTGTACAGTAATCATATCATATTAATTTTATGCACTGGGATACAATTCCGTGCACACAATGGATGCTCCATACAATTGAATATCAGAATATATGGCAGATAAAAAATAGAAGAAAATAATCATAACGTTTTATCTCCCGCTAGGTTTTCCCTTCTTCGTTTTTTTACGCTCGTAAAATCATTCGAGTTTTGCAAGAGTAACGTACATACTGTGTGGAATACCTAACATCGAAGTATGTAATGGTATTCACACTTCCTCTAGTCCCTCACCAGTATGAAGCGCCATTTATCTATTTAATGTAAAAAATCCTAGGATGAAATTTTTTTTTGAAAATGTTTGCCTCGATAACAGAATATAATGATCTTCACAGAATGTGGTACCGAGTCTCAGACTCTCAGTAAGATTGTTTCAGTTTTTTTTCAGTGATAAATAATAAACCTGTATATAAAGTAGACTACAGAGCCTTTACTTTTGTGTATTGTGATACGATGCTTGTGTGTTAAGTGTATGAAAGTATGAATATTGTCAGAAGTTTTTCTGAATTTTGTGTAAATATGGATTATCACATATTTCGCTCTGAGTTTTTTCCAGTGATAAATAACCTTTGTATATATGGACTACAGAGCCTCAAGTGTTTATATGTGTACAAATATAACAAATTATGAAATAATAATATGAAATTTGTAAAAAGTTTTATTAAATATTACATATTATCGGTACCTCAGCTCTGTGTTTTATGGATTTGAACTCCTGTGTACTGTGCATGAGATGGATGGTTCTGCAGAATTATGGAATACCAAAGAAATTATGCTGGAGTTTAATGTGATGCTTCAGGCTTGAATTTTCTTTGATTTTAAGCTATGGGTAAGATAATGTTTTAACATTAGACCTAGAAAAATATATGAGTTTCCTGATGTCCCGACATTTTCGCTATTTTTATGCTTCTCTAATTTTTTAGTTGCGCTTTCTATCTTTCAAAATATGAAACTCAGAACCTAAAATATTTCTTCTGAAGGTCTTAATTGTAACCTATTTTACTAGTCTATCATTCAGTACATTCAAAGATCAAGAACTGTCTTTTTCATCTTTGATGCTTACCATGATTTGTGTTTGTATGTATATAAACTATAATTTTGCAAATTGCCATATTGGTAATTTAAGTTTGTGAAAATTCATGTTTGTGTACTTCTACTGCGGCCGTAAAACAAAAGCAAATAGTTCTTTCTGAATTTAAACAGTCAAAAACATTAAATCTGGCAAAAAACAGAAACAAAACATTCACAAAATTTCGACCTCGTAATGATAAGTGATTTTTACAGTACATTCAGTATATGGCTGTTGCAGGTATCACTATGTAATGTAGAGAGCAATATTACATGGTTGTTACAAATCCTGGATTAACTCCCTCCATTCACGTCTGCCCCCTGATAGTGCAATGATAGCTAACCGAGCTTGCCGAGCTTGTATTCTGTCTATGGATTTAGATTAAGAAATTTATTATTAAATATTTTCAAAGCCTTTTGTAACTGTGGTAATAACACATTGATTGGCTTATCAGAAATATTGTGTTTGTTATCTTTGGTACAGGATTATCTCAATCTGTTAATGTTTAATATTTTGTTATATTACATTTATAAACCTTGTTGACTCCACTTGAATGTGTGAAATTGTGGTGATTTAATAGAGATTTAATAGAGAAATTATTGGCTTTAAGTGTTGGCTTTAAATGTCAGATTGAAATACTGAAATTTGTGAAAATTTTGTGAAAATTATGAAATGGTCTTGTGGATCACCGGATATTATTCATTGTGTAAATTTTCTGTAAAATGACATAAATTACAGCAACAGTAAGTACACAAATTTTATGGTCTCCGATTTTATTTTAGCACTTAGTTTATTATTGTAAATAACATTCCAAAACAGCGGTTCTGGACTTGCTTCTGAATCTGAAGGGCCATTTTGATACTTATAAGTAAATGTTACCATTTTATAGACAAAATCTTGAAGTTGAGGGTCATATTATGTGGATTATAAGAAATTTCAAGAGTCGAAAACCCTACTGGTACACCCTAGTCAAATAGAACCCCTGAATAATTGATTTATTATAGAGGCACTATGCAGTTCATGGCCATGGTTATTATATTATTCTATGTGTATTTCTGCATAGTAAAGTTTTTAATTCTGAGAAAAACTGTCTTGGCATGGCTAAATGTATGGCTAAAAAATTGGTGTAAAACCTTAAAAAAAAACACAATATCACATCAATCAAGCTGCACACATTTGGAACGATTGGTATTTTTGCTAAAATTTTTGTTTAAAGAACGGGTAGGATGATTGCCTATGAATTTATTTGTAATTGCCTCACTTGGATATCTAACATTTTTGTTAACTCATTGTATTTATGTATACATGCATTTTGTAAGGGGATTGTTTGGAAATCAGGGGAGTCTGCTAATCCAGTCTGGCAGTTTTCTTAATTGCTCTTCCACATTTTTCTCTGCAATGCAATCTTAAATGCTTTCTAGTATATACTACCCTCCAAAAGTTCCTTCACACTCAAATTAATGGATTTAGTATTTACTTCAATTAATTTGAAGTTATCTTGAAGTTAAATAATTACATAGACTTAGTATATGAAAAGTATGAAAAAACGTTAATTCAGGGCTTTCATTTGACTTTTGAAACTGCATTTTGACTCTTGAATTTGACAAAAGTGCCTATTCTAACGCTTGAATATTTAAGGTGAAGAATTTACTATACTTATGATACAAAATTTCTTGCAATATTTTGATGACTTGAAAATTGAGCGTCAGGAGTCATTTTGACTCTTCACTTTGGGAGCCTAGTGAAAGCCCTGCGTTATACAGTAGATATATATTCGTCAATTAAAGTACTGTCGATTCAATAAGTAATACCAATGAGCGAACTATCATATTTGAAAGAATAGAGGGACTGCAGTCAACTCCGAGAAGTTACATCAAGTTAAACCAAGGTAAACAAAGTTTACGTCCTGACACACAGGCTTATGTTAACAACGATTCTCACTTAACTTTGAACAAACTGTAAATCATTTAATTTGAGGAATGCGAAGGAACTTTTGGAGTGCAGTGTATAGACATGCAAGCAGGGGTACGGTTGTATACTGTAAAATCATTTTTATTTTGATGGGACCAATTTTCGTGGTTTTGGTAAAAAAGAATATTTCGATGGGACGTCAATTCGTGGATTTTGCATTTCAGGTAATTACAAGGAACTGGAAGGTAAAAAATATTGTTCAATGGGATTTGATTTTGTGGTTTTGAAGGTGAACCACAAAATCTGAAATTTAATCCCCCATGAAAATAAATGATTTTACGATATACACAATATGCTGTTTTCCCTCTAGCACAGGATGTTTTTTCACCATTTCTTGAGGTAACATTTGAATCATCATTATCGAGTATATGAATGTAAAAAATCACTACCATATGGCATGTTCGCTCAGTTAGATCATTCAAGCTGTGGGGGGGGGGGAGCTCAGGTAAAATGTTTGATAATATTTTCTAAGAAAGTTTGTTTGTTGAAATTGATGATTCAATAACAAAATGAAACTGAGAACAAGCGTATATATATTGGCTTTGAATTTTGCTACCAGAGTGGACTGATGGGTTTATGTGAAAGGGTATCATGTCACATTCATGATTTGTTCTCATCTTGTACACTCTTGTGTTTCCTAAAGGTACTGGAGTTGCTTTAAAGAGGTTATTTTGTACCATCAGAGAAGGGTGTTGCTTTACAGAAGTTTTACTATAAAATATCAAAGCAAGGGTTACAAATATTCATCTGTTGTAGATATTATATTCTAGCTGTGGTGTATGCTGCCTGGTGTAAGCATGCTGAGAGCCATCATCATGTTTTACTCACTCAGCTGATTGTTTTTTGCCGCCGGAACAATATGACATTAATTAACGGAATAGCATAATGAAAACTCATCATAACTTGAGTCTCACACTCTTATGTTATAAGTTCTACCTTCTGGTTGTGCTCTGTCTTCTACTGTAAAATCATTAATTTCGTGGATTTCGTGGTTCACCTCAAACACGACATTTGATCCCATCAAAATTCAAACAATAAATTTTACACTTACAATGTATATTTATTAGCTGAAATACAAAACCATGAATCAACCTCCCATCGAATTGGTCCTTTTTACACAAACCAAAATTTTTTGTCCCTTCGAAATTAAATTATTTTACAGTACTGAGTAGCTCTGCCTTAGAACTATCTTGTCATTCTTTGATCATAGTTTTCCTCAACCGGTGAATGGGAATAATTGTTTTCAAACTCTTTTGTTATGTCGATTGTCAGCATATTTTCTTCAACCCTGAGTATGCTTCAGCTCTCTTGTTATGTCTATTGTTGACCCCAGGCGAAAATGATGGTCATTTGACTATGAACTACCATGAACTACCATGGTACTTCATGGTCATATAACCATGAACTACCATGGTTGACCATGTTTTGTTAAATGGCACCATGGCTTTTCATGTTCTTCTAACCATGGTCGATAAACACCATGGTCTCCCTGAGACCATGGTCACCCAAAGACCATGGTCTACCATGGTTGGTAGCACATGAAAAGCCATGGTGTCTTTTAACCAAACGTGGTCAACCATGGTAGTTCATGGTAAAATGAACGGTTTAAAACCATGAACTACCATGATAGTTCATGGTCGACCAGGGTAGTTCATGGTCAGGGGACCCATGGTTATTTGGTAATTGGCACTTGATGGTCAATGACCATGGTTTTGTAACATGGTCAACCATGGTCTTGAACCATGGTCAATGACCATGGGTTCAAGCTACAGATGAATCAGCTTGTTGCAAATAATGTCAGGTAATATTTGATTTCTTACAGGAAAGCTTAATAAATATTTTGTTGTAATTATGAATTTTTTATTATGTCAAACTAATTCATAAATCTTTCTATTTTTATAATAAGAATGATATATTACTTTGCTAACATTTCATTTAAAAGTGTATTTTGGGACTTTAAAAAAAAATATATAATTTTTGTTAAAGGGAGATAATATAAAAGTGTGAGACAATAACATGGTTGACCATAGTCGACCATGGTCAAATGGTCAACCACGGTTGAAAACACTGACCATGTTAGACCATGGTCAAGCTTCAGTTTGTCTTTTCTCACCATGGTTGACCATGGTCAAACGGTTTATCTCTTTTTCTCACCATGGTCAACCATGGTCAGTCTTCTCTTACCATGGTCGATCACAGTCAACCATGGTCAACCATAGTCAACAACGGTGACCATGGTTGACCATGGTCGACCATGCTCCTGACTATCTCTTCAACATGGTATTTGATGGTTGACCATGTTTTTAACATGGTCAACCATCAAATACCATGTTGACCATGGTTCAACCATGGTCGCATTTCGCCTGGGTCATGCATTGAAGAAAGACTCAAAGAGTTCAATGGAAAATGTCACATTCTTTAAACACATATCTGCACCTTGATGCTGTTAAGATAATTGTTTGATAGAAGAATATAATTGTATTTGCATGCATTTTTTTATTGACGACATGAGTTTTGCAAGATGCAATCCACAGGAGGAAAGTCATTTTAAATACCAGGATGACGGATGACATATGAGAGCTTGTCCCCTACCAGCTCTTAAGTCAAAGCAAGATCAGCTCTCTGACTTTTTATTTGCCCAATCTAAAACATTGTACTCCAACTCACTCAGTTTGAAAGTGTGAAAGTCTCAATTAATTGTACTTGTTGGAGAGGTGGGTTGCAAATAGGTGGGTTGCAAACCCACACACCCTGAATAAGTTCACCAGGAGAGACATAAATATTAATCTGTTTTAGCCTTGTTCAATGCCTTTCATACAAATTGTTAAGTGATAAAGAATATGTTTTACATATTGATGCATTAACTCATCTTATACTGTACAAATGTAAGGCAGCACTGTAATCATACAGGAATGTAATAACCCCCCCCCCCCCCCCCCCCCCCCGGAATCCCATACATACCTCGTGCCCCCCCACTCAGAAATTTCTGGATCCGGGCCTGAGCTGCGTGTACTATATAGTTTATCTCCAATCAGGTGTCCGTTGCCTAAGCGGGAAGCTACGTAGATTTTAATATGTTTTTGATGTTATAGTAACAAGTTGGTGTCATTACGTTTACTTCATAGGAATTATTCTATCAAGGGTGATAACTCTTGATATTTGTCCCAAAAAGCTACACATGAGATGTGCTTCATTTAGCTCATCTTCAATCAGAATACTATAGTGTGCTTGGAGTAAAGGGTCAAAGTTCTGAGAGATAATGATATTGGCAACCCATGCCTGGTTAGCAGCGGGCTACACCTGGGGGGCGTTTTATCAACATGTCGTAGCTAAGACATCGTCTTATCTTAACTCTGTGACTTACGACAAAAAGATAAGACGTGACTAAACCGTTTTATGAACGGTGTCGTAAATCGAGTGTCGCAGCTAAGACAAACATTTGTCGTAAGTCATTAATATTTGAGACACAGTCCAGAAACGTTACTTCCGCTACGTGACGCGCACCTGTCAAATAAGCGTTGTCAATGTAAACAATTAATGATATTGTGTCGACAATCTGGTAGTAGGTCTAGGAAAAGCGATTCAACAGCTATAAATGTGTTAGTACATAAATTGATATAGACAAAAGTCACAAATACTCATAGATTGACGAATTCACAGAAATTCAAATAATATCATCTGATAGATCTACAATTTGTAGGCGATTTCGGCAGGTCAATAGACCGGCTGAGTCGACCAGCCGACAGCCTCTGTGAAAAGTGAGCATAGTTGGAAATAAGCATGTATTTGGAGGAAAAGGCATCCATAGTAGACACGAACTTATTTCTTTCGGAGTTTTTCTCTAGCTGTTGTAATCTTGTGACAGAAGTACTTGATTCTCTAGATAGATAAAGATATCTAGATCGTGGAGTACGAGGGGTGTTAAAGAATAATTAGATCTACAGAGACTGTTTTAATTGTCGTAACTTTTTTAATTAGGAATGCATGTTCACAATCTTAGATTTTTTCAAGAGAATAGGTAAAAAGATTATTTTTTAACAGAAATATTATTGATGTTAGCATGACAAAATCCCCCAGCATCGACATTGTAGTATTTTGGTTATGCGCGACATTATGCACCAGTCAGTTGCAAGCACACCCTCAACCCCGGGGACGGGCGGTGGATAGTCGGAAAAAATAGCCGTGATTTTGAATTCCAGCTTCCCCATACTGCGGGGAGGGTTTTTTCCGAACCAATACCCCGCGGACAATATATAGTTGTAAGGGGTCGGGGAAATACCGGAAATTTTACAAAATAAAATCCCAGTCCATCCCCAGGGATGGGGGGGTCGTGAATGCAACTGACTGATGCATCTTTATAGCCACATTTCACTCGGATAGGATAATGACTTATCCTAAAAGTTCCATGTACGATACTACAGGTAAGAAGATGGATTGTTCTTCATGATCATCACTACGGAACACCGAAAAGCCCATCACAATAAAGACATATCAGAACGCTCACAGATCAAGATACATGTATACCCATTTGACTTTGAAATCGGCTAGAACTCATCATTATCTCCTAACCTACCCCCGCGAAAGACATACACAGGCATTTGCATTTAACAAATGTAAAACCAGTGAACGTTTAGCCGACGTTGTGACGTTGATTCGACGTGTTCTGCTCACCGTACCCCTACTTATTCCCAGAACCTGCAGACTTCAATCTAAATAAGCTACGGGTTTGAATTTGCCCGTACATATGCACTAAATTCTATTTTCACTACACACTCCAGAGTATTTGTTTGTACGATGAATAGTATGAACGTGATGACGTTATGCTGGTACAACCAATCTCAATAAGGTCAAAGCTAGTGTGTAGCAATTAGCAGTGTTATATAGTTTCTGGTCCTCCTTCAATAAGAAAATATCCAATGCTTTAGATTCGGATATTATATTGAATATTCCAAACACACATGATCGAACATGGAAGTTAGAAGCGTGGATTCCGTGTCTTCTGGTAAGTAATGGCGACATTCGAACTGTATTCAACGCCTCTTTATGAAAAGGGGTCTATACAGAGCAGCATCTGGCAATCACAGTACTATTTTGCGTTCTTTTCTATGTTCGAGTTGAATAAGCAGCTTGTGGGTGCTTTTGTACTGGGGGTAGGTACATAACAGTACACACTGAAGTACAATGCGTTACAGTGCCAGGTCGATCTTGCCTGTAGCAAAAACCAATGTTGAACAGCATAATAAGTTTGTTCCAGAAGAAACAATTTACTTTTACCTCTCAAATGCAGCAACCTTGATTTTGTATACTGTCCTTTGATTATTGGGGCAGAATAAGAAATAATTGATAATACATAAAATAATGACACAAGTACTGTTTTTCTTCTGTGTATTTCCCAATCTTATATTTGCAAGCATAAATCACTGTAGAGCAAAATTTTGAAAGTATTCAACAGCAATTTGTATTGATCATATCTTAACAAGAGATGTTTAAAACAAGTAATTAGGAATTGCAAGCAATACAGAAGTCCCCTATCTGGTTTCCAGGTTGTCAATCTTTCTGTTGCCATGGCAACGGAATTGTTTGTCCGAATCAACAAAAATTAGCCGTGCATAATCTCCATATTGGTCGCTATCTGCATACCAAATTTCATAGCTTGAAAACTGTTTGAGTCCAGATTTTCTTGACGGACGGACTCACTGACTGACGGAGGGCAAACTTATAGTCCTAAAAACAATTACGCCTTATAACAGCTCAACAGTCGGAGATGGTTAAGGTCACATTGATCTTGACCTACTGACCTCAAAATTAATATATATCTTCTACTGTTGCTAGGTCCTAGGACAAAGTATTCTTGAGCTGTGGAATGCAAACCATTTACCAACCAACTAACAGACAGACCAACCAACATTTGCAAATCAATATACCCTCTCATGAAAGGTGGGACATAATAAATCCAGTTTCTATGTATACAAATAAAGTTTGATTCATACAATTAATTATGTAAGGCTATAAAATGTTAATGAAACAATGCAAAACATACTGATGCTAAGAGTCGTCACAGACGGGTAATTTTCTCCAATTGGGCGGTCATAGCAAAACTACTACAAAAACGTACAAAAGAAAGTTATGAATGATGAGATCTTTTCACTTATGAAGATTAAATTGAAATCTCGAATATTTTATGAGCTATGGCATGAGCCAGTACTAAGCATACTAAATTACTACAAAAATATGCAACACAGAGTTATGATTCTTGGGCTCACTGAGATCTATTTACATATTTAGTTTCAAATTGATTTCTCCAGTACTGTGCGAGTTGTGGCCAGAGCAAGTATGAAAAATTACAAAGGGAAATAACTCAAAAATATAGAAAATCAGAGTTTGAGTTCTTGTGCACTGAACTTTCCCTCAATAAGATACATTCACCTAATAATGTTAAGAAGTGTTCAAAAATGAATTCAGACATTTTAGGAGATATAAAATAGGTCATATTAGAACCATTTAGGAAGGTTTTAAAAATTACTGTCACATGTTGCTTTGTCTTTATGTTTGTTGCAAAATGACAAATTTCTAAAGCATATTATAAGCATTACAATATTTATAGAGCTTTTCAGGATCATGGCAGTGTTGCATCAAAAGTTCATCTTTTAATAACACCAATGTACTTCCACTGGCCACAGGAATTTTCCCAATGTACTTTCAAATTTATCTAGTTTAAGTCGCCACCATCCAGTTGAACAAGCAGAGATATACTTCCTGAAAATAAACAAATAATATTCAAAAATTAATAATAAAACACCAAATGTTTAATATGCCAAAACAATTAAATAACTATAAATGTTGGAGTTAGTTACGGAATTAATTAATTAAATTTAAATTTCATGTACTTTTGTAATTTAAAATATTTTTTTTATAATACTAGACTTTAATTTATCTACATGAATGCTCAGCTGAAAGCATAATACAACAAAACAGAAGTCATTTATTTGACTTAATTTAGTTATAAATGAAATGTTTACAGAACGCATTGCTTTAGTTATACATGTATAATCTGTTTCAGTAAAGATTGACACTTTTTATTTGCAGCTTGTGTTAATGATAAACACCATGTACTATCAGTAATGTGCATGCATGCTGGGATTAAGACTATTAATTAGTTCAGTTTCTTAAAGATATGTGTCTCCGTATTTCAATGGTTAGGGTAATCTGGCGACCTGTGTTCAAATCCCGGTGGAGCACATATTAAAGGTAAATTGTTCATTTATTGTACTGTCACCCCCCATTGAAAGGGCCAGCCAATTTGGCTTATGAGACACTCTTTCTTTCATGCGCACAGTACCTCCCAAATCCCTTCTTGTATTGCCTGGCAGAGATTGGCCTACGGTAACTATTCTTAAACTAGCTGCAGGCGGCTAACCAACCGGCCGTGTCAGTTCTAACCCAGCTTCCGCCAGGACTCAAACCTTCGTCCTCCTGCTCAGAAGGCATATGCCTTAATCACTTGACCACGAAGGCCTGCCATATGTCAGTAGAAATAAAGAAAATAAAAGCTATGATCAGCAAATATAAGTAAGATCAGAACAATTAATTACCTTTTATCCATAATGCTGGTATTACTGTCTATATATGACTCTGTTATGAGTGATTCTCATTTTACCACATACAATTGTACATCTTTTAGTATATATGTTCTATCTGGATATGAATCTGCAATAAAGAAATGAGGTGCATTTTAAATTTACAGCATCATTTTTGGTCAAAATCACTTTTAATTTCTAGACAATATTTTACAGTTTACAAACATGTTTTGCTGCATTAAGATCATTCATGGGAGCAGCAAATCTTTGTTGACAGGTGGTTTCTCTTCACAGGATGAGTTAAATGGACAACCAGATGTCAAATGGTAGTTAAATGTATGTTTTGACAGACATGCTTAACATATATAGTGCCTTTATGTTGGTGGTCTTTGATTGCAGGTGGTATTTGACTCAGGTTTTTGGCTTTCCAGCAAACAAAAATAATTTTAAATGCACTGTATAGGCTATCTTTGCCAATTATGCAAGAATCTTACAATTAATTAAGACTGTAGAATAATAGAGGAATAGTCCCAGGTTTTTATCTTTCCAAGCCGGGCGAGCGTTGGGATTTGACATATAGCCTAGACTATATTTCACTAATTTAGGCACATATATTAACATAAAAATCAGACCAATATATAAACTCCACTACTTTACACTGATATAGGATAACTAACAGCGCCAAAGAATGGAGTGAATGTTAGGATTTGATTTTAATGATATTGATAATATATTAATTAAAATCAATATACTCAGATTAGGACAGGAACAATGTGTAGGGATGTCTACCTTCTGCATGTTCCTGGGGGGGGGGGGCAGGAATTTTACCCAGCAGTATGATGGGAAGGGTCCAGGATGCAAGCCCGGTCTACTTGCCATTTATATCACCTGTTTTACACTGTTACCGGTCAGTTGCATCCACAGCCCTCTCCCCCTACCCCGGGGATACATGTTAGATGGGATTTTACTTTTGGGTTGTCAAAACCCCACCCGTCCATGGCCCTGCGGGGGACAGCTCGTGGTACAATCTACGTTATTTCCCGGGCCCCTTGACAACTAAATATTTCCCCGGGGTATTGTTCGGAGAAAAAATTCCCAACATGGGGGAGCTGGAAGAGGTAAAAACATGACTGTTTCCCAGGGGCTGGGGCCAATGGATGCAACTAACTGGTGCATTACACCCATTGAGTGAGGGGCTTTGTTTGAATGCTGAAAAGGCAGGTCACATTTTGGTTTGATTGATGTAGGCCATTTGTTTTCAATAAATCAACATGATTTTCAAAGTCACTATGAAACTTAGTGGGTGGGGTATGTTTTTTTACTTTGGTAGTTTCTTTGGTCTTCTTTGGTAGCTAGTTTGAAGTAGCACAGTAACGCAATACGATATTTATCATAAATATGCCTATCAATAACACACTTAATCATACATTTAGCGACTAATTTCAGTTTTTTAATGTCAAATAGCATCCTGATATACAGTAGAGAAGAATACACTGAAGTTTGAGTAATCTCCCTTGGCTGCTTGGTGTTATGACAATTCCCGTCAATTGAAATAAACTAGATCTAATTTACGTAGTTTAAATAATTTAAAACAAACAGCTACCTTGTTAGCTATCATCATGACATTGGTCTTGTGAAGATTTTAAAGTTGGATTTTCTTCAGATTTGTTACACTTTACTCATTTGAGCGGTTGCCGCATGTCCTACTTCGTGACTCACCCGCAACACATCGGCCCAAAACTATTCGAAACATCGTTTATGGGACAAAAATGTCAAAATTGCTATCGAATCGAGCTAAAAGCAGACGAATGGCAGCCATTTTGTTTGGGTTTACGACAAAACCTGTGAGTTACGACAGCCTCCACCCTGTCTTAGAACTTGAGACAAAAATCGACCAAGTTGCGACATCGTAGCTAAGACAAAACGTTGATAAAACGCCTTGGTCGCAGATCCGGCGACGTAAGACACAACTTGCGACAAAACGCTAATAGTATTGTCGTACGACACGTTGATAAAACGCCCCCCTGATTAGTTGATAGTTATTATATAATTATGGCTTGATTGGTCAATATTAACGTTGGCAACCTATGCCTGCATATATAAGACTTGTTAATATTGGCAAAATGTGCCTGGTTGGCTTGCTATTAATGGCTCCTCTATCTAGTGCTTTGAACTCACATAGATTTCAAAATATTTTCATATGAAAAAGAGAGAAATATTTGTCTACATAACCATGTCAATGACATGTCTACAGTTCACAACAGGTACAGTCGTTTAACGTCCAATCTTTGATCTTAAATCTCAGAAATCTGATCGACATTATGGTGTAAAATTCCCTCGTGTATCTCAAGTAGCTTTTTTTTACTGAATCACTCACTGTTAGAAATTTCTGCTGATATGCATGGTGAGTTTTGCTGTTTGTTGAAGTTAGGAATTTATTGTTGAAAATCTATTTCTGGGTTTGTTGAATGTAACAGAAAAATGCAAGAATTTGTTGAAACCTATTTCTGAGTTTGTTGAAATTATACTTGTAAATTGTACATGTATTTTGAGTTTTGCTGTTAGTTGAAGTATTATAGGAGTTTTAAAGTTTTTGGCTTGAAAGAGAAAAAAAATGTTGAATCTATTTACTACCAACTGAAGAAATACAAGAGTTTGTACTGGTAATTGTTTTGTGAGCTTTCACTGTTTGTTAAAGGAATTTCAAAGGTTTTGGAAATAAAAAACACAAAAGTTTTGTTAAATTTATTTCTGACTTTGTTGAAATTGTACTCGGGTAGTTGTGAGTTTCACTGTTTTGTAAAATGTGTTATTTTGAGGGTTGAAAACAAGAATATGTATTTTTTGTTGCAAATTTCTGAGTTTGTATTTCTGCGTTTGTTAAATGCTTTTGTGTTACCATGGTGACCTATCTGGTTTGTCATGTAAACATTGGTGGATTTCAACATATGGCAATTTATTTTTCTAGGTATGCTTACCAATTAGCTTCACTTGTTGTTTCAGTTTGGTTCAGTGTGGTTCACACTAGGGAGTGCTACATGTTTTACATGTTTGTTGGCTATAGTTTTGTATGTATATTTTCTTAGTTGAACACCTGGCATACCAACTTTACTACAGATACACATTGTACATGTAGCAAAAACTCTATAGACCTGTTTTGTAACATTTTCAAAAATTTCTTGATTTTTCATTGGTGGTAAAACTATAGAAATTACTCACAGTTTTATGCCACAGCATCTACTGACGCTGGAGGCATAATTAGTATTAGTGATGCAACTGTCTGTCCGTCTGTTCATGTGTCTGTCTATCTGTTTGGAACTCAAATTTTTTTAGGTCCATCAAGGCATTGCTTTCAAACTTGGCATACTTGTTAACAATTATAAACACATTACTCTGTCAAAGCCATGTAAATTGGAGTATCCAATTGTTGGTTTCTGGTTTACAAAATAGATATAGTTATTAAATAAGACTGTGTGAACTTTCATCATGATTGAAGTATTAATAAATGTGCTATAAAATATTATAGAAGAAAGCTTGTTATAATGTCTGTGGCTGGTTATCCTGAACTACAATCATGGAAGTGGATTAAATAACACTTCAGTGAGGCTGCTTCACTCAACAACTCTCTTTTTGTAAACGACCCATCCCTTAGTTTTACCCCACCTTAATTTTTATGGTTCTCTGGAAAAGTAAGAAAAAAAGTGTGAGAAAAATTTCAAAGGGTAAACAAATGATTTTTGTTTTGACACCAAGGATTTTATCATGTTTTTCTTACAAATTATGAAAGAACTTCAAATTATTTCTATAAATCATCATAAATTGGCTAGAATGTAAGTTTTATTATAACTTGTCAGTGAGTTTCATTACATGCCAGGCATTATGATATCAACATGTTGGATTGAGGTAAATTTGCTCTCTAAGTAATAGGCTAGACATCAATAAATTTACTCTTTAAGCAGGCTAGACATAACTAAATTAATCTGGTGGGTTTTATCATCAGTTATCTTAAAGACTATCAGGAACAATACCTTACAGTGTACTTATAAAGTTCAAGTGTAACAATACAATGTGTATTTAATTCAAAAATAGATAGCACAAAAATGTGGAGTACAATACAAGATTAAAAACAAAAGATACCTGGCTACATTAAACGCCAACTATTTCATTGAGATTGGATAATTCAGTCACTCAATATGTCAATAATGAATATACATTAGTAAATTACCTCAGACTGTTGACCTACCGGTATTGATATTTCAGTTATTTATCATTATGTTAATTAAGGGGTTGGTTGCAGATACTTTGTTGATGATGATCGTGTAAGGACATGACCCTGTGTCAACTATATAAACCAAAACTATTCATAGAATGTTTGCTATGGACTCAGAAGCTGTCTCAAGTGAGTTCTATCGACTTTTTGCTGCCTGATAATGATTGGCCTATGGTAATCATAATAGATAATAACAAATGTCAAAGAGCTACATTCGATTCGGTTTGTCCGTGCCAGATTGGCCAATGACCTCCGATGTTGAGGGAAGCATCAATTGCGTGATATAAGTTACATTTTTAATCCTTGTTTACTAATCATAATAGAAACATAACAAATATCAAAGAGTTTCATTTGATCCCTTAGAACCTGTGGTCTCATGCAAGGTTCATATAGCATTGTGCACAGACACATTCCATTTGACTTAGTTGATTGTCTAAGTGTTCAATATTTCACAATTGATCGTTAGCAGGTATTGAAGTATGAGAGGGTATTGTAGTTTGATGGCTACTGCAGCACTTGAGTAAACACTTCTGGAATCGTTACTTTATAATATTTTCAATACATTTATATCTCTTTAATAAAGAAACATGTGGACTGTAGACTTTGAACTTTTAATAGTTGGTCTATATTTGTCAAACTGTTTATGAATGAAGAGCTTATTGTTGGAGACAAATAAAGAGTCTGACATACATATGACATAATTGTTCAACTAATTGTCTGCTGTAAAATCTTTTGAATATGCGGGGATTAAATTTTGTGGAACTTAATACTAAAAAAGCAGTTTAGGTCCAGCTTTATTTTGCACATTGTGATTTAAAAAAAACCCAAAAGAATTAATATTTGTTGCTTAATTGTCACTGATAATAATTTCAGCTATTCTGATTGCTTTGATTAGAAGTCTGTGAATATTTGGAGATAATTCTTATGTAAATGAATGGTTTAGTAAAGGGTAGCAGCTGATGTTTTTCTTGCAGAAAATGAGATCATATTGTGAGTAATTGCTTGCTACTGCATCTAGATGAATATTATCACTGGATGTAAGCTCAGGTGATAAATGTGTGTTTGATGGATGCTATAATGTGGCTTAATTTATCCTACAAGTCAATAAAATCTTCCACAGTATACTTACAGACAGAAAGGGGTACAAAATGTAATGATCAAGCTCATGGTGATTTTGATGCAGTTTTGAGAGTACAGGCATGTTAAAGATTTTATGTTGATTGAGACTGTTGTATAACTTAATTAAATTTTCTGCTTATTTTATCTACATAACACTCATAACTAATCAACTTAATGGTTTCAAAACTATGCTACATACCTCTATAACTTGAGGTAGTTTCCATAGTTTTGCATTTTGCCCTCAAATGGCTGTTGATGGTTGAGTTGCGACTTCAAGACTGCCAGGTAATTTTGCCTAGGGGGTGAGTATAAGACTGGAGGTTGGGCGCACACTTTTGGATTGAGAGGTCTTAGGTTCGGTCCCCTATTGTGCCACTGCTTAATGTCTCAGAGTAATAATAACCAACTGTGCTCCACTCGACCAACTTGTGAATTGGTTCCTTAGAGTGCAGTGTTAGTATATATTTGGTATTCCTGGGCGTAGTCTGTATCTCAATGTTGGCTGTTTACAAACTAGTAGAGAAATAGTCTCCCGGGCAGATTCAAACACAGGTTTCCTTTGACAGCCCAATGACCAGGGGAAGTGAAATGTCAAAGAGTGGCTGAATGGTTGAATGGCTGGGAGTGACCCTCATTAACCGCCGTAACGTAACTTAATTGTTTTCTATTTTCAGTGCTGTCCACGTTGGAATGTGTAGACTGGCAGGGTAAGAAAATATCGGATGGTGACGAATTTTACCCGAACGAGAATGATCATTGCTACCTGTGCCGGTGTCACCAAGGTTACGAAACCATGTGTAAAACCGTGTCCTGTGCACCACCAAGTTGTGATCACCTCAAGATCGAGGGCGAGTGCTGTAAATTTGAGTGTAAACATGGGCGTGGTTTTGGTATCGATACGCGTATGGATAATATCACAGGAGTGCCCCCTGGTGGAGGCAGTGTAGAAGGTGAGTTAAATTATTTAAATAAAAATGTTCGTGTTGAATTAGGACTGCTTTCATGAAGCATCTTTAATTTTAAAAAGGTATACTATATCCTTTATTTTCCAGTCTGCTTTCTGAAATATAGCAGGCGTATGAGTGTCTCGATCGGTATTTGAACCTGGGTCAGATAAGACAACAAGGGCATTAACCACTATGGAAGGCTTGAATATCTAAAAAGTTAAAAATTAGTGCTAAGCATATTTCTCATAAATAATCAATATTATCTTAATAGTAATTGTAAATGCTCTTTTCATAATGCTAAATCAAACATGTAAAAAAATATGATACTCTTTAGGAATAAGAAAATCGTTTCAACTTAAAAGATGTTTTGTGGACAACACCCCAAGTGTCTGGTACTGATCTAAAAACTTATAAACTGTCATTCAGTGACTGTTATGACATTTCCCTACACACTTCAAAAAAGTTAAAATGAATGTTTACAATGTGCATCCTTCATAACACATTTTGTCCGACCCCCATCGTTTATTAAATCTATGGCATGTTTGTCAAAACTATTAAGATGTATTATTATGACACCAGGCCCCTAAAGGCATAGTCACAATGGTATTTTGTTGTGTTTATGATTTGTTTTGAAATTGATCAATTAATAATTTGTTAACTGGTTAAATTGTTCATCATTACTATGTAATGAATCTCTTGTATCTGCTGATTTATCTGGAGTGTATCACCCATACCTACCAAGTACTCCTTTTAAAGTGGAGTTACTCCTATTTTCATTGTTATTTTCTGGTTTTCTGATTATTTTGTCCCATATTTATAACCACTAAAATGAATGCATTCCTTGTTTACGCATCTAAATCCCTTTTGAATCACATTTAAGTACATCTTGTGAAATGTGTTGCTTTATCACTCCTATTTAGGATTTAACTAGTTTGGCAGGCATGGTATTACCTTAACCAGGTCGCTATGTGTATTTCAAGGAATTCTATTCTAACAATAAAGAATAATCTTTCGTAATATTATCATTTTTTTAATAAATTTGGGCTTGAAATTATTAGAGTTCAGACACCATGATCTTTTCAAATGATGCAAATTTTAAGAACAATCAAAACTTAATGTAAGACAAAATACTTTTTCCACTGATAAGCAAAACAATTATAATGCCAAACCGAGCGTAGCTTTCATGTGCCAGTCAGCTTTCCACTGAAATATGGCTGGTATATGATCGAGTGCCTCCACCCGGATATGAACCCAGGTCGCTGGATTCAAAGGCAAGAGCGCTTACCATTGAGCTATGGTTTGTGGATAGATCTATAGATTCAAACTAGAATTTGAAAAAGGTAGATATGGGTACTCTGACTCTAAGTCTGTACACATCTGCTATAGCTTATAATTATAAGAATGGCATATTGTTAACAGTTCTATCATAATTGCATCTATACCTTTATACCTGAGCATAAAATACTTCAAACATTTACAGAACTCACTCATCAATGTTTTTACCCCCATTGTATAACTTTACTCTCAGATACTTACCTATATGCTCAAACAATCATGTTAAGATGCTCCAATCTTGAGTTAGGGAATTCAATCAAGAACATGATCAGGCCACAATATTGTAATTTTTTGGTTGACCAGATTTGTTTTGAAAATTATCCTGGGATTGAAAATTTAGTTGAAATTTTTGTTGAAAAATTTGCCCGGATGAGTAGGGAATGGAAATAAGGGCCAAAAATGTTGCTTGTCTGCCATTGTGTGAGTGACCTTAGGGTCTCCAAAGGACCTCTTATAATTTTCCTCTCCCTACTTCCAACAGGAAGATTTTCCCCCAAAAAATTGTAAACCTAAAAATGAAAAAAACAAACAAAAAAACTTGGCCTGATGCTACATCAGCAGTTTTGTTTATCAACTAAACTTGCAACTTCTGTGATTATTTGTATAACTTAAACAGATATAAATAAAAGTCACTGGTTTCTATCTCACAGTCTGATACTTCATGTGTTTTCTGTAACTAAATTCATCTTTAAAGTGTAAGTGGATGTTTAATGTATCAAATTTTGTAAGGCCTAAATGAAATGTTTGTTTCCGGAAACCTTCAAAAAGATAACGACAAATTGGGCAGGGATTCTAAAAATGAACTGAAAAAAATTGAGTGCTGTTAACTATACAGAAAGCAGAAACTATTATAAGTTAACACATGCCACAATCACAGGTAAACTCACTACATTGGTGAACACAATTTAACAATATAATGAAGCTAAACTGCTGAAAGTCTTAAGTTTCAGCTGTCAAAAAAGCAATTTGATACTTCAAGGGTCAAAGTCCCTTCTCCCATGTCAACATGGAGCTCCTGGAACTAATGATGTTTACTCACAACATGCTTTGAAACTTATTGCTCTACAGTGGTATTTTGCAATATAAAACATCATGGTGTAATGAAGTATAAATGTATTAATTATTTGAATAATTATAGTTAAGGTGTGCATTAATTGATACATTCCCAATAATGTAGTTGATTACTCAGTACATGAAATACTAATAACAGAGTATTATTTGAAATTGGAAAAGTCCTTTAATTATGGAGAAGACTTTTTTTTTTCAATTGGGTGAATTTGGCTAACTCACATGAGTTAGGCAATGCAATGCATCACCTTCCATCAAGTTATTCAATATTTACCTACCTTAGGTGATGCATCGCATCAACTCACCTTGAATTGTTGAAATTTCACTGCCTCTTAGGTGATGCCTTCTGACTGTGAGGTGATGCACCGCATCGACTCACGCTGAATATGTTGACGTTCTGACTGTGAGGTGATGCACCGCATCGACTAACCCTGAATTGTTGAAGTTTCACTGTGATTTGTTGAGCCTACACCTTAACTAACCCTTAACTGTTGAGCCATCTGACTCTGAGGTGATGATCTGACTGTGAGGTGATGCACCGCATCAACACACTCTGAACTGTTGAACATAATGAATTGTATCCTGACTGATCTTGAATTGTTGTTTCACTGTGTTGAGCCTTCTGACTGTGAGGTGATGCATCGCATCGACTCACACAAGGTTGTTCATTGTGGAGGGTTAGGTGATGCACTGCATCGACTAACACTGAGTAGTTGAGGCTTCTGACTGTGAGGTGATGCACCGCATCGGCTCACACAAGGTTGTTCATTGTGGAGGGTTAGGTGATGCACTGCATCGACTAACACTGAGTAGTTGAGGCTTCTGACTGTGAGGTGATGCACCGCATCGGCTCACACAAGGTTGTTCATTGTGGAGGGTTAGGTGATGCACTGCATCGACTAACACTGAGTAGTTGAGGCTTCTGACTGTGAGGTGATGCACCGCATCGGCTCACACAAGGTTGTTCATTGTGGAGGGTTAGGTGATGCACTGCATCGACTAACACTGAGTAGTTGAGGCTTCTGACTGTGAGGTGATGCACCGCATCGGCTCACACAAGGTTGTTCATTTTGGAGGGTTAGGTGATGCACTGCATCGACTAACACTGAGTAGTTGAGGCTTCTGAATGTGAGGTGATGCACCGCATCGGCTCACACAAGGTTGTTCATTTTGGAGGGTTAGGTGATGCACCGCATCGACTAACCCTGAGTAGTTGAGCCTTCTGAATGTGAGGTGATGCACCGCATCGACTCACAATGAATTGTTGGATCATTTTGGAGGGTTAGGTGATGCACTGCTTAGCCCCACTTGTAGGGGACATTCGATTTTCTTCAAACTTCACTCTTAAATGTCTGTAACTTTTTTATTATTGAAGGGAAACATATAATGTGGGGGTTCATTTTCTTAGTTAGATCATTTCCAACAAGTTGGTGTATGTTTAAATGCAAAATTCTGAAAAAAGTTGTTTTTCACATTTTGGTTGATTGACCAAAATTGAGATTTTGGATAATCATGACATGAATTAACATTGAATTCATAATAGTTTTACTCTCCAAAATAATATAATTATACCTTAATATTAAAAAAGAGTGTTTTAGCCCATAGTAGGCCTGCTGACTATATCCACTGGAATAATGAAAAAACAGCTTTTTGAGAAATTTGCATTAACACATAGACTACAGTAACTTGTCATATATGATCTAACTAATAAAATGAACCCCGGCATTAATTATTTTTGTTCAATGATAAAGCCGTGTTTACAATTTTTTGGTCTGTTTTTTGTGCTAATCCAGAGATGTAAACTGCAACCACTAAAGTGTCAGCAGTCGAATGGGTGAAGATGATGCATGGCACAACAGACATATAGAGGTCACCATACCTCACCTGAAGCACTTGGTACTCTGGCCACATTCTCAAAATGAATTTGTTTTCAGAATCAAGTTCAGGCAAATAATTGTCCTGTTACTTAAACAGAAAATATTTTGATAGAGAAAAGATAATTTCTTTGTCACAGAGGAAACAATATTGACTTTTTCTTAAATTTGAAAGTCAAACTAGAAAATGTATCTATCGACACAGATGTTCCCATATGGGTAGGCAGTAAGAGTAACAAAGGGTCAAAACTTCTGGTAAAAATTTCCACATCATAATTTCTATCCTTTACGGTCAACTATACATCAAGGTTCCAATGGTTTGTGAGGAGTTTAACACACAATATTTGCATTACATATCATACAGTTATTAATGTAAATCATTTCAAATTATACAAAAACAGTATTAGCTTTAGTCTTGACTGATCCTGAAATCTAATTCTTTGTGAGAAAAGGTCCAGGTGAGTCACAAACAGTGGCACACGTTGTTCAATACTCCCAAGTTTTTAGTTCTTGATAAACATATAACTAGGCTGACAGAAAGTGCCATAAAATAAGATGAATAAAACAGTACAGAGAATCAGTTCTTTTTACTAGACTGTATTATAAAATTGAATTAATAAATTATTCTAAAAACTATGTTACATATATATATCGTAAAATAATAGAATCCCTACAACACTGACAAGTATGGTTACTGGTACGAGGGTCATTCAATAAATTTGTGGACTGGACTCGTCATTTTAATATGCATTGATACAGAGTATAACTAATAATATCACACTAAACTACAGCCTTTCTGACACATGTGCAGAAAATGTGGCTAAAACAAAACTATCACCTTACCGCAACCACCACACAATGCAAATATATTCTGACGTCAGCGACGTTATTGACGTTTTGCTATTTCTCAAATGGTAAACCCGAAATTGAATTATGTCATTCATATGAAATGGAACATAACTATTTTTAAGTTGTATATTATTAAATAGATCTACCACAATATTTTATGTATTCAAAGTTAAGGATTAAGCTAGACTTAATGGTTGAATGGTAAATTGAAACGCCTCACACATTTTGACTTGACGTTTCATTAAATGTCCCTACGTTTTCAAATTTTGTCCGATCCATGTATCATTTTAAATACCATGCTGCTCTTCAGAAATTTGATTTTTCCACTAAAACACTGGGACACTGAATACTGCATGCTCTCCGTTTGCTGTTATTAGCAGCTTATGTGTGTTTGTTGTGCATTTCCAAGACAAATTGCACGATCTAATAGTTACATGAATTTCGTTGCGTAAATTCATTGGCATTGGACGTAAATGAAAACGTGAACGACATAGATCAAATACTTCTCAATTCAAATGTCCAAACAACTTAACAATTTCATCAAATATTATGATACTATCTGGAAATAATCTGGCAAACATATGGAAATGTAAATGAATTAATTCGGAATTTATAACTAGTTGAACTAGTTTTAAAGGCACGTTACGTCGGTCGGGGGGGGGGGGGTGGCAGCACGTTACTATGGCAATACCACGGCTGCTGACATACTACTGTATTATATAATCAAATATAAATTTTAATCTATGGTAGGTAATAGATAAACGTTTATAATGATATAAGAAATTATTATTTAAACATGAATATAATAAAATGAGAACGATTGTCTACGAATATATTGAATGCCCCTCGTAACTGATGAGTCTAAGACTTAGAAGAAACTGACAAGATTAAATTTTTAAGTCAAAATTATTAAGAAACCAGCAGTGACACAATGATTTGGCCTAGTGACCTAGTTTTTAATCCTGGTTGTCCCAACATCAAAGGTGGTCTAGATATAGTTAGATTGTCATTAAATTGTGACAAAGCTAACATCAAAATTGTGATATTTAGAGACTAAACAAAGTTTTCCTATGATTTGAACTTGTGACTTAGTTTTTGGTCCCAGATGACCCAATATTGAACAATGTGATTAAGTTCATAAAATTAAATGAAAATTGTGACCTCAAATAAATGTCACCAATGCCACTATCAACAACTGAATGACTTTTAAAAGTTAAAAATATCTTCATGAAACTTGTTTTATACTTGGAGTAATGTATGAGAATGATTAAATAATAAAAAATTTTTTTTATAGATATTATGATTTTTATGGTCACCACTGCAATTGACCAGAAAAAATGGCTAAAAATTATGGATGATTTATGATGTAAACAGGCTTCTAACTATCAATTTAAATAGTAAAATAACACATTAAATTAAATCGCTAGCTGAGAATGAGAAGGTTACAAAATCCATATTGGCCAAAAAGATAATTAAATTTCAATTGATGGGAGCATCAAATCTAGCAGTCATTGTTACAGTTTGTTTTGTTAAGACACTGGGTACACAGACTATTGTTAGAACTGGAAAATCCGTTACTTGGAACGACTGTGGTTCAGTTTTGACAATGCAAATATTTGATTTTCTATCTGTCACAATTGTGATCCATTAAAAGCCATGTAGCGCACAGTGCGCATTAAGGGTTGCCTTGTTCAAATGGTCAACATTTTTCCAAACAGATTCCTCTAACAAAATAGCCGTTACCATTTTTCCATTTGTTAATTTAGGGACGGGTTTGAAAAATTGGTACCGGCTACTTTGTTTAAAAGAAGAATCCTTTCTGAAAAAAATGTTGGCCACCTGAACGTGGCAACCCTTAATGCGAACTCTGCGCTATTAAGTATTTGATTTCTATGGATCACAATGGTGTAGAAAGAAAATCAAATATTTACCTGAAAAAATGCCATCCCAAGCAAAGGGTTTTCCAGTAATAACAAGACTGTGTTCAATAATTAAACGCTTATGCCCCCGTGGAAGCCATGTCCATTAAAAAGCTAAGTCAATCAGGGGCCATTATTCAGTTAAAATGTTTGATAGTGTAACATGGCTTTGACACTATAACGAGCTTATGTTGGTAAACGAGTATGCCACATTTGAAAGCAATCTACACTTGGTAGTGAAGCTATCCATGAAGTTTTGTTAAAATCTGAGCAGTGGTTCGTGAACAATAGCCTGGACAAGAATTTAGTATATAGTTATAGGCCGAATCTTCCAAGGTGCATAACTGTGTGAATAATAAGCGAACTGGAATATCCCGACTATATGCGCATCTCCACTTGGTAGTGAAGCTATCCATTAAGTTTTGTAAAAAATCTGAGCAGTGGTTATTTGAGAAATATTAGAATTTGGCCTTTCAATAAGTCTAAGTCCAAATTTAGGTCTAAGTGAAGGTCAAAATGGTGTCAGGTGATACAGGCGTGTGGGGAGTGGTCATATACAACATCCATGCAAGTATGAAAGCTTTATAGCAAGCCATATTAATGCTAGAAGAAACGGTCAATTTGGGTTAACAAAGATTTTGCCTTTTCAATAAGTCTAAGACCAAAATTAGGTCAAGGTAAAGGTCAAAATGGAGTCAGGTGGTACAGGCGTGTGAAGAGTGGTCATATACAACATCCATGCAAGTTTGAAAGCTTTGTAGCAAGCCATATTAAGGCTAGAAGAAATGGTCAATTTGGGTTAACCAGGCCGGACGGCTAAACAAATGGACGGACAGGTGAATCACTATATGCCTCCCGATCTATCGTTACCATGCATAAAAATAGAAAGTGTACACAGTGTAATAGTAAGAATAATATGATAAAGTTATCAAATTTTAGAAAATGTCTATCAAGCAATCACATCCCTGATAGAATAATCCATGAACATCACATCCAAATCTAGTTTCTAAAATAAATACAAATACATTTATATAGCGCACAAATTATGAAATCATATTCTATTGTGCTTCACAATTATATTTAAAACAGGATTCAATAACTAAGATTTCGTCATATGATCAAGAGCACACTCATTGCCAATGAAACTGCCTATACAAACGAGTTTTCAAATAAGCTCTGAAGCTGGTTTCACATTGAATGTCTTTTAGATAGTTTGGTAGATCGTTCCACCATTTGGGACCAGTGACGGCCAAAGATCTGTCTGCTAGTTTTGTTCGCCGTCTAGGAATGTGAAAGTTAGTGTCATTTTGTGATCGTAGTCTGTACCCTTGCCGAATAGGATCAAACATTGTCTTTAGATACGATGGAGCTGTACCCATGATGACACGGAACTTTAAACATTATCCTAGCCTTAACTGGAAGCCAGTGCAATTCTGTCAGTAAATCTGCACTGGATTTGTCATTAGCTAGAAAGTCAGCAACACACTGCAGGGTTCATAAATATCCTTCAGGGGTACATTCTTTTTTGACTTCTCTAATATCTACAAATAGAAAAATACACAGTATAAGGTAATGCATGCAGTGTTAGTTATATCATGGTGACAGCCATGACGCTTCTCTCCCATATAAAAAAGGTTTTGCTACAATTTGACTTAGTGACCTAGTTATTGGTCCCAGATGACCCATCCACTAACTAAACAGTAAACTTTGATTACATGATAAATGATAACCTTCTGACTAATATTCACCAACATTCAGTTAAAATAAGACAGCCTGATAGACTAGCATGCACAAGCTTTTTATAAATATGAAATTGAATCTTGTGTCAGTGACTAATTTTTTAACACCAGATGACCTAGTATCAAAATTGAATTTCATTTTGTTGAAATTACCAGAAAAAATCAACCCCATGTCAAAAATATATTGACAGAAAAAATATTGTTCAGATGGGCATCCCCTGAACACCTTTAATTTCTAATGAAAACGCAAGGACAAATCGAAATTGTATCAGTTGTATTGAATCCTCCAATTTTTCACTTGCCCATGTGCATTAGACTATAAATCCACTTGTCACTATGTGACAGGTGAGCTAAAAAGCAACAACATATCAGTTTCAATAATTAATTTATCTTGCCAAGCTTGATATTACTGTGTAGGTGGTATTTAAATAATTTTCAGTTAGGATTTAACTTAAGGAATTTACTTTTAGGTACAGGTAAAATAGGACACTTAATATTATTTTTTCATGATTGTTTTGCAATTACCCTCGGGCAAGCTGGATGGAAAAATCCACTTGTCCACAGGTTAAAAAGCCCAAGTCAGAATTCCACAGAACATTTTTGAAGCTGATTACCTTGACTACAACTAGCCACAGTAGGCAAATTCAACTTTAGACTGAATTTGCATAGTGTACTGATACATACCCTAGGTCTTTGACTCTGTTCTTGTTCTTTTATATGTAGATTACACCTCATTTCATGCTAATTTTAGTATTGGAATTTAGCAGCATCATGATGTCAGTGGATCAAACGTTTTACATTGTGTGGAATGCATGGACTGGTTGTGATCATACTTTTGTAATGTTCCGGGTATGGAGCTCTGTAAAGAAAGAAAAATTTTCTGTGATCAGCCAGTATAAAATGGATGGTGACAACGGTAGTTAAAGAATAGCTGTGTCAGCAGTTATATAAGATACAAGTGAACAAGATGAATATCTTAATAGTTTATTTGAATTTTTCCTTCAGTGCCCGGATTTTATGCTGAAACAATGAGGTGCGATGTTCCAGAATCTTTGGCATATAGACGTATAGTAGGCTTTCAATCTTCGTATTTCTATTAGCTCAGTGACAAAATTTTTATGTTATTTTTCGAACACTGATACTGCCACCTGTGGTACATACCTTATGTGATCTGACATCAAGTCAAGACAATAAATTTTCATAATCTTCAACTAAATTTTTTTGACAATGTAGGTTCCGTAACATTAATCATCTGAATCTCTTTGTGAGGAACCATCTATTAGTCATCCATGTGCAGTCTACAAAACAGAAAAAGGATAAAACACTTATAAAACGAGTAACTATCAGGAATTGATAACCTGTTTTTCGGGTTGCCAATGTTTCTACTGCCATGGCAACCACTAACTTTGTCAAAAATTAGACATGCATATTAAATCTCCGTACTGGTCCCTATCATCATACCAAGTTTCATTTACCTTAGTCAAGAAGATTTTGGAAGTTTGCATTTCAAAACCCATTTTAGGGCCTCATGACCTTATGGATTAACAGACCAGAACCCACCATTTGAACAATCTCATTAGAGGACCACTAGACGATAATACATTCCAAATATCAAAGCTTAAGGCATTGCAGTTTTTGACTAGAAGGGGTTTATATGTTTTCCCTATCTAAGACTAGATGTAAAAGTGCTGACCCCTGGCGGGGCCAATTTTATCCCTAGGGGTATAATGTGATCAATCTTTGTAGAGGACCACTAGTTGATGCTACATACCAAATATGAAAGCCCTGTGCCTAGTGGTTTCAGACAAGATTTTTGAATTTGGATTTAAACCCCCCCCCCCCCCCCTTTAGGGCCTTATGACCGAATTAATCAACAGACCGAAACCATTTGAACAACTTTTGTAGAGGTCCACCCAAGGAACATTCCTGCAAAGTTTTAGCAAATTTATTCTAGTGGTGTAGAAGAAGAAGTCATTTAAAGAAATTATTGACTGACGAACAGATGTGGGACACAGAGTGATCACAAAAACTCACCTAACTAATTCCAACCTTCATTCAACAACTCAAATAGGCCATAAAGTGGAATGACCCAGTTCCAACAAAAAATTGAATGCCCACCCCAATTAATTCCAACCTTCAACTGCTCTAAATGCTCGTCAATGGTCGGCTTGTCAATGATGGATCACTGGGTGCAAAAGTGGAATGACCTAGTTTCAACAAACAAGAGGCCCCAGATGGGCCAGTTATGCTCACCTGAGTCATGTGGGAAAATTTCAGTTTTGCGCCAAGTACTTGATATGATACTACCAGACTTCCCGATAGTTGCCGGACCAACGGTCTGATGGACTTGGAGAAACTGTCAGACCAGAAGGAAATCTGTCGGACCGATTTTTGTTCGCTAAACTCAACAAAAAAAAGCAAATATTTTCAATTTCCCTTTTAAGGCGACGTACACGAGATGTCTTTCCTCGTTTCCGAGTACTGTCATCGAGAAATCGGCATTAAACTTGTTGTCCGGTGGCCGAAAACCGATATTTCTTTTGATTTTCTCCATATTTTTTTCCATGTTTCCCACGCGAAATTGGAAGAGACTCTTCAAAATAGGAGTACAAGAATGCAGAGTTAGAAATGGTTCACCCTTTGCGATTGGCTTACAAATTTATTACCAACCCAATCAAAATAAATCTTACAAAATACATGCGGAAACGTACCCAATACAAAACGTACCCAATGCAAACGTACCCAAATGATTACAAATCATCGGACATGCGGTCCGACGGAAAGGTCTGACGCATCAGACCGAGAGCTAAACTGTCAGACTCGTCAGATGACTATTGGGAAGTCTGTACTATCAAGTAAAAGTTTTTTAGATCTGGCGGCCATCTTGTTTAGCGAACCTGAAAGATTTTAGCTATATTGGTTAAGAGTCAATTGTAAAGTTTTATCAAAATCCATCAAGCGGTTGACTTGTGGAGAAGAAACTATTCAAAGGATATTTCTATTTTTAACTCTGGCAGCCATCTTGTTCAGTGGACCGAAAATATATTTAAGCTATTTCGGTTACAGGTCAACCAACGATAACTCCTGTAAAGTTTTGTCAAAATCTGTCAAACAGTTAATGAGAAGAAGCCGTTTAAAGGATATTTTTATTTTTAGCTCTGGTGGCCATCTTGTTTAGCGAGCTGAGCGATTTTAGCTATTTTGGTTACAGGTCACCCAAAGATCATTCCTGTACAGTTTTATCAAAATCCACCAAGCGGTTCAGGAGAAGAAGCCGTTCAAAGGATATTCCTATTTTTAGCTCTGGCGGCCATCTTGTTTAACGGACCAGAACAATTTTAGCTTAATTGGTTAATGGTCAACTAAAGATCATTTGTGTAAAGTTTTATCAAACCCGTCAAGTAATTAACGGAGAAAAAGTCGTTTAAAGGATAGTTCTATTTTTAGCTCCAGTGGCCATCTTGTTTAGCGAAGCGGAACAATTTTAGCTAAATCGGTTAATGGTCAACTAAGGATCATTCCTGTAAAGTTTCATCAAAATTGGCCAAGTGGTTAAGGAGAAGAAGTTGTTTAAAAGATTTTCTATCTTTAGCTCTGGTGGCCATCTTGTTTATTGAAGCGGAACAATTTTAGCTATTTTGAATGAGGGTCACCCAAGGATCCTTACTGTGAAGTTTGGTTGAAATTGGCGTCGAAGTTATGGAGGAGATGTCGTTTGAAGAAATTGGTTAGGAAAAGCAGCCGTTTAAAGGATATTTCTATTTTAAGCTGTGGTGGCCATCTTGTTTAGCGGAGCGGAGCGATTTTACCTATTTTGGTTAAGGGGCATCCAAGGATCATTACTGTGAAGTTTGGTTGAAATTGGCCAAGCGGTTTAGGAGGGGATGTTGTTTGAAGAAATTCTTGACAACAGACAACTCGGTATGACAAAAGCTCTTTGAGCACCTTTTTGCTAAGATGTGATCTAGTGACCTAGTTTTTGACCCCACATGACCCAGCTTCGAACTAGGCCTAGATTTCATGATGAACAATATTCTGACCAAGTTTCATGAAGATTGGATGAAATTGATGACATCTAGAGTGTACACAAGGTTTTTCTAAGATTTGACCTAATGACCTAGTTTTTGACCCCACATAACCCAGTTTCGAACTTGGCCTAGAGTTTACAGAGAACAACATTCTGACCAAGTTTCATGAAGATACGATCAAAATTGTGACCTCTGGTGTGAACACTAGGTTTTCTAAGATTTGACCTAGTGACCTAGTTTTTGACCCCACATAACCCAGTTTCAAACTTGGCCTAGATTTTATGATGAACAACATTCTGACCAAGTTTCATGAAGATTGGATCAAATTGATGACATCTAGAGTGTACATAAGGTTTTTCTAAGATTTCACCTAGTGAGCTAGATTTTGACCCCACATGACCCAGTTTCAAACTTGGCCTAGATTTCATGGAGAACAACACTCTGACCAAGTTTCATGAAGATTGGATCAAAACGGTGACCTCTAGGGTGTACACATGTTTTATATAAGATTTGACTTAATGACCTAGTTTTGACCCCGCATGACCCAGTTTCGAACTTGGCCTAGATTTCATGGAGAACAACATTCTGACCAAGTTTCATGAAGATTGGAATAAATTGGTGACATCTGGAGTGTACACAAGATTTATCTAAGATTTGAAAGAGTGACCTAGTTTTTGACCCCAAATGACCCAGTTTCGAACTTGGCCTAGATTTCATAGAGAACAACATTCTGATCAAGTTTCATGAAGATTGGAACAAAACAGTTGCCTCTAAAGTGTACACAAGCCAAATTTTTGACGGACAACGACGACGGACGGACGAAGAGTGATCACAAAAGCTCACCTTGTCACTATGTGACAGGTGAGCTAAAAATGAAAGCCCACTCTAACTTTTTGCAACCTCCAACAGCCCATGGTGGGTCACTAGGTGCATGAAAAGTTGAATGAACTAGTTTCAACAAAAATTGAATGCCCACCCTAGCTAATTCCAACCTCAACCAGCCAATGGTGGATCACTGGTTGCATGAAAAGTTCCATGAAATAGTTTCAACAAAAAATGGATGCCCACCCTAACTAATGCCAACCTACCCACCAGCCAATGGTGGGTCACTGGGTGCAAGAAAAGTGGAATGAACTAGTTTCAACAAAAAATGAATGCCCATCCTAACTTATTCCAATCTCCATCAGCCTATGGTGGGTCACTGGGTGCATAAAAGTTCTGAAAGCCCACTCTAACTTTTTCCAACCTCCAACAGCCCATGGTGGGTCACTGGGTGAATGAAAAGTTGAATGAACTAGTTTCAACAAAAATTGAATGCCCACCCTAACTTATTCCAATCTCCATCAGCCCATGGTGGGTCACTGGGTGCATGAAAAAGTTCTGAAAGCCCACTCTAACTTTTTCCAACCTCCAACAGCCCATGGTGGGTCACTGGGTGCATGAAAAGTTGAATGAACTAGTTTCAACATAAATTGAATGCCCACCCTAACTTATTCCAACCTCCATCAGCCCATGGTGGGTCACTAGGTGCATGAAAAAGTTCTGAAAGCCCACTCTAACTTTTTCCAACCTCCAACAGCCCATGGTGGGTCACTGGGTGCATGAAACGTTGAATGAACTAGTTTCAACAAAAATTGAATGCCCACCCTAGCTAATTCCAACCTCCACCAGCCAATGGTGGGTCACTGGGTGCATGAAAAGTTGAATGAACTGGTTTCAACAAAAATTAAATGCCCACCCTGTTTCAACAAAAATTAAATGCCCACCCTAACTAATTCCAACCTCCAACAGCCAATGGTGGGTCACTGGTTGCATGAAAAGTTGAATGAAATAATTTCAACAAAAAATGAATGCCCACCCTAACTAATGCCTACCCCCCACCAGCCAATGGTGGGTCACTGGTTGCATGAAAAGTGGAATGAAATAGTTTCAACAAAAAATGGATGCCCACCCTAACTAATGCCAAATCCCCCACCAGCCAATGGTGGGTCAAGCCAATGGTGGGTCACTGGGTGCATGAAAAGTTGAATGAACTAGTTTCAACAAAAATTGAATGCCCACCCTAACTTAACCTCCATCAGCCCATGGTGGGTCACTGGGTGCATGAAAAAGTTCTGAAAGCCCACTCTAACCTTTTCCAACCTCCAACAGCCCATGGTGGGTCACTGGCTGCATGAAACGTTGAATGAACTAGTTCTAACAAAAATTGAATGCCCACCCTAGCTAATTCCAACCTCCACCAGCCAACGGTGGGTCACTGGGTGCATGAAAAGTTGAATGAACTGGTTTCAACAAAAATTAAATGCCCACCCTAACTAATTCCAACCTCCACCAGCCAATGGTGGGTCACTGGTTGCATGAAAAGTTGAATGAAATAATTTCAACAAAAAATGAATGCCCACCCTAACTAATGCCTACCCCCCACCAGCCAATGGTGGATCACTGGTTGCATGAAAAGTTGAATGAAATAATTTCAACAAAAAATGAATGCCCACCCTAACTAATGCCTACCCCCCACCAGCCAATGGTGGGTCACTGGTTGCATGAAAAGTGGAATGAAATAGTTTCAACAAAAAATAGATGCCCACCCTAACTAATGCCAAATCCCCCACCAGCCAATGGTGGGTCAAGCCAATGGTGGGTCACTGGGTGCATGAAAAGTTGAATGAACTAGTTTCAACAAAAATTGAATGCCCACCCTAACTTATTCCAACCTCCATCAGCCCATGGTGTGTCACTGGGTGCATGAAAAAGTTCTGAAAGCCCACTCTAACCTTTTCCAACCTCCAACAGCCCATGGTGGGTCACTAGGTGCATGAAACGTTGAATGAACTAGTTTCAACAAAATTGAATGCCCACCCTAGCTAATTCCAACCTCCACCAGCCATCGGTGGGTCACTGGGTGCATGAAAAGTTGAATGAACTGGTTTCAACAAAAATTAAATGCCCACCCTGTTTCAACAAAAATTAAATGCCCACCCTAACTAATTCCAACCTCCAACAGCCAATGGTGGGTCACTGGTTGCATGAAAAGTTGAATGAAATAATTTCAACAAAAAATGAATGCCCACCCTAACTAATGCCTACCCCCCACCAGCCAATGGTGGGTCACTGGTTGCATGAAAAGTGGAATGAAATAGTTTCAACAAAAAATGGATGCCCACCCTAACTAATGCCAAATCCCCCACCAGCCAATGGTGGGTCAAGCCAATGGTGGGTCACTGGGTGCATAAAAAGTTGAATGAACTAGTTTCAACAAAAATTGAATGCCCACCCTAACTTAACCTCCATCAGCCCATGGTGGGTCACTGGGTGCATGAAAAAGTTCTGAAAGCCCACTCTAACCTTTTCCAACCTCCAACAGCCCATGGTGGGTCACTGGGTGCATGAAACGTTGAATGAACTAGTTCTAACAAAAATTGAATGCCCACCCTAGCTAATTCCAACCTCCACCAGCCAACGGTGGGTCACTGGGTGCATGAAAAGTTGAATGAACTGGTTTCAACAAAAATTAAATGCCCACCCTAACTAATTCCAACCTCCACCAGCCAATGGTGGGTCACTGGTTGCATGAAAAGTTGAATGAAATAATTTCAACAAAAAATGAATGCCCACCCTAACTAATGCCTACCCCCCACCAGCCAATGGTGGATCACTGGTTGCATGAAAAGTGGAATGAAATAATTTCAACAAAAAATGAATGCCCACCCTAACTAATGCCTACCCCCCACCAGCCAATGGTGGGTCACTGGTTGCATGAAAAGTTGAATGAAATAATTTCAACAAAAAATGAATGCCCACCCTAACTAATGCCTACCCCCCACCAGCCAATGGTGGATCACTGGTTGCATGAAAAGTGGAATGAAATTGTTTCAACAAAAATTGAATGCCCACCCTAACTTATTCCAACCTCCATCAGCCCATGGTGGGTCACTGGGTGCATGAAAAAGTTCTGAAAGCCCACTCTAACTTTTTCCAACCTCCAACAGCCCATGGTGGGTCACTGGGTGCATGAAAAGTTGAATGAACTAGTTTCAACAAAAATTGAATGCCCAACCTAACTAATTCCAACAGCCCATGGTGGATCACTGGTTGCATGAAAAGTGGAATGAACTAGTTTAAGAAAAAAGTGAATGCCCATCCATCCTAACTAATTCTGACCTCCAACAGAGGATCACTGGTTGCATGAAAAGTGGAATGAACTAGTTTCAACAAAAAAACGAATGCCCATCCTAACTAATTCCAACCCTAAACGGGCGACCTTTAACAACTCTATTAAAAATGCTCGCCAATAGGCATAGGCATAGGGAGGGTAGTGTGTGCATAAACGTGGAATGACCTAGTTTCATGACAAACAAATATGTATGCCCATTTTTCTTACTGCAGATCGTGGCATCCAAGACTGCATGTTCATCCGAGATTTTAAACAACGAATCTACAAACACATGCAACATAACTATTTCCAACTTTAAATCTACTGTACTGTAACACATTATAAGAGCGGAATAACTTACCTGTGTTAGTGTAGTTCAATCGTCAACAAAATATTCAAATGCCACACAGAATCCTCGCCGAGGAACGCAGAAGACACGATGGAATGTGTGACGTCATTTTCTGTCACAGCGCGTGTCAATTTCAGGTCGTGTGGTGCACTGAACGTCTGCTGCTGTGCTAGCGTTAAAAATATTTACAAATTTCGTGTTGATGATGACCATTTGCAATTAGATGGTGGCACGTCCGAGCTTTTTTCAATAAACGTCAAACACGGTGGAAAGGGTGAAAGAACAGTCCAGTACTTAGAACTCAGCGGAATGGAGAAGGATTTAGGGATGTGATGTTTTGGTGAGTCTTTTTTATTTCATAAGAATTTTTACTAGATTTTTAATTTAAGCTCGGAGACTTAGGCAAATATGTGATTGTATTATGAGGAGTCTACTCAGTCTAGATGATGCCCTGCTACAAGCATTCAATCGAAGTCGATCGTGACACTGACAGACGAAAAATAAACAATGAGTAAAACACTGAAAATCCGGTCTGTTGGTTGTCAATAAACTGAATGGTGATTTATTCACAAATTTGTCATGTTGAAACTACTTACTAACGTTTATAATGTTCTGTAGTGCAAATTTGATGGGGAATCAGTGTCGAATCACAATTGTCATTAGTTTTCACGACCTTGATTTCCAGTCATTTGTCAGCGATTTGAAGATCGTCAATTTGTAGAATCTTATAATCCCAGATGAGCTTGATAGCACAAAATAATGTAAACATGTTCACATTCATGGTGCTGTTATGTTATTCACTGGTTTCATTGTGTAGATGTCTGAATGATTTAAATGTAAGGGGGTCCCTTACAATACTGTATTAAAACAAAAGCAGTAAGAATCTTTTTATTTGTGTTTTATCTTTTAAAACAAAAGCAGTAAGAATCTTTTTATTTGTATTTTATCTTTTTCTTGTTCAGGCTGTTGACAAGATTGTATCTCTTCAAGATTCAGAAATGGTTGACTTGTAATTGGTGCTAATGAGCATCATTGTGACTGTTACAATTTGTGAGAAGCTACCATTAAAGATTATGAAGAGGATCAAATAAAGTATGTATACTTGATTCTCATCGACTCATCCTTCTCATTGACTCGAGCCCTAATTGTTTGGGTCAAATATGCACACATGCTGAGATGGTTCTTATCAAAAACATGTTAAAATCTGCTGGAAGTCTTATTTCTGTAACAACAGCAAAACAAATGTGAATGAAAACAACTTGTTATCGTTCTGTGATCACTAATAGCAACCAACCATGAAAATCCATTTTGGTAAGCATCAATGCCTAAGCTTTTTACCATGGGGTTATGTTATTGATGATTTATTTGTCAACAGGCTCGTTCACGTTGATTAAAGTCGGTGAATATCATCTAAGATGAATTAACTTTATTTCACAACTGTGCTTTGTAAAGAGTTTTCAGTCTTTGGGTTAAATAGAGGCTGACCAATCAGAGGGCTCGAGTCGATGAGAAAGTTTCAGAATGACGTAGGCTCTTGACTGGTACTTGCTTTACTGGTATAGCAAATATTTTACAACAAAAGCTTTTTAATGGCAAAACTATTTTGATTTCATAAAGTTAAGTAATTTCTCTGTCAGTAAAAATAAAATTTGTTAAAGAATAGACTGTAGGAAGTGTACATGTAAGGCTTTTAGCCCCAAGGGGCGCGACTCCACGAGAAAGCAGTATACATATATCATAATATAATAATATAATAGATATATCACATGACTTATGGCTAATTATGCACAAAATGCAAGGTCCACAGCGTGTCATTATTTGCGGAGTGACTATACAGGCCTGCTTGAAACATTAATTTTTTAGGAAATCTGGATCCTGCCATATATTATGATGCTACGTTTATCATGTGACTTGGTATGTAGATAGGGACCAAAAAGAAGATACTGCACATGTAAGTTGAGCTCCTCACAAACTGTTGGATTTCTTCAAACTTTTTACAGATTAAAAGCCTTGATGTAAAGTTGACTTTAAAAGATTTTTTGCTGCGGTAGTTTTTAACAGAGTTATGGCCCTTTTTAGCTCACCTGTCACAAAGTGACAAGGTGAGCTTTTGTGATCGCTCTTCGTCCGTCCGTCCGTCCGTCCGTCGTCCGTTCACAATTGCTTGTGAACACACTAGAGGTCACAAATTTAGCCTGATCATTATGAAACTTGATCACAATGATCATCTCCATAAAATCTAGGTCAAGTTCGATATTGGGTCATCTGGGGTAAAAAACTAGGTCACTAGGTCAAATCAAAGGAAAACCTTGTGAACACATTAGAGGTCACAAATTTAGCCTGATCATTATGAAACTTGATCACAATGATCATCTCCATAAAATCTAGGTCAAGTTCGATATTGGGTCATCTGGGGTCAAAAACTAGGTCACTAGGTCAAATCAAAGGAAAACCTTGTGAACACATTAGAGGTCACAAATTTAGCCTGATCATTATGAAACTTGATCACAATGATCATCTCCATAAAATCTAGGTCAAGTTTGATATTGGGTCATCTGGGGTCAAAAACTAGGTCACTAGGTCAAATCAAAGGAAAACCTTGTGAACACATTAGAGGTCACAAATTTAGCCTGATCATTATGAAACTTGATCACAATGATCATCTCCATAAAATCTAGGCCAAGTTCGATATTGGGTCATCTGGGGTCAAAAACTAGGTCACTAGGTCAAATCAAAGGAAAACCTTGTGAACACATTAGAGGTCACAAATTTAGCCTGATCATTATGAAACTTGATCACAATGATCATCTCCATAAAATCTAGGCCAAGTTCGATATTGGGTCATCTGGGGTCAAAAACTAGGTCACTAGGTCAAATCAAAGGAAAACCTTGTGAACACATTAGAGGTCACAATTTGTGACTAATCTTTATGAAAATTGATCACAATGATCATCTCTATAAAATCTAGGTCAAGTTTGATATTGGGTCATCTGGGGTCAAAAACTAGGTCACAAGGCCAAATCATTGAAAAAGCTTGTGAACACACTAGAGGTCACAATTTGAGACTAATCTTTATGAAAATTGATCACAATGATCATCTCTATAAAATCTACGTCAAGTTCGATATTGGGTCATCCGGGGTCAAAAACTAGGTCACAAGCCTTTGAAGGCCAAATCATTGAAAAAGCTTGTTAACACACTAGAGGTCACAATTTGAGCCTAATCTTTATGAAACTTGATCACACTGATCGTTACTATAAAATTTTGGTCAAGTTTGATATTGGGTCATCCGGAGTCAAAAACCAGGTCACGAGGCCAAATCATTGAAAAAGCTTGTGAACACACTAGAGGTCACAATTTTGACCTTATCTTTATGAAACTTGATCACAATGATCATCATTATAAAATTTAGGTCAAGCTCGATATTGGGTCATCTGGGGTCAAAAACTAGGTCACGAGGCCAAATCATTGAAAAATCTTGTGCACACACTAGAGGTCACAATTTTGACTCTATCTTTATGAAACTTGGTCACAATGTTTATCTCTATAAAATCTAGGTCAAGTTAGATACTGTGTCATTTTGGCCAAAATCTAGGTCACTAGGCCAAACAGGTGAGCGACCCAGGGCCCTTTGGACCCTCTTGTTTACTATTACTATACACCCTGACCCCAATGGGGGCACCCGCGTCATCGAAACATTTCTAGTTTTACATGGCAATGGAGGATGGTCAACAACAGTAGATAACCACCATTCATATTGATTTTGAGGTCAGTAGGCCAAAGGTCAAGGTCACTGTGATCTTTACCATTTCCTACTTTGAGGCCATCATGGCGGTATACATGTTTTACAATGTTTAACATCTCTTGCTTTATTCTATTCAGATTTCTAGGGTCATCAAGTATACTAGATCCCAGGTGGACAGATCAAAGAAAAACATCACAGATTAGCTGTCAAATATTTAGGTCACAGCAAAACACATTTCTGATACCGCCTATACTGAAAGTTCTCAGGTGAGCAAAGCTGATGCCCCGTGACCCTTTTTAGCTAACCTGTCACGTAGTTACAAAGTAAACTTTTGAGATCACTCCAGCGTCCAGTAATTTGTCTGTACTCTAACTCGAACAGTTTTCGCCCAATCGCCTTCAAACTTGCTGAAAATGCTTATGTGTGTAATATCTAGGCCAAGTTCGATAATAGGCCAAATCGGTGCAGGCCTTCTTGGGTTATGGTCCTTTTACCAAAATAATGTATAATTGGCCTTGTCTGTACTCTAACTCAAACATTTTTTGTCCGATCGTCTTCAAACTTGCTGCCAATGCTTATGGGTGTGATATCTAGGCCAAGTTTGATTATAGGCCAAATCGGTGCAGGCCTTCTTGGGTTATGGTCCTTCTTAAAAAAAAAGAGTGAAACTGGCCTTGTCTGTACTCTTACTCAAACAGTTTTTCGTCCGATCGTCTTCAAACTTGCTGGCAATGCTTATGGGTGTAATATCTAGGCCAAGTTCGATTATAGGCCAAATCGGCGCCGGCCTTCTTGGGTAATGGTCCTTCATTTACCAAAAAAATGTGAATTTGGTCTTGTCTGTACTCTTAATTCAAACAGTTTTTGTCCGATCGTCTTCAAACTTGGTGACAACTCTTATGGGCATAATATGTTGGCCAAGTTTGATTCAATGAAAATGGAATGAACTCAGAATTTTTTACCTATAAATGCAAAGGTCATACAACAGAAGGTTGACAAAAGCATTCCTATAAATTAGTGTGAATATAGGAAACAACTGATATGGTGCATTTGTCAAAACATTATATATAGTTTGTGATTATAAATATTAGTTTAAAGATGATTGTTTAAAAATGTTTTGACATAATATGGGCTTTTATTTCATAATCATTATTTTTTGTCACTAGCACTACCAAGACGGGCGTATTTTGTGTTATTTTAGCACTCTTGTTACTTCTTTTTAAAACTCGGTCATAATGTGAAAATAACTGTATGCCTATAAAATAATATGAAATCTTGGTGAGGTTTGCAACTGGTTTATCTTGGGTAAAAAACAAGGTCACTAGGTCAAGTCATTTAAAACCCATGTTAACACTTAAGAATAATTTATATACCTGTTGTTAAAATGTCACCAGACTTTAGGGGTGTACTGCAGTACACGAAACACCACATTCTTCAGTCCCACACAGTTCACGGAACAACATAAATTTGGGGTAAAAATACATTTTAGAGATGTCATGGTCTGAACCTATTTACTAAATGGGAGAAACTTAAGTAAGCAGCTGGCTAGATCAGTCAGTACAGAATTTGCCCTATAAGCGAAGGGTCCTGGGTTTGAGCTCCGGTCTAGTAGTAAGTCGCACATTTTTTTCTCCCCCTGTTACATTTGGCGCCAAACTTGAGGCTGTGACTGTATTTACTCGGAGATCATGAACATAGGAAAAATGAAACGGGAAAGAAAAATGTGCAACCAGACCAGGCACCGAGCTGGCTGCTTACTTAAGTTTCTCCCCTTTAGTAATTAGGTAGCTCAAAAACAGTTGATTGAAGGCCCAGAACTTCAAAGTCTTTTAAGCAACTGCAGAGTTGAAATTTACATTTATTTATATTCGCAAACTTTATAGCTGTATCCTAATTTTTAGCTTACTTATTCTAACCGGCAACAATATTAAGTTTTGAGACAGACCCTGTGGATTTGTAAATACTGTCTGATAATATCATCATAACACTACTGTCTTCATGTATGATATTTGGTATTTTGTATGTATTTTCAGTAGTGATCAAGCCACTTGAACCAACCAGAGACTTTAGAGAGATGCCAAACAAGTGTGTACAGGCGACTTGACTGTTGTGACAAAATCTCTGTGGTCACTAGTAACAGCTTATGGTGGTAGCTCATGAATCTGTGTTAGGTGATCTTCTAAGTGACTTACATGTGGCATGCCGTCAGCTGATACCTAGCCAAGAATTCGACAATGATGGAATTGAGAGAAAAAGAAATAGTGTCCTTGTGCTGGAAGACCTTTAATGACTAAAGTATTGAACCCAAGATCTTCAGACTGTTTGGTGGTTGATTGTGAGGCCAAGTCAAGTCAACATTAGTGACAATTTGTGTTTGTGTCTCATTGGGACTTTCATGTTATTATATTGATATTTCTTGTTCTAAATACCCCTAGATACAAAGTATGTGGGGTCATCAGACTTCCCAATAGCCGTCGGACCAGTCTGACAGCTTAGCTCTCGGTCTGGTGCGTCAGACCTTTCCGTCGGACCGCGTGTCCGATGGTTCGTAATCGTCGCGGTACGTTTGCATTGGTACGTTTTGTATTATGTACGTTTCCTCATGTACTTTGTAAGACTTATTTTGATTGGTCGGTAATAAATTCGTAAGCCAATCACAAAGCGCAAACCATTTTTCTAACTCTGCTTTCTTGAACTCCTATTTTGAAGAGTCTCTTCCAATTTCGCGTGGGAAACATGGAAAAATATGGATAAAATCAAAAGAATTATCGGTAATTGGCCATCGGACAACAAATTTAATGCTGATTTCTCGATGTCAGTACTCGGAAACGAGGAAAGCCATCTCTTACTGTGTGTACGTCGTCAAAAAAGGAAAATTGAAAACATTTGCTTTTTTGTTGATTTTAGCGAACAAAAATTGGTCCGACAGATTTCCTTCTGGTCTGACAGTTTCTAAAAGTCTGTCTGACCATTGGTCAGACAGATCGTCGGCGACTATCGGGAAGTCTGGGGTCATGCTTCAGTTCGGTTTGTTGAATGCAACATATAGATGTTACTTTTGTCTGCAGCAGCATTCTTTAGTTGTCATAATTTTTAGCTCGACATTTTGAAGAAAAAAAGCGATCATGTGCGTTGGTTAAGTTTATTGTCAAGAGTCATTTTCTCATAGACTATTAGAGTTATCCACTTGAAACTCAACATAAATGTAGTTATTCACCATCACACAGGGAGTTCATATTTCGATATCTGCCCTTGTTCAGAGATTCAGATTTGACTCATTTTTCGTAAGGACACTTTTCCTAAAAGTAAATGATAATTTTTTTTCAGTCAATAGTCCTAAATTACCAAATAAGTTGTCCAAAACATTTTATTTTCAGTTTTTTAAGTCACATTATTCTCTGAGGCGTTAATTTTCAAATTCTGAAATTTTTAAGTCGATATCTCGAATATTCACTGATTTATGACTGTTTCTGTGACGTCTAGTAATTTGCGATTAATTCAAAATTACGCCATTTCCGACGCAAAATCTGAAATTGTCATCTTAATTACTTGCATCGTTTTTAGTATGATACTAGACTACCTTAATTGCAAATTAAAACTTTGGATGGGTTCTGTGTACTCTAATTCAAACGTCGAAAATAGACGATTCTAATAATTTCATTGAGTGTTCTAGAACACTTTCCTATGAAAATGGACCGTTTGATGGCAAATAAATCACAGAGAGTTTGTGTTAAAACTGAAGCGAAAAATGATCTAATGGATATGAAAGCATTATTGTTTTACAGTTTTTGAAACTTAAAAAAATATCGTCCGATATAGCTCTATACACTTTAAATAACTTTAATAACTTGGTCCATTTAAAGTGTATAGAGCTATATCTGACAATATTTTTTTAAGTTTCAAAAACTGTAAAACATTTTGGTCCATTTAAACGCTTCGGGTTTCTCACTTTGTTTATATATCGGCCTGTGGCCGATTTTGCTATAGGTTTTAATTCTTGTTTCACTATCAATAATTTGTTAGTCGAGGTTGGCTGCCCTCAGACAGATCTTGTTACCAGAGTTATTGCCCTTTGTTATTTTTTACTACTGTAAACCTTGAAACTTTTGGGGATACAAACTTTCGCGTTTTGCCGATCGTCGGCATATTCGCGGCTACAAACTTTTGCGTTTTTAAGTCTCCCGCGAAATCAAGTTGCATAGTGACAATATTATGGATATTATAACCTGTCACATACAATGCTGGTTTCGTATATAATTGCTTCCTAATTATAGTTTCACCTTTGTTAAACCCTCTCGAACTCTTTTTTATGTAGATAGTTACCTATTGTATTGTTTACAAAAAATGCAAACTACGCTGGTAATGTTTTCACAGTTTTATTGACACTATCAGTCCTTCTGTATTATGGCATAATAAATGACGCTTTTTTACACACATGTAGGCCTACATATTGTATTGAGTATATTCTTTAACACGTCAAAAGGCGTTATTCAGAAAATGTATATACACCTTACATTCCATATTTTGACAAAATAGCAATTCTAATACGGTCTTATAAACATTGTACCAAAAATAATGAATTTCTTTCAAAAAACGAGAAACTTTCGCGTTTTTCTTGTCTTGGACATGTTCGCAGCTATTTACTTTTGCGGATTTTTACAAACAGCGAACTTAAATCGCGCGAAATGGTTTCTAGGTTTACAGTATTTGGTACATTTCTAATTGTACTTGCAGCCTTCTTCTTTGCCAGGGATATTATACATGCCCTTTCTGAAGGGACCCATTGTTTGTTGCATAGCTCTGAACACATGGTTGAACTGTTCTTGGAAGTTTCATTCTGATCTATGTAATAACTTTTCATACAATAAATTTGTACATAATATAAATATGTCATATGCTTATGATAAGCAATTAATGTACTCGATGCGTTCATGAAAGACATACATTTTTGTAACAAAACCCAGTGAAGTTCTTTTATTTATTTGCATTTCTATGAGGAAATCAAAAGTTATTTCACAAAGTGAGCACTACCACTGAGGTGACACAATATTTCATGAGCAGCTTTTAGCAAAGAGTGAACATTACTGCAAATGTTACATGCTGGAATCAACAAATACTTATCCAGGACAAGTGCTAATTTCACTGACTGGGAGATGCTGAAATAGTCGAAATGACTTAATGACTGAAAAGTAAAAAAATCAAAATGTTCTATTTATTTCATGCTTCATGTTGGTATATCTAAATTTTGGGAACTCAGCATGCCCTGTACAAGAACTCTTGTTTCAATGAAATTATCCCTTTATCAGATAATTCATCATTTTCTGCCCTCCTGAAAGCATGAAATAAATTTGACAGATTTGCTGTTCTGTTCTTAGCTCACCTGTCACAAAGTGACTTGATTAGCTTTTGTTATCACTCTTCATTCTGTCCATTGACAATTTGCTTGTGTAGACACTAATTGTCACTATTATGGCTTAATATTTATGAAACTTGGTCACAATGATCATCTCAACAAAATCTAGTTAAAATGGTTATTGAGCAAGCAATAAAAAACATTGTGCTAGAATATGACAACATGACTTATCTCACATAAATAACTAGCATGGTTAAGACAATATGAAAACCTTGCACATGTGAAATTCATAGTACATCAATAAGTCATACACAGTGATTAGATTTACATGCCTTTGCAATAGCATTAAGTGATACGAGTTGAATTTTATAGTACTGTAATCCAATAAGTCTTACAGTGGTTTGGTTTATATGCGTGAGCAATCTAGGACACTTCGTCTGTTTGCAAAAATATCAAAAAAATTGCTGTAACTTCTTTATTACTGAAGGGAAACATGTTATGTGGGGGTTCATTTTATTAGTTGGACCATTTGCTATAAGTTGGTGTATGTTTAAATGAAAAATTCTAAAAAAGATGTTTTTCAATTTTTGGGTAGTCAAGCCAGTACTGACAGCAGTCTACAAAGAATATTTTTAATATCTCTGTAAAATGATACCATTTTTAAGGGTAAAATCATATGGAATTTGATCATATATTATACAAATTAATATAATTACCGTATATCATTTTGGAGAGTAAAACTATAATATTTAATTGGATGTTAATTCATCTCATGATTATCCCAAATCTCAATTTTGGTCAATCAACCGAAATGCGAAAAACAACTTTTTTCAGAATTTTGCATTTAAACATACACCAACTTGTTGGAAATGATCTAACTAAGAAAATGAACCCCCACATTATATGTTTCCCTTCAATAATAAAAAAGTTACAGACATTTTAGAGTCAAGTTTGAAGATAATCGAAGTAGTCCCCTACAAGTGGGGCTACGCAGTGCATCACCTAACCCTCCAAAATGATTCAACAATTCAGAGTGAGTCGATGCGGTGCATCACCTCGCATTCAGAAGGCTCAACTACTCAGGGTTAGTCGATGCGGTGCATCACCTAACACACAAAAATGAACAACCTTGTGTGAGTCGATGCGGTGCATCACCTCACATTCAGAAGGCTCAACTACTCAAGTGTTAGTCGATGCAGTGCATCACCTAACCCTCCAAAATGAACAGCCTTGTGTGAGCCGATGCGGTGCATCACCTCACAGTCAGAAGGCTCAACTACTCAAGTGTTAGTCGATGCAGTGCATCACCTAACCCTCCACAATGAACAACCTTGTGTGAGTCGATGCGGTGCATCACCTCACAGTCAGAAGGCTCAACACAGTGAAACAACAATTCAGGATTAGTCAGTCAGTATGTTCAACAATTCAGAGTGAGTCCATGCGGTGCATCACCTCACAGTCAGAAGGCTCAACAGCTTAGGGTTAGTTTAGGCTTAGTCTCACAGTGGATCTTCAACAATTCAGGGTTAGTCGATGCGGTGCATCACCTCACAGTCAGATGGCTCAACAATTGAAGGTGAGTTGATGCGATGCATCACCTAAGGTAGGTAAATATTGAATAACTCGATGGAAGGTGATGCATTGCATCGCCTAACTCATGTGAGTTAGCCAAATTCAGCCAATTGAAAAAAAAAAGTCTTCTCCATAATTAAAGGACTTTTCCAATTTCAAATAATACTCTGTTTAATTTACTATGTGCTTAGATTTACACAATTTATGCATCATTTAATGTAAACGCATACCACCGCCACCAATATAGCTATCAATTTACAATTATAAATAATCCCCACCCAGCAATAATATAGCTATCATTTTACAATTATCAGTAATACAGATTGTATTCATTGTTTATCATGTTTACAATGATATCCGATGATAACAGATTGTGTCTAGATTACCTCCCCTTGTAATAGGATAATAGGTAGCTGCAAGATTATCCACAGATAATCGTGAGTGTAATACTATAATGGTGCATTAAAGGTGTATAAGATACTAGACTAAAAGAAGTCTTGTAATTGCTACAGTTTATAAATGCTGCTAGGTTGTTATCAGTAATTGGTAATTAATTAAGCACTGTCTCAGACATATTTATTAATTATTATACAAGAATCTGATAATTATGTCTTCCACGTAAATTGATTTTGTGCTAGATGTCTGTCTGTCTGCGGTTGTCACAAAGTTTGTCTGGGATTCACTGGTTTTGATAGTTGATACATGAATTCTAGCTGTGCATATTATCAGAAATTTAAAGTTGGATGAATTCCATATTTGCAAGAGTTATGGTCCTTTGTGGGAAACATACTTTTTGTGTCAAACACCATTTTGGTAAGGATGCAAGAATATGTTAACTGATAGGTTTATTTTGCAAATTTGTATCATTAATTAATTAGTTTACCAGTATGTTTTTGCCAACAGGTGTATAATGCACTAGCGATGGTTTCTTGTTGGCAACTCAAAGGAAACCTGCTTTCCGATTAAATGAGTTATTGGCACTCACACTACTCAGTTGTTTTTATACAATAATAATATAATATCATAAACTGCTGTAAAGTACTTATTTTTGCAAGTTTTCAATTTCGTGAAATAAATTTTTGTAAAATGCCATTTTGATGAGGTTTATGAGTTCTCTAACGCTTGCATGGCTGGGGAAAACTGACTTTTTCTACTTTAGAAATCTTTCATTTGTGGTGATCAAATTAAGTGGTTGGGTTCAACCACAAAATCAAATTACTTCATTCCCCACAAAAAATAATTATCTTACAGGATATATTTGATGTTGATTGCAGTTGCACTTAGCTCTGCAGAATTTTTTATGCCCCCGGAACCGATGGTTCGGGGGCATATTAAAATCGCACCGTCCGTCAGTCCGTCAGTCCGTCCGTCAGTCCGTCCGTCAGTCCGTCCGTCCGTCCGGATTCGTTTCCGCTCAATAATTCAAGCAGTGTTTATCCGATCTTCACCAAACTTCATGAAAATGTGTAAGGCCATGAGATCTAGGTCAAGTTCGATAAACAGTCAAATTGACCTAGCCGCTTCAGAGTTACGGCCCTTGACACATAGAAAAATGGCGTTTTTTTTGGTTTCCGCTCAATAACTCAAGCATTTGTCATTGGATCTTCACCAAACTTCATGAAAATGTGTAAGGCCATGAGATCTAGGTCAAGTTCGATAACCAGTCAAATTGACCTAGCCGCTTCAGAGTTACGGCCCTTGACACATAGAAAAATGGCGTTTTTTTTGGTTTCCGCTCAATAACTCAAGCATTTGTCATCGGATCTTCACCAAACCTCATGAAAATGTGTAAGGCTACGAGATCTAGGCCAAGTTCGATAACCAGTCAAATTGACCTAGCCGTTTTAGAGTTACGGCCCTTGACACATAGAAAAATGGCGTTTTTTTTGGTTTCCGCTCAATAACTTAAGCATTTGTCATTGGATCTTCACCAAACTTCATGAAAATGTGTAAGGCCATGAGATCTAGGTCAAGTTCGATAAACAGTCAAATTGACCTAGCCGCTTCAGAGTTACGGCCCTTGACACATAGAAAAATGGCGTTTTTTTTGGTTTCCGCTCAATAACTCAAGCATTTGTCATTGGATCTTCACCAAACCTCATGAAAATGTGAAAGGCTACGAGATCTAGGTCAGGTTTGATAACCAGTCAAATTGACGTAGCCACTTTAGAGTTACGGCCCTTGACACATAGAAAAATGGCGTTTTTTTTGGTTTCCGCTCAATAACTCAAGCATTTGTCATCGGATCTTCACCAAACCTCATGAAAAAGTGTACAGCTATAAGGTCTAGATCAAGATCGACAACCAGTCAAATTGGCCTAGCCGCTTCAGAGTTACAGCCCTTGATGCGAAGAAAAATGGTGTTTCTTCCCGTTTCCGCTCAATAACTCAAGCATTTGTCATCGGATCTTCGTCAAACCTTTTGAAACATGAAAAGGTGTACGGCCATAAGATCTAGGTCATGTTAGATAACAAGATTTCAAATTGACCTACACGCTTAAGAGTTATGGCCCTTTACACAAAGAAAAATATGTCAATATCACATTTGCCCAATATATTATGACACATCTGTGACGGTGCTGATATCTTAACGTTACGTTACTATCAAAGCATGCACGGGGGCATGTGTCGTCCTATGGAGACAGCTCTTGTTTACTGTGAAATTGCGCCTGTTGCAAAATGATGATCGACAGATGGTGTTATAAATGATCTGTGTAATGTTGTTATATCTATCTTAACTTAATATTGATTTTACACTTCGTTTGTTACTGACTCGAGGCTTATGTCAGTCATGCTGATTGTTATAAGTAGCCAAAGTGCGCATAAGTGCCGTTAAAAATTTGTTTAAATAAGAACTTGTGAAAAATTGAATGAATATCCTCAGAACTTGTTTGAATAAGAAAATATGAATGTATGTCCTATTAAAAGAATTCAATGTTTAAATAAAAACATTAGTTTGAAGGGGTTGAATGTGTTAGAATGGACAAGCTTTCATATCTTTCTTCCTGTATCAAATTTGAAAATGTCAAATTATGCATGATAATAGTTAGTTTTCATCACTGACATTTTCCTTGATCTGGCAACAACAGTATGTTCATTGTGCAGTGTGAATTAAGAGATCAGACAAAACTATTTGCCACTATTTTGAAATAATTGTTTTGTGTTTTGGACGTTTTTCTCCACAGGTAACTGTTTCATTGATAAACAATAGCTGTTACTTTTTAGATCTAATTGTATACAGTGGACATATCAACTTCATTTCCTGCAAAATTGTTGAGAAAATCAAAATAAACAAACCAAGAAACATAAAATCCAGTTGAAGATACACATGTGTATGTCAGTGTTTTAAAATTACTGTAGATGAATATTTGTAAAGAATTACCACATTTTCCCCATCTGTATATTTCAGGTTCACCCACAGATAGCACTATGACAGATCTAGGATTAAGACTGGTAGCTAGTACAGTCACTACATTTCTCATACTGGCATTATTACTATTCCTGATTCATAGATTCCGTCAGAGACGTCTTCTTATGACTCTTAGAAGTAAGTATACCAGAGTATTGGAAATTTGTCTGAAATAATTTCATGTTGTTATTAACCGATTACGAACAGTCACCAGTGCTGGAATCCCTAATGATTGCGCTGTATGATTATTTGTTGAAGGTTGTTTATTGAGTAATGGTTAATTATATTTGATTGTGCTACAATTTACTACATGTATAGCAGTATGAAATATATTATTCCATCAAAATGTGGGGATGTTCTGCTTTGCACAGTCAAATTGGTAGGTCAATCAGTGAGTAAGACTAAAAGTTTTCTATTTAATGACTCTATATAGAATGCTTTATCCTTGGATCTTCAAACATTGAGGTTGAGGAACTGTAGATGACTCATATTGACTTTGAGGTCAGTAGGACCTAATTCACACCAAAAATGACTTGAGCACTGTTTGACTTAAAATCACCAAACTTTACAGGAAATTTGGTTTCATCGTCAAAAATCCTTCTTGTCTAAGGTTGCTAAAGGACAGAAAGCTAACAGTCAGCTAATGTAAATCTGTTTTAAATGTTATTTAAGCCAACAAACACATTCGGGATCCATATGTCTATTTCCTCTGTTGTTTTTGAATGATAAGGTGTTACTCTGATAATAAATTCTTGCCTGTTTGTTGGTTTATAGTATCACTTGCTAGCTCTGATTTTCCTTGACTATGACTTGGTTACCTAAATGTATTGCATACAGTAGGGGGAAGCCGATTTTTTTTGTCTCTAAAGAATGCAACCACACGCCAGGTGTAACAAAGGTGAAAAAAAAGATAAAGGCCAAGAATCTGTGTTACGGCCTTATAACAAATGTGTTAATAAATTGTAGCCACTGTGCTGCCTTTCCGTGATCAAGAGTACTTGATTAAATTTATCATTAACATAAATTGAAAAAAATTATTTCACAATCAACTAAAAATCAGCAGAAACTAAGGTTTACTTTTGAGGGCTATGGATATTGTTAACTTAAATAAGGTTGGCCTAGAACTTGTGAAATGTTGTGAAGATGGTAGATAAAATACTTGTGTATTGGAATTTGATAAATTGGCTTGTTTATGACACAGAAATACTATAATCAGATCTTCACAGGGTGATTGTTTTGTCATAAACAGCAAGAAAATAGTAAAAACAATGGAAGTTTTGGCAAGAACTATAAGAATTTGTCCCTTCAGCTTGACAAGGATGTATCTTATTATATGCTATATCGTGAGGTACAACCTTGTTGCGCCAAATGGACAAAATATTTTTGATGGGACTCCCACGACTTTCTAACTTGTTATCACCTTGGTTTTGTAACTTTTTTATTATCCCTGGTAGTGGTTAGAATGGCTCTCTCTGCATCAGGAAGTGGCAGGTGATTCTTGACTGATAATTATAAAAAGTCACACATATATCCACTTAGCTGGGGAGGGGCATGGGTCCCTGAATCTCTCCTGAATTAAAAAAAAACTGTAAAAAATATTTTTATATAACAAGACAAATGTGACAGTGCCAAGAGTTTGTCTGACCCTTCACCGCTTTGACAAAATAGCCAGTTAAACCACTCTGGGCAACATTGACCACACATTTTGAAAATTGAGTGATTGAGTTCCCTAGTACTGAAAAAATGGTTGGATCCATGCATATGATTTCAATGACTGAAATTCTGTCTGATGGTCATGACATAATTTATACCCGATGTTTGGTAAAATAAAAACAATGAAATTTTGAAATCACCTGTCCTTAATCACCTGTTGTATTGCGTAACTAAAATGATTTCTGATGGGAACTTTCTTTGTATTTATGAAAAATGCGGCCAAATTATAAATTTGACAGTTCAATGCCTGTATTGTATCCAGATGCAGTTACTGTAGAAATGCCAATTGATGCTACATTATATGATCATAAGTTAAGGCGCATCTGTATCCTATTTCCTGTCTGGGAGACCATGTTGGAACTCTCTGTTGCCATTGTCTTATCATGCCTGTCTGTGTTCAATATATTATATAAAAATATCATTTAATATCGGTAAATATTCTTGATAAAGTGCACTTGATATCAGGGGCGTAGCTAGGACCTTAGCAATGTGTAGGCCCGTAGATGAAAGAAGTAGGGGGTCCGGGGGCATGCTCCCCGGATTTTTTTAATCCTTCAAAGGTACTGGTGCATTTTGACGTATATTTAGGAGATCAAATTTCAAGTTAAACTTAAAAAAATATAGATATTATTTTTTCTCGAAATGATGTGTAGGCCCGGGCCTAATGGCCTAGCGGCAGCTACGCTACTGGATATAAGGCCACAGTTCTTCAAATTTTAGGTTTATACCAAATTCTTTGAAAATAAAACTTTCCAGTCAACTGTTTAAAACAGGGAATGGAAATTTAACGAGAGATCCTTTGGGGGGGTCTAGGTCACTCACACATTGACATGAGAAAGATTGAGCATCCTAGGGCCCTTTTGAAATTTTCAAAAGAATAGTTCCAGAAAAAGTTTCCAAAAGATTAATTCCCATCAATCTAAAAAAATGACCTAAACATTGACTGTACTATTTTTTGTCTTTCATCAAACTCTTAGAGAATCAGAAAAAAAATTCCAAAAAATTAAATCCCATAAATCAAAATCAGAAAATGGCATACACTTCAACTGACTTCTACTGTTTCGCTATGTCTTTCATTGTACTCTTACCGTATGATATTGTATGAGTCGGTTCTTGTTTGTTCATATGGTAGACAGTTGATGGACTGGTAGCAGTTTCTATAATTGAATATCTTCTACTAGACATCTTCAATTTTCTCAAGGCTTGATTATTGATAGATTTTATTGTTTGTCTAGACTCAAGTACATATTAGATAGTAGCATTGTGTATTGAGGTAGCATTGTATCTCCGTATGGAAAGCCTCAATGCTGTAAAATAAGAAATTTTTGTGAAGTTGAAATTTTGAAAAATTGTTGTTCTCTAGTAGTTCTGGACGTTAATTGTTTGCAATCTTTAAATTTCAAACAGAACTTCTTCCTGTTGTGTAACTGACATTTTTCTGTCCCGGCATCTACTGATTGTGAAAGCCATGTATTTATATTCAACATTTCTACAGAATCATGGCCCCTGATTGACGTTGTTAGTTTTAGTACGAAGCTTCCATCGGGCAAATTAGCATGTACTATACTCAGTCTTGTTTTAAGTTCACAAACATGATTTTTCGCACATTTACTGATTTAGCAAATATTTAGCAAAATTTATTCTCTCACGAAAAGTTCTGATTTTAAAGTACAAATGTAGACAGTATTGTACCACAAGTGTATAGATAAATTGTTCATTGTTGTAATATTTACTGTACATACATTTGTGTATTTGTAACATCTTGCAGCTATATTTGTATCGTCTGTCTGTTATTGATCACACAATTCAAGCTTTCTTGATATTTAATGTTAGGTGATGAACAATGTTAATGCTACAAAAGTGAGACATATTTAGTGATTCACATGACTGTCTGTTTGATAGTTGAACAATCACCTTGGCTGTAAGTTGGATGTCCCATGTCTTCCAAATGGTCAGACCATATAGTAGTGACAGGGTGTTTCATTCTGTCAATCTTATGCTTAGGGTCTAAAAGGGGGGGGGTAAATGCACAAAGTTGTCAAAGCATATAGTCAGGTTCAAAGCATATGGAGTCAAATTCTTACAAAGGGGTCTGATCATATGGAGTCGGTATTGCAAAGGGCTCGATGCATTTAAAGTCGAGGTCACACTAAGAGGATCAAAGCAAACACTAATCAACTAAATAGTAGCTGCATATAGATCTAAAATGGTCAACAATTTATTACTGAAATTAATCAATGTGAATCTTCTTGTATTTCAGGATACAGTCGTAGAAGAGATCCTATGGATGATATGGACAGTATAAACTACACGCCAGATTTCTTTGGTATCCAGTGTCCACCCTACGAGGACCCTCCTCCCCCTTACACACCCCCTAAACCACAACCCGGAGAGGAACCGCCTCCGTATGAAGCTATAGAAGGTAGCGGGAACCAGCAGCAACACAGAGGGGGTCAACACGGGGAAACTTTTACATCGTCAAACTGTGATCGAAATTGTCATAATGCGAATCGGAACTTGTTACAAAACACGGATAGTAATTCTAGCTCTCCTCTAAGGGAGGTAACAAATGGTGGTATAAATTGTTCCAGGGGCGTGGCCAATCATAATGGACATGTGATTACATCAAATGGAAACGTTATAAACTCCAATGGTAACGTCATTCCAGCAAATGGAGGAAGTCCTCGGAATGGTTCCAGTTCTGGGTCTAATATATCACATGGACATGTCCATGCTTTGTGTGGCAATAATTTTCCTGGCACTAGAAACGAGAATGGTCAACTACACCAACAATCTAGGACAGACAACTCTTGTAGTAGTCCTTTAGAGCATAATTCTTTGCAACAACATGCTGGTGCTTGTCGTCTGCAGGGATTAGAACTAGCTACAACTGCTGACAGTAATAATCATATGAGTGTACATTTTAGGAATTCCACTAGCGGACCACCTGGTATAACAATGGGTGTGCTGAATCGAAATAGGAATAATAGAAACAGATATTCAGACAGTATTTTCAATTCTAGTCCAGTGAGGAATACACCTAACAGAAATACATTGAGTGAAAACACTGCTGCTCTAAATTTGGAATTGAGGAATACTGTGAAAAATTTTAGATACCGAACACATCAGACAAATAATTGTACGCATAATAACAACGGGATTAATACCGGTGACTTATCGTCTAGTACTACAGATATTGGTGAATCGACGACCTCAGCTGAGTCGTTATCCAGTAGCCCCGAATCTCCAAACTTTGAACCGGATGTTCGAAGCGTTGAGAGACACAGCGTAGATATATTAGGTGACGATGCTAACTCTACTGTTAAGAGATTCCTTGACCGGCAGTTCGGACCTGTGCAGAAAAACCGTCGTTACCCGACAACAATGTCACAATCGTGGACCAGTGCTCAAATTTCACCCACAGGTCAAAATGTACGACAAAGTATATCATTAGGATCGTTCCCGCCAAAAACGGAATCTCAATCGGTACGAAAAAGTTCTAGTGTTGTGTCGACAGCTCAGCCTGTCACCCATCAAAATCTATCACGGTCTAAGTCAGAACATTTGAAAACCAACGGTAGTTTAATCAATCAGCCGTATAAGGGTGGGATTAAAAGTCCCTCTCGCACTGCGCCGTACCCCAGTCACGGAGCAAGGGTTGCTTACAAGGAACCAGATGAGTTAAGTCATAGTAACAGACATAACAGTAATAGAAACTCGTGTCATATAAATTCCACAAATCATAGTCTGGAAAACATTGTAGATTTAAATGTAAGTGAATGTTCAAATTCTTCTATGGATTCTGCTAGGCTGGCAACAGCCATCTTGGATCCTGGAGACATAATAGTGACCAGACGACAGGATGAATTGAGAAAACTTAGGCTTACGCATTTACTGCACAAAACTACACATTCAGTTGATAACCGACATGTTGACAATTCAAATTCATTTGTACCATCGTCGCGACCTTTACAAAGGTCATTAAGTGAAAATTCTGTGAATTCCACTAGCGTGTGTTCAGAAACTGGAGAATGTCGTGGCGAAGTCGCTATCGGTAACGACTCTCAATATCCTATCACCTCGTACAAAAATTTCTTACATTCTTGTCTGGTTAGTGCTGGGAAGTCCAGTGTACCACAAACTAGACCTCAGCCCGTAGGCAGTGCGGAGAATAAGAAAAGTAATGTAGGAGCTGAAAATGTGACTAATGGAAGTGCAAGCGCTTCGTCGAGTTCTAAATCCGCGAGTGGAAGTGCTAACACACCATCTAGTTTAAAATCTGCTAGTGGAAGTGGTATCACTCCATCTAGTTTTAAATCCACAAGTGGAAGTGCTAACACTCCGTCTAGTTCTAAATCCGCGAGTGGAAGTTCTAGTACTCAGTCAAGTTGTAAAACTACACCTAAAAGAGAGAGCACTAAATTAGATGCAAGAAGAAAATTACCAGATGTGTCAATGATTCACAGCTGGCATGGCGGACAGGTCGATTCTGGTGACGAAAATGTCTCACTTGGTGGATTTAGCATGAACACCATGGGTAGAAATGTTAATCGGAATTTTGACAAGAAAACATGTGTGGATAAAGACGTTTCTAATATGTTCTTTCCAATGTATAAACCAACTAATGCGGATGTAGAAATTGACAGAAATGCAGTACCTAGTAGTAAAATGAGAGCCTGTGCCTCTCAGTTGTATAATTACGAAACTGAGGAAAGGTCGGGCAAGAAGGATAAAAGGCGTAACCTGTTTAAGAGACATTCAGCCGGGTGTTTTCCGGTTAAACATGACTCTCAAGCCTGCTGCAACCAGTCGCCCAGAAATCCTCAAAAACAGTATCAAAGGTTGAAAAGTTCAAGGTCGCAGGAACGCCAATCTAGTCACCGAGTTTCGGAAAATTCTCAGAAAGAGTCACCACGTCGGAGAGTATCTAGCAAGGATAGAAAGTCCAGTCAGAAACTTCTTCAGAATTCCAATAAAGACAATACACCAAAAGTAACCGATTTAACTCCGCCTTATCTAGTGCAGAGTTATCCGCCCCCAGATCGACCCACGTCGTTAAACGTTCATACTATAGACATGTGTGAGACAGTTGACCTTCTTGCAGCCAACGCTCAGCCACAACCTGCTCGGAGCGAGAAAAAACGTTCCAAGTCTCTCGGTCGAAATGAATCACATTCTACTCATCGTAGTGCTGGTAGTTCAAATCGTAGCTCCCAGTCTCGGAAAAAGAAACATTCAAATCGACAAGGTGTTTTAGAGACGCACTTATTTCACCAAGAGTTAGAACATGTTCTCTGTCAGCAAAAGTCGCCAATCAAGTCCACCTCACAATCAAGATGTCCGCCGGCTGGTGTGGATAAAAAATGTGCAATAACTCAAGTGTGAAAATAATTTACACATTTATTGTGTGTGTGTGTGTGTGTACCTAGTTTATAGCATGGCAACATTCAGCTGAGACTAATGAATTTTCCGTCATTGTTCATATTGAAAACTAAGATTTTCAGGCTTTGAAACTGGGATTTTGAGGCCTTAAAATGATTGCAAGTTGCCAGGCCTGGTCGTAGGGTGTAACGTTTTACATGGAGTATCAATCATCCAATCAGTACAATAATGAAAAATGCTATTAAAGTATAATAATTATTAGTGCCAGTTCAATGGTGTCATGTTATATGAATGAACCTATTTTAATGAGTGTTTGTTTAACCAAAAAAATGTGTAAGTGTTGTTGTTTTCGATTATAGTTAGTGTTAGTTTGTTTACTATTTCAAAGAGAATATTTTGTTACTGACAACTTTCTGGTCAAAAAAATGTTTCTTCTTTAGGCCTACGTTGTCACAAATTTACATGGAGGTTGAAATTTTGATAGTGTTATGTTATATGCTGATATTCACTTTAACTATGTTTTTATAAATTTCATACTGGCAACTTTTTGATTCACAAGTTCATATTTACAGTAAAGTCATTAATTTTCGTGGGGTATTAAATTTCGTGGATTTCGTGGTTCGCCTCAACTACAAACTTTAATCCCAACAAACAATAATTTTGACCCTTGTTTTATTACCTGAAATGCAAAATCCACGAATTCAAGTCCCAACGAAATTTTCTGTTTTACCAAAACTACGAAATTTCGTCGCAATGAAATTAAAGGATTTTACAGTATTTTTGTTTGATAAAAGAATCATAGAAGTCAATAAAGTATAATTATAATAATAAAGCGTTCATTTATGGAGGCAACCTAGGTGTGACCAATCTTCCCTATGAGCCTCTAAAGTTCAGGACAGTATTGATTAAAGTGTATAGAGCTATATCAGAAGATTTTTTAAAAAAAAGTTTCAAAAACTGAAAAACCACTATTTTCCTCATATGAATTAGATCATTTTTTACTTCAGTTTTAACAGAAACCCTCTCTGTGATTTATCGGACATGCAAACTGTCCATTTTCATACGTAAGTGTTCTAGAACACCCTATGAAACTATAAGAATTGTCTATTTTTCGACGATTGAATCAAAGTACACTGTGCCCATCCAAAGTTTTAATTTGTTCTTGATACTTAAAACGATGCAAGTAATTGTTTTGACATTGAATGACTGTAAGAATATAGCTCTATACACTTTAACATAATCACAAATATATTCTCAAATATTTAAACACTGGACCATTTTTCAAATCACCTTAAAATGTATGTGAATAAGGTCCCTGTTATAGATAGATAAATTTGTTAGTATGTAGACATTAACCATTCATTTAGTGAATTATTAATTATGTTTGAAGTAACTTACCATTCTATCAACCTTACTGGGTTAAACCAATTTTTCCCGCCTTCCGATACATTTAGTGAATTATGAATTGTATTTGAAGTAACATTACCATTTTATATGATTAAGCCACCTTATTGCATGGGTGAAAGTTAGAAATTTTGAAAAACCTGAAATTCTCAAAAATCGACTATTTATATAGGGAAACTAAAGAAAAACAGGCATCTTGATTCTCTCAAAAACCTGAAGATCAGGATATGCCTGAAAACTTTCACCCATCTTATTGTGTTAAACCAAGATTTCCCACCTTATTACCATAGGTGCACTGCATCCACTGTATAGAGCTAGTTTTTCTAGGCCTACGAAGATTATTGGTTGCTACCTTGAATACTGTGTTGATAAACTGTAGTTTTTGTGCCATCTGTATTATAGATGCACTCAGTGTAACCACTATTTAGAGCTAGTATTAGGCCTAAGAAGATAATGAGTACCTTGATTGAATACTGTAGTGATACAACATCCATGCAATATGTTTATACCTCTATGTTAGTGTCTATGTTACTGTCCCCTATATTACCTCCTGAACATGTTATATATGCAATGTTATTATAGTATCATGTTAACGTTTATCTGTTGATAGAACTAAGTTTTGTCTTGTTCCGTTGTTTTAAGAGTGAACTGAATTTTGTCTACACTAGAACTTTAAAAAGTGTATTGAGCTATATCTGACGATATTTTTTTTTAAAAACTGAAAAACAATTATGCTTTTATATCCATTAGATCTTCGCTTCAGCTTTTACAGGAACTCTCTCTGTGATTTATTGGACATGCAAATTGTCCGTTTTCATACAAAAGTGTTCAAGAACACCCTGAGTTGACGGTTAAATTAGAAGAATCATCTATTTTTTCAACGATTGAATCAAAGTACAGTTTAACCTCCCGAAACGGCACCTCTGAGAAGCGACAACCTCCGAGAAGCGACACTTTTATTTCCCCCCAATCGTTTTTACTCTTATTTCAACCTCTAAAGAGCGACAACTCCGTAGAGCTGCAAACGGCAGTCAAAATGCGTTCCCTCCCTTGACTTTAACCTCTGAGCAACGACAGTTGTCAACAGGTGCGATCTATTTTTAGAACACGGCATAAACGCGTGTGTAAGATCTTCAAAAGTTAACACGTTAGGATTGTTTGTAAATCGGATGTGCATTGTACAATGTGTACAATTAGCGCTAAATTTACGGAGATTACAATGGAGAGGTTTAATAGGTGTTATAATTATCAGGTAAATTACTATAGCTATTGATTTTGGATTAATTGTGTCAACTCGTGTACGATGTAGATCTACGCATGTTTGTTGCATAAAGGCAGCCTTATTATTGTGTAACGGTGTTTGAAGATTAAAACGTTGTCTTTCTCAATTATTTCATAATTGTATAATTGGGACGTTTGCGTATTCATCTTGCCGTCTCTTTATGCTGGTAGCTAATTGAGTAAGGTTAATTGCGTTTACTCGTGAAAAATGTTGAATTTGCAAGAAAATGTACCAGTTTCTAGTAACTTCTGTTTTAGAAAGCTTTATTACAACAAGTCTGTCTTTGTCTCTATGCTAGTTGAATTTATTTTGATCACAATTTAATACTGTTGCTATTGAGAGTCTGAGTCTGAAATAATGTCTGCTAAGAAGAAAGTCTTCTTAAATGTTGAGCAGCAGTATGCTGCAGTTCAACTGCTTATCAATGGGAAAACTGCCGGGTCTATTGCTACTCAGTTTGGTTGTGGTAGAACTCAGATACAGGTGTGTAAATAAATTTCCAAATGTTTCATTTCCAACCATTAATTTCATGTACGCATACTGCTTCGGGCAATGTTGATGAAGCGAGCAATTGGCCTGAGTTGACAGAATGAAACGGTTGCCCAAAATATGAATGACAAGGGACTTAACTCATGTCCGAAAAATCAAGAACCTCTGCAGAGCAACACTTTTTCCGGTTTCCGCCAGATGTTGCTCTGCGGAGGTTATACTGTACACGGAACCCATCCAATGTTTTAATTTGCAATTAAGGTAGTCTAGTATCATACTCAAGATGATGCAAGTAATTATTTTGACATTAAATGACCGTTAGATATAGCTCTATACACTGAAGAACTGAATTTTGTCTACACTAGAACTTAACTTGGTGTATTTCCATAGCTTTGTCTTGTTTCATTGTTTAAAACAGTTGAATTTTGTCTGTCTAATTCAATTGTTTAACAGTTGTCAATGGTTTAACAGTTGTCAATGGTTTAACAGTTGTCAATGGTTTAACAGTTGTCAATGGTTTAACAGTTGTCAATGGTTTAACAGTTGAGCTAAGTTTTGTCTAGTTTTACAATGAGTATTATTTGAACCTATTAACCAGAGTGTTTGTGATATCTCTGAATGTGATTGTGAAGCTTATATTTTACCCTTTCCAATGATATACCAACACTTAAGGAGGCATTCCCTATAACCAGCATATTTTTCTCTACTATCACATTAAATGAGCTAAATGTACAAAGCACTTTCGATTATCATAATTTGTCAGAAGAAAGTGCGCTCAAATATGTGTCTATAATGTCAAAAATACATTTAAGTCACCAATAATAATTTATTACTTCCAGCGATTTATTATTATGTGGTCAAAGGGCAACAACTCATGACTATTTTGGCTTGTTACGGAAATATGTTTTCATTCTTTTCTTGGTAATTAGTGGAAGCTTTTTGTTGAAAATTTGAGGAGTTTAAGCAATAATGATTCTCATTTAATGTTTAATATTCCTGAATCGATTTAAACGATCAAAGTTATAGGGAATGCCTTTTCAATAAAGTAAAAATGATATTGTCATGGTTGTGATGTCTTGATACAGCCTTTAATAGGGATAATTCATGCTTCTGCGTGTTTTAACCTCTGAGTCCCGAAAAATGGATATTGCCCAAATCTGTCAAGTGCCAAATTGACCAGACCTTTAAATGGGTGTTACACTTAAAAAAATGAATAAATACTTACTTTTATATGCTTACAATTATTATTGTATTTGTCTTGTTCTAATTTTAAGAAATTTATTGATCATTTCCTTTCACACTGAGACTCTTCAAAAATTCATACTTTCATATTTTATTTACAGTCACAATTACGCATTTTTTTGTGGAAAACATTTTACATGTTTGTATGGAAGATTTACTGCCAGTATACATTATATACAGAGTATATTTATTTTAATCAGTAAATAATTGTTTAGATAACTTGTTTTTCTGTCAGAATTATTTTGTAAGCTTTTATGAATGTGTTTTACACCTCAGCCATATTTTTTGAATCTCTAGTTTTATAATTGCTGTTTTTCAGTCTGTTTTATAGATTATGCCTATTGGTCGATCGATCATTTGTTAAACATTATTTCTTAGCATGATTCACTTTACTTGTTTGTCAAATATGCTTTGTCAGCCACAAAAGATATTTATATAATGAGGTTCATAAACCTAGCCTAAAAACTGTTGAGTTGTGAATATTGATGGGAAATTTTAGGTCATACAATTTCACCAGAGTTATGGCCCTTTTTTGTGAGAGACATGTTTTTGTGTCAAATACCCTAATCTTGTTTATATTGATAAATTATAATAGTATAACTTGACCAGATTTAGTAGGCACTCTGGACATATTCCGTGCATATTTCGGACAAAGTCAGTGCAAAAATAAACAAATATTTCCGATAAGTACCGACTACGCTTACGGAAAATAATACATGGTTCCGAAGTTTAATGAGTGCCTACTAAATCTATAAATGCATACATGTATATTGTATAGATTTGAGAAATCATACTTAAAATTTATGTACATCAGCATAATCCAACATAAATCCATACTTCATGTTATTTATAAGTTGGTTGCCTAGGATTCTTGTATATTGATTCATTTATTCAGTATCCTGTATGTTCATGTGTATGCGTTTGTCTAATGTTTGTCAATTTTAACCAATTTGTTTGTTAGTGAATATTTTATTACAAATATTAACGTCAGTGGAACTGTGTTTGTTTATACTGTCATAGCTGCATTTCTAGCAGTATAATATAGATATTTTGATGCTCACTTCTTATTTGTCCTTAATTTTGTATTATTTTTATTACTGTATGTTTATATACTAGGTGTTAAAACGCTTGTGAAATTTACTTTGTTTCATTAAGAATTATTATACTATGTTGAGATATTTTGCAAATAGTAGCCATGTGTCATATTTAACAGTAAATATACTTCAATTTCAATTGTGTTGAATTCTTCTTCTTAGAACAGCCTTCCGTCTTCTATGGCCGAGTGTCCATTATAGCTGTTCAATTTGGATGTACATGTTATGGCCGAGTGTCCATTATAGCTGTTCAATTTCGATGTACATGTTATGGCCGAGTGTCCATTATAGATTTTCAATTTGGATGTACATGTTATGGCCGAGTGTCCATTATAGCTGTTCAATTTGGATGTACATGTTATGGCCGAGTGTCCATTATAGCTGTTCAATTTGGATGTACATGTTATGGCCGAGTGTCCATTATAGCTGTTCAATTTGGATGTACATGTTTTGTGTGTACTGCACCATCTGCTGTGGGTTGCAGTCATCCCCCCCCCACTGTTTAGTCCTGAAGGGCATGTCTGTAGGCAAATCCTGTCATGCTTCCCCCAGATAAGGGCCGATTTTCAATATTTGGAATGATATTTTCATATGCTTAAACTAACCACAGGGTCTAGTATGTAGAAGTCCTCCCTATTCATACTGGATTCAGTGATCTGCCGAATCATATGAAAAGATCGAGTCTGGCAGAGACAACTTGATGTCAGTAAGCACCAGAGGAACATGCACCATACCATATATGGTGCCAACGTGATTCCTGGTAGTTTGCCCGACTTACATAACCCACATCATGTATCTCTGGATAACGGATACAACATTACCATACCGCAACTTATTATACCCCCAACTTTGATGAGGGGATATATTGCACATGTTCATCGGTCCGTTTGTCTGTAGACCAAATGGTTTATGTTCAATAACTCAAGAACGGTTTGTCCAAGGATCTTCAAACTTTATGTGGAGGTTGTTGGCCATCAGTAATTATAGAAGACACCTATTTTTTTAGGTCAGTAGGTCGAAGGTCACTGGGACCTTTACCATTTTTTACTATTTGGCTGCCATGGGGGCATACATGTTTTACAAACATCTTGTTTAGTACTGGTTGTCTGTCTAGATGAAAAGACTCCAGTGGGCAAGTAGTGTATGTTGGGATACGAGAAGAAGCTATGGAAACCAACCACTGTCCAACAGAAGTGAAGAGTGAAAACAAAACCAGCATATGATATTGATATCACTACATTTATTTTATCATGCACCTTTCAAACTTACATATATAGCAATATAAACAAGCACAGTAGCACAAAATGTTTCAACTACATTTCCAAAATACAAATAATCACCAATGTGCACCACATGTTTGGGACAAGTACATAAAGTGTATATATGTAACAAACTTTTAGCCCATTAGTACTATATACTGTGAATCAATTTATTTTACCATTGCCTTTATTTCGCAAATTTTGGTAACTGACTTATTAGGCAAAATTATGAATAGTAACTGGTTTATTTGGCAGAATTATGAATATGCATTAGAAGGATCCATAACAGGTTTTAATGCTATTAAAGTATATTTTACAAGAAACTATTGGGGGCACCCTTACCAGGATTTTGCCTTTAGAACCCCTTATCGAAGTAAACTTTATTTTGCAGCATATTTTTAAACATTCTGGTGATGGATGATGTTGGACACACTAGAAAATCCAAATAACTGTTCATGATTTGAATGAGGAAACAGGATAATTTGTGTACTAGCATGATAACCACATGTTATATAAAGCTTCGGTCAAGATATTTACAAACAATACCAACATTATCCTAACTAGACAAATAATGAAGAGATCATACAAAACATGTGCAAAACAAGTCATTACACCAGACAAATTACACCATAGTTCAAAGTAATAAATGACATCTTTAAGCACTATCCCAAGCAGTTTTGAACCTAGCAGTGATTTAAGTCCACCCTTTTGCATGTTTGATGAAAACAATGGCAACAATGACCCTTATTTAGCATTGTGTGAACTTATTGTACGAAGCTTTCACAAATGGCATGCTATGATAACGGCTATACACCAGCCTTAAATGATGCAAAGTTCGCCAACATTCCACATTCGATGTAAGGAAAATTAATATTGTCTAAAAGATTGACATAATTGTTCCTTTACTTCATGGTATGATGAATGCCAACGGAGAGTAACTTCAAACTTTAAATTGTTTCACAAGTTCTTGACACAAGATATATTTTTGAACACAAATAGCTCACGATTGTTCATCATCTGAGAGGGTTTCATATTGTGACGATAGAAGTAATTGCGGCTCCTGATCTCGTGGCTCAGTAACTGACTCTGCTTCAGGGCCCCGGCGTGAATATTGCACGTTTGAAGCTTGGGCAACATTAGATCCCAGATCCGAGCTTGATTGGGGATAGGATCGGGGGCTACGTGATCTATGCCCTTGTCGACCATGACTTGAATGTTCTGTAGAACTTGTGAAATCCGTTGAGGGGTGTGGACTGTTGTCACTTTCTCGTGAAGATTTTGAACTCCTACGACTTCCACCAGCTGATGTGACCTCTCCTACAGCTGAGCTATCAATACTAGCAGATTCATCTACCATTAGTCTTTCCGTACTGTCAGCACTAGTGTTAGAGATATTTGACCCCTCGTCAGCCTCGGATGATTGTTTCCTTAAAGATGAACCAGGTCCAAGTCTACTAGAAACTTGGCCCTCATCCATTTTCCGACCAGAACTTTCCGCCATTTGTTCAGAACCGAATCTTTCAAAACCTTGCGCTTCATTATCTTTTCCAGACCCACCTTCACTGACCTTAGACTCCATGGCTCCAGCATTTTCGGAGGATTCCACTTCGCCTTCTCTGCCGCCGTCACTACCACCCGGTACCCTGTTCTCAGAACTGTCAACAATCCCTCTCCTTGGGCTACGGGTACTGCTAGACAATGCCATGTAACTGCTCGGCTTCCCACGAGCTTCATCATCAGGACTATCCGGAAAGTCATACTCAGACTTAGGTCCTTTTTTATCCGAGGAAGCAACAGCTCTTCCACCTTCTTGTACAGAAGCAGACGGAGATGCTCGTTGAATTTGTTTGATATTCTCCCTAGGTGGCGCCACCGCTGGTTTCCTGTCTGGTTCTTCCTGTTCCATACGTGACCTTGGCCTTGAGAACATGCCTCTCTTCCTATGTGGATGTTGGGAGGAATGTACCTGATCCCGTGAATCACCAGCAGATGACACGGGTGATTGAGCTTGTGAACTTATCTTCCCATAGTTACCTCCCCTGGAATCTTCCTCCTGAAAGAAGAGTTAAACATCATGAATAAAATGGTGGCAGAAAATAACCAGCTTATCCGCTTTAACACAGTTTTTCAACAATTATTCAGTATAATCAGTTTTCCTGATATATAAAATGGTGGCAACAGATTACCGGTTTAAAGCCATTTCTCAACAATTATCCAGTTGAACAGCCAGGTCACGACCTAATGACACCGGATATACTGACAAATTCATATACTGAAACAATGTTTTGGAGACCGAAGTATTTATATGCTCTTTATACCAATAAAGTTTCATCACTGACCTACTTGTTCACAATGACATTTTTCTTGGAAACAAAAAGCATTGTTTTATTATTGTGAGCTGACTGCACATCAGGCGGCTGATTTTCTTATTACCATTTCAGTGCCGTACCCAGACACGAATTTTAGCCGAGGCAGCCTTGGAGCTGGACATGACCATCACTAGGAATTTTCCAAAGGGGTGCGAAATCGGGTCTTGATTGGGTGACGGGGTATTTACAGGAGGGGACGTCCAAATTCGTTCTGTACATGCTATTTTGAATATTTACAATGTATTTTGCGAGCGAATCGAGCCAGAAAAAGGGACTATTTGTTGAAACTGGCAAATATGCACTATTTGTCCGAGCCCACACACATTTTTTTCCACATGATATTATTAATGCTCATAAATTATTTGGCGAGCGAAGCGAGCCACAAAAATGCACTATTTGTATCAGCCCACACATTTCGTTCTCTACATAGAATTATTAATGGGCATTAGGTATTTGGCAAGCGAAGCGAGGAAGAACAAAATGCAATATTGTTGTGAAACTCGTGTTCAATTCATTTGCTGATCGAAGCGTTCCGAATTTATTTACAAATGCAAAACATTGCACTTCTAACCAGGACCACTTAAATTGGTATAAAAGAGGTACGTTTGCGCCTGATGCAATCCTTAGTTATGACCATGTAGTGGTCCGGTGTATTTCTGAAAGCACGCAATTAAACCACCGAATACACTTTCAGCATTGACAAAATCAGAAAAGTAGAATAGCGAAGCGAGCTAGATAAACATTATGTATATTATTTGAACACCATGCCAAAACATATTCTGTATTTGATAGTATTCACTTATAGATGTATCTATGTAGCCTATAGATACTATTTTTCTAATTGATAATAGTCACTGATACAGCTGCTGTGAAAGCGAAGCCAGCTAGAAAAAGCATTAAGGGGAAGCTTGAACGATTTGAATGCAAATAAATTAAGGGATCAATGTCATGCTCCATGGGAATTCAAACAAATTCATCTGCTACATTCTTTGTTCCCTTGTTTTGGTATTGAAACGGAACATCAAGAAAATTCATAACAATTTTTAAACAAGAGGTCAAAGGAGAAAATACTTATATGCACATGCTTATACTCTTAAATGTGTAGCCCACCTCACTATTAAATTGATTGTAAACAGTACCATGCGAGCGCAGCGAGCGAAAACTTGCATATTAAAACCTATTCTATATTGACCCCAGACATGGTTGTCCACGCATAGTCTCAGATTTTGAAAATATTTGGCCACTTTTTTGGTATTCACCCATAAAAACGATTTCAGGGCTCAAAACTTCATTTTTCATACCGTTGCTATGGCAACGGTGGAAATTCGATTTTTGCTATTTTTCACATTTTTTAAAAATGCTTTTTGCCATTTTTACGCTTTTTTAAGAAGGACTCGAGACAAAAATGGCCATCACAGAACCTTATATTTCATAAATTATGTTACATATACTATTGTAGAACTGTTTGACTGTAAAAGATATGATCCAAGTCGATCAAGTATTTTTTTGTGCTCATTTTGTTGTGACCCCTTTTCTCAAATCTCTGTTTTTCTAAAAAATGAAAAAGTATGGGTTTTTAAAATTAATTTAAATGAATTAGCACGCGGTTCTAGATATCACACATATATTTTTGAATACAGTTAGTATAGGTGTTTATGGCCTTAAAGTTTTTGTCAGGGTGCAAATGAGAATTTTTTTGAAAAAATGTGCCAAAGAATGGCTTTTTTCATTTTTTAACAAAAATCTATTTTGATAGATTTTATCTTTATTCTATACAATTTCTTATAAACTCCATAATTAAGTGTAACAGGTACATAGGAAGTTTACAAATTACAAAATAAAGTGTTTGTCAGTAAAATAATGATTAATGGTCAATCCATATCTGAAGAAAACAATGTTAAAATCATACCCCACCCACTTTTTTAACATGTAGGAACTATTTTTTACAGTATTTCCGGTATAAATAGAAATATGTGCTTTGTAATGGTGAGATATTTGGTAAAATATGTCTATTAGTCATTCATGTTTCAATTTAATTTAGAATAAAATAAATAAGCATGTGACTGTTGCCTTGGTTACCAAGGAAACGTTGTAGAAAAAGGACGAAGTTTTCGAATGAATTCCCAAAAACTTGAGATTAAAGTAGTGCATTTTCTAAATATATTGATAATAAATAATCAAGTGATTTCAGATAGGACAGCTCTTTCATTTTATATGACGCATGGATAAGTATCTCAGATAGTTGCCATGGTAACCAATCATTGAATAGTGAAAAATCCACTTTTTGACCATATTTTCACAATTTTCAAAATAATGCTGCATGCTAGTAGATATCTGGTAGGCATGTGGTTTGTAAATCATCCCAATTGAGAAGTACTACATTTCTAACTGACGTATGACCACGTTATCATTGTAGTTACCATGGTAACGAAGCAAAGAAGGTAGAAAAATCACCTTTTACAGTATTTTGTAAGTAATTCTGCATATTAGAGGATATTAGTTCTTGGTATAGTTCGATTATCATCCTAATTGAAGTGTGTTCCATTTCTAACTGACTTAAAATCGTGTTGGTATGGTAATTACCATGGCAACCAAGCATCAAAAAGCGAAATTTTCACTTTTTAACTGTATTTTCATAATTTTCAAAATAATCTTGCATTTTAATTGTTGCATATATCTTGCGTGGATATAGATTGTTAATCATGCTTATTGAGAAGTGCCCCATTTCTAACAGGCCTATTACAATGATATGTTGGTAGTTACCATGGTAACCAAGCAAAAAGAAGGAAAAATCACATTTTTACGTTTTCAAAAGAATGCCTGTTATTAGTAGATATTTGGTACTGATATAGGGTGTAAATTATCCTTATTGAGTAGCGCCCCATTTCTAACTGACATATGATATCGTTATTATGAAAGTTACCATGGTAACTAGGCAATAAAGAACGAAAAATAACGTTTTTACTGTATTTTTGAATGAAAGTTGCATGCTAGTAGATATCTGGTATGGATATAGTATGTTAATCATCCTTATTGAGAAGCGCCCCATTTCTAACTGACAAATGACCATGATATTGTGGTAGTTACCATGGTAACCAATCAAAAAAGAAGGAAAAAAACACCTTTTTCACGTTTTCAAAAGAATGCCTCTTGCTAGTAGATATCTGGTACTGATATAGTGTGTTAATCATCCTTATTGAGAAGTGCCCAATTTCTAACTGACTTAAGACCTTGTTATTATGGTAGATACCATGGAAACCAAGCAAAAAAGAAGGAAAAAAACATCTTTTTCCTTCTTTAACGTGTTTTGTTCTTCTTTCTTGCTTGATTACCATGGAAACTACCATAATAACGTGACAAAACAACTGTTCAAATTGGAGCATTCTCAATTAGGATGATTAACAAACCATACTCATACCAAAAATGCTACTTGTATGCAACATTCTTTTGAAAATACTGTAAAAAGCTAAATTTTCTTCTATCTTGCTTGGTAACCATGGTAACTACCATAATATCATGGTAATATGTCAGTTAAAAATGAAGCGCTACTCAATAGGGATGATTGACAAACTATATCCATAACCAATATCTACTAGTATGCAACATTCTTTTGAAAATACAGTAAAACGTGACTTTTCCTTCTTTATTGCTTGGTTACCATGGTAACTACAATCAAATCATGGTCATACATCAGTAAGAAATGGGGCGCTACTCGATAGGGATGATTAACAAAATAATTTCGGTAACAAATATCTACTAGTATGCGATATTCTTTTGAAAATACAGTAAAACGCGACTTTTCCTTCTTTATTGCTTGGTTACCATGGTAACTACCATAATATCATGGTCATACGTCAGTGAGAAATGAAGCAATTCTCAATTATGAGGATTAAAAAACTATATCCACACTAGATACCTTTTAGCATGCAACATTATTTTGAAAGTTATGAAAATACAGTTAAAAAGTGGAATTTTTCCTTTTCGAAGCTTGGTTGCCATGGTAACCACTATGCCAACACGGTCATAAGTCAGTTAGAAATGGAACACACTTCAATAAGGATGATAATCGAACTATACCAAGAACTTATATCCTCTAATATGCAGAATTACTTACAAAATACAGTAAAAAGGGATTTTTCTACCTTCTTTGCTTCGTTACCATGGTAACTACAATGATAACGTGGTCATACGTCAGTTAGAAATGTAGCACTTCTCAATTGGGATGATTTACAAACCACATGCATACCAGATACCTACTAGCATGCAGCATTATTTTGAAAATTGTGAAAATATGGTCAAAAAGTGGATTTTTTACTGTTTAATGATTGGTTACCATGGCAACGATCTGAGTAACTTATCCATGCATCATATAAAATGAAAGAGCTGTTTTATCTGAAATCACTTGATTATTTATTATCAATATATTAAGAAAATGCACAACTTTAATCTCAAGTTTTTGGGAATTCATTCGAAAACTTCGTCCTTTTTCTACAACGTTTCCTTGGTAACCAAGGCAACAGTCACATGCTTATTTATTTTATTCTTAACTAAATTGAAACATGAATGTCTAATGGACATATTTTACCAAATATCTCACCATAACAAAGCGCATATTTCTATTTATACCGGAAATACTGTAAAAAATAGGTCCTACATGTTAAAAAAGTGGGTGGGGTATGATTTTAACATTGTTTTCTTCAGATATGGATTGACCATTAATCATTATCTTACTGACAAACACTTTATTTTGTAATTTGTAAACTTCCTATGTACCTGTTACACTTAATTATGGAGTTTATTAGAAATTGTTTAGAATAAAGATAAAATCTATCAAAATAGAATTTTGTTAAAAAATGAAAAAAGCCATTCTTTGGCACATTTTTTCAAAAAAATTCTCATTTGCACCCTGACAAAAACTTTAAGGCCATGAACACCTATACTAACTGTATTCAAAAATATATGTGTGATATCTAGAACCGCGTGCTAACTCATTTAAATTAATTTTAAAAACCCATACTTTTTCATTTTTTAGAAAAACAGAGATTTGAGGAAAGGGGTCACAACAAAATGAGTACAATTTTTTTTTCTATCAACTTGCATCATATCTTTTACAGTAAAACAGTTCTACAATAGTATATGTAACATAATTTATGAAATATTAGGGTGTGTGATGGCCATTTTTGTCTCGAGTCCTTCTTAAAAAAGCGTAAAAATGGCAAAATTCATTTTTTAAAAATGTGAAAAAAAAGCAAAAATCGAATTTCCTCTGTTGCCATAGCAACGGTATGAAAAATGAAGTTTTGAGCTCTGAAATCTTTTTTATGGGTGAATACCAAAAAAGTGGCCAAATATTTTTAAAATCTGAGACTATGCGTGGACAACCATGTCTGGATTTGCCTGGTTTGAATGTAGAATTACAATTAACTATTTTTACTCACAGAACATTGACCTGGATTGCGGCGATATTACGGGGATCATGTGTGCCGGTGCCACTTGCTTTCTATATATAATAAAGGGAAAGTGTCCGGTATACTACCATTAAGGTGCAAATCGAATGCCTCAAGTTGCACAATGTATACTACCTTTAAGGTGCAAATATAGTGCCTCAAGTTGTACAATGTATACTACCATTAAGGTGTAAATCTAGTGCCTCAAATTGCACTATGTATACTACCATTAAGGTGCAAATCTAGTGCCTCAAGTTGCACTATGTATACTACCATTAAGGTGCAAATCTAGTGCCTCAAGTTGCTTTCTTTGCATATAACTTGCGACAGCTTGTAATATTTTTTTACTATTCAGGCATTTTATTTTACATATAAGTTGAAGACGAATGTTCGAACCGTATTGAAGAAGTGTATATTGCGACGCAAATTTCTGATTCTGAGCGTCTGCCGTTGGATCCATACATACGGTCGTGTACATACTAGATAACCTAGTGCCTCAGAATAAATTACCTCATTGTTTATTACATGCGACAATTTGAGACATTTTATTTTAAATTGATTCAGGGATATTTTATTACATGTAGATATTAATAACAAAACAATAAAATGTTTGGTCCGCAAATTTTAGGCGAGGCAGCTGCCTCGCCTGGCCTCAGTGTAGTTACGGCGCTGCATTTTCTTGGAACCAGTTTTCCTGGACTATATCCTTATCAGTACTAACTTTTCGTTCCGGTTCACCACTTGTGGAGGAAAATAAGACATGCTAACCAAATTTTGTAGACTTGCAGAGACCAAGCCCACTAACCGCAGCTGTAGCTATTGCAATTTATTTCACAAAAGTTAATATAGTATTATATATCAAGTCATTATTAATTTAATACTGACCGTTGCATCAATAAACAAGAAGGTAATGGAGATTTTTTTGGTTACTTTTGTAACCACTTTTAATGTTAACTGTACTTTTGGCCCAAGGAGACATTGTCCATATAGTACAATACTATTATTTCTCAATTTACTCTATATAGTGACAACAGTGTCGCGCCAAACCCCCAGTCAATATTACATAGATTTTACTTTCTCTACTAAAAAACGAAATGCTTAGTAATTTTTTCACGAAGCAAATCCACATCTTCCGCGTTACATATAGATCCGAAATAAATGAACACATGCAAGACTATGAACTACACTAGAGCGTACAACACAAAACAACACGGACATACAAAACCAGCCATCGAAATTTAAGCACTCGCCCTGGCTAGTAATTTTTTGCAGATTTTCTGTTTGGGCAATAAACTTTTTCCATAGAAGTAATTACTTTATGTTGGATTTCTTGCCCAAAATGGCAAGTAATATTCAAAAGCGAATTTCAATGACTGCAAAACTAGAACAAAACTCAGAAACAATAATTTTCTAGAAAATAAATGCTTATGCTCAGGTTGAGGCCTTGTCCATAAAAACTAGTTATGTCAATCAGGGGTAAAAATTCTGCTGTAACAGTAAGGTATTTTTGATGGTGAACATGTACGCTAAATTTTAAAGCGATGTTATGGTGGACTTTTCAACAAATTTTTGGTCAAAATTTCAATTAGACAGGACAAGCACCCTCATGTATGATATCTTAGGTGGCCTTTCCGTTTTTAAGAACAAAGAATTAAGTAGTTATGGAATATGGATTGACAGGACAATTACTATATGCCCACCATATCAGCCTAGCGTTCAAGGTAGAATCACGTTATGTAACGTTTTCGTAACATTTTCTTAACGTTTCGTAACAGGTACAAAATCTTACGAAAATGTTACATTTAACGTGATTCTACCTTAAAAACAGGACAGGAGATACTGGGGCACAAAAAGCAGCACAATATTCTATAGTTTACAGAGATAATACTAAAATAATACTAATACTAGAACAACAATAATAAGCAGTATAAACAATATACCTGACCATGTTGGTCTGGGGATGGTTGGGACGAACTTGATGGAGAAACTGACGAGATATCTTGTTGACGACCGTGTAGACCGCTACCTAACATCTCCACAGACGTACTGACAACAGCCCCGCCCCCTCCTTGACGAGCTTCTGGACGTGAATGTTTGTGTGAGTTCTCCTTAGACATTGCCATGTGAGATGATACAGGAGACTGTGTACGTGACTTAGATGCTGAATGTGTTGGTTGTTGCATCATCTATAATATCAAAATAAGCATAGATAAAACATAAAATACTAAACTAACAGTTTTTGACACAAATTTATGTACAATGTGATTTATGTGTTTTCTTATTCTGGTTTAATGCCTGATTTCCAACCAGTATCAACTCAGTCCCCCACAAAGTGGAGAAAAATCAACAAATTTGTGAAATTTTCACTTAAGGGTATAAGAACATGCAATGACTGGAACTTGAACTTGGAATGCCCTGTAACAAATGCAGGACACCAATCACGGTTGCAGCTCATAGATTTTTATTTTTTATACAAACATACCTGTCCATGTGGACTTCTGCCAGACATCGGATGTTGAGACTCGGGTTGAGCTGTACCAGGTTGACCTTGTGTGTGACCTTGACCTGGTTTCGGATCCAGGGTATCGTCCTGTAGGCATTGAGCAATCTTGTTTTGAACATACTCAAATGGTGACACCTCCGAATCCTGTATTCCTAGAGCTTTACGTCCGGCTGATTTAACATCAACAGAGTTAGTGGACATACTGCTACTACTACTGTCTGCTTGACCTGGGTACATAAAGAAAATATCGTTTTAGACTAGGAAAATTTCAGACACAAATTGCTTGTCTCCAGAAAGGGCCCTAACTCCGACAAAACCCATCAAAACTGAAATCCCTTAAGCTGGGGTTGTTATGAAGAGTTCATGTGATGGTTCGTTGAAATCAAACCAATGATTTAGGAGAAATAGCAATTTTGTGATATCAATCCATACAGAAGTATGGAAAAAAATCAATACATCTCGCACCACTATACGTGGAAGACATGAATTAACATGAATAAATATTTTAAAAATCTTGGCTAGCATACAAGAACCACCATAACCTTGCTTGAACTTTGACCTGAACAATTTTGACAATGATATGAGTCAGAGAAATGGGTTATAGACAGAAAGTCAACCCATTAACATAGCACTTAAATCCTAGAAACAGAAATCATACCTGGAGGAGATGATGGTTGTCCACCAGTTACATTAGGAGAATGTGATTGATCTGGTCTCATTTGTCTCGTCCAATCTACTTCCTGTAACCTTGACCCTTGATCATCTGGTCCCGACTGTGATACAGTCCCTGATGTATCCATAGCATGTTGTCCACTACTACTGGCTTGTTCATTGGCCTGGAAATAGCATATCATAAATCCCGTTTAGACGTCGCATATAGCTGTTTTTTAATATATTTTAATACACATTTAATACAATGATTATTTTGATTAATAAAGCCTAGAAAAGTCTGATCGTTCCTTTGATCCAAACCTACCAAAATAATTGTTGTTGCCAATAACAAATACATATAAATATGACCAGTTCAAGATAAGTGAAAATAGGTACAAGTCAAAACATTATCAATATACAGTACCCAGAATAAAGAAGTCCAGTTCATTTTAGACACATGAACACAGAGAAGAAAAAGTCATGATAAATTGTGCCACAATACAATATTAACAGATTTCAAATGTATGGTAATATTTCTACTAGTACCTGTCTCCATTTAAATTTCTTATGACCCGAGAAAGATGGTGGTGTTTTATTCTGTGGTTCTGTTTGTTGATTACCAGTAGATGAGGAGGCTGTAGACCATGTGGTAGTATTCTCTGACGTGGTAGATGTACATATACCAGCTCTAGAAACATTCGATGGCTTACTCCCTGTATCTGTTATATATATATGACAGTCAAATATTCTTAATCATAAAATAACTTTAAGTCTGCAAATTTAGAATTTTAAACTACCGTAAATACGCAGCCATAAGTCGCATGCAGCCATAAGTCGCAGGGGGACTTTTGAATAAAAAATCAAGGTTTTTGTCTAAACCCTTTCATAGGTCGCATGTACATTTGTATAGTTTTCCATTTTTGTGAAAGCTGAAATCATGTGCTCAGTGTCAAGTGTCGAAGGAAATTTGGTCATTTTCAGCTAAAGTTGGGAGGAATGTGGTGATTTTCAGACAGAATATGGAGGAGTGTAGTAATTTTCAAACAAAGTTGATGGGAATGTGGTCATTTTCAGATAAAGTCAGGGAGATGCGGTCAGTTTCAGATAAAGTCAGGATTAAAGTAATGATTTTCTGACAAAATCGGTACTAGTGTAGTAAACTCTTCCATAAGTCGCGGGGTGACTTTTTAACTTTTTTTGGGACTGTTTTCGCCCGACTTATGGCTGAGTATATACAGTACATGCCTGAATTGGCAAAAATGAATGTCTTCAAAGAAGTCACCCGAATCAACCAGACAAGAGCTTATTTTACAGACTGCCATACTAACTACAGTAAAACCTGTAGTGGAAGTGGTTAGCTTATCAAACAAACTGGGAGGGGTGGCACCTTTCAATACATGTGAGCAGATGAGCAAATGGAATCTCCAAATTAGAGTGTTCTTCAAGAGTCGTCTGAGACTGAAGATGTGCACCCTGTCTTTGGTTGCTAATGAAAACCATTTTTAGGTTTAAGGATTATAGCCAAATAAGCAATTACCTTGGTATGCAGTAGTTACTTCAAACCGGTCTGAAGCAGTTAGCCATGGTGGCAGTTTACCAGTAATACAAGTTTTATCGCACTACCTTGTTCTACAGTGCCATAAAACTCTTATTTAACATGCACAAGATATGAAATATGCACATTCCAGTGTTACAATAACTAAATCACAAATTTACCTGATTGAATTGAACCATTGATTTGACTCAGGAATGACTTTCCACCAGGAGCAGCTGCACCCGTCTCTTTCTTCTTCTCATAATCCATCAGTATAATAGAGTTAATGGTATCACCTAGTGTCATCTGTTTACTGTCTGTATTCCCTAGTACTGCTTGACGTAATGCTGAATCCTACAATATATAAATGTGTACCATTTTAGGTTGTTCTTGTGGCATCCCAAAAAAAAACAATTTCCCTTTTAGGTCGTGGGGGGGGGGGCTGAAAAGAATCGCAATTTCCTTTTATTTTTTTTGTGGGCTGAACAATATTGCATTTTCCCTTTAAGGTCGTTTTTGAGGGGCTGAAACAAATCCTAATTTCCCGTTCCAAAAAGTATGTTCTCCTATTTCTGAAAAAAATCCTCTTCAAAAAAATATTTTTTGTGTGATAAAAGGAATGCAGATGCAATAGCAGCAATATACCCCAGTTTTTACCAAATAGACTTCTTGGTTTCTGTTCAGAAGTAATTAGCAACCATCCCAGCCACAAAATTCTGTTTCAAATATTGTTCTATTATCAAAATAAGGCATATAAAATTTCAAATGACATGACTAATATTTTTTTTCAAATAACTTTTACAAAAATGCCGAGCATAGCCTTTATTTGCCAGTCAGCTTTCTGCTTAAACAAGACAGGTGTTATATTACCTGTGGCCTCTGTGGTGCCCCACCGGAACCTCTACTGGATGGTCTGGAGTCTGGTTTGACGTCCTGATCTGATTTGTTAGATGCTCCGGGAGAATAACTAGATCCAGCAGAACTGGGTGGGGTAACTGGTGATGTCATCCAACGCTTCTTACCTGTAGGTAGATTTATAAATATTACATCATGGTTTACTTTTAAGCATTGGAAGTCTTTAAACGTGGATATATTTGAATAAGTGGAGTTTTGACTACCTCACCATTATTCAAGTTAATATTATCAAAGTTTCCACCAATTTTTTTCGACCCGATTACCAACTGAGACAGCCGGGAACTAACTAAGGTACCCAAGTATCAAATAAGATACCCAGATGGTACTTATTGTAGGCCAAAATTCAACCAATTAGTTGGGAATCAACTAGCCTAGTTGGATATCAATTGAGCAGCCTGGTACTAGCTAAGTTAGCCAGTTACCAACTGGGTTATCAGATACCAAAGTGGAATTAAATACAACCGAATAGCCAGGTATCAACTGTACTAAGCTAGCTGAACAGCATGGTGGCTTTAAATATAGGCTAAAATTAATGATTCTCCACTTACCAGCCATCTGTGCAGGTGGTGATTTACTATCTTGTTGACCTTTCTGACCTTGATATGGTTGTCCGGGATACGGTTGTCCTCGACTGTCTGATACAGGAGGTTGACCTTGTTGCATGTAACCGTGACCTTGACTAGGATGACCTCCAGCAGGATGACCTAGAAGTTATAGTGACATAGTAATCACTACAATACAGCTATATTCATTTCAAACTAGAAGGCTTTCTGACACAAAAACATACTTAAAAAGGACCATAATTCATACAACCTAAAATCCTGATGATGTGAACAACTAAACTTTGTACCAATTTTTCATGCGAAGTTTCATTGCAATCCACTGAAAACTAATGCACTCTTTGGGGTTGGTTGTACTGACAAAGTGGTATAATGCTTTAATACTTTGTAGTACTAAGTGATGGTGACATATAGCAGGCCTGGTAATTAGCAATCATTTTCAGACCTGAAACTATATTTTCCAATATAAATAAAGAAGGAAAATTCAGGATAAAAACCTAAAATGAGGCATGTGTTTGAAAAATACCAGGACTGGTACAATAAGGGTAAGACTCCCAATAAAAGTGCAAAGCATTTACCTTGCTGTGGATAGGGCTGACCAGGTTGTCCTTGTTGTCGGTACATCTGAGAGGCTGTGGTTGTTTGTGGCTCTCTCGTCTTCAAATCTGGTTTGATGTTAGACTTGATAGATGACTGACTCACGGATGTACCGGTGGTCGATGTCGCCGTATCCTCGCTGGATTGGTTAATCTGATGTACAATTATAGCATCAATCAAGCAAGCAGCCGTCATACTCCGATTTCCTTTCCCGCCTGATTGTTCATGTGGCTGCTTCCCAGAATTCCGTGGTGCTTGTTGCTGGACGTCTGGCGTGAACGCTTTTAGTAGATCGCTCGGCTGGGTCAGTTTAGGTGATCGTTTGTTAGGGTCATCAGCTCCCCGGACTTTCTGAAGATAATCTTCCCGAGCACGATCAGCAGCTTTGTGTTCTGCTTCCTGTTGTTGTTGTTGCTGATGTTGTTGCTGATGCTGTTGTTGCTGTTGTTGTTGTTGCTGCTGGTGTTGCTGCTGATGTTGTTGTTGCTGCTGATGTTGTTGCTGCTGATGTTGTTGTTTCAATCTCTGCTCTTCAAATCTTTGAACACCCTGATGGTACTGCTCCCCTGTAATTAGACAATTACATAATAACATATGAAATGATAAAATATTGAACAAAGGAAAAAATCATTAAAATAGAAATGGGAACAAGAAACTCAGATATTTCATGAACTACAACTTTACAAATAAGGCCTGCAATTTTGATGAAACTTGGCTACAGCAAAAATAAGGTCCAACGTGTACGACTTCACATGTTGATTAACACTTGTGAATTTTTTATAGCTTAAATATATAAAGAGGGATTATTATGCTGAATGTTGAAAGCCTGACTAACCACAGATGTGTGTAAACTACTCATGCCCCAATAGTAGCCCGAGTGAAATCAACAGCCTTTAAGGCCAACCTCAATGTAAAGTTTGAAGATCCCAGGGTCAAAAGTTGTTGAGTTATTTAATGTGAAAGGCAATATACCGGTACACCCTCATTAAGGATGTGAAAGGCAATATACCGGTACACCCTCATTAAGGATAGGTGCATAAAGTCATATTTATGTGAAAAAGAGGTTGACAATGGCCTTAGTTTAGTGTTGAGGGTATGCAGTGTAATAGTGGTACGTGATTGATATTTTATAATGTTGTCTGTGCTAGACTGTTTCAGATAAGGGCTGCCTTCCGAAAAAGATTATCTTTTTGTGATGTTTAATTTTCTATTAGCATTTGCACAGGTAACTGTATCGTTGAAAACGAAAAAAAAAAAAGATTTTTTTTTTATTTATAATTTTCTACAAGATTTTTTTTTTTTCAACGATTCTGTTACCTGTGAGCATCTGGTGATGGTTTATAAACGTAAAAGTTTAAAGTCAACTTACTGACAGCTCTCAGCGCCATCTGTTGTTCTCTGTCCTTCATTTCTTTCTCCTGTCTTTCTCTCTCTAATTGTTGTCTCACATATTCTTGATGTATGGCCGGACTACGACGATGATCTCCTGACTGACTAGGTATGGGGAGATAACCCTCACCTTGTCCCATACGTGGCGAGTGATGGGCACCTGAACTATCTGGCATGTTCCTAAATCTGAATATATAGTTAAATGTAGATATATATCATTTCCTTAGCTAAGTGTAATGGCTAGATTTTGAGAAGTTTGAAGACTTAATTCTTTCTTTATGTAGTTTTATCATTGTTTCTCAGCATTTTGTACATAAACCTTCTGAAAGCATATTTCAAAAGATGTTTTCTTGCCTATAATCAAATTTCTGTCTTTGTTAAAATAAGTGGGGAGTATTACGCAGGGTTCGAATTTAAGCTCGCATACTTGCTAATAGCTTGTAGAAATTCAGAATAGCGAGTGACATTTAAAGTCACTCTCATATTTTAGCGAGTATGAAAACAAGGAGCAAACACCAATAAAAGTCCTCCTTAACGAATTGCTTATGCAAATTTCAACAAAACAACGTGTTTTCTGTCGCTAACTATCGGTGACACTTGCATTGATTTGTCAAAACGAGTAAACAGGAAAAATCCACATTCGGAATAGCTCGGCACTTTTTCTTGATATACTATGACCGAGAATTTGCGATTTTTATCTCTGCCATTTGCTTCATCGGATCGCAGATCAATCCGCTAAAATACACCAACAATCATCGAGTACAAGTTTGTGACAGTTAGTTATAAATTCAATGAATCGATTAACGACTAAGAGGAGCATCAAATCGTGCAATAATAGCAACAAATTGAAATTTCACCTGTTTCCGCGACACTGATGGAAATTGACGTAACCGACTTACAATTTTCGTACCCGACATTCGCACCAAGCATAAATTGATGCATGAATGATGAAGCTATAAGTTTTAAATGATTTAACAAAAAACAAGTTTTATAAATTTTAATATTTTTTTAGCTAGTAGCTTTTCTTTTTAGCCAGTGAACCCAAATGGCACAAGCTAATTTTAGCTAGTAGAAAATATCGCTAAATTCGACCCCTGTTACGGTATATAATCTTAATCTCCAGCAAGGCATATGTTTCTTGCAGAAATTCATATATTTTGTGCAAAATGTCTGTAATAACTATATCCAGACACAAAGATAGACAACATGGTAACAAGTATAAACTATAACCTACCTTTCATCACTTCTAGAATCAGTAATCACTGACTGTCGTCCAGTTCCCTGTGTAATACTAGGTCTCCCTGGTGGACCCTGGTACTGGTGACCAGGATCCATGTGAGGTCCTGGATGTCCGCTTGGACTCGGTCTCTGACCCATCATCCAAGGGGAACCACTCTTATCATCACGCGGTGATGGCATGCTCGATGTAGGTCGAGGAGAAACCCTGCAAGGAATCATTTAAAACTTGAAAAAACCTATCAAGTAAAACCTCATCATGAGAAGTTCTTCACATGACCACCTCAAAATTCAGACAACAATTTTCAAGTACAGTGTACGTTACTTTTTCCCTTTTCTAACTTATTTCACTCAGGTGAGCTCAAATAATAAGAATGACTAACAACAATTGAATTCACCAATGACTGAATGATTTCTGCTGTAAGTGGAAATTGAGCATCCTACTAAGCGATGGCGAGAAAATAATGGATAGAAAATAGCAACTAAAATTGAAGAAGGTTTGAAGAGAAATAAATCTGATCATAATTATGTTGGCAAGAAATTGTTGCATGAAAACATACCTTGATGATGAAGGTGGTGGCTGTCCCTGACCTGGCTGCATGTACATTCCTCCCGATACTCCATGTGGGTACACGGCTCTAGGATCAACAGCTCTTGGATCAACAGCCCTTGGATCAACAGCTCTCGGGTCCACAGATCTGGGGTCGACGGCTCTGGGGTCCACAGACCTAGGGTCTACAGCCCTTGGGTCAACTGATCTTGGGTCCACAGCCCTAGGGTCGACAGCCCTTGGATCAACAGCTCTTGGGTCCACGGATCTAGGGTCAACACCTCTTGGGTCAACGGATCTAGGGTCAACACCTCTTGGGTCAACGGATCTAGGGTCAACACCTCTTGGGTCAACTGATCTAGGGTCTACAGCCCTCGGGTCAACTGACCTTGGATCGACAGGGTATCCCTTTGGGCCTGGGGACGGCCCAGTTTGATGATCCATAGCACGGGGACTTATACTTTGATCTCTTGGATCCCGTGTGTCTCGTGGGTCTCGAGGGTCTCTCATATCCTTGTCAGTAGGAGAAGACTGATGTCGACCCATCTGACGTGATGTCACATAGTCGCTCATTATAGTCTGTTTAGAGGAGCTATATTCACTCGGTTGTGGGGGTTGATGAGGAGCCTGATGCGGGGCTTGGTGAGGGGCCGGCCCCTGTGACCCGCTATACTGCTGATGCTGAAACTGTTGCTGCTGATGTTGTTGGTGCTGCTGATGTTGTTGCTGCTGGTGTTGATGTTGTTGGTAGGCTGGGTGGTGCATCCTCAACTGTTCCATGGCACGTGGATCCATCGCACGTGGATCATACATCTGCTGGGGGTGTACTGCTCGCATCTGCTCCATCACATGAATGTCATATTGACCTAAACAAGTAAAATGACACATACTACAGTCTGCAAAAAATAGCACTTGCCTAGGACAAGTAATGATTGATTAATACTAGTCACTTCTGCAGGAAACATGTGTAGAGTATAAGGAATTTATACTTCTTAATCCAGTAATATATTCCAAATTCTAAGCATTTTTATCAAAACAACATACTTCAAAATTAAAATCAGGTATTTATCTATCAACAAATAATGTACATGAAAACCTACCCTGACCCCTAGGGGCCCCTTCTTGATGCATCATTCCCCTTCCCATAGCAGTGTCCCTTACAGGAGTCCCTGCAGTGATAGATCCACGAGCTGTGGCTGGACCTGGAGGTCTTACACCTACAATAAATACAATAAACATCAATACACATGCTTTAACATTCCAGGAAACAAGCCGTTTCTGAAAATATGCGCAACAAGGTTTGGAAATAATCATTTATCTATATAAATTATAAGTAAAACCATGTGTCAGTTGACTTCGCAAAGTGCTACGGAGCGCTTTCATTCAGTTATCTCCTGTGCAATTAAATATAGAAGGCATGGATTACCTCCCTTGGAAAGCGCCACATAGCGCTTGCTTAGGCAATGGACACCATAAATAACCATTTGTAAAGCAACCTAACAAATACAAGGATGTGTGCTTTTTATAAATATGTTTAATATGCATAGTGATCACATAAGTATACTCTCATTAGAATGTCCGTTCTTAAATGACACTGGCTATGGACATGTTGTCCACTTAAGGAAATCTTCAAGTTATAATTTATTAATTAATGTTAAGTATTGTAATACTGAAAACAACTGGATAGTAAAACAGGAAGGTAAAATCTGTAGTGCACAAACAATTCAAACCAACACAGAAATGGCATCATCGCCTAGCGCCACCCACACAAGAGTCAGACATAGAATGGACCATCCATACCTAACAAAATGGACATAGCAAGCAAGCCTATACACTCACCCGCTATGTATTACACATTTTTTACTTTGAATTTCTTGCATAACAGGGCTTGACACTAACTTTTTTGGTCATTGGTCTGACAGAAGACTGTTAAATTTGTAAACAAAACAGCTACTGGTCCTTCTTAATGGCCTCGGACCAGTGCTAGTGTCGAGCACCGCATGATCAACCATAAAGGGAGGTAATTATGAAAAAGACATGTTAGTGAAAGAGCAAACAGTTCACTTTCATTGATCTGTTAAATGTTAGTAACAACGCAATCAGTGAATTAGAGAAGAATATAACACTATAAAATCAATCAGCAACTTTGTATTTAGTAAAATTCTATGTCTTTGATATTTTTTAGATTCATAAAAAGATTCACAAATTATTACACAAGAAATGGTATGTTTTTTGCCAATTGACTGAATTCAATGAGACATGTGAATAATTCATGTCAATAAACTCAAAATGCACAAAAAATTGGTTATAAAACTATTATCCATTTTTGTAGATAAATCAGCAGTTTATTATCTATAAAGAAAAGGCATAATTCTATTCTACGCAAGATGGATAGGCATAAAAATGAACCAGGGGTCCTACTGAGGCACAATGCCTAATCCTGAAAATAAGGCACAGGTCTGTTTGGTGTGCCATTTCCACACATCTCGACACCTAAACTCTTTGTTTCAAACACTATTTTACTGTTAAAAAAATTCAGGTTATGAAATTTCCCATGATCATAACTTTGTCAATTCTTTGAATTTTTCTTCAAATAACTTCAATAACTTCTATTTTTAGTGCATCAAATCTGGATTTCTAGATTATGCCATGTTTGTAGGACCCCTGATGTTCAAAATTGAGACAGGGGCGTAGAAATGTTTTCATGCAGCCATTTAATATACAAAATTAGGCAGTCGGTTTGAAACTTCACATGTAGAAAGCACAGGTAACTATATCATTGATAACGGAAAAAAACGAACACATTTTTTTTTTCCGAAAATTTATATTTTTCATTTTACTTTTTTTTTACTTTTAGTCTTATCAATGATACATTTACCTGTGGTAAAAAGAGCAGAACATGACAATAAGTGTCTGACAAGTATGTTCAAATAGCCAGTGAATTTGGCAGTCTACTGATGCATTTCTACACCCCTGTGAGATGTAAGATAGAGTATTACCCATGGAGGGACTGGTAGTAGTCATAGAATGAGGTCCAACTGGTGTACCATGGGTAATTGAACCAGAAGGTGGAGCTTGCAAGTGACTAGTAGGTGGTGACTTGGGTAGTCTAGAACTGGTGCTGTTAATTAAAGGTGGTGGGGGTGGTATGCTTTTACCTCCGTGAGGACTATATGGCGAGGAGGCCGGGGGTAGTCCTGAAAACAGCAGTGGTTAATATAGCAAACATCAAACACACATTCTTAATTCATACTGGTACAGTACAACCACCTTTAAGTTAGACAATTTCAAATGGTAGATGTCTAAAGTAAAATTACATCATTTAAAATACTATATTTCAATTGAATGTTTTCGATTGTTTACCCACTAATTTAATTACATATCTAGAGATATCTGGTGATTTTATAAACATAACTTCAACACCTAAAGTGTTCTTATCACCTAGAGTACACTGAACCAGTATGTAATATAAAATCATAGATTACTGACCCATTATTGAAATATAACTTAATACTGTCTATACCCGCATATAAGACTGACTTATACATAGGTCAATGTGTCAGACTTATGTCTGAATGTGTCTTATATTCCAAGTCATCTTATATGTGAATATATACAGTACGCATATAAACACTCCAAAAATGAATACCAACAAAAAATACCAATTCTCAAACACAATTAGTATGTTTTCCTACTGTTAATTCTGCAGTTTCCAAAATGTTTACCAGACTAAAGTTGGATATCCTAGTAAATCATTTCAAACCAGATTAATGAAACTCTGCATCCAGTGCAAAACCTACATGTGTGACAATTTGACACGATCATAAACTTATCCAAAGTCCAGCACAAAATCAACAATTAGAACTCCCCGACTATACATGGGATACATTAAATTTATTCAAGCTAAATTAATGTAAATCAAATGAACCGATATACTGTAAAATCATATAATTTCGATGGGATGTTAATTCGTGAATTTTGTATTTCAGGTAATAAATACAGGGTCAAAATTATAGTTCAATGGGATTTGATTTTGTGGTAGTAGGTGAACTAACCTACCTACTACCTAATCCTTTTCGGGCTGGTTTGCCCCTAAGGTCAACCAAGAAATCCATAAAATTTAATCCCCAATGAAAATATATGATTTTACAGTATAATGTTAGTTGGAAACTGCAAAGGCACAAACAGGTGAAACAAACATTTCATCAGACAGTAAGAATGAAGCAAGACCAGTGAAAAAAGCACTGCAAACAAACTATTCACACGTCATGGTCAATATTACACCAACTGCTTCTTTTGCTTTTCATTTTAAACCAAACATATCACACAATTTACAGTACTAACAGTATACCCCTTCAGTTCCATCAGAGATTTGTACATGTTTGATATTGCTGTGACTTAACTGAAAACCAGCATAAAGCTCAAACAGAACTCAGTATACAAGACATCTCATTGTCATCCAATCTTAAGGTTTTTAATTCAGTCATTCCATTATGCAAACTATACTAATATCTCTGACAGAACTGAGAAACAGTATATTGGGCTTACTACTGTAAATAGTATTTCTGGTCGCAGGATAACAAACTACCCATACATACTGAAGGCCAAGATAAGGAGATACTTCACCCATATTATCTAGACAATAAGTCCTTGAACTACCCTGTCCATTATCTACTGAGCACAAAGCAAAGGCACTTGATAAGAATACCACAATTTAAACTGTTGATGAGGTACATTGCACACTGCACAGAACAGAACTTACCTCTAACGTTGGGCGAGTGTCTATCCTGATATAGACCAGGTGATTTCTCCATACCTTCGGGACGACCCTTCATTGCCCCGGGTTCTTGCATCTGGAATGGTGACCTACTGTGTGAATGTGCCGGCGGTGGTGTTGCCATGGTTATGACCTTCCGTTGTTGAGGATCATCTATCTGACCTCTGTAGGGGTCACCGGATCGATGCGCTCCATGAGAGTCAAAAATATCTCTAGGGTCCCCTTTGTAACCATGAGCCACTTTGTCCCCTTCTGATTGTCTCATAGACAAGTCCATTCCACCAGGCATACCACTAGGTTGGGGCCCACGATGATCTCTCGGGTCCCCTCTAGGGTCTCCTCGCATATCTCTGGGGTCACGGCCAGGAGGCATGGAGTATGGTGAACCTCTGGGATCAAACCCTGGTGCTCTTGTCTCCTTTCTTAAATCAGTGGCTCTCAGATCATGTGGCATGGGTTGACTACCAGGACGATATCCAGTATCTGTAGATTCTGGAAATAAAACAAATTATGAGGTTAGAAAACTAAGAAATTCTAGTTGCCTATCAAATTGAAAGTTCCATATCAGACAATAACAGAAAAAAGATAACTAAACTGGTACAACCAATGTGCCCATGCTTTACTGCACTGTATAGAAAGGGTTTATTTATTTGAGTTTAACTATTTTTCAAAAAGCTGATTTATCTTACATTTTTTTCCTGGACTGTTACCTAACCAATATTAATATACCATTCAATATAGAGGAATCTGCAACTTGGTCTTGGACACATGTGGAATAAAATTAATGTTGTGGTCAATTTTTTATGGAATGGTAAGACCTGTCATGACTGGTAATAAAACCTGGATCGCTTGTTTACTAATGCAGCACACTAACCACAGATCTGAACAATATTTCCAGCATCAGGATAAGTTTGTTACAATCTACAAAACCAGGCTATAACAGTGTATAACACAGAAATAAACATAATTATACTAACTAGGTCTATCTTGTTGTGCAGGTTGTTGTCTATCTGGTGGTGGTTGTTGTTGTTGTTGTGTATCTTGACTCAGATTTCTCTCTATAGCTGAATGTATTAAATCTCTCACACACGTGGCAGGCTTGGCTGGTTTCTTATCTTGTGGCGGTGTACCAACACGTGAAGGATCTAAACCTATACAAAGTGTACATAATATAAATTTATCAATAGTCTGAATATTTTGAAGTCATAGGTAAAGGTAAATAGAAAACCAAAAGCCTAAGACAAGATGCCCTTATAGATGGGAATAGGCCAATCAAAAGACTTTCAGTCTTAATTTTTGAAAGTAATTTCACATTATATTGGCGGTTCATCATGGTTTCTGTTTATTAATAAATGAATCCTCAAAAAGGTTAACAAAGGACCGTAACTATTAGATGAATAAATAATAGTAAAACGTAACCTGGTTTTGTTTATCCTTGTTCTTGCTAATTATACTACGGTAAGTAGTTTAGAATAATTAATAACAAAGTAATTAATTAAATAATACTAAATTGAGTATGAGTTTATACCTATCAGCATATGTGGCTGGGTTCCTGGTGGTAGATGTGGTGACAGGGCTCTATGTGTCGACATGCCAGGCTCTGACATCGCACTGTTAGGTCTCCTAGGCTGTCCCACAGGGTCACGACCTTGTTGGTAGGCTGCGAAAGGTTTCCCTTGTGAAAAGTCTATAGCATTAGGATTGGTTCCAGTCGGCTGGTTAGGGTTGGCTTCTCGGATGATGGGGACCTCGTGGCTACTGGATGGCCTTGAGTTTGGTCGATTATCTCGGTGACCTTGACCTTGAGCTGCTGGACTTGTCCTAGAACCTGGTCTTGGCGGAAAGCCTTGATTAGAATTTCCTGGGCTCTGACTAGGGCTGAACACAGGACGTGGCACCAGACCTAAGCCCATGGCGCCCACCTGAGCAAGTCCCCTGGCACTCAAAGGTTCTGTAGGAAAGAAAACACAAATGTTGAGCAAAGTATACACATATACTAATGTAAATGCTATACACTGATTTCTAAAACTTTCTTCACATTTCGTTGTTTTGACATGATCATTGACATCACTCTCTTTCCAATATCATTTTTGTACTTATTTTCAACAGTTTTTACATTCCACCTGTATGTGCAAATTCAGTATATTGCTGGCATCTAAGAAGAAGGTTTTAAGTCCTAATGAGGACCTTGTTCTACCGATGCATATGCTAAATCTGAATAATGAGGTGCATCTTATGAACCTACATTCATTAAAATCAGAACAGGGGCCTTATTCACCAACATTGCAAGTCTAAAACACAGACTTTAGACTTAAAAATGACAAAATTTAAATCGGTGCCATTTCTTTGCAACCAAATTTAATTATGTGATATTTTATCTGATTATTTGTTGATATCCACTGGACATGTACACACATTTTTATCAAAATTGGTACATCTATAATAACTTGACAGCGAATTGAATATTTGACAATGTAAAGTCTAAGTCTGAGTTATAGACTTACAATGTTGGTGAATAAGTCCCCAGGTCATGTTGAACAAACAAGTACAAAGAGCTAGCATTTACCTATGTAGCTTTCAGACAGTTTTTTCTTATTACTCATAATGTTATTTTTGCAACTCATGACAATTCTGCTAAGTGAGTGATAATGATTCCCCCAACATGTAATAGATAAAGCCTTACCTCCAGGCCTGGAAGATGGAAGCACGGAGGCCAGTAGTCCACCAGGGTACAGAGTCTGTTGTATAGCTGGTCCAGAAAGGTTAGCGGCAGTTCTCTCAGCCGGTGTTCCTTCATCAGCACTTAATGTTGCCGTACTATCATTGTCTGGTATACTTCTAAGACTGCCATCAGATGTACTGTGAGACTTCTGTGTTACCAGACTGGTTGTCACCTCGGAGGTTGATTCCATACCAGTCTGTCTCGATGAATCAGGCTTCTGGTCTGTAGACAAGATCAAGATATAAGAACTAAATACGTGTCCATCAAGTATTTCATTGCAACCAAAAAGTAAGCAAATCTTTAACTACAGACAAACTGTGGGCTAAAATAATAACAATTTCTGATAATTTCATAGTAAAGAGTTCTTGGGAGGTCAAAACTTATGCCAGATATCAGGTTATTGAATATAGTCATATCACCCACATCACTAGCTAATAACATAAATGTTCCATCATAAGAGCACATATAATTAATGGGTATATAGTACATAGTGTAAGAAACAAATGGCAATATTTTTGATAAAAAAATTCACAGCATCAATGCATTGTTCTATTGGGATTGTTCATCTGTGAAAGTTTGAAGGATTTCTACGGCCAAAAGTCCATCCTTTACTCTCTCAACTTAACACTGCACAGCTTGTGAGAAGTTCAACAAACAAGATTTGTGTAATGTATGGACGGATGTACAGATAGCATAAAATTATACGACCCTGGGCAACTAAATCATAAAAGTAGACATCCTCACCTCTTTCATCCAGTGTGATAGGTCGTGGACTTGGAGCACTTGCCGTACCGCTGTCATCAGTGTCACGTGTCTCTTCATTATCAGAGAAGTTCTGTTCACCATCAGATGGCGCTGTCACCGTGGACGCGACACTTTCACATATAGACACAGTACGATTATCTTCCTCCTGTAGACAACAAAGAGCATGCAAGTCAAGTAAGCAAAACAATGCTGAGTTGTCAAAAGGAAATGCTGAGTTGCCATGAATCAAAATATTAAAGAATCACAAAGGTTGGTTACTGTAAAATAATTCATGTTCGTGGTGGACTAATTTTCATGGGGGGATAAAATTTCATGGATTTCTTGGTTTGACTTAAACCACAGAATCAAACCCTATCGAAAAACAAGTTTTGCCATTGTATTTATTACCTGACATGCAAAATCTACGAATTAAGGTCCCCTTTACCAAAACCTCAAAATTTTGTCCAATCGAAATTAAATGATTTTACAGTATTAAAGAATAACAAAGGTTGGCATATACTGTAAAGTTTTAAATAACCGTGGTAGATTAAATTTCGTTGGCTTTTCATATATTAGGACCGGGACGCTTTCAAACTAAATGTGGTACTAACCCGAACTAACTGAGCACTGAACTAACAGAGCACCAAATTAACATGTACTAAATGAGCACTGCAATAACCTAACTAACAGAGCACCACACTAACCTGTACTAACTGAGCACTGCAATAACCTAACTAACAGAGCACCACACTAACCTGTACTAACTGAGCACTGCAATAACCTAACTAACAGAGCACCACACTAACCTGTTCTAACTGAGCACTGCAATAACCTAACTAACTGAGCACCACACTGACCCTGTACTAACTGAGCACCACACTAACATTATTGCACTAAATGAGCACCACACTAACCTAACTAACCAAGCAGCACACTAACCTGTACTAACTGAGCACCACACTGACCTGCACTAACCGAGCACCGCACTAACCTGTACTAACTGAGCACCGCACTAACCTGTACTAATTGAGCAGATGGTTTAAGTGAAGAAGTTGTTTTGACGGATGGATGATGGATGAAAAGAGATCAGAAAGCTCTCACTTGTCACTGTGACAGCTGAGCTATAAACAGCTTACCAGTAACATAACCAACAGCTTACCAGTAACATAACCAACAGCTTACCAGTAACATAACCAACAGCTTACCAGTAACATAACCAACAGCTTACCAGTAACATAACCAACAGCTTACCAGTAACACAACCAACAGCTTACCAGTAACACAACCAACAGCTTACCAGTAACATAACCAACAGCTTACCAGTAACATAACCAACAGCTTACCAGTAACACAACCAACAGCTTACCAGTAACATAACCAACAGCTTACCAGTAACATAACCAATATATAAATGCTGTTATATATTATATTTGTAAGCATGATACACATACACATGGTATATAACCTAGCTAATATTGACTGTATCCCAAATAGCAAGTACAAGTAAGCCACAAATACAGTGCATCGAAAGTAGTTCTGTGACCTATGATTATTTGAGCACTTTCTGTGTCTAACTTTATACTTGTCTTCAAATGCTAAATTTGTTTCTAATATATATAGCTAAAGTTAACTACAAGAAAATTCGAAAGATATTCTGGATGGATATCCAGTTCAATAACATAATAATCTTTCAAGACTTGCGATCTAACAAAAATAAAGACTAAGACTTTAGTGTATATTGTTCAGAAGTTAATGGTAACTAGTTAAGTCAATCATAATGCTCTTGAAATGTAAGATAGTGTTACATGACATTGATATACTGTTTATGTCTTTGAAAATATTTGAGTTTCAAAATCTTGAGACGGACAGTCGTATAAACGGACGCACATACTGACAGACAGGACAATCAGCATCAGTAGATGCCAAGGCATAAAACACTGTGCATGCCAAAATTAAATTGTGATGACATTAAACAATGACATGGACAACACAACATAAAATCCTATCATGCATTTGCAAAAAGAAACCAGAAATGTGTCCATTGCTATGAATGCCCCCATTGGGGTATATAGTAAAAGTTACAAAGGGCCATAACTTTGCTGCAGCAAAAATTCAATCCTTAACTGTCAACTGCACATCAAAGTTGTTAAACTGTAAAAGTTTAAAGAAATTGCACCCAACGGCTTGTGAGGAATTCAACACAAAAGATTTGCATTATGTACGGACAGACAGACAGATAAAGTGAGGGGGTACAACAAGAGCTGATGTAATTTCGAAGACTCATATAACCCCCTTAGGCAAAGCAATATGATCATGCACAAAATCGTAGAACAAACATGCCCCATAGTTAGAATCTTGTCCTAAAATCCTTATGGTGTACACAATTAAACAACAAACTTGTCAACAAACAAACATTGAATACAACTAACATTAAAAAAACAGCTAACTAGTATTGGTACATGAAATTAGTTTCGATACATTGTACAAAAATATACAGCAAAATGATAACATCTGTTTTCCTTTAAACAAAAGCGACTAAGTATAAAAACAATACAAGTGCTTTGGCATTAAAACAAAAACTAGCGCAATAATAATGAGTACTAAGTCCAGCTGTATATAATGAATACAAAGTTTTAAGCTAATGTTTAAGGTTTGGGCCTACCTTTGTGATACAAAATAATAAAATTGATATTTAAATTCACTTTTTATATGTTTTTAAACAATAATGAACCCAGATAAAAAAATAACTAAGGCCCAACTTAACCACACAGAGTATAAATAACATTGTCGTCAATATAATAATTTCATGAAAGGGTGCACCCTGCAGCTAACAGGAATTAAACCTAATGGTCAGGTTACAAATCTAATACTCGAACCACTGATTCATGGTTGCGGCTGATAGTCCAGTCATTGAAGCTAAAAAATATGGTCAACCTCAAACAAATTGCAAAACAGAGTTTCTTTGCATTTTCATCATTTACAGACTATTATCGACTACAGACAAAACGTCAAATATGCGAGTTCAGTGGGGAAAATTAAAAAAAATCGACATGTTTAAGGTCACTTTTGGCAGCAATTTCAGCATTTTCCTTATTTCATACTACATGGGAAATTTTAAGTTCTAACAATTCCCGTGTAAGTCGTTAAATATTTACTAATTGCACCTTAAAGCTTATATTTTCTGAAAGATACAACCTTCTTCTATGAATACAAATATTGATTTTATCATGAGACAATTTACTTACCATATATATGGCAGTCTACTTGTTGGTATACTACCCATTCAAATGTCGACACAATGACTCAAAATAGCACTTGGAAGGGGAAACAAAAGTTTTATTCATTTCTTTAATATTAATCCAATTTGTTCAAAATTTACACATGTCGTGTGTTGTATACATGTGTGTCTTATGGAAAAAGGATATTTGTGTTTGGACAGTATACAATACAGACAATATACAAAATGTACACGAATCTATCGATTCTGGAGAAATAGTGATTGTTCTCTTTGTCTGTTCGTCCACAATTGCATTTGTATTCACAATTTCGACACTATGATTATTAAACTTGGTCAGAGTGATCATCTGAACAAAATTTAGGCCAAGGTAGAAAATGGATGATCAAGGGTTAAAAACTAGGTCACTAGGTCAAATTGTTGCAAAACCTTATGTTGTCGCTAGAGGTCATAATGTTGACCTTATATTTATGAAACTTGGTCACAATAATAATTTCAACAAAATATAGGTCAAAGTTATAAATTGGGTCATCCGGGGTCAAAAAGTAGGTCGCTAGTTAAAATCAAAGGTAAACTTTGTGTAGGCACAAACTTCACAATTATGGTCTAATATTTATGCAACTTGGTCGCAATGCTCATATCAAAACATCTAAGACAAGTATGTTATTGAGTTATTTGGGTCAAAATTAGGTCAATAGGCTAAAATAATTGATGCGACTTTTTGGCGCATGAAGGTTTTTCTATTATTTGACCTAGTGACCTAGTTTGAACTCATGATTAGTAAATATTGAATTTGACCTACATTTTGTCTTCATGATCCATGTGACATAGTTTCATAAAGATTAGGTAAAAAGGGTGCATTCTAAAGATTTGTTCTATAATTTGGCCTAGTGACCTAGTTTTTAACTCAGGTTAATCCAAATTCATACATGACCTTGATTTTTGTAAGGTGATCATTGTGACTAAACTTCACAAGTGTAAGGTCGAAATTGCGACCCCTAGTGACTACATCTTGTTTTTTCTATGTTTTGACCTAGTGACCTAGATTTTGGCTCCGGTTAACTCAAAATTTTATTTTACCTAGATTAGCTTACGATAATCATTGTTGCCAAGTTTCATAAAAATCAGACCAAAATTGCGGCCTCTAAGCACGATGTAAAAATAAGTTACTGGTACAAGTCAAGATTTATTTACATCAAAAGTGACAAATATCGCGAAAACATATGACAATTGAATATATTTGTAAATATCTCAAAAAGTCCCACAAATATTCAATTAGGACATTTTGTACATTGCTTAGGATAACTTTACGCACCATATAAACACAAAACTGTTTGTTTTGCAATTAGTTTGAGATTAAAAGTTAAAATGACTGGACTATGAGCAAGGGTCAAACCTCTGCTGAAAATTGTTTCTTATGAAAACCAATCATAGCGAAACCATTTGGTCTACAGGCAGACAGACAACAAAAATCATACCAATAATTACATAATATGAAAGACAAACCATTGTTAAAGTTTTTTTACTTATAATATGTATACTTATCAAAATGAGTACTAAAGGTAAGCCCAAACCTTAAGTTTTGTTTCAATAACATGATACAGAGAACCTCAGTTTAACCAATATTATCAACTTACTTTGATTCTAACCACTGACTTTTGTTTTGGCTGTTTGAAAGGATAAAATGCATTCATTATATTCACTATTTAGAAAGATTTTGGACAGACATCATAATATTTACTGTTTGAAAACTTGAAGGGTATTTGACACAAAATGTATGTTTCTCACAACTCTGTCTAATGTCATTCAGCATAAAATTCCTGACAATATGCACAACTACTCTTAGTACCAAGAATTCATGTGAAGTTTAATTGAAATCTAATCAGTTGTTAGTCAGAACGCAGCACAAAAACATCATGTTTCCCCCACTCAATGTGGAAGTCATAATTACATGAAATATATCAATAAGTAAATCTAACCAATATATAATATACCTAGCCATAGTTCATACAAAATTCTCACACCCAAAATCAATAACTTCTCAAGGCAGAATTTTTAGCATTTCCAAGGCATTCTTACAAATATTTTACCACAACTCAGGTAATATAGCACAATTTATGTGACACTAAAGTATGCAATATCATACACAAGAATATACAAGAATGTACCAGTGACATCCATACATTTAATTTGCAGAAATTAACAAGTGTTCTAGTATTCATTTTTTACACTGTCAGATAATGTGTTAGTTTGACAACATCCATACATATTAATCATCAAATTATGTATATGTTTGTCTAACTTCAAGGATTTTTGGTTAATCTCAAGTAATATTTTGGCATTTTTTCAAGACAACAATTATTTCAAGTACTTTTCAAGGTTGAAACCAAACTCAAGGACTTGTTAAGGCCTGTGTGAATGAGCCTGGGGAGGGCCTAATCTCACTACAGTACAGAGGTTCTACCAAGGCATAAGGCCCAATCATGAAAATGAGTCACAAGTATGTAACAGATGACATAAGCACACATCCAAACATTGTTAAAACTCAAATACGATTCGCGGATTAATCCAATACACAAAGAACGAACCGAACCATGTTTTATTGCCCCCATAAAACATACCTATCAAATTGGCTGTTTCTACTTACGCCCAGTATCACTTGACATATTTATGAATGAATGAACGTAAACTTTATAGTAAAATTTACTACGAGTCACGATGACAAGGCGAGTTGCACGAGAATCCAGTGTTGCATCTATGACGCATCTATTTTTAGAAACTCCAATATACTCTAGAAACCAAGTTTTATTAAAGCTTCTGATAATCAATCTGTTTATATTTTTCATTTTATGAAATAGATACCATATAATCGTGTTATTAAAAATTGTTTCAATGTTTAAATTGTGGTACTTCCTTCAGAAAATTACGAAGGTCGTTTTCATTAACGAGGGAGGTAATTGTACCAGCTAATAAGCCAATCAATTTCAGCGTGGAATTATGTTCAATGTCAAATGGGTGAAAATGGAATGCGCGCAGTTAAATAGTGCGGGATATTATCGTATTTAGAATCGAAATAAAAACTCTGTTCTTGTATATTGTCGGTGAATAAAACACAGGCACTCGTTCGGATGCGGAAAATTAAATCACTCGTGCTACGTACTCGTGATTTAATTTTTCCGCATCCGAACTTCTGCCCGTGTTTTATTCACCGACAATAAACGCGAACAGATTTTTATTTCTTAATAATAGAACTTCAACTGACCATAACTTTGTCATTTCTTTGAATACTTTCATCAAATAACTTTTATTTTGTGCAGAAAAGTTCATGTTTCTTAATGCAGCCAATCCGGAATTCCGGAATTGTAGAACCCAGATTCATATGAGACGCCTCCATAAATCAAACAATAAATGACGGAAAACCCATCTCACCTTTTCTTTATCCACAAATATTGCCTCCAGGTTGTACTTCTTTTTAAAACTGTTGTAGAAATTCAAACATTGAGTGTCCGTCTTGGTACCCACAACATTAGCAATAGCAACCCAATCTTTACCGTGTGCACATAGACCTAAAATATAACATGTTTCATTAAAGCTGGGGATCATTGGCCAATCAGCCAGGTTTAAAACCAAATGGCTATAGACAAACAAGATATATTCAAGTTACAAACGGATCAGGAAACTTCTCCACATGTGGAGGAAAATCAACATTGTTGTCAAATTTTAATAGATTGGTATGACCTGCCATAGACATGAATTGAATCCTGAATGCTGGTTCGAAATTCAGCACACTAACCACTGACTGGATCAGTACATACATAGAAATAATAAACATGGACATTCAACAAAACAATGCATATTTTTTTTTAATAAAGCAAGTAGCTCTGCTCAAAACTATATTATCTGGCTTGCAATGCCCTTCTCAACAATTTTTTTCATTATATAGGATGACTCATTCAACTAACCACTTTCCCTGTAAAACAATTATTGGAACAGTCATGACTGGGCTTTCTTCACAACTCATACAATACAGTACAAAACATTCAATACCTTTCTTAGCCAGTTCAATTTCTTCATCTGTCCATTTTTCTGAACTTATGGATGATTCTTGTGCTGCTCATAGAAAAAGATAACATAAGTTAATGTATGAGTGAAGCTAACAGCCTAAAAAGTATTTAATGTCATTTAACAAATGTGGTGACTTTTCACCATGGCATTTAAGTGAACAATGTCAGTTTTCTACCATGGCATTTCGGTGAAAATTTTCAGTTTTCCAAGAAATTTTGCATAATGCCCAATCATGACAATAGACGCAAGTCAGTTATATCATGTACCATTAGCACATATCCAAAACCAAAACTCTATTTCATTAATCTCATTATAAAATTCATCATATGAAGTATTAAATGACTAATCCTTTGTCAAACTTCAAATTGATTAATCTTATAACATTGATGTTTGGTAGAAAATTACAAGTTTGAAGTTCAGAATTATAGAACCCTGTTAATATAGACCCTTTCAACTAAGCGATAATCGTATGTACAGAGTTACCTCCCGTAAACCGGATGTGACGTAAAGCGAGGGCTCTTCAAATTAACGACACTATACACGCAGTAGCGAAGAGATTATTTAATCGCTTTTTTCGTTAATTGCATGTTTTGTAGCTGTTTTTTTTTTCAATAAAGATGTTTATAATGTACTAACAATGTATGTATAATATGTTACATGTTTTGGATGAGGAGGAAACGTGTGATTTCTCGGATTTTTTTCTATCAACAATGGTCAATTATCGGGCGTTAATTTCCAAAAAGATCTGTAGTTGTATTAATGTTGTTTTGTAATTCGGTTGATTGTCATGCACATTTCGTACATTAAATTGAGCGTTAGTGCTAAGATACAGTGTATATTTGTACTTTGATAAATGTATATTTTGCCGGGAATATAAAGCGCAAGTATTTTCACCAGGTTCTTTCAATACTACACCAATAAGACATATAGCCTATAGTTAACTCTGGATCATTGCTATGTCTCATTTCTTTTCACCAATACAATTCACAAGTTGTGTGCTGTTTATTATGGATTGTAATAAAACAAAGACATAATTATTTAGGCCTTTGAATAAAACTACACGTATATTAGAGCCACAACGATTTATTGGAATGACCTATCTGGTTACATACGTGCCATTTCGGGCAAATTCGGCTTAAAAAGCTGTATAAATGACGATTATGATATTAGTTGATTGTTATAAATTAGTTAAAAAAATACATTATTCATATACAACTGCTCTTCAAACTAACATCACAATTAACAATATTTTGTTTTCAATATAAGAATTATAACTCTTAATTCACAAAAAGTGACATAAACTGCAATTCGAGTGATGGGAAAAACATAACAAATTCAAGTGAGACAGTTACTTCAGAAGTAAAGGTGCTAAAACCCTAATGCATAAATAAAATCTTGTCAGATAATAAGGTGCTAAAACCCTAACGCATAAAGGTAAATAACCACTAAATGCCTACGCGGACCAAATTCAGATACAGTCAAATAGTCCGTTAAAAAACTTTAAAGCGACTGGAAATGGGGGTATGTCTTGACAAATCAGCATCAGAATCATGAAATTGGTGTTAAATGCTTTGTATGCATGTATGTGATGTAGTGAAATGGTTTTATTCAGAAATATTTTGTATTCTGGCTTGAATATGAAAGTGAAAGTAAGGTTGGGGCTAACGGACAGTGAGTAAATCCGTACATGTGAGAAAATCTGTTCACTGCGTTTGACGAACCAAATTTTTCTTATATGATACATGACCCCCTGCTTTTTTTTCATTTTCTTCAAGCTGGATGCTATTTCTATTGATTAAAAGATTTTGAGAGGGCCCCATGGACAAAAAGTTGACATTTTTTTTGGCTGACCTAGGTCACTTTACATTGAGTTAAAGAACAACTCTATTTGGTGGTTTGTGACCTAAAGACATGCAAAATTCCTTTAAAATCATGTTTTCATTTTTTTGCATTTAAATGAATGGAAATGCACTTAAGATGGGGTTTTGACCATTTTTATCTGTGTAAAATGTCTAAAAAAGTGAAAATTTAGATTTTTATCATGAAAAATCCAGAAAAGTTCAGATTTATTTTTTCTTGAATTGACATTTTTATGTGAATGTTGCCCTTATTTTAGTACCAGACAAGGATAATTGAGATTTAAAATGAAGAATAGACATATTATTAGGCATCTAAAGCAAAATTGGGGTTCAGAATACCATTTTAGCACAAATACAACCCCATTTCATGTTACTATTCATACCATTTGACAGGCGCTGACCAAATTTCTCCTTAAAGGCGCATATGCGGGTATTTTTTTCTGGAATTCATGCCCAATTTGTCTAGAATTGATTGTTTTGTGCTGCATATATATAGTAGCATTGAAAAAAGTGCAAAAAACACTTAAACAACCCAAAAAGGGTTGCCTTAAGGTAAATAACCACTAAATGCCTACGCGGACCAAATTCAGATACAGTCAAATAGTCCGTTAAAAAACTTTAAAGCGACTGGAAATGGGGGTATGTCTTGACAAATCAGCATGAGAATCATAAAATTGGTGTTAAATGCTTTGTATGCATGCATGTGATGTAGTGAAATGGTTTTATTCAGAAATATTTTGTATTCTGGCTTGAATATGAAAGTGAAAGTAAGGTTGGGGCTAACGGACAGTGAGTAAATCCGTACATGTGAGAAAATCTGTTCATCGCGTTTGACGAACCAAATTTTTCTTATATGATACATGACCCCCTGCTTTTTTTTCATTTTCTTCAAGCTGGATCCTATTTCTATTGATTAAAAGATTTTGTGAGGGCCCCATGGACAAAAAGTTGACATTTTTTTTGGCTGACCTAAGTCACTTTACATTGAGTTAAAGAACAACTCTATTTGGTGGTTTGTGACCTAAATCAAATCTAGGTCAATATTGTGCTGTATAAATATATAATGATTTACAATAAACAGCATAGATCCCCTAATATCAAGATAAGCCACCAAGACCATACTCTAAATTAGTTTCACAGCAGGGTACTAATATACAATCAATCAGTACTATGTTGTCACCATCTGTCATCTTAATATACATGCACAGTATATTGATCAGTGTTTTACTTTAAATGATTGACATTGATTGACACTTTTAAATCAGCGTTTGGGTTACTTTTATAAAAAAGTATAAATTATATTTATCCAAACCACGGAGGTCTCTCTAATTCTGTGTCCGAACAAAAAGTGTAAATTAATGGACATGCACCTGTATGACTTGTGCTACAATGCTCATTTTGATGTTTCAAATATATTCTATTGCAATATTTTTTACACGTAGACACCATTTAAAATAAATAAAGCACTTTTCTCATTTACTTGTATATGATTTTCAAATGAACAAAGGTTTAATGATGGAAGAGTAAGATTTGGAACGGACTACATTGTATTGCCAAACAATTCAGTTTTACCTACATATAACAAAATTTTGCATAGAATTGATTCTGATTTTAAGTTATTCATCGAGTGAACTTTTCCGGTGATTCCTTACTTTCTTTGATTGCAGTAAACAACACAACAATGTACTCGTGTTAACACTTAACAAGTAAGCACATGTGCACATGTAAAATCATGCCACCCGGATTTTAGTACAAACTATATCTAGAAAGAAATTTTCTCCTGTGTAAATTAACGTCTTAATTTCTGGCTGGATAGTCGTACTTTTGATATAGCTAATATTCTATACTTTTATGATGTGTGATGAATTATTAAAATACAGTCAGGTTTCAATGAGTCAGGTTTCAATGAGTGGATTGTGTGCGCGTGATGCATGGTATTTAGGTTCGAAAAGCATGGCTCTCCTTTTAAAACTTTAATAATATCTTTTCTGCAATATAATTGTTGGAAAGCTTAGTCTACACAGTTCTCAAAACTGCAAATAATAAACATTTTGAGCAAGTTAAATGCCAATTGTTGAGTATTGAAAGTGTTCATCTTTTAAAAATCGACAGAGTAAAACGTGAATTACAGCGGTTTAAAGTTGACACATTTTTTATTTCCTTTACACGCTAAGGTATTCGGCTCGTGTATTCGCTTTGAGCCCTCGTTTGACGTCATCAAAGGGAGACAATTTAATTACGGTCTTAATTGAAAGGGTGTATAAGTGGGAAATTATATTCATTGATATCTCCAAAATCAGGATAATTTGTTCATGTGTCAAAATATTTTGCAACCATAATGGGATACAAACCCATACTGTATGCAATGTATGGCGCTCAACAAGAGGTAGCCTTGAATTATACACAAAGTTACATACTTTCCATGCGTTCCTGTGTGTCTGGTGGCAGTACCTCGGACGGTGCGGGAGCCGCCGGGGCCGTACTCTCAGGTACAGATGGTGGTGTTGTACCCATTCTACGTGCTATCCTGTTGAAACATGCTGAACAACATTTCATTGTCTCATCAGTGATTTCTGTAATACAAGATATAATCACTGATTGAGTACTGAACAAGCATCAGTCCATCAATCATCAGGCTTACATTGCCTGGTTGTCACAGGATCATAAAGAAATCTCTTTGTCCCTGAGCTACACCTTGGTATTTTCTGACAATGGCAAGATGACTGGCTAGATGGCCAAAGAAAAGGCTATTTAAAGCAGTTGTTTGCATCTGAAGTTTATTCACAAAACAAATATGAATGAAATAAGCAATATCTTATGCAAAAGCAACAATTTACGTAAATCTTTTCAAAAGAAACTAGAAAATTTTCCACATGAGGAAGAATATCAACAATGTGGTCCATTTTAAAGGAAGTTATAAGGAACTTACGTAAATCTTTTATGATTGGTTGTTTAACTTCAGGGGGCATATCTGCCCACTTTGTAGGTAATGGTCTCAGTCTTTTCACTTTTCTTTTAGGTGTCTTACATGATGGCACTGGGCACCTGAAAAAATGCCATTCACAGTTATATTTCATTGGTCAATCCAGAGATTCTTCAAGTTAAAATTCACTATCATTATTGTTCATAAGATGTATCAGTCATTGAATATCATTGTGTGGCAGGTCTAGACAGGTCAAAGGACCACTGGTCCGAGACCATGGGCTTTCATAAAGAACCACTCACTTATGAAATGTAGGTGGTCCGTAGTTCAAAGGAACATTGAACATTCACAGATAAACATTTTTAACATTCTTGTCAACATTTCCTTACAACAAATTAAAGATACAAGTCTACAAAAAATAATATATAATCAATTTTTTTCCATAGTATAGTAAACCTTGATTAAAGTCATTACACAACAAAAAAGAAATGTTAAGAGACTTACTGAGTATAACGTTTTCTCACAGATTTGCACCAACAGTTACTGCAGACCCTCATATCCACGGTCAGGTCAGACTGTATAATACCATACAACTCACAATTCTTGGTGGTCAATGGACGACTCAAACTGAAGTTATCTAACTGTGTCTTGCATATAGCACATGGATGTACACCCCCTAGTAACAAATGTCAAATCATTGAAGAATACACTTAAATAACTATACTGTGTTTGGGGACTTCTTACACTAAGCTTAACCAGCAGTCGGTTGCCTAAGAAAAGTAAAAGGCACTCTAAAACACTTTCAAAGAGAGATAAACCTTGGGAAGTAATCCCAACAAAGCACCACCTAGCAACATGTACAATAATTTGGCATTAATCAGTAATTGGTTTTGGCAGCACTCAATTTTGTCACAAAAATAGCAACAGTCATATAAAGTACTAAAAGCTTATGCAATAGGTATTTACTCTAGCGATAATTAGTTTTGGAGATTTGAATTCAACAAGCTAAGATGGGCCGAATGAAACAATTATCGTGCCCCTGTTATAGATATAAACTGATTGTTATACCTTCATATTCTCCACCTTTAGCATCGTTATCATCTGACGAGTCATCAACGTCTTTATCATCATCTTCCTTCTCCTTACCACCGGTAGATGATACTGTAGCATCCGGTCTAGACGAGCCTTCGCCACCTGCTGACGACGTCACACTACAAGACAATAATATGCTACACTAAAAGTATGTTTGTTCTTGGAGTCTCAACATATTCTAAAACTATTGCTTTGATCATAATTTAAAAAAAATAATTCTTTTTTTATACTTCTTATAACTTTCCAAGGTAACCCTGGCAACTCTTCCTTCTAGTATTGCAGGGTTTTTCAACATTTTCAAAAATAATTCAAACGTTTCCAATGAAACCATACTTGCTTTTTCGTGTATTGCATTTTTTTCTCAAATTTTACACGATTTGTTCAATAAGACTCTAAGGGTACCATACTTGCTATTTCTGCTAAAACTTGCAACTCAATAGAGTACAAGGATCACATATGCCAACAAAATCAGACAGTACAAACCAACTTACATGTTAACATGTTCATCATTGGCTGACGATTGAGAAGTTACAATATCTGATGTAGACGGCATCTGATCAACTCCTTCATCCTTAATCACAGCTTGAGGCTAAAAAATTGAGAAAACAACGTATTAGTATCCTTTACAAGTGGAAATAACACATTCCTCAACAATTTTTCAGTTTTATACAACTGCAAATTCACCCAATCAGGTCCTGATCTCCCTTAACATCTCAATCTGAACTAAATCTTATCTCAAATATTGCCATGTGTCATTTAGATCATTTTCTCAGGAAACTGGACTCAACATTTGCATCACAGAACATAAAGCACTATTCTCAGTTTACTACAGTAAACTTTACAGAGCTTGAACCTCAGATGGATCTCAAAATCAGACTATAAATTAAGCAAAATCTCAATTTGAGATGAAATTTCAACTTGAGATGCTTCTAGAGATCTGGGCCAGTTTACCTGAACTGCATATTAACCAGTAATATCCGACTCTTCTACATGTGGAGGTAAATCAACAATGGTGTGAAATTGTCAAGGAAGAGCAGGATACCTGCTGCAACTGAGAATCAGTACCGCTGGGTTACAAATCCAGCATACTAACCCGAGACCATGGCAACAGTTCCGATCAAAAGGTGGCAGTAAAATTAGGAATGCAATACTGCAAAGTCAATATTTTTTCGTTGGGGTGAAGTTTTCGTTGATTTTTTGTTGGACCCAAACATGAAATTGAATCCGCAACCAATTACAGAATAATGTTTTATCCTAACATAATGTGCAATCCACAAATTTTACAGCAATTATTAAACGACAGATAAAGGCTTAAGGTAAAGTAAAGTTATATACCGGAGCTTTCTGTTGTTGTCGTTTTTTCTTCACTGTTTGTTTTCTCAACATTTGTTTATAATTCTCACTTTTCTTGGATCTATAATAATACTCCACACAATCCATCGTATTCTGAAAGTGAAAACAATAATTACCATGATCTTATTGTTTCATGATTTTTAGCAACAGTGGACTTGATCTTGACCCCACTAGTCCTACTTTCGATCCCAAGTGCAGACTTAGTAAAACTACCTACACAGCAGGTTTCATTATGAACTAAAGTTATCTAACAGATCTTAAAACTCGCCAGAATCGCCAAATTCATTAATCTAAGTACCTTGGTGAAATAACATTTGACCTCAAACAGAAAACACTAATACCCCTTATAATTTTTTAGTTTTCCAACTTGTTAGTTGACTTGGATTGTAAGCCGTCCTTACGCACTGGACTGAAGAATTGGAAGTCTTACACCGACCAGTAATTTTACATAGAAAATTGTCACTTTATAAGCCGTTATACGAGGGGTGTACCAGAATTACGTAGACTTTTGTCATAACTTTTTTATTTAGGCATGTATTATCACCAAATTTGCCGTAGAAAAACTTCAAACCCTTTTCAAGAGTATCGGTAAAAATATTTTCTAACGGAATGTTAGAAAGCCATTTAATCTGTCGCCATAGTAACCAATATTTGGGTAGGCGGGGCAGCGAATTTTAAAAACATTTTTGGCATTATTCAACTGCTTATACCTCGCTGATATCAAGTCTAATTTTAAGTGCGACTTTGTGACATACAAGCACAATATCATTGGAACGTACGCCGTAAATTTCGACTTTATAAAGGTAACCGTTGTTGATATATGGTACAAGCAAGCAACAGCTGCTGCACGTCACCAGTTAAAATATGACGTCAGCGAAATACGCTGGAAATCGCATCAACCTGAAGTTTTGTGTGAACCTCGGGAAGACGCCAGAAGAAACGCTTGAAATGTTGGAACCTGCTAACTATAAATATGTTGTATCGAGTTACCTGATTTTCAAACGACACTAGCGCATCAATCGTGGTCGAAATCGAATAAAACGACATAGACGGACGGCGAAAGTCAACGGCGAATGCGGCATAACCAAGCGTTTTCTATGACCACATAGACCTGGATCGACGATCTATTATAAGGGTTATATGCGACATTACTGGTTATATATCTGAACTCATATCAAATATAAGGTAGTAAATAAACATCTGTAAGTTTTGTGTACGGTTGTGCACATATTTATAGCTACAATGTTTACAGTTAGGAGCTTCACTTATCTTTGAAGTTCTCCCGACGTCGTGACGTTCCGTTGACGTGCCCCGCATACCGTACCCCTATATATCCCCGGAAGCTGCAGAATTTGATCCAAGTAAGATACGGCTTTGAAATTTCACAAACTTACGCAGTAAATATTATTTGCACTCCACACAAAAGTATTTTTTAGTATGATGATTGGTATGGAACGTATGACAAAAGTCTACGTAATTCTGGTACAACCCTCGTACATTACCTTTTTCTCTAGGAATGAAGCAATCAGTCCAAAGTTTTTAGGATGTTGTAAGTATTTCTCCTTGAAGATTTGTTTCTCATGAGCTGTCCAGACATTATAGTACTTTCTCTCCTTATATTCCTCCATACAATCAGTGATCAGACCGTTCTTGTTGACAATCTTCAGTCCACGTTGTCGAGCATCTAACATCATCGGGGGTATCACTGCAAGGTTACGCATCTTCCTATCTTCCTCCTGATTGTCATGTAATATACAAAAACATGGGTAAAAGTTTAAAAGTTAGTAAATCCTGAAATCCTGTAAATTTGTCAAGTTTACATAAAATCCTGAAATTTTTTGGTTAATCATGTCACATAAAATCTTGGATTTTTATCAAGTTTACACAGGAAAAAAATTAGGAAATAGATTGTTTTTGGAAACTCCAAATCCTAAACGTTACAGTTCTATTATTAAAATTCAAATAGAAAATGACCATAATCAAATCAATATTTTGATTTTTTCATCTAATAACTTTCATTTTCAGCAGAAAAGATAATTCTTTGTAGTGGAGCAAATTAAGATTTGAGGAATATTCTGGATTTGTAGGACCATGTAATGATATATAATACCATACCTCTTGTTCATGTATACCATCCATAATCTGTTCTAGTTCAGCCTCACTTCTAGCGTACACATTTAAACCTGCTCTAGTTCCACTTCTGTAAACATACCAAAACAATAAACTAAAGTCAAACTTCAAACCAATAATTATATGCTGTAAATCGTCCAACTGAATACCATCAGTGCATTTTCATGTGAGTCTTTATGTTTGTAACACATTGTTTTATTCGTTAAGGTTTAAAAAAAAATCATTGCTTTTATGCTATAATTATAATCACCAACTGTAATTAATTCAACCTCCACTCCAGGCTCACCTTAAAAATCTTTTCTTAAGACAATCAAATTTTTGGATACAGATAAGACTAATTCCTTAATTTATTTATAATTGAAGGAACATAACTCAAAAAAGCCAAACATGGTTAATTCAGATTTACTATGTCATAACCTGGGATTGAATCTCCTACACATGAAGCAGACACTCTACCACTAGGCTATCATGGTGGGCTAAATACTAAGACAAGTAGGGGTTTAAACAAACCTGCTCAATCTTTCCTTATCATCTCGTGCTTTCTTCAACTCTGGGAATATCTTCTCATAATATTCACGCATCTTAGCTTCTTTGGCCCTGAAAGTCCAAGACAAAGTTATGATAAAAAAAAAATTTGCTAAACACAATGTATTGTCAGTGGTTGCTACGAACATTGGCACATATAAGAAGATTGGGAGTTATGTAAAAGCATTCAATTCCAATGTGATGAAATGCAGTGGTTTTGGTGAAAAAAAATTTCGTGGAGAGATAATTAAAGGATTTTAGATATCATGGCAAATGACAGTCAAGGTCAAAATTTACACAAATTATTAGAAATCATTCAAGCATCACATGGTTAAGGTCAAAAATATAAGTTATTTTAAAGTTTTAGTACTAAAAACAGTAATACTGTGCTGAAGGAAATCTTACTTTCTCTTTGGATTGTTTTCCCATTTCTCCACATTTTTCACCCAGGCTTGCATCAGTTGATCATATCTCTCTGTCAAATAACGTTCCTGAAACATACATAAATTGCACATAATTATACAAATACTGAAACATTAATTTCCATGGGGAATTAAATTTCGTAGATTTCGTGGTTCACCTATAACCACGAAATCAAATTCCCATCGAACAATAATTTTGACCATTGTATTTTCTCCTCAAATGCAAAATCCATGAATTAAAATTCCATCGAAATGGCCTTTTTTACCCAAACTACTAAATTTCATCTGATCAAAATTAAATGATTTTACAGTGGACAAGAAATAAATATGATAAAGTATTGAAAAACTTTACTAATATAGCAATTAATACATATTTCTATTGTCACCTAAATATCGTGATTTTTCAGGTGAGAACAAATCACTAAAAAATGTTCGTCAATGCGTGCGTTAACAATGTTTGAAGTAATTTGTCAACTTGTGTGTAAACACTGTTTGAAATCAACAAGCTTTTAGGCATGAAAATGTTAAATTGACTGACTGATTTTTTTCCCCAGACTTTTTGACATGGTTTCTATAGTAACAAGAGATGTTTGTAAAACATGTATGCCACCATAGCAGCCCAATAGTTGAAAATAGTTAAGGTTACAGTGACATTGACCTTTGACCTCAAAATCGATACGGGTCATGTACTATTGATGGCCAACCTTCATGTAAAGTTTGAAGATTCTAGGGCAAAGCGTTCTTGAGGTATTGAATGGAAACCATTTGGTCTACCGACCGACCAACAGACATGAGCAAAGCATTATACCCCCTCATCAAAGACTGGGGCATACTAAGACAACTCATGATGGGTCCTATATGCAATCCCCATATCATAGAGTTGATCATTCTGTATGATGTATATTCAAAACACCATCAAATAAGGTTGTTTACCCTAATTGATGCATATTTAAAACACAACAAAATAAGAGTATTGATCAGCTTGAATGATGCATATTTAAAACACCATCAAATAAAGTAGATATAATGTTATAGCTTACCCTTATCTTTCTGGCTTGATGTCGCTTCTTGAAGTGCAGGATCAATCTTGGCTTGAACAATGAAAATCTGAAAGAAAAGTTCAAATGACAATCTAGGTCTGCTGCACTAAATATGATCTCTCAGTCAGGTAACCTCAAGTCATTTTAGAAATGTCAAAACAATCCTGTCAATTTTCACACATTTGACAGTTTTTCGTACAAGTAACAGACAAATCCTCTACATGTCATCATCATAACAGGGTTCATGGATCATACAGAACATTCCAAATAAAATTCAACTACTTATAAGGACTTTTCAAGCACCTAACCCCCTTTTCAAGGGCAAAAATAGAGTTTGTTGCAGCTATTACAGGCAATGGGTGTCTAAAAATCAAATTAAATAATGAAAGAAACTTGCTTAATCAGATCAGATGCTGATGGTATAGCTTGACCACATTGACACGAGTTTAATCAGATCAGATGCTGATGGTATAGCTTGACCACATTGACACGAGTTTAATCAGATCAGATGCTGATGGTATAGCTTGACCACATTGACACGAGTTTGACCTATTGATTACCATAATTTAACAGTCGATACAGTGTCTACGTTTACAACATACACTCGGACACAGAGTGTATGTTTTCATAATCGGGGAGTATCACGATGACGCTCGAGATGTAATACAAACACAAATCTTGAATGCCGATATTGCACGATTTGCTTGCATAAATTGATATATGCAAAGCAAGAACCTTGTAATATATTCATGCATAAAGGTCAGACTCAGTTCAAAATAGCCAAGCTATACCATGGGTTACTGTAACATCAAATCTGTTAAGATTGTTTTTAAAATAATTTTTACCATCAATTTTAAGTATGTACTGTGGCCAATTCACCTTCCCAGTTTTTCTGGTACGAACTTAGCCTTCCACTAGGAACCAGATGCTTCTCCACATGTGGAGTAAAATTGTATTAAATTGTCATGAAAGGGTTAGACCTGTTGTAAAGAGAAAGGGAACCTGGATACCCAAACAACAAAAGCAGCACACTAACCATAGCCATTAAAGATAGGCAATCTTATTTTATATTGAAAATTTCTTCACATGTGGAAGAAAAATCAACAAATGAAAGTGGAGCATACTTACTTCCTCTTATTCTCATGATAAATTGGGGTATCTGACGGTTGATTGTATATGGGCTGCAATACAAACATATAAAGTGGTAAAGAACGTAGAAGTGCGGTAGCATGACTACTACAAATAATTAGGTCAAGACTATTATCAAAACATATACAAAATCATTAATAAGTCATTAACTAGAAACATTAACTAAAACAATCCTCTTTTAAATGATGAAGTGCTTTGTAAAGTAACCAGTACTACAGTAAAATCATTATTTTTCATGAAGATAAAATTTTCGTTGAGCCAGGATTTAGACAACATTATCTAGTGTTGAACTGAAGTATAATGTTCACACTCACCAGATCCACTCTAGGTCCAAGTTTGGATAATATATGATGAGCTTCAGTAGCTTTTTTCTGAAATTATACACAACGAAATCATAATGACAATATCTAAAGTAAAACAAATTTGATACATGAATTTAGTTTTAACATTTATATATAATCCAAGTAATACTACCAGTATGTAGAAATTGTATGATGGATAGTAAGCAGTAGTCAGTCAATGGAGTAAACACTGTTATGTAAATTCTTGGATCCTGGGAAAATTGGCCTTCTGATAGAAATGGTCTTATCATTATTCCGGGTGAGTAAAAGCAAAATGGTGACAATTGAAGTTGGAAACGGTTTCATAAATTTAGGTGGTCTAATTGTTGAGATGGTCTTTAGGTGCCATGGTGAGCAGGCAATGAGCAACAAACAACTAGGGAACATCTACCACAGGTTCACAGCGGGAGTAATGCCAAAACTGTGTACAGAATGAAATTTCAAACAATGCCACTAACCCTGTTTTCAGCATATATGATTTGTGCGATACTCTGATGTTTAATATCCACAGTTGTTGTGTCCGGGATCTCTTCAGATTCCACTTCTTCTTTCTGTTTATTGGCTGCTTCTTCTTGTTGCTATGCAAACAAAATAATAAATAGTTCATGAACAATTTACCGATTATTTGCATAGAAAGAGAATCCAGTTGTGAAATGAATAATAAATACTGAACAGACAAGCTACCAAATTTTAGTGTATTCTTTACTTAATTATTAAATCATTATTTATTGAGGATCCCACTGAATCATAATGCCAAATCCAGAAAGTATGATGCAAGTCTGATTTAGGTGCCACTAGGACACATCTCTATAACGAAATGTTTTAAACATTATTTCATTGTTAAAATTCAGCTTTAATACACTTGACTGAAACAGTCGTCATAGTCTCAGACGTTGTGCATGGCCGTTTGGTTTTATTCTTGTCTAAATGACCAACGACCTCTGGTTTCAAAGGAAAACAAACGGACAAAAAAAACCAACTCTTCCATAATTGGCCAAATTCCTGTCAATATTCACAACTCGACCTGGTAACAAGTATTCATGTGAAGTTTCATTGAAATCAAACTGATGGAAAAGGAGAACAAGTACAGACAAACTTTCCAACATCAATTCAGGCTCGGTGATTATAAACGTGTAGTACACTCATAATCTGAACTCAATGCTCAAACTTGAGGGCCACGTGTCCATCACAGACTCAGAATAGCTCACCCATCAAATGAATTGGTTAATAAAAAACAAACTCCACATTTAATGACCAAGATCCCTTTGGGCCCAGTTGTTTTCATAGAATGAAATACAAACTAACCTGTTTCTTTTTCAGTTTCATTCCGATCTGTCCTTCAACGAGTTGTATTTCTCTATCAATCCTACTGATATTTTGCAGTAGTTCATCTTTGACTTTCTGTACCTTGGTTTCCTCGGGTGGTATAGTAGGTGATATTGCTTCCGTCTGTGGGTTGTATGCTGGTTCCTGTACGTATAAGATGACAACATCAGCATCAAACTATCTTTAATTATTGTTTTAAGTTCCATTGCGATTCAGAATAATGTGGGGACTAATGTTAATATAATATAAATTCATCAGCAACAAATTAATTTAAAAAAAATTGTTTTAAGTAACACTTGTCAATCAAGCGGGGACTAACCCGTCACATTATCTTGACACTCGGCCAAGCCAGCAGCAATTACATGGATGTAAGGAAGGTAATTATACAAGTACCATTTTTAACAACTGTGGTATGTCACAGCCTTGAGTTGAGCTAACAACCTTCCCTTCCAAGGTGAACCGTCTTTTATCTAAGGTTCCTAATATGCCCAAAGTCTGACAAAAAATAATGAGGGCATAACAATATATGATACATTTATTACCAATATATGATGATAATGACAATGTGGCGCTTTGGTGTTATAAGGTTGTAGCTCTCTATTAAGGATATAGAGAGATACAACCTTGAAGCACCAAAGAGCCGAAAATTCTTATTTACATACCCTTTTTGGTTCTGATTGACTGACATCTATACTGAGTGGCTGTGCAAGGTTATGATCTATGGGACCTAGTCGTGGACGTTTAGATGCTGTAGGTCCTGCAGCCTGTCCACCCCCACCACTGCTACCACTACTCAGTGAGGCAGGTAGACCACCCTGTAAGTTACCCATGCTGTCCTGTCTGTAGTGCTGACCGTATGCTGATGGTGGGTCAGGTCTAAATACAGAAATATACATGTTTTAAACAACCAATTCAACTTCAGTACAATACAAGTTGTGAGTGTAATACACTTGTCTTTGAAACAGAATTCCTGCTCTTCCTTTAGGACTATTGTTGAGCATGAGTTTTCCTCCATTTTCTGATGCCCTGAAAATGGAGCTATTTCCAAAAGCAAAAGGACACATTCCCAATGGAAATGATCAATTTATTTCTCCCAATAGTATGAAATTTTCCTGCAGCATAAAAAGTTATTTGAAGGGAATTATTTAATTTCTTCACAAGAAATACCAATCAAAACATAGCTTAGGGAAAAATAAGGATGACCTTGATATATGCTTCTTTTCGCTAATCAATAACGAGAATATATCACAGAATCTAAGAACTCTTGTACTTGAATTGGACTAGACCATTGGGGTGAATTCTGCAGGCACCAACAAGACTTGATAATGGTAAGCATGCTGCATTCATAACTCTAAAAGTGAAGAGTCAATTTTATTGAATTTGAGATTTGGAATGCAGTTTCAAGAGTCAAATGAAAGACCAGGATTCAAACTAAGAAGAATACTAATAGATGGCATACCTGTATTGTCTGCCCCTGTCTACACCAGGTTGGTTATGTGTACTATGATGATAGTCTAGAAGTGTGGGACGTCGCTGCTTATGTAGCTGTGCAGCTTGTAGAAGGTCAGCATCACGACTGGTTGCCGGGGCAACAGGGATTCTCTCTCGTGTATACTGTTCCCTTACTTCTCGTGCATGTTCCACTGGCTGAAAAACATATAACAATACCATATAGTTATTATCATGATTTCATAATTTTTACGGAACACAAAATGGCAGCCCATTTTCTTCAAATTATTCTTATTTCTTTGTAACTTTGTCACTTTTTGCTTGATTTTCATATTTTTCTTTTCTTTGAATCTTTTTTTACCACAACCAATGCATGATATCTATCTATATAACTATGCTGAGCATCCAGCAAGGAAGATAATCATATACCAGTACCATTTGTAATGACTTTAGTATGTTGCTGCAGTCTGGCATCAAACCCGAGACCTCTTGCACTCAAAGCAGATGTTCTATCACTAGGCAATCAGAGCCAGCTGAGCCAGTTTAGATCACAGTGCACATTTATGTCAACAATCTTGTATAGGATTGGTCAGCATTATATTAAATACTACTATAAAATCATTTAATTTCGATGGGACGAAACTTTGATATTTGGGTAAAATAAGACCATTTTGATTGGACTTTGATTTGTGGATTTTGCATATCAGGTAATAAATACAAGGGTCATAATTATTGTTTGATGGGATTTTTATTTCATGGATGAAGATGAACCATGAAATCCACAAAACTTAATCCCCAAGAAAATTAATGATTTTACAAGGAGGATCTTGAATGAGCATGAATGTAAGATTCTATTTACCATATAACCTTAGTAAAATATCTTTGAAAATGATGATATATGCTGTATAGTTCCATAGGTTTCAAACAAAATTTAGTGGTACTTGGAGAATGACTTCCTGTGTCGACTAAGTCATTGATTGGCTAACATCGCTTCAGGCTTATTTGCATATTTATGAAACAGGCTGGGGGTGCATTTTGATATTTCCTGCACGGCTTTAATGCACTCCTACACCGTAGGTAATGTGATAAAGTACATGTAAATTGATTTACCTAAAATAAACCTGCCTACATATTCTACAGTAATACAAAACCTGCAGTATTTATAACCTATTTAAATGCCTCAGGTTTCCGCCTGCCTACGCTTATTTCATGCCAATTTATATAATTTTACTGTAAAAACTGATTTTCCACAGGTTCACAATTGAAAAAATTATTAATTTCAATTTCTTTCATTTCAATTTTTCATTTTTTAGTAAGAATTATTTGAAGGCTAAAATTTATGCAAGAGGAGATATGACAAAATTCACAGATTTTCAAAATCGCAAACTTAACCACTTTTACGGTAGCAGATAAAATTGCAGCTATCTTAAATTACATTAAAATACGAAACTATAATTTATTCAGTAATATCGAGGCCAACTAATGCTAGTATCCCTAAAATAGGGAAGTTTAAATGCTAACATGAAAGTTGTGGTTGCCTTAAATTATTTCAGAAATTAAACAAGAGGGCCATTCAGGCCCTAAAGCGCTCACCTGAAGACATACAGTTAAGGCAGAATCGGATTTTTGTTATCATATGACCTAAATATTTTACCCTAAATAAGTTTATATTGGTATAGCCTTGAGATCTACTTTTTGACCCCAGGACTCAATTTTTTCACATTACAGAGACAAGCGATTAGGTTAATTATTAATGTGACCTCTTAGAGTGGTTATTCTTTGATGTGCTATAGATACAAACATTATCACAATGTTTCATAAATATTAAGTGAAAACTATGACTTCTAGAGTGTCAACAAGGTTTTTCTTCAACATTACCTGGTGATCTACATTTTGACACCAGATGACCCAATTTTGAACTTGACCTAGATTTTACATTGACTTAGATATGCTGTGTATAAATGTTTTTTCCAGTGTTTTGACCCAATGACCGATCTTTTGACCCCAGATGACCCAGTTATAAACATGACCTAGAGTTCATAGAGACAAACATTGTGACAAAGTTTCAAAAGGATTAAGTGAAAATTGTGCTAACAACTTGACAGTCCAAGTGGCGATGAGGCACGATGGAAGACGGACAAAGAGCCCATCATAATAGTTCACCTTGAGCAATTTTGGCTCAGCAAGGCGAGCTAAAAATACTGATAATATCTGCCATACATTTGTATTAACTTTGTCATGGACATGGAAAAAGGGAACTGTGTTTAGATATAAGTAAAAGATTAACAAATGAGTCAAAGTCAAGGTTTGGAATCTCTCCAAATCCAGTAAAATTTTATATTCCAACCGTCAAACAAACAGACAACACATCCCATATCAGATTACATGACATTCAGTATATACAAATTATATGCTTTAGATATGTGCCCCCATTTTTTTATCTTAGTTATTTTGAATTGTGCTGATCCACTTAATGTGTGATGTGGCTCACTTCCATATGCCACCATTTAACTTTTATAACAAGAAAATTGCATAATTAATCTCACTCCAAAAAGTCATCTGTAACAAATATCGTTGTTGTTGGTAAAACATATAATATTGTCACCACGGCAGCCAATTAAATACTAGTCATTTCTGTTGAATTTCATGGCAACCTTGACTGGCAGCCTGACTGAGCCTGAATGATCACTTCAAGTATGAGTCATGGTGACCTTGACATATTAACCTCAAACCAATCGTAGTTATTTACTGACCATGACAAACCTCCCAATAAAATTTGAACATATCCTTAGCCCATTGACAGTCCTCTAGTAATTGATCAAAAAGGATCTGGACACGACAACCTTGACCTTTTGACCTACTGAGGTTAAAACCAATATGGGTCATTTACTGAAGATGGTCAGCCAGGCCAACCTCCCTATAAAGTTTGAAAATCCTTGGCCCAACTTTTCACTAGTTATTGGTCAGAAAGAATCTGGACACGACAACCTTGACCTTTTGACCTGCTGAGGTTAAAACCAATAAGGGTCATTTACTGAAGATGGTCGACCAGGCCAACCTCCCTATAAAGTTTGAAAGTCCTTGGCCCAACTTTTCACTAGTTATTGGTCAGAAAGAATCTGGTCACAGCAACCTTGACCTTTTGACCTGCTGAGGTTAACACCAATAATGGTAAGCTACTGACGATGACCTATCTCCTAATAAAATAGAAGACATATTTTTCAACATTGCCAATAATTTAGCAAGACTCCGAAACAGGAAAGCATAATTATTTTACCCTCAAACATGTGCCAGTGAGATCACCTATCTCAAACATCAAACTTCATAATAATCAACAATTAATCATTTTTTATGCCAAATACACTTGGTTTTAAAAACACCTACACAAGTAGGTCCATAGTATGACAGTTAATTGCAGGTTTAATAGACTTTCATTCACTTTAACTTGACTTATACATACCTGTACATCATAATACATAACAGTAATAGCATAATAGTCCAGTCAAAATAGGCTCAAAAAGGGCCTAACCCAAAACAAATTGCAACAGAAACAATTTTACCACCAACGTCGAGTTCAAACCTTGGCGGACTTTAGAAAAAAAGTCCTCAAAAATTTGATAAGGGGAAAGGGGTGAAATCCAAGATGGCGTCCAGGATGTCTGCCATAAATTGCTTAACCACTAACTATCAATTTTCTAACGAGGTAGTTATATTTAAAGATATAATAAGGAATATTTGCATGGAAAGTGTTCATAAAAAAATGTGCATCAAATTGGATGGGATAAGTGACCGCTCAAAGGTCAAGGTGAATGCCATTTCAAGGTCAAACTTCTAAAAACGCTAGAAAAATGAATTTTCCTCTATACTTACATTGGTTCAAGATCTATTTTACATTGTATGAGGTTATTAAAGCATGAACGTAGTTGGTAAGTGTATATTTCTTTATTATAAGGCATATTTTTGAATCAGAATATTGAAATTTGTGAAAACAGCCAGTTTTACTCGAGTACACCGTGTCCAAGAGCTGATTGTGATAACTATTGCCATCAGCTATAAGTGAATAGCTTAGCAAACGTTACGTCACATGCAAGTTTTTGTTATGAGCGTCGACTTCCGGCATCGGCAAATACCAAGAAAACAGTGGCATTGGGGGTTTGTTTACGTTTATTATTTTACTAATTATAGCAAATTGATTAGTAGTTACAATTAGAATGTGAATTACAGTTCATATAACGCTGTAAATCATTTAATTTCGTCCGCTGGGTCCTGAAATAAGCGTTCTTAAAACTGAACACCAACAGCGCATGTTCGCGAGAATCTTTACAATAACGTACCTTTTTTGCCCGGTTTAAGTATGAGCAAAATCACCGTTTTTATGCTATAATGGCTGTTAACAACAGTTCTGAATATTTAATTAGACACTGTTTGGTTGTTGTTAGCAGTGTATCCACTGATGATTCCTCTATGTGGTATGTAGTAACTATTCTCAACACCCAATGATTCCCATTATATCAACAAGGCCTAACTACAAGGACTTTGTTACATAAAATGTTGCCAACACTGGCTAGTACCAGGTCGGGCGAATGATAATCCCTGCACTGATAAGTCCCCTATTGGCACTACATTAATGGTTCCCAACACAGATATGTGCTTAAGATGAATGCTCCGTGTAATGGTGAGACCTTTCAGTACATAGAATACTAGTTCCACAACATTATTGAATCTACTAAGTAATGTACTATAATAGTACCTTGTGATTGTTCCCTACACTGATAAGTCATCGATAGAATATTGTTATCAACAATTACAAGTCCCCACAGGGACTAGGATAAGTGATATCAGCTCTGATGAGTCCCCTATATGATGGATGTAGTCAACGCTGATGAGTTCCCACAGTGACTATGCAAGCACTGGTGAGTCACCAATAAGACCTTCATTTATGGTTCCCAATACTGATGAGTCCGAGACCTTTGATTGCAGCTTTCAACACTGGGGAGTCCTTCATATACATGTGCACTAATATTATTGTAACGAACACTAATAAGTCTTCCATATGCCTGCTGTCAACAATCTCTAATCACATAGGGTATACATGTAAGACAAGTACCTCAGAGGATTTTGCATGACTGTTTCCAACTCTGATGAGTCATTTATAGATCCTTATAGGTTTGCTTCCAGTACACGTTCGTCTAACAATAGGGTCTAATTAAAACAACTGCGTCTTTGAATGACTTCTCCCCGCACTGCCGAGTCCCCCCATTAAATGCCTTCATTATTTTTTCCTAACACTAATGGTCCCTGAATACCCAACTATGACTGCTGCCCATGCCGATGAGTCCACCGCAGAGCTTAAGACAACTGGCGTAAGTGAATCAACGCTTTTTTATCATTTCATAGGGCGTTGTATAATCTATTGAGCATTGAGGAGGTCCTCATATAACCTTCATTGATTTAGGGTGACCTATGATGATAGTTCTCTTCCCTAGTGTGTCCCTAATATAACATAAGATGGCAGTTATCTACTCCGCGACATGGCCAATAGTACTTAAGATGACAGTTCTCTACACTGGTGAATCCCACTTAGTACCTAAGATCTTAGATAACAGTTCCTTACCTCCCTGGAATAAAGGATGACTGTTTGTTATGCTCAGGGTGGGACATATGGTGACTTTTGTGTCATTGTCTTGTCCCTGATCTTTACTGACAATGGCGGTCTCCAACACTGGTGAGTCCCCCATATTACTGATGATGATACTTCCCAATAATAGCGAGTCCCTAACAGTACCTAGGGTGACAGTGTCCAACATTGATGAGTCCCTTTTTATGTCAATTATGACTGTTTCAAACTGAAGAACCCCATAAGGCATTGGATGAGTATTTTCAACATACATGAGTTCTACATAACGTAAATATTAAACTTAGAGCTCTAATAAAATCGATATACTTAAAACGTTGACCTTTTAAAGACATACACCTTGACCTTCAAATGGTCATTGTTTGATTCTGGTTTTAAGTTCACTATATTTAAGTATACTAAGTATTCTTACTTGTAAGCATTTATTTGTATCATTGGTAAGACTAACTAAGCTTTTCATATTTTGACCTAAAATGACCTTGACATTGCCTTTCATATGGTCACTGTTGAGAGTAAATGTGAGGAACACTACCTAATGAACATTTTCATTCCGAATATGAATAATTATATATACATATTAAATTACAAAAGTGATATCAAACAAATAATGGTTTCGAATCCAAAACGTCTTGAATACCATATATACTTGTGGCAGTTTTAACCGAAATGTAATGTTATAAATTAAAAATATTATTCATATTGAATACATACTAAACACCCGTTATACCAACTTTATAATGATAGGGAAAGGTGGAAATTTATAAAACGGCAAGGAAAATAAGAGGGAAACAACAGATTTTTAAGCATTTTTCGCATTTCGTCCTTGAAATGGCCTTGACCTTGGCCTAAAAGTGGTCACTGTTTTAAGAAAATGTGAAGGTAACTACTAAATTAACATTATCAATCAAATTATGAAGAATTATATCTATATATAAAACTACCACATTGATTTTTAGAGGTAATATAGTTCATGGCGGCCATCATGGAAGCCATCTTGGATTTTTTCACCTTTAGACACATAATTTTTTTGAGGACTTTTTTTCTGGTGATCAGCATATAATTACCTAGCTAAAAATCGAAAAATAGCTTCTGTTGCAATTAGTTTTACGTTTAATGTTAATTTGACTGGACTATAACATTAAATCCCACCTGTTAACAACCTGTAGGGTCGACCACAAGGAAGATATTTGTGTATCCATAATCATAATGCTTAAACCAAATCACTGTATGATTTATTGGGAGACTACAAAGTCTCCTCAGTTCAACTTGTATGTCTTATTGTGAGCAAAAGCACATGTAATTTCCAATCACTGTACGACATTTTGAAAGACTGCAGAGTTAAACTTATATGACTAATTACTAACTATTTAAAACATCATGTAAATTCCAATCACTGTATGGCTTATTGGGCGACTGTATGATTCAACTTGTATGACTGATTCAGAGCAAAATCACAAGTACATTCCATTCACTGTATCACAGTGTATGACATATTGGTAGACTACAATCCAACCTGTATGACTTATAGCGACAACCAGAAGTTGATTCATTTAAACACTTGATATAATAATATAATGCTTCTTTAATTGAAAGCAGACCGTTCATGTAACACTAAAAATATAAATACTTCCTCAAAAACATTAATGCACGAAATACACCACTATCAAACCGCATTGACACACTTTATAATATGACATGTATAGTCGGCACATTTAATTTCTTTAAATCCTCAAACTCACGTATCATGTGTCATAGCTTCACTATTGATGTGCTTAACATTACAATGTTAAATGGACAGTAATAAGCACAGATAATAATAAACACGATAAATACAGCCCAGATTTTACGTTTTTTATTTCTTTAATTCATTCAAAAGCATGTATCATATGTCATAGCTTCACTATTAATGTATGTTATGTTAAAATGTTAAACAGATTATCAACAAAGATAATAAACGCTGATAATAATCACACTAAATATATCCCTGAGTTTTTCCGCTTTATTTCTTTTATTTTTCGTTTAAATCCTTCAAATCATGTATATCCTTAAATTTCACTATTCCTTGATACATGTATGTTATGTTACATGTTAAATGGACAGATAATAAACACAGATAATAAATACACTAAATACAGTTTTAATGTTAAGTACTGTACATCCCCTGAGTTTTTAGGTTTACCACTAATACATCCCAGATTTTATGTTTTCTTTTTTTTAATTCCTTCACATCATGTATAATCGTATAATATACATGTCATTCTAGTTCCCTATTATATACATGTTATTCTAGTTCCCTATTATATACATGTCATTCTAGTTCCCTATTATATACATGTCATTCTAGTTCCCTATTATATACATGTCATTCTAGTTCCCTATTATATACATGTCATTCTAGTTCCCTATTATATACATGTCATTCTAGTTCCCTATTATATACATGTCATTCTAGTTCCCTATTATATACATGTTATTCTAGTTCCCTATTATATACATGTCATTCTAGTTCCCTATTATATACATGTCATTCTAGTTCCCTATTATATACATGTCATTCTAGTTCCCTATTATATACATGTCATTCTAGTTCCCTATTATATACATGTCATTCTAGTTCCCTATTGATGGTTACACATTATGCTTCATTTTAAACGGACAGATTATCATCACAGATAATAAACACAGATAATAATAGACACACTTAATAAATACATCCCTGAGTTTTTAACTTAAATGTGTATCCCTGAGTATAACATCCCAGATTTTGTTTTTTATTTTTTAAATTCATTCAAAATCACGTATCAAATGTCATAGTTTCCCTATTGATGTTTCAGATTATAATCAACACAGATAATCCACACTTAATAAATACATCCCTGAGTTTTTACTTAAAGTTTTACATCCCCTGAGTTTTTATACATTTACCGCTATAATCTGAAAGTTCCTTTACCTCAACATGACGATAGTTCATCGCCTGAGTACTGTACACTGACCTCGAAAAAAGTTGTTGAGTTTTATGAATCGGTGGTGGTAGTGGTACATAGTATTGGTTAACATTGGTTAACACTATATAAAGAGTATCATGTATAGCCACTATCTGATAAAACTATAAAACCGTAGACTGATATGTTTACTCAGTTCATGTTATAGTATGAAAGTACCAATGCTGACATGTTTTTTAGTTGATTAAATGAAATTTTGGTTTATATTTTGAGGGCTCAGGGCAAAACTATGGTACATACCTCTATTCATAGTTGTAGTTACCATAGTTTTGCACTTAGCCCTCTATTTGATTATATTGGCGACTGACCCATTTACCTATTTTTTACTGACTTGTATTTTGTTCATTAAAGAAATTTTGGTTAAAACTTGATTACCTTTTGCAACTTACCCATTTACTCACCTTTTTACTGACACGAATTTCTTTCAATTAAGTAATTGGCAACTAGCAGGGGGGGGGGGGGGGGGGGGGGCTTGCTGTAACACCGCTGACCCATTTTTACTGACTTGTTTTTGTTGATTAAATGAATTTTGTTTGACATTTGAATAAAAATTAAACTGGTGGGGGGGGGGGGTTGCTGTAACACTGACCCATTTGCACAAATTTTACTGACTTGGTTTTTTGATGATTGAAGGAATTTTTATTATAAAGCCCATTATAAGTTTCCAAGCACTCAACATACTTCATATATTGATTGTTCTGTAACAGCGTACTACCAGAGCTAGTGCACATAGGTTAGATTTATATGTGTCATAATAAAAACTCAGCATATGACAGCCCCAGTAATACAATGTAGGGGTGATGTATGTATAACATGCATTGCCTAAAAGTACACTTGAAATAAGTGCAAAAAGGTTAATTGTACAGTATGTTAAAGTTAACATATTCCGGTATGCAGTCAAGAAGACAGTTGACCTGTAATATGAATGTATGTGATCACAGTTTATAAACCAAATCACTGTATGACTTATTGGATTACTATAAAATTCAACTTGTATCATTTATTGCTTTGTAAAATCAAATCACTGTATACTATAATATAAGGCAGTGTGTATGCGTTATTGCAATTGCTGGAAATGAATTTGTTTAGTCTTGATATAAAAGTTGAAATAGAGCCTCAGCATTAATGTTGAGTGCATCTATAGTTGACATTTAAACATACAGATGTAGTTTGAAAAACATAATAAGGCAATCTGCATATATTATGACAGATATTGCACAGTGTCATATGTTACAAACTTGTGTATAAATATACTCTTAATCATTATCACAGTGTCACAATAAGTCATACAGTGGTTGGGGTTTAACTTGTGCTTTTAATTGTAAAAAGGCATACAATTTGAATTTTGTAGTATCCCAATAAATCATCCAGTTATTCGGTTTATGCCCTACGATTATTATTTCGTATAGAAAAAGATATAAATTGTTTTTTTAGGCAAACATACTTTCATGTGGGGGGCTGCCTTGCAAAAATTGACTTCATTGTATTTGGTAGATTCAATATTGATCTTACTTGACTGAAGGATTAGGGAAACCAATCAGATCACACCATATTCAACTTTGGGTCAGAAACAGACAATATGATTGGCTATCCTATTAAGTATCCTAATTCTCAAATTAAATAAGATCAATATTAAATACACCACCTGGATAAATTTATCTGCCATTAATTAATTATAATCTATAATAGCATGAATATAAATTACCAGAACTATTGAAATGTTCCTTAACGCTTATCAGTAAAGCGGATAATGACATTTAGGTAAGTTCACACACGCTTTTATACTTTTTCGCCTTAACCTTAACTGACATAGTTTTACATGGCCATAAAAGTTCATAGACCTTTTAATGGTCAATCAAATACTCATATAAAACACTTAAGATTCAATAACATACAGTTACAGTAACTGTAACACTACACTTGATTTGTCCATCTTTTAAAGCCAGCAAACACAAATACACAGGTAACTGTATCATTGATAAAGACTAAAACAGAACAAAATTGTCAAATTTATATTTTTGCCATTTTTTTCCATTATCATTGATACAATTACCTGTGAGCACACACCACTGTCAAATAACAGGGCCAAATTCAAAATCAGGAAAATGGTAAGAGGCTGAAAATTTTATGCCAAGCATGAGGACTTGCAACAACATTTTCAATTTGTATTGAAGAAAATCCTTCAGAGCATATGCATTTAACCATAACTTTGCCATTTCTTGAGATATTTTCATTATATAACTTTTATTTTTGTTAGAAGTTAATGAATGTTCTTGCAGGAGAGATAAATCCGGAATGCTGGATAGCACAGGAAAATTGAAACCACTGATACATGTAATCCCATATCATTTTCTTGGTTTGGGTTTTGGTAATAATTATTCTCTACATAATTTGTACTTAACCAATTTTGCCAACAGTGGACTATATTCAGTTACTGATTAATGGTTGAAAACATTCAACTATCATGGGACCATTACAGGGCTTTAACCATCAACGTAAACAAACACCATGTTCACAAAAATCTGACTTTATAACCTTTCCCCTCTCAATATGTCCTTGACAAGGCATGACAGTAATATGTATTTAAATATTTGTGGACAGATGTATTACTTCCCATACTACATCTATCATCAGGGGCGTAACAGGAGACTTTTTATTGTGAAGGCAGAAAAGTACTAGGGTCCATGGAGGCACCTGGGGCTGAAATGGTGCTAGGTATAAGTGAACAGGGGAACCATTTTGAGAAGTAAGGGTTTTGACCTCAGAAATTTCCAAAAATCCCAATTTCGACCCTTACGATTTTGTTTTGATGGTAATTTTTTCTTAAGATCATGGATATTTTGCCTATAAAATGGTAAATTTTTAGTCAAAAGACTTTAAAGTATCATAATTACCCTTTTATAGATTAAGATAAGCTATTGAAACCTCTGAGTGAGTATTGGTTTATTAATAATACTATTTAAACTCAACTGACGAAAATACAAAAAACATAAACACATTATTAACTAAAGTTAGAATAGGACATTAATTCTAGAATCAGCTGTAGTCGGGTTTCAACACTTTGTGCAGCAAAATATTCCCTTTCATTCAGAAATTTGCAAAGGCAAAGCTTACTTTGCTCATGCGGTGCATGGGCTAAGCTGCCTTTGCTCATGCAGTGCATGGGCAAAGCTACCTTTGTTGATGCGGTGCATGGGCAAAGCTGACTTTGTTGATGCAGTGCATGGGCAAAGCTAACTTTGCTCATGCGGTGCATGGGCAAAGCTGACTTTCTTACTTTGCTCATGCAGTGCATGGACAAAGCTGACTTTGCTCATGCAGTGCATGGACAAAGCTTACTTTGCTCATGCAGTGCATGGGCAAAGCTGACTTTGCTCATGCGGTGCATGGGCAAAGCTGACTTTGCTCATGCGCTGCATTGACAAAGCTGACTTTGCACAAGCACTGCATGTACAAAGGGTTTGAAATTTGAGTGTTAGGCGTCATCATCTAACCTCAACTTATAGAATATGTTGTGAGTTGAACTTTACACTGATTGAATGAACTGGTCATCATTGATGGAGGATGTTGCAAGACAATGATCACCACCAAGTGTCTTACAATATGGGTAAGACAATGATCACCACCAAGTGTCTTATAATATGGGTAAGACAATGATCACCACCAAGTGTCTTATAATATGGGTATGTCCCAAGTGTTGGCAGATACATGTATGTAAGCTGGACCTTTAAAAAGCTTTGTTTGGAGTTATCATTATGGCCTTGACTTCCGTTCAGCCGTGTGTTTCAGAAATTGAGAGTTTCGTTTTAAGACTGTTCCATCGAAAGATTTTTAAGGTCAGCTTAACTTATGCATGCTTTGTATAATGACTTCAAAGTGTGGTTTGGCACAAGCCCTGGAGCAGGATGTTTGTATAATATGCTATACAGTATGTGTTGCCTTGTCATGAAAATAAGTATTTGTTGTGTAAAACAATATAGGAAATGCTCTTGCACAAAAGTCTTTCTTTAGAGACTGTCATTTTGTGACTGGATGATTTCTCTAAATGACAGAAAACCATTTTTTTGGACATTTTTGATTAATTACTTAAATTGGCTCCTTTTCAGTATAAAGATGTACTGTTCAATGTTCTATGTCATACATGAAGCATTAAAATTAAAAATAAATCACAAAAATCCAATTATTGATTTGAAGAAAGTCTTGAAATATATCAAAAAGGTGCCAGTTTAAACAATTAGTCAGAAATATCAATAACTGAAATGTCGATCTCATGATTTCCATTTCTTGAGCGACTACTCTTAAATATGTTTAGTGTTTGAAAAGATGCACTGAAACTGATGATATTAATATACTGTCAGCTTAAAGTATAATTAGAACAGTAAATGTCACCAAGACTAAAGTAAAACAGCAAATGAAAATGAGATGAAACATTTATATTTAAATATATACTAGTATTGCATTATATATACTTAAAGCATACACAATCTTAATGTATGTATAAATTATTGGTCACCAAATCACACATTACAGTGAAGTAAACAGAGATTGTCAACAACAGCAAACACTTCATCAAGCTCCTCAACATCTTAAAGCATCTGACATAGTTTTGAATATCCTTGAAATGGTATAGCCTGTGGTAGTATGATTCCTGTTCTGTGTTTTCTGCAATGAGATAAAAGTATACATAGTCATTCAGTTAAGTAGTGTTTAGAATTTGTTAAGGTTCTCCCAACACTCACTGTACTAGCTAGTTTATATACTAGTCTCATGACCTGGACGATGATCATTAAAATGCACAAGGGTTTTCTGACAGTTCAAAAATGACATTGGCTACTTTCCTAGTTATACACCTAAGTTACCCATTTACAAAATAGACCTGGATTTTATACAGAGGAACTTTGTAATCAAGTTTCATAAACATAAAGTAAAATCTGTGACCTCTCGACTTGACCTAGATTTTAAAGAGGAAAATTATGCCCAAGTCTCATAATTAGAGATTAAGAAAACGTGCATAAACCTCATCATGGCAGATGGACCTCAAAAGGAGTCATATACTGTGACTGGCCAGCCTCCTGGTTGAGTTTGAGGATCTTGGAACAAAGTATTCTGGAGTTAATGGACGTAAACTATGTTGGTCTATCAACTGGCAGACCAACCATACAGTACTCCAAAGGCTTAAGCAATTATATCACACTATACACTAACATAAGATCTTTATAGTAAATGGGTGAAAGTTATGGGATGTCAAACTCACTAACTCTGTATTTTGTCACCATGTGATATAATTCCTTAGGCCCGAGGAACAACGGGCATGTTCAAAAACATACGAGTCGGTGATTTGACCTAGTGACCTGGTCGTTACCCCAGCATGGACAACGCCACACTCACTTCCAACAGTGGACTACGCAACTGCAATTTTTAACCATTAACATTGTATACCCAACCACGTACACAAATAAAATTATGTTAGCGGAGTGACGGTTGATACATACCCTCTTCGGTCTAGATCATCTTCATAATCTTTAATGATGTAGACTCTGACATTTCTTGTAGTCTCAATAACACCAATCATCACTATTTCTGAATCTCGAATTGATGTACCATCTATGTGAGTCATGTTCACCGTCACTCTACAGAAAAAAGATATAAAAAAATCTCACTATTTATAATTATATTATAAAACAACACATCATAGACGCTATCCCCTCTAAAATGCCCAATTGCCGAGCATTGCTAATGTAATCTTCTTCCGGTATTGACTATTGTACATCTATTGGTGTAACGTTATAATCGTCAAGGTGCTCATGGTGGTGAGAGTAAGATTTTAAAATCGAAAATTTATTTACAAGTCACTTTCCAGTCCACATGGATCATTTAATAGGCTCATTGAGTCGAAAATATGGTATAATAATAAATTATACTAAGGCTCATTGACTCGAGACGTCCACGTCTGACGGAGATCATAGAATAGGAATGTGAATTTTTTCTAGGTGCATTTCTAACATTGAAGCCTAAATTAGCTAATAATTATTCGTGCTTCATGGATTTGAGGCGTTGTTAATGAAATTATATACAATCCCATTCGTTTCGCTCAATTTCAATGAAGAAAATTGATAGCCTAGGAGAAATCGCTGAATCCGAGTCGAACCAAGGCACAACGACTATGCTACTGCTCGAATCAACGATTGGGATAAAGAAAATTACTCGAGCAGCCTTTTATTTCCAAGATCTACAACCGAAAAAAGAAGAAAACACTCACCAAAACATCTCATCATAAATCCTTCTCCTTTCCATGGAACTTGAAAATTCATTGAGTTGAAGCCAAACAAAACATGCTTCCATGACTGATGTGTGATGAAGTTTAATAAGCAGAAGAACTCATCGCATTTATAAACATTCAAACATAATTGTATGAACTCAAATGATCAACACACGAATCAACGCAAGAAATTGTAAATTTCTATCAAGCGTTATTAGCGCACGCTCTGAAATTACGTCACCGATTATGACGTCACCAAGCAAGTGCCCCAATAATTGGATTTTAATTACAACATTGTGTAGGTTTCCAAATTTGAAAAATTTCATTTTCAGATTTTTTAAAATTAATTTTTTTATTTTTTTTAATCCGGTGTAAAAGTTCCAAACTGACACAGAGAGACTATGTATGGAAATATAACACCAAAACTACTCAATATGCCTCCATAAAATACACATTTTGCCCGAAACTAACACTAACTGAATTAGTGTCCGCGAATGACGTTTACGTGCATTTCATACACGCTATAGCCATACCATGTGCACAGGCACTTGGTTTCAAAAGATCTTAGGGTACCAAGTAAACATAAATTATGTAAATTACTATATTATTATGCACCAGTCATTTGCATCTACGGCCCCCAACCCGGGGATCGTCGTGGGATAACCGGGGAAACGGTCGTGTTGTTACTTTTAAGCTTCCCCGCACTGCCGGGAAAATGTTGCATTTTTTCCTCCGAGCCAATACCCTGGGAACAGTACTTAGGGGCCGAGGAAATATCTGAGATTTTACCATCAGCTGTCCCCGGCAGGGCCGTGGATGCAACTGGCTTGCGAATTGTTGCGAGTAAAGGATTTGTTAAAGTTGGAACTAGGTCAGGGTGGGAATTCAAGTGTGAGTTGGACTAGGTTATTCCATCTTTTATGCCACAAGCTTGAACTATTTGGGGCGGACATACCAATTAGTTTAAATATATGGGAAATCGGACAGGGAAGTTCGCACTCAGTTAAACCAACCGAACATAGCAATCACATTAATGACTCATAACACAAATACCCGACACAATACCACACGTACATAACCGAGCTAGAAAATTAAAATACCCTCTTCCCAGTTAGAGATCTAGACTAGTATAAAAGCCAAAAGAGAAAACAGCTCTTTTACAACAGTTGATTTGGGCTTTTAATTCTTTCTGGACATAGTACATATTCGTCTTATATGGTGTTTATGTTTTCTGAGCGCGACTGGTTAAGTGGACTGCTGTCTTCCCTGTCCGATTTCCTCATATCATATCTCTTCGTCCATAATAATTGGGCAGGGGGGAGTAAGTTAATTAGTATACTTACTTTTGCCACTGTGTATGTTGCACAGCTAGGTGAAGTTGCACGCATGTATCGTCTGTAGTCGCTTGAATCACCTGTTAGTTCTGGTATATATGTATGAAACTATAGGTCGTCCTGCAGCAGGAATTCGGGAACTAGGTCTCATCATATCTGCGTTTCAGTCGCTGACTTAGGATCACCGTTATTTTATTTACTTGTGGAAGTGGGTCATCCTGCATTTTTTGCAGCAGAGACTTAGGCTTTTAATAATTTCTTTGGGTTGTGTAAGGTTATTGCTCCGTGTAGTTGTGATGTGATATGTGCTCGGCTGGTTAGGGGACGACCATTTAATGTTCAGGGGGCCTGGGTGTTTACATTCGGATTTTTTTTCTCCTGGCCATGTTTCAAACTATTGCCTTTCCCTCTGGGCCATGCAACAAAAGATTTCTCCCTCCCGGCCATGTGACAAACTATTTTTCCAACATAATGGGGGGGACACACCTTTTTCATCAGGGTGGATACATAACTGTTGCGGACAGGAAACATGTTTTTCTGGGATGTCAGTGAGCATGCCACACAATCTCATTGGAGAAAGAATACAATATCTATCTAACTTATTCATTACTTCATATTCATTACTTCATAATCGTGAGATTCAAACCTTTTTTCTGAACTTATTCATGTGCATGTAGATTCTATCTTGACATTTCTTATAATACACGATTTTCGGCACCATGTGACTGATCAGTTTCGGATATTCCCCTGAGTGCTGCCTTCCCTGTCCGATTTCCTCATTTCTCTTGAGCTCGGCATGTCTTCAAACTTTTTCTTCAGATTAACACAGTCTTAATGTGTAATTGACCGTAAAGGGTCGACTTTTTGCTGGGTCAATATTTAGAGTTGCGCCCCTTGGTTACTTTTACGACAGTGCGCCCAGGATAATGTGATATTAGACAAACTTTGACCGCAGTTGCCTACTGTTGAAATTTTTTATTTCTTAACTAAGCAATGGTCAATTATATAAAGCTTGGCGAATTTGACACGATCCTGACCCTTTAATAAGCTTAATTTAACAGCCGTCTATTTGTAACCTCGGTTGTATGTTTTCATAATCGGGATTGTTCAACCTCACGAAGAAACTCGAGATGTAATACTAACACAAATTTTAAATTCCGATATTGCACGATTTGATTTCGGAAATTGATATATTCAAAGCAAGAACATTGTAATATATTTATGCATAAAGGTCAAGATCATGTCGAATTCTCCAAGTACCCGTATACTAAAATAGCACTTTCATGTTATCCTGGGCGCACTATGTGTCACATAGACACATCTCTAGTTTGTATATCAGGTGTTCCCGTCATGAGGGTTGGTTGTATAGTTTAGAAAACATATACAAAATGAATGGTGTAATAGACTGTGATTGATTCGCTGTGTGTATATATTTTGTAATTAAAAATGTGTGTTGCATATTCACTGGGAAGAACGTGTATTTTTAGAACTGAAAAAAAATCGTTACTTGGGACGGCTGTTTTTCCGTTTTGACGAAGTAAATATTTGATTTTCTATCTATCACAATTGTGATCCACAAAAGTCGTGTAACACACCGTACTCATAAAGGGTTGCCACGTTTTCTGAATACATCCCCAATTAGTAAAAAATGCCGGTATTTTTTTCATTTGTTTTACTTGGGATGTATTTGAAATTTTGGTACCGACTATTTTGTTTAATAGTCGAATCCTTTCAGACAACATCTTGACCACCTGAACGTGGCAACCTGTACTGCGTACTGCGATCAATGTGGTAGAAAGAAAATAAAATATTTACCTGCAAATAGCCGTCCCCAGAAACGGGTTTTCCAGTTCTAAATATAGGGAATGTACCCAGTGATGAGAAAAAATGGTTCACGGTTTTTGGAGCAGGATTTGTTCGTGAGAAATACTATCACAAAAACGTTCGTTATACACACTACTTTGTATTACTGAAATATGAGAAGGGATTCGGGAGGTTCTGTGCGCAAGAAAAATAGGTGTCTCATAAGTCAAATTGGCTGGCCAATAGGGGTGACAATATAATAAACAAACACTTTACCTTTTATACAGCCGAATATTGCACAAACAAATTCGTACATGTATCAGTCATGATATAATCAACATTTGCTATAATCTAAAACAAGTATGTTATAGAAAACAGTTGTCCATAATTCGGCAACAAGTTTACACGATGTGTGTGACATACATGCCTTGCTCTGAATTAGTTTATGTAATTCAAGTGTAAATGCGCATGTGATATGTTGTGTGAATTTTTATATAGAGGATGTAAGACATATAAAAAGGTACATACCGAGGATATTCGTTTATCATACATGACGAATTCACGTGGTTACCAACCAGTGAATAGTGAACTATAGTGCAATACTAGTAGTATGCCCGCACGGAGAGGGCGTCGGGCGACCTAGGGAGAATTAGAAATTTTCGATTCTTTGATGCCTGAATTCCCATCCTGGAGACAATTCGACAAACTTATCGACTCAAAGTCATGGGGAATAGACTTCGGTCCGGTTCCAAGACTCGGGAATTACTACATGATTATGTGTCCCATCCCCGTGGATGTGGACATCATGCATTGTCTCCATGATGGGGAATTTAGACATAAAAAGTCTTAATTCGCCCTGGATCGCCCCCGGTTGGGCATTACATTGACTGGTGCATAGGGTCCGTGATGACGGTTTCATGTTTAGCGTTACATACATCCGATACCCAATGGCATGGAATAAGTAAACAGTATTCGAGACAGGAAGTGCTAGATATAGAACTGGTGTGGTCATATCATACATTTATCGCTTGATATGAATAAACAGGTGTGGTCCTAGGTCGCTTGGTATGAATAAACAGAAGCATGTGCTGTTTATGACACAGGCACTCGATGTCATCGATTTAATAAACTTGCAAGAAAATTAACATAAATACAACATAGTAGCTCAGCAGTAATAATTAATCTCAACCAACGGAAGTGATGCAATCGTACAATTTAGTTGTATTTACTAGAGCTACGTTCTATTTTCATGCAAGTTTATTGAAACGATGACACCATGTGCCTGTGGTTTTTGACAGACAATTTTGCAGAGAAATTCAATATTTTTGTACCAACAATGTAGGTTTATTCATACACAATGGAATACTAACTACGTTGCAGACGTACATGCATGCATAACATAAATTCGAAAAATATGGCATTAATGTCCGGACTTTCATTAAACTCAGAATCCCAACCTGAAACACCAACGTCATGGATTGTTTACGTAACGTACATCAAACAAGAGCCCCGCTGGGTGGTACATTATACGTCCGAAGCAAAAACAATAACGCAACAGCTCAACACGGAAGAGCAGTGGAAAACTTCAAATTCCCCGTGACCTTGACATAGGAACCTGAATCATGTGCATGGCACATCGTCGCCCTGTGTGTAGTATTATTTATGCCAAGTAATTTTAAAATCCTATCACAAGTAATGAAGATACAGCCAGGACACAGAATTTCAAAGTCCCCCCTCTGACCTTTCACCAAGGGACCTGGGCCATCTGCATGACACATCGTCATCATGTGGTAATAATTTGTGCCAAGTTATTTTAAAATCCTACCGTTAGTAAGGTAGATAATTATTACAGCCCGGACACAGAATAGCAGCACAGGTAACTGTATCGTTGAAAAAGAAAAACAAAAACGAAAAAAAAATATTTTTTTCTATTTCAACGACACAGTTACCTGTGAATAGCAGTGCAACATTTTAAAGCCCCCCCCCGTGACATTGACCTTTCACCAAGGGACATTGTTCTTGTGCATGACACATCATCTCCATGTGGTAATCATTTGTGCCAAGTTATTTTAAAATCCTATTTCAAGTGAGTATGATACGGCACACACACGGAATAGCTAATGAACGGACAGACATACGAAGGAGACCATAACACAATACGACCATTCGGGCGTATAAAAAGATATGAGAAAATCGGACAGGGAAGGCAGCAGTCATCTTAAGCAGCCGAGCACAGAAAACAAGCAACACTAATAAAAAAAGTCTAAATTAATACAAGGTATAACTCCCACAAATAAACTTACGAAAGAAATTCCCAAGTCACAGTTGTGAAAAGCTGGATAACCTAAAGTTCCATAAAGATATGCAAAACATGTGGCCTCAAAGAATCAAACGAGGCGTAGCTGTGACTAGACATGTAGGTCACTGTTCCAGTATGACCCTCAAACCTGTCTACGCCCTTAACGCCAAACGCATTACATTTTGTTAACTTGCTTTTCCGAAAAAAAAACCAGCTTATGCAACGCACCAGTCAGTTGTATGCACACCCCCAAGTCGGCCTCAACACTGGGGATGGGCGGTGAATAGCCGGGGAACGGCCGTGTTTTTATCTTCCAGCTTCCCCCGCGGTGCCAGGGAAATGTTGGGAATTTTTTCTCCGAACCAATACCCCGGGGACAAATATTTAGTTGTCAGGTGCCGGGGAAATACCGGAGATTATACCATCAGCTGTTCCCCGGAGGGGGGCTTTGACAACCCAAAAGTAAAAATCCCGATCCATCCCCGGCGTTGGGGCGTGGATGCAAATGGCCGGTGCATTCTTGCACCCTATCATAGCCTCTACCGCTTTGCAATCGGAGGGGACTATAGATTACCCTCCGCCACTCTGTCAAGTATCTGGATCCTGCCATAACGGAAAATTGGTATGTGGCAATATGGAGATTATGCATCAGTCAGTTGCATCCACGGCCCTCCTGGGGATGGACGGTGGAAAGCCGGGCAAATAGCCGTGTTTTACCTTCCGGTTTCCCCTGCATTGCCGGGGAGATGTTGAAGATGTTTTATCCGGGGAAAATATTTAGTTGTCAGGGGCCTCGGGAATACTGGATATTTTATGGCGTGGATACAACGGAGTGGCTACGTACGTCTATTTTTAATCAGACAAAACATATGGTTGTCATGGCTGTGGGGATTTACTGTTTACGTTAATATTTTGATTTTTAGGACTTCAGATACTAGTTTAAACTAGGTATTCAAACCCCCCTTTTATTGCTGAAGCTTGATCACTTAGCTGGGGCGGTTGACATATTTATTTATGTGGTGTAGTGTGAGCAACATGATTTGTCGCTCGAGTTTGTTGTTTTGAGGTCATCCGGGTTCTGTTACTGTGTCAAGTCATAGTAATACATTGTTTGGCCACTTTGGTTATCTTTGCCATCTTTTTATGAAGCGTTACGTTGTTCAGATTTGTTTCTAAAAATATGATATGCATGTTCACCCGCATCCTAAAACATCAAAAGTTCCCAGAACCGGAAAAACCGTTACTCATGCAGTTTTGACGAGATACATATTTGATTTTCTATCTACCTCAGTGCTCATTGCGATCCATAAAAACATGCAATGCAGCGTCACAGTGTACCCTCTGAATAAGTGTTGCCACGTTCAGTGAAGTCATCGTTTTCTCCAAAAAGATTCCTCGGTTTAACGTAATAGCCGATGCCACATTTTCCTTGTCAAGTCACTCGCAGAAATTATAGCCGAGGACAAAGTTTCAAGGCTATTTTGTTTGATTGATGAATCTCTTCGGTGAGAATGATGTCACCCTAATCCCCTACGAAATTAGTTTCACTCATTCATAATGTAAAGTAAATACATGTACATATAATATGTAATATACAAGTACATAATCTATCGAATGGATGAAAAATTGGGAAGTAAAAACTGTAGTTTGTGGTGCAATTTCTTATGTCTGTGTCCTAATCTTGGCACCCTGCACTACTTTAATTATTTAAATCACTGACTGTGGTAGAAAAATATCAAATATTTACCTAGATGTAGTGCCGAGTAATGGCCTTTCCAGTTCCAAAGTCCCTCTGTCAGTCAGTGTAAATTCGCCCGTATGTACATGAGTGAATACTTTCGGCGAGCTATGAATACACATTTGTTTAACGATATCCGGCATTTAACATACACGTATACGCCACAAAATTAATTCCACGATCCATTTCGCGTCGGGTCACATTAAACAAATAAAAATATAATTAGTGAAACACACGGAAAAGACGGGTAAATGATAAGTAAATATTGGATGACATAGAGATATTTCAGCTTCAATTTCACCACACTAGTTCTAATTACGGAAGTTTAAGCCAATATCGTCAATAAAACTGAATTATTTTTTAAAAAATCAGATGGGCATATTAGTTTCAGCATTAAAATTTATATAAAATATTAATGTAAAACCTAATTAAAATTCAATTATAAAACGTAGTGCCCTTGTCAATGACGTCATTTAGTCATGACGTCATACATATAGACACGAGAGACGATGCCGTATGCTAGAACGTTGCAAGTCAATGACAGTGTGGCAGCATGGATTATTCGCTATTTCGGACCACCAATATTTAGAAATGACACAGAAATAGAGAAATATTACTTCAAGAATGACTTTATTGTGATCCACACTTCTTACACCAACTCATCTCGGCAAGAGAGATGACGGGGACCACGGGACTTCTGTGTCATTTTTTATTTGACAAGGGAAAGCTATGCATGATTTTCAGGTGAGTTTTTTCTTGTAGCATGCCTACTGCAGGCTTCATTTATTGTTTCAAATTTATCCGTATACAGTCGTTTCGGGTAATTCTGCGCATCGGGTAATTCTGCGCACCCTAACTTTCTATTTCCTAGAGACTTTGCTGGGTCGTTTTTCTTCGGTCCTTCAGTGTTTTTGTAGATGTGGGTTACTTATGTAAAGTTTTATAATCATTTCAACAAAATCGGAAAAGTATTTCTACGAAAATTTGACCAAAATGAGTGTCAACGGCGATTTTCGTTAATTTGATATACCACGTGACACATAAATTGAATAAAAGCACTTTTGTAATGGATGATGACTTTTCCTTTTTTGTCAACATTGGCTTAATGACTTATTCTTTCGATACTGTGATAAATTTCTTGTGAAACAAATCTTTGAAACAGACTATACAAAAACACAACTCCACCTGCGCAGAATTAGCCGAAAAAAATTACGTCATGAAAACCGGAAGTCATCTTGTTTTCAGACGACATTTGACCTAGTTTAGCGAAGGTATGATGTTTTGAATTGTTAACATTTGTCAATGAAGGTTGTTTCTATCCAAACAGCACCATACTCTATTCTAAAAATCAAATAATCTGAAATGTAGAAAGCCAATACCCGTTAGGTGCGCAGAATTACCCGACAGCACTGTATGTTACGTAGCCTAGGTCTAGAGGTACGAGAATTTAGTTAATAGTTCTTCTAGACTCTGATAATTGGCAGCGACGGATTCCGGATTTGACGTTTCACCGTTTGGTTTTGAAATGGTAAATTGGTTCCCCTTTGTGTAAATTGAGTGAAAGAGAGCTAGAAAACTATGGATTATTAGGCCCCTACAGGTTTCCAACCGGAAAGGGCTATATGTTTGCCCCACCCCCGTCAGTCCGTCCGAGAAAATCTGGATACTGCCATAATGCATAACTCGAACAGTTTTCAAGCTAGATTGATGAAACTTAATTGGTATGTGGATTGAGACCAATAAGAAGATTATGCACGTCTAATTATTTTTATGAGGACAAAAAATGTGGTTAACTTGGCAACAAAAACATTGACAACCTGGAAACCAGACAGGGGAATTCCTAATTACTTGTTAGTTTGAACATGGATTATGTAAAAGCATTAGCCTTTTCATCTCCAACTATAGTCCCTAATTCGAGATTGTTTGACTGGTCAAACCAATGATGTCAGTTACATCTATAATAAAAGTAAATAATGTTTGTGTTTTTCCTGTAGATGGTGTCCATGAATGACATAGCAGTACCTTACTTCGAGATTCAGAATGTATTATCATGTCAGACGGTGGTGACTGGTGCTATTGAGACTACAGAGGCTACACGATTACGGATAATGAAGATTACATGATGTGAATTGACTCAAGGACATGATAATCAAATGAGGTATGTTTCTATCAAATTAAAGTGCAGTGCACAAGAACTGTAACTACCTTGGGCGATTTTTATGCCCCGTATCGATAGATCGGCAGGCATATAGTGATTCACCTGTCCGTCCAGCATGGTTAACCCAAATTGACCATTTCTTCTAGCATTAATATGGCTTGCTACAGATAATAACAAAGCTTTCAAACTTGAATGGATGTTGTACTGTATATGCCCACTCTCTACACGCCTGTATCACCTGACTCCATTTAGACCTTCACCTTGACCTAATTTTGGACTTACTTATTGAAATGGCTTCCACGGCACAGGGGCATAAGAGTTTATTGAACATAGTCTTGTTTAATTACTTCCCTTTACAGTAATTCAATGGTTTTATTAGAGCATTTCATGTTCACAGCACTTAGTCAATTTATGATTTTCAAATTTCAACTAACTGGGTTTGCATGCTCTCAGGGGTGTGGAAATCCTCAAATCAAGTCGGACACAGGAATTTCACACCCCTGAATGCTTCTTACACTGACAGTGCTGTGCTATTTCTCTTTGATTGAATTTAAGCAATTGGTTAAAGTTACAGTCAAAAAAGCTACTACTGACCATACAATAGAGTACACAGGAAGAAGAATAATTCAAAATTCTTGTCCACAGCATCGGGGTGGGGTAAAATGTTTTCATACAGCCAGTTAATCTTCAAAAGTTAATAAACTTAAAGTATGCTGTTGTTTTGATATCTCACTTTTAAGTAACACAGAAGGATTTAAGGAAATGACGAAAAGTAACCAGCAAGCATGTTCAAATAGCCAGTGATTTTTCCACCTCAGTTCTACCCCCTCATCCCCCCCCTTATCATTTTGAGTTCAAATTATTTCAAATTCTCTCAGTGACTCAAAGTGCAATGAGCTAGAACTGTTCTCTATCTTGCACATTTTTAGTTGATTCCTTTTGATTGATTTTATTAGACCAAGTCTTGTCTGCAACATAGCATTTTTATGTTATAAAATTTAAGTTCAAATTACTTCCAATTAAAAAAAAATTATTTGGTATGCATAGTTTCAATTTGACTCAAAGTGCAAAGCAGACGAACATTAACTCTACCTTGAATGGTGTTTTAAAGATTTCCCTTTGATAGATTTTATTTCAGCATTTCAAACTGAATAATACATACATTACAGTACCCACCAAAAATAAGTATATGAGTTTTTCTCCATTTACTTGTCAAGTTGACTGTATAACACTTTGCAGAACAGAAAAGCAACAATGCTTTTGAACATTTGGAATATTTTTTGTTTATAAAGTATAAAGACCATACATTGAATGCTCCCCTAGATGTCAAATAGTATGTGTTAATGCCTTGCTTGAAAGGTAACTTGGTTATAAAAAGACAGAAAATCCAGCCCCTTGGACCCCATGGCTAATATTTTGCATTGGAACATTTCCGTCTTAAAGACTTTATTCATAGACTCGTTTAGTAACTATAGTTTCAGAAATAAATAGTAATGTGACTGTCTAACAAACAAATATGGAATGATTTCACCAATTATAAGTCTGCATCTGTCAAAAACTGTATACTTATTTTTGGTGGGCACTGTATATATTGCATGTTAGTTTGCAATCACCTGAAGTTCCCAAACCCGGCAACAATTTTGACTTGCAAACTTTTTATCATACATAATTATTGTCCAGGTCATAAGACTCTCGTAACTTCCTAATACAGTGAGTGTTGGAGAAAATTTATAATTGCACATTCTAAACACTACCTAACCGATTGAATATGTATACTTTTATCTATTTCCAGAAAGCACAGAACAAGAGGACTGATAGTACTATAATACCATTTCAAGGATATTCAAAACTCTATTGTGTTTTAAGATGTTGTCAGGGGAGCTTGATGAAGTGTGTGCTGTTTGCTGTTGTTGACAATCTAGGTTCATTTGACTATGATGTGATATGGTGACCAATGATTATTTTATACTGTGACATACATTTATGCTTAGGATTGTGTATGCTTTAAGTATAATGCAATATATATTTAAATATAATTGTTTCAACTCATATTCATTTGCTGTTTTACTTTAGTCTTAGTGACATTTACTGTTCTTTTTATACTTTAAGCTCACATTATATAATCATCAGTTTCAGTGCATCTTTTCAAACACTAAACATATTTAAGAGCAGTCACTCAAGAAATGGAAATTATGAGATTGACATTTCAGTTATTGATATTTTTGACTAATTGTTTAAACTAGCACCTTTTTGATATATTTCAAGACATTATTCAAACCAATAATTGGATTTTTGTGATTTGTTTTTAAATGCCCAAAAAAGTATACAGTAGTTCTCGTTTAGAGAAATCATCCAGTCACAAAATGACAGTATTGAAAGAAAAGGACATTCCTATACACTACAATACTTATTTTCATGACAAGGCAACACATGCTATATATAGCATATACAAACATCCTGCTCCAGGGCTTGTGCTATACCACACTTTGAAGTCATTATACATGGCATGCATAATTTAAGCTGACCTTAAAAATCTTTCGATGGAACAGTCTTAAAACGACTCTCAAATTCTGAAACACACGGCTGAACGGAAGTCAAGGCCATAATGATAACTCCAAACAAAGATTTTTAAAAGGTCCAGCTTACATACATGTATCTGCCAAAACTTGGACATACCCATATTATAAGACACTTGGTGGTGATCATTGTCTTACCCATATTATAAGACACTTGGTGGTGATCATTGTCTTACAACATCCTCCATCAATGATGACCAGTTCATTCAATCAGTGTAAAGTTCAACTCACAACATATTCTATAAGTTGAGGTTAGATGATGACGCCTAACACTCAAATTTCGAACCCTTTGTACATGCAGTACTTGTGCAAAGTCAGCTTTGTCAATGCAGCGCATGAGCAAAGTCAGCTTTGCCCATGGACTACATGAGCAAAGTCAGCTTTGCCCATGCACCGCATCAGCAAAGGCAGCTTTGCCCATGCACTGCATGAGCAAAGTAAGCTTTGTCCATGCACTGCATGAGCAAAGTCAGCTCTGTCCATGCACGGCATGAGCAAAGTAAGAAAGTCAGCTTTGCCCATGCACCGCATGAGCAAAGTTAGCTTTGCCCATGCACTGCATCAACAAAGTCAGCTTTGCCCATGCACCGCATCAGCAAAGGTAGCTTTGCCCATGCACTGCATGAGCAAAGGCAGCTTTGCCCATGCGGTTGCAGCTTTGCCCATGCACCAGCTTTGCCCATGCACCGCATGAGCAAAGTTAGCTTTGCCTTTGCAAATTTCTGAATGAAAGGGAATATTTTGCTGCACAAAGTGTCGAAACCCGACTACAGCTGATTCTAGAATTAATGTCCTATTCTAACTTTAGTTAATAATGTGTTCATATATCGATGGCTTAGAACCAGAAGGTCGTAACTACCTCTTACGACCTTAAAAGATTCATACATATTTGAAATCTGCTTCACAAGGCGCTTCTTATGAGCATATTTTCATGAAAATCTGAAATTGTCATGTTGACCAAAATGAAGTTTTAAAAACGTGTTTTCCCATAGGTTAAAGAGTAAATTACAGACAGTTTTCTCTTGTTTTCTCAATATATCGATTTGGTAGTTACGACCTTCTTGTTCTAAGCCAGCAATATAACCTAGATATTCAACAATACTCAGAGTCACATTTTGTAATGTATTATTTGGTAAACTCATATTTTGAAATTAATGGTCTGTGCATAACAAAAGCACTACATCTGGCTAAATGATGCAATGGGTACATGCCCGGGCTTAATGGACTAGCTGCAGTAACGCTACTCAGTTCACCAAAGAATATAAAAAGATAATTCAATTATAAGTACAGGCAACCCAATTTAATTTGTAAAGCAATGAAATTTATGTTCATGATGACTTAATAAGATTACATTACTATAGATCAATAGTTATTCGCAAAGTTGTTATTTTCACAGATTTTCTGCAAATTTGAGTTCCTGGCAAATTAATAAATCTATGCAAATATAGTTTTATATTTCAATTTTTATAATGACAAAGTAAATATAGGGGGATTCAACCCTTTCCTGGAATCTTAGATTGTGTTACAATCATTCCTAAATTCACAAAATAATTTTATTTTTTTTTGCACATTAGCATTTTCTTGTTTCCTCAAAGGTGTGAGTAGCCTCGGGCAATTAAGACTTACGCTATACGTCTGATGTACGGAGGTGACACTTTGTACAAGTCAGATAACTTGTCAGATTAAATCTTTTTTTTTTATAATGGAGTGAATGGTATTTTTAAAGTTCATCTAAAACACATGTGTCATATAACAATTTAGAAATTGTACATACATAAATTATACATATATACATATTATACATATTATACATTAATTATACATATATATATATATACGTAATTGGCTGTTAAATAGTATTATGGTATATATAGTGCGTATACTGTTTAAGCCAATCACATCATTGAGTTAGTCTAGCTGTATTATGAAATCGAAAGCGAAAGTAGACTAGAATAACTCGATGTGTGGTTATAAGTTTAATGAAGAAATCAATATTTTAATGCTTAAAATATTAAGCATCAAAATTGATACAATTAATAAAGATAGAAGTAGGTGAATGTCAAAAGTGTGGTTAGACTAAGGGAAGGTGTTTGTTAAATAGTGTTATGAAGTGATCTTTGACTTTTTGCTGTTTGAGGTACATAGCCAAAGTATTGTATTCATATGTAAAGATATTGTATAGGTTGTTTGTTTTGGTCCAATTGTCACTCAGAAAATAAGCTTTGCTGATGCAGAAACCTATTAGCGATAGTATTTGATTCATATAGAAATATTTGGCGTTGCTTATTTTGTATCCTATAACTATATGTTTAAGGGTTCGTATGTTTGTGTTTATACCACATATATTGAAGACAGTTTGGATCTCAATCCATAGTTTATTAGTTTGTGGACATTCAATAAACAGATGGTTATATGTTTCGGTAACGTCGCATACATGGCATTTATCCGTTTCGGATATTTTCCATCTGTGTCTTAGTTCATTTGAAGTAAATATATTTTGAAGAATTCTATACTTAAATTGTTTAACTCTATTATCTGGAATGACATGTATAAAGGAATATACTTTAGACCAGTCAATATGTAAATTTAGTACAGCTTCCCAATGATTATGCGTGTATGGTTTAGTGAATTTAGATGTGATGAGGTATTTGTATATGTTGTTGCTTTTAGTATTTTCAAGTTTTAAATTATTTATTTTTATTTCAAGAGAGGTATTTACTAGAGTTCGTCTTGAATCTGTGGTTTTTAGGCATTGTTTCCAATATTTAGGAATTGATTGTAAAAGTTTGCTGTATTCCGATATCCAGTTGCGTGTGTTTATAAGTTTATCGCGAATTGTTTGTGAGTTTATATTACCGTTTTCGTCGAGCAGGTCATTAATAAAAAGAATGTTAGAGTTTATCCAGTTTGGGAATACGAGACTTTTACCATTATATTTTATATGTTTGTTTCCCCATATTATTTCTTTGCGTATTTCTCGGAAATGTGTGATTTCTTGATGATGTTTGTTGTTTAATTCTAACCATACATTTACAATGTCTTCATAGAATTTTGGTAACTTTAAATCTAGTAACTTTTTGTTGTTTAAATTCATGTGGAATAGCAGAAAATTTGCACCGTACGGTTTAAAATACACATTTGGTATCAATTTCCATTTCGCTGTGTTGTTTTTATCACACAGACCTTGTATCCATTTTATTTTTAATGATTTTATATATGACTGAATATCTATCATTTCCAACCCACCGAGTCGTTTATCACCGATGATTGTCGTTCGTTTAATTTTATCTCTTTTACCGTTCCACAGGAAGTTGTAGAACATAGTTTCGATTTGTTTTATAACATTATCTGGAATGAGTAAGGAGTGGAAAAGATAAGTAAACTTTGGTAGCAGAAGTGATTTTAAGACTTGTATTTTACCAAAATAAGTAAGCTTTCTTTTGTTCCAGTTATTAATTGACGTTTTGCATGATTCTATTTTTTCGTTCCAATTCAGTTTATTACATGCAGTTTGATCTGTTCCAAAGTAAACGCCTAATGCTTTAATAGGTTTATTTTGCCATTGTATTCCACCGGGAGAACGATTGCAGTTTTTAAGAGAGCCTATCCAGAGACCTATTGTTTTGTTCTTATTCAATTGTAGCCCTGATAATTTGCCGAACTTGTCGATAATTGTAAAAGTATGATTAATTTCTTGTTCGGATTTTACGAATAAAGTTGTGTCGTCAGCTAGCTGAGAGATTTTTATATTATCTATTTCATTTAACTGTATACCTTTAATATCGGGTGAGTTTCTTATGTTAATCGACAGTAATTCAACGACAACAATGAAGATTAATGCCGAGATAGGACATCCTTGTCTTATTCCACGTTGTAGATAAAAGCATTGTGATCTCCAACCATTATTTAAAATGCATGTTTTTATATTTGAATACATTGTTTTAATCCAGTTTATGAACATGTTTTTAAAGCCGAAATGTTTCAATGCGCTAAACATGAAATTCCATTCAACAGTGTCGAAAGCTTTTCTAAAATCTAAAAATAGAATTGCGCCATCGATTTGTAATTTTTCTGCGTAATCTATAACATCTTGAATTTGTCGAATATTATTTCCAATGAATCTATTTTTAATATAACCTTGTTGATCGGTGTTAATTATTTTATGTATTACTTTTTGTATTCTGTTCGCTAAAACTTTTGCGGCAATTTTATAATCGTTATTTAATAGAGTTATTGGTCTCCAGTTTTCTAAGCTGTGTGGATCTCCTTTTTTATATGATAGAGATAACACACCTAATTTTTGAGATGCAGATAGTTCATTTTTCATGTACCCTTCATTTAATGAGTTTGTTACTAGTTTTCCAATAATATTCCAGAAGTATTTATAGAATTCGCAGGTAAGACCATCTAGACCTGGACTTTTATTGTTTAGCATATTATTTACAGCAAGTTCGCATTCTTTTAAGCTTAAAAGACCTTCGCAAAGATTTGCTTCATTATCATTTAAGATGTACTCTGGTTTCGTTGTGTTTAAATAGTTATCAATGTCTTCTTTACATTTATTATTGGACGAATATAAGTTTTTATAAAAATTAACCTCTTCTTGCAGTATTGTGTTGGTGTCTGTAATAATACGATCGTTTACTATTAGCGTATGGAGTGTTTTTCTCGATTGTCTTGACTTTTCAAGATTCAAGAAATATTTTGTATTTTTTTCTGAAAAGTTTAGTTGAAATATTTTAGATCTTATCTGCGCGCCTTTAGCTTTATCATCGTAGTATGTTTGTAATTCTAGTTCAATTTTTCTTATGTTTTCTCTTATGTTATTTGTTTTTGGTTCTTGCTCGTATAGTTCTGAGAGCTGTTTTTCTAGGTTTAGAATTCTATTATTCTTATATTTTGATTTCTTTTTTGCGTATGCTATAGTCTGGTTTTGGATGTCAATCTTACAGAGTTCCCATAGAGTCTGCTGTGATTCATGTTCTCTTGACTTAGTGTAATTTTCTATAAGTTCTGTTATGTATTCAACGTATTCAATGTCTTCTAAGAAACTGTTATTAAATTTCCAGTAGCCTGGACCACGTTTAGATTGAGTATTTAGTTTTAATGATATTGCTTGGTGATCGGTGAATGTTATAGTAGCAGGTCTTATATCTGAACTAAGGATAGTGGGAGTTAAATTTTCGTCGGTTAGCCATAAATCAATTCTGCTTTTTTCGTAACCATTGGCTCTTCTCCATGTATACTGCTGTTTATTTATGTTTAGAACCCGCCATATGTCGCATAGTTTGAGTTTGTTTATAAGATAAATTAATGATTTACATGGTTTCGGTTGTGTTGTTTTAGAGATTCTATCTTTTTCGGTGAGTGTTTCGTTAAAATCACCTCCGATGATGATAAAACCTTGGGAGTGAGTATTGATTAACTGGTGTATTGTTTCGAAAAACTTATTTCTGTTATTTTTATTATTATATGCGTATATATTAATTAACGTGTATGTGTTGTCTTCTATGGAGATGTTTATAATAACGTATCTTCCATTAATGCATGTTTTTGATTCGATAAGATCATGATTTAATTTATTGTTAATAAGAATGGAGCACCCAGCACTCGACGAGGTACCGTAAGCATTGAAAGAATCCCATTCATTAAATTCGACGTTTAGTTTATTTGTGATTTCAGCCGTGTAGTGTGTTTCTTGTATAAATAGAACATCTACTTTCTGCTGATTCAAGTATTCTTTTAGTCTATTTCGTTTGTTTATGTTTCTTAATCCTTGTGTGTTTAGTGATAAAAAATGGATTTTAGTGGACGATACGTTGATTGTGTGGTATATGATTCTTGAACTCTAATGTGAAAAAAAACGTGAGATAGAGACATAAAAACGTAGTTTGGAGTAAAGATATAAGGACTTAGAATAGTGTGAAAAGACATATTTAGGTAATGACCTAAAGACGTGATATTGGACGTATAGTATGCGTAATTCTCATGTTCAAAAAAACATAACATGCTAATTATCCATACTGTACAACAAGTATATAATGTATATTTATACTTATTTAAAGACAACATAATGTATGTATACAATAGTAACAATCGTAGGAGAAAAAAGAATATGCGTGGACAATGTGTTCGATAGGTTATAGTATTGAATAGTATATACCGTATAGTATAAATCCGTTAGAACAACAATCTGCGAACAGAGGTATACTGGGTTATTTTGTAGACCGAGTATATCTGTTGATCGCGGACTTGTGTTTAAATTAGATACATAACATGCATGTAGGTAATAAAGATATGTTGTAGTAAATATAGTAAGCATGTTATTATAATATACAAGTTCGAAAATATTTTTTTTTAAATATCATGAGTAAGTTGTACGATTGTGATTTTACAAGGAGTATGTTTTCATTACGAGTAATCTCGCAGTAACAACATGATATTATGATCATACTCATGTTGACATAGTTCAGGTATAGTATTCTATCGATTACTAAAAGACGATGTATAATAATAGTAGCAGTGACAATCATCTGAAAGGGAATAATTATCGTAATAAAATTGAATTATTGTAAACGCTATAAGTGTTATGCTAAATATGCATGCATAGCGTAGTGTTACCATCATATTTGCAATATTTGAGTTCATTTTATCTAAATCAGAGTCCGTTAAACGAATGTAGCAGTCGTTAGGCTGAATAATTGTTTGTTTTAACACAATCATCAAAGTTTGGTATTATCATTGTTCCGACGAGGTTTCTTTTTGTCTTGTTGTTTTACGAGTGGAGTAGGTGGCGGTGAGCGGACAGCTGACCTACTTCTGTCTCTTGATGGCGTACCGTTATTGACTGACATACTTTTCACGAATGTGTCTAAGTTTGATTGTTTTTTCGTCTGTGATCGTGCACGAAGTTCCCTGCGTGTAGATTTCACCTGTTTGGTTGTTGTGTGTTTTCCATCGTCCGATTCTTGTGTAGAAAGGAATGTGTCATTTTCTAGTACTTGTGTAGTGTCGGGAAAACTTTGTTTATATTGGTCAGTTTCGCTTTCGCTTGAGTCTGATATTTCACAATCGCCTTGTTTATGACCAAATTCCATACACTTTAGACATTTCCAGTCACCAACACAATCGTCGATTCGATGACCTTCTTGTAAGCACTTCTTACATTTAAGAGTTTTGGTTAGTGTTTGCCCTTTGTGTATCACTTTGGCTTTAAACTGTCCAAATTCCATGAATCGTGGGAGAGGGGTGGTAAATGAGAGTTTTTTCACGGTGACTAAACGATCCCCTGTGTCGCAGTTGGTTAATTTACCATCAATTCTCAATTTTTCCCTTTTTAAGTCTATGATGTCGATGCATTTAATTGTTAATGCCCGTTTGATGATATTGTCATCTGCAGATAGGGGTATGTTTTGTACCCGTATTCTAATTGTTTCTTCTCCATCTAGTCTATGGGGATTGGTTATTAGAACGGGTACATGATATGCTCTTAAATATATACCTTCTGCAACTAATTGTGCTTTGTCTTCTAAATTGTCCAAGTAAATCCGCCACATACCGTTTACACGTTGTAATCCGGTGATGTGGGACACATTGATCACTTGTCCAATTGATTTATACAATTCTTCGTGTTTTATCCATTCTTTGTAGTTTACTTTTCGTTCACCGAATACACTACGTTCACGGATAAACACTATGGGCGCACTCGTATCGTTTTCGCCGCCATTTTCTTTGTTGTCCATTGAAAATTTTTCCCACGAGGTTAAATTCTCACTTATTCTATCCATTTTGATTTTGAAAATCACAATATATGTAGAGTATAACTAACTTATGATGAATGAGCGTTTATTTATCGATAAATTAGTCCAATCAATCGAAAATATTGAAACTTTTTCTGCTCGATGTAAATGACAACGCCTTAGCATGGCCGCTTACAACCCTCAAATTCACAAAATAATGATCACGTAAAAATTTACTATTTTACAACATCAATATTATCAGTCCAAGTTAAGTGTTTAAATGTCCTAATTTTTGAAGATATAATTTACTGTGTGCTGCACTATCATATAAACAAACCAAAACTAGGACAGGAAGAGGAAAACTTGAATATTTTTACCTCAGTTGAAAATTTTTGCTGTTCATATTTCCTATTTGAAGAGTAACCTAACTGTTTTTTGTAGAGATAATACAATATAACTTCTCCAGAGCAGCCCTCTGTATAAATCGAAACAAGAACATTTGACTCAAAACAAGAGTATTGAGTCGTGACTGCACTTTTTAGGGGGGAGACTTTATACAGTGAAATATTTAAGGTCAACCCTCAGAGGTCAGGTTCTAGATTGGAGACAAAATTCATTATAAACTTATTAGTATTGTTACAACCTGTAAATAACAGTCAATGTTTGCAGCTCCCATTAAGGGTGTTGCTCACCAGAGGTTGGACTGTTGTACCTAAGTACATAACGTTCACAAACGAAGCAAAACATTAGTTATATTGATTTTATTACAAAAGAAAATATTCAAATTTAAAGAAACTGTTCAGTTTTCTGCTTTAAAGTACTATCTTAGTGGTAAACCATTTTAACACATTCTTATTTATATTACCTTAAATGTAACTGCTTAATGAGAGTTGAACATCAAGAATGTTATTTTCTTACATTGTTTAGATGCATAATGGAAGAGCTTCAATATTTGTTTTATAGAGCCATTTTCCAATTTGCGAAAAATGAGGTCACAAAAATTCCACTTTTTTTAAAGTCAAACTACAATCAAGTACTTTAAAGATGCTTTGTAAATACACAGGCCCAAATCACTGTAAGCTTATAACTGTATTGACTTTTAAGCTCTGTGTCGAAGCACAAATTGTGAGTATCTGTATCAGCTAAAGCGGAATACACTAGCTTGTAGTATAGTAAACTGAATGACTCCGTGAACTGACCTTCAACCCAATATAACATAGCAAGTTATTATAAATTACCCAACCAAATAACAAAAGGCAATGAACTTATCAGAGAGGATGCTAGAATGCTTACTGCTTAGCCGTGCGGTTGTTGCCCCCTCTCCTCTGCTATCTCTCGCTGGTCAATGTATAAAAATGTATAAATCAATGAGCCAGCGGAAAAACCAGAGGAAAAAATATATATTTATAGTTTTATACCTATGAGGGATATTATGAATCAATGAAGGGCGTGGATAAATGTATTTTCTATCAGGGATAATACTATAAATCTCCCCTCTCCTGCAACATAGAAGTGGTTGCCTTTGGATATTTCCACTGTAACTAATATAATAATAATTATAGTTACTGTAAAATCATTTATTTTCATGGGGATTCAATTTTGTGGATTTTGTGGATAATGTTAACCACGAAATTTAATCCTCATGAATATTAATGATTTATATAGAATATGACTTAGTGGATATAAGTTATGCTTGAAATTATGTGCACAGGAAATAATAATTTTCACAAAAACCACGAATTTTGTCCCATTGAAATTTAATGATTTTACAGTACTGTATAATTATTTATTTTCACAGGCATAAAATTACCTGAATTTCGGTAATATGGTGATTCGGTGATTTCTTAAATGTGTGGACTCAAAATATTGAAAGAAAATCTTTTGTTTCAAAATTTGAGGTCAATTATTGGAGGGGATTTGATTTAGCGATCTTGATCAGTTACGAAATCAACAAAATTAATCTGCTACAAATATAGATAACTTGACAGTATTCACTATACTGTAAACCAATTTACTTCACAAATACTGGTACTATCTTAAATTTTGCATTTTACATCGGCATATTCATAACTACAAATTTTCGCCTTGTTAGGTCTCTCGCATGTCCATAATAATGTTTTGACTACTTAATTTCCCAACTGCATAATTTTGCAAATTGCTTCCACTCACAAACTTGGTTTACAGTTTACCGTCTTATACTGTTGTGGATTACAATAACCTAGCTATAGCTTGGCTATTTTGACCTAAGCCTGACCTTTATGCAAGAATTTATTACATGGTTATTGCTTTCAATATATCAATTTCCGCAAGAAAATCGTGCAATATCCGTATTTCAGATTTGTGTTTGTATTACTTTTCGAGCGTCTTCGTGATACTCCCCGATTATGAAAACATACAATTGGTGTTGTAGACATAGACAATACATCGACTGTTAAATTATGCTAATCAATAGGCCAGGCTCATGTCAAATTAGCCAAGCAATATCAACTTTTGAACTGTACCTGAAACCATGATGGATAATTGATTTGCATAAAACATATAGGAATTTGAAGAAGAATGATGATATAAAGTCATGTGTATGAGGACACATACTGTAAAATCATTAATTTTTGTGGGTGATTAAATTTCGTTCACCTTTAACCACAAAATCAAATCCTCCAAGAATAATTTAACAGTCATATTTATGAACTGAAATGCAAAATCCATGAATTAATGTGATTGTCCCATCGAAATGTTTGTTTTTTACCAAAATCATGCAATTTCGTCCCATTGAAATTAAATGATATTCCATCTAAAATGTTTCAATGAGCTTCTTTTCATTTCATAACGGGATGGAGGTGACTAATCATAAGGGCTAAACATGGGGTCCACTGGTGATGGAATACAGGGGAGGGGTTCAGTTAATGGTTAAACAAAGGGGTTATTATTGAGGCAAGAGCCGAGACAGCTTGTGGTTGAATGTTAAGGCGCAGGCGATAGAATATTGGGTTAAGCAGAGATTTCAGTGGTGCTCAAACCTAGGGGCTAGAGCAAGGGATCCAAGGTTGTCTGAATATTCAAAGAGGCTTGAGAGGGGGCCCGAATCAACTTGTTCAGTGGTCGTTCAACCTAGGTACTATAGAGCAAGGTTTTCACAAGTGGCTGAACATAGGGATGGAGCAGCCGTTCAACTAGAGGTTGACCGTTAAGTGGTTGAACAAAGAGGTTAGGGCAGGGTTGTGCTAGATGTTGAACACAGGGACTAAATCAATGATTCCACAACTAGTTAAATTTAGAACAGGGTTACTTTGGTCGTTGTAGAAAGGGGCAAGGGCAATTCTTCCCTTAGTAGTTGAATGCAGGGGCAATAGCAAGGGTTTCACTAGCCACTGCACGTAGGGCTATAACTGTGCAGGGGATTTTTAGAGTATTTCATCACATAACAAAAGAAACAGAACATACTAGAGAATACTGGTGGCAACAAACCAATAATGAATTACATGAATCTTGTATCTGGCAAATCTATAGTATAATGGGTCAATGACTTACTTCTCTCAAGACAATTCCTACAACTACATTTAGTATTGGTCATAGTATAGGAATTACTCTCCTTGTTTCCCTGCTTTGTAAGGTGTACATTGTAGTACACTGCCCACCAAAAACTCGAGCTATCGCCATTTGGTAGACTATAGTTCTGGCAAAAATCATCGCAGAGCAAACTATTTCCCGCAAGCACATCTACATTAGAACATGTTGAGGTTTGAAAGAAATCCGGGAAGAGTTGCTTCCACAAGAATGGAAAATTCAGCTTCTTGGATCACAAAAATTCATTGTTATTTTAATTCAGAACAGTTTTTTGACTCCTTTAAAACAGTTTGACAATGGTTTCAGAAACAAGTACAACTACTTAATATATAAATAACTCAACCAAGTTCATTTGCAACTTTAAACTTATTTTTGGTAGGCACTGTATATGTACATGATAGACATATATCTATGTATTAAGTAATAATGTAGGTTACAAGATGTCAAAGGCAGCTGAATGTCTGCTGCAGACATCTACATATCAGAAAACCCCGCCTTCATCACACTCCTATACTTAATTATATAGTATTTCAAAACAGTCATTACAATAGAAATATTAGTACCACAGGAAACAAACACTCAACAATGCACTACTGAGGTATGGCCATGCATAGATTCAGCAATTTTTCTCAAGAGGGGTTTAAACCAGCTCTTGTTTCTCAGGAAGAGGTCCAAAACATATTCTGCTCAATGGGAATCAAAACAGCTTATTTTCACAGAGGAGTGGGATGGTCAGACTTGATTATTCATAGGGACCGTGTCAACAGGGTAGAATTCAAAATCAGGTTAATTCTATGTTGCCAAACATTTTGGCCAAACAGGAGACTGCCTTCAATGTCATTATTTCAACATTTAACTCAGTTTATAGTAAAAACAATCTTTAACAGAAGATTAAACTTTGCCATTTTTTTTTAGATATTTTCATCATATAAGTTTTATTTTGACCAGAACTCATTGCTCTTTAAGGAATGATATATCTGGAATTCCCTATAAATCAGGAACATTGACACCCAAGTATTCTTAAACACAGTAGACGGTCATCAATTAATCATATATGCTTTGAATTATAGGCACTGGATTTAATATTTGAACAAAAGTTGACTGCTTTACATAAAGAAAACATTATTCAAACCCTGACAAAAAATTTAAAAACTTTCATTGTAAAATATGACATACAAAAATTGGTGGAAAGATGAAAAATATAACATTTTTAAGATGATATTGTTATAAGATTAACACCTGAGACATGTAAATGAGCTCACGAGTATTTTTTATAACTACAGTATCAAATATAAAAAGTTTCCCACAACAAATTTGTATCTCTCAAAATTATGAGGATCAACCATACTGTGCCAAGTGATGATACAGCTGATACGGAAATGGGGCTTACATTTATCATTACATACAAATGTATCAGATTCAATTCAACTGAAGAATTGTAATTAATCACAACCAGAGAGCACAATTCACAATCAAAGGGACACAACTCTTTCTTAACTGTAAGTTATTGTAACTCGCAGTCTACAAAATGTTCATATCAAAGGGAAACAACTCTATTTTTGTCAATGTTGTATAAAACACAGTTGCTTCCCTTTACCAAAATTCACTCAGAGCTTTGTTATTTTTACTGAATTTGCTTTAGACTTTTCTCATATTTAGCATGTTGACTAACAGTGACCTACAAAGTGACTGTACAACCATAAACCTCTGATTCATGAGTCGCATGTTGTTTGTTACACTCGACAGCCACAGCATATCTAAGGTACAAATTCATACACATGGATGAAGTATCGCCAGTTATATTCTTGCTCAGAGCAATTAAGCAGTGGTGCTACCAGGAATCATACCCAAGAACTCTCGATTTCAATGTGCATGCCTTATGTCTAGACCACTTTACCCCATAAATACCAGACCCCTATCTGCAAAATCATCGCACATAGAAAGCTCAGTTTGAATGGAGATTCAGCCAAAGGCGAGTCAGAATTTTAGATACTTGTGGTCGGATATGTTTAATGTTACTGCAATAAACTAAGAATAATGTTTCTGCTGTGTGATGCCATTTTTTAGTCCAGCCTCTGATGGAAAGTTACCTCAAAGACAATATTTGAGATGATATTCAGCTCAAACTTAAATGCTTTGATAGATTAGGGCCTCGTTAAAATGATTATGCAAATAAGAACAAGAAATACTACTTACTGCTTGGAATGGGTCTCTGTATATACTTCCATACCCTCCTGCTGCTACGGCAGCAACTGCCATACCGAATCTAGGGTCCTGATAGTATGCAGGACCGGGTCGCATCTGTGAACCGGAGGGGCTCTGGGGCCGAGCCCGTTTGTACGGGGACGAATCATGCTGAGATCCGCCTGGACCCCTGAAAAAGATAAAAATATATTTATTATAATTTTCGCTCAAATATATATACCCTGAAAAATTATGAAAGAAATAATTATTTTTCCCTGAAATGTACCCAGCAGTGCTAGTGTTCTGAAGCTGTCTTACATATTTGAAACCCTTCAACATTGGAAACCTCTCAAAACCGAATAATGAAACATCATCACCCTGAATACCGGAACCCATTTTAAGTAATTACGAATATCTATATAGTAAATCAATACCAGCTAAAGTCTAATTGGAAACAACTACATGTAAAATGTTTGCACCTAGTGGGATTTGAACACCTTTATGCCATCACACATCTGTTTGCAGACCTGTGTGACTGTCATGCCCTTTATAATTTGACAACGCCTTGCTGTGTGTGATATTAATCATTTTGTTAAGTAGAATACATTGTAAGTCATATGAATTAAGGTGTTCTTCAGTAGGGATGGCCATGAGTACCCGAGTACTCTTTCGAAGGTAGATGTACTTGTATGTCATATACTCTAGATAAGTATTCTTTGTAAATATTGAGACATTTAAGGGACCTTTGATTTTATCTTTTATTTAATGTTGAGCATAGCCTCTATTTTTTGCCAGTCAGCTTTCTGCTGACACATGCCAGGCAGGATTATGAGTGAGTACCTTCATCCTAATTTGAACCTAGGTCACCGGATTAGACAACAAGCATGCTAACCACTGAACTATGGAGGCATAGTCTGTCTGAACCAGCATGGTTAGTCAGTTCCTGTAGAACTCCTCTGGGCTGCTGGATTAAACGGCAAGCACACAAACCATTGAGCTACAGTGGCAACTTCTCGTTGGAATATTGACCATCATTGCAGTTGAGTAACATTCAATGTCAAGATATTATCGTATACCTTAGCCTCACAGTGCCCCCACATTTTTTTTCGAAATCGGAATATTTTTTCAGGTTTGTGTGATTTAAGCTGGCTGCGAGGTAGTGCGAGGATGAAACCAACAATATTTTATTTTAGGCCTAACACTGAGTGTTTACGTTATATAATCATATTCAGAAGCCAAAATAGAACCATTGGAATAAAAAGGTGCTAATAGAATATTTACAGCTGGTAGAATACTACAATAACTGATAACACTGCTAATATGTACAGTACACAAACATGTGAAAACTGTGAAGTACATATTACTATAGGGAGCATATTTATTTAGCACCATCCTCTAACAAAAACCAGCTTGCACAGCATGATAAGTTTAGCTTAAGGGATGGTCATGACAGTTTCTTGCGTGGTAAGGGATTTTTTTCCAATATATAGAATTTGTTGAAACTTCGTTAACGATAATTATCACCGACAGAGAGTTGATACTGGCAATTAATGAAGACGGCATGACCAAAAATTATTATACTAATAGGTCATCTATTGCTTTGTAAGAAATAATCAGCACTAAGTAATATATGCAAATCTGGAAATTTTTGCACCATCTTTTAAATCCGAAAAACTGCAGTGCACCTTGTAACTTGCAGAATTAGAGAGACATTCGCAAGTTAAAGCTACAGCTAAATTTTGAAATGAAGTTAAGGAAAATATTTTTTAGTAAAATATTAAGCTGTGTTAAGGATCTGGGTACTGTTTTATCATAGTGACTTTACGGCAATCGTAAACTTACGCGAAAATTTGAATTCTTTTCAATTTTTCTAACTTCTACAAATACAGGTAATTCGATATGTGATATCAATATATAATTAATTCAATTAATGATATTAAACAATATCTTTTCCTCATTTGAAGATGCAGAAACTGTACACGGAATTTATATTTGAGCGTAAGTTTACGATTTGCATAAGTACTTTGATAAAACAGTACCCTGGTGTGCCAATAATAATTTCTGTCAAAGTTTTTCCATGCTTTTCCTGAAATTGGGATTTTTCGTAGGTGAAAAAAAAAGACATTGGGTATTGTTTGGTCTGTCTCATAAACTGCTGAATAGACAAAATGTCTTACTGGTAATCATAGTTTTATGAAATACGTGAAGATATATTGCTAAAAAGGGAACAAAAAAGGCAATTTCCCCATGTTTTTCTAATTATTGTCGAAGCTTCGATTTAAATTTTCTACGTTTCGGAGAATTTTTTGGATGTTAACTGGGGAAAAGGGTCATTGTTCCTGATTGGATAAGTACCTGTTTAGTGTACTAAGAAAAAAAACCGCGTGTACCTGATTGGCAGCCTGGGTATGGGGCTTCTCCAGGGATGTACGTGTGACTGCTGCCATCCCGAAGGTATATAAAACTGTCGAATATTGTTGTTCATACTCGCATTTAAACACACAATGTTTAAACACCTACACTAAGTTTGAACACATAAATAATGTTTGAATGAACACAACAGTTGTATTTAATATTAGGTTATTATGTATATACATACAACTTTTGAAAGAAACAGTTCTCTTTATTGAGTTATTTTTTCAGCTTTTAAAAGAAACAGTTAAACAACTTTCGAAATAAACAGTTGTTTATAATGATGGAAAAGACTTTAGAAAGAAACTGTAATACAACTTTCAAAATAAAGACATCTTTCATTTAGTTACTAGTAAAATTACCACTTTAGAAAAAACCAGCTTTATCTATTGAATATAATTTCCTGGTTAACTGAGTACAACACAGATGCCGTTAAGGTAATATATCTCTGATAGTATCAGCTAGATTCATATATCCATGATTTAATCCCGTCTGAACGAGTCACACACACGCGTAGCACACACCCGTCTTTCCTACGTCCACAACACAAATACAATTTATCAATACGGAGTACAGTACAAAGTCATTTTCTTGACAGACTTAACACTGGTCTGCATCAATGGTACAAAATATAATACGACATAATTTAGCAGTCTCAGAATAGAGTCACACCTGATATATATGGTGTGCACGTCATTGACATTTCTAGTACTGCAACGCTGTGCACATGGAAACAGAGGAATAAAACAACAACTCAGTACACGCGCCCTTGCAATCTATGAATCTTTGATATTTGTATACCAGCAATTTTTTTTAGTGGGAACAATACTGGTACTGGACAAACTGAGAAAATTCGCAGTGGTTCGAATTAAAAAAAAATATTTTTTTTTTTAATTCTTGAAAAAATACGTAATCATACATGTAACACTCATCTAATTTACATAGAAAGTCTTTTTACTGAATACTACTGGTTAAAAATAACCTTTTTTTACAAAAAAATATGTACCACAATAGGAATTTCTTTTCTTTGAAATTGGGAAATGGTTTTGGAAGGTACCAATAACAATTATGGGGAACCATTTTTTAATTAACTCCCAATTACATGTGTTTCCGTCAATATATACGCACAAGAATAAAACAAAATTTTGATAAAAATTGTTATAAATGATCAGATGGGAATAATATAATATTTAATTAAGCCCTAAAATGGGAATGGTTAATGTTAATATTCTCAGCGGTTAAGAAAAAATCACTGTATAATAGACTCAGCTTCTTGTAATAAAAATAATTATCTTAATTTAAATAAACTAATAGTTGGCAAAAAGAAAATGTCTTGCCATTCATTTTGCCATTCTCAAGAATTATTTTTTAATGGACATATTTAAGTAGTAAGCCAACAAATCTATTTATAATTATAATCCAGAAAATCTATTTCCTTGGGGAAGTGTATTTCAATTAATTTAATATAAATACTTGAGGAATTCTATTACAATAGAATTAATAAATAAAGGAATAATTGTAGGAATGAATTCAGACAACTGAAACGCAGGTGAAAAAGTATCAGTAATTACCCTGGATAATGGAGATACCTGACTGTAATATGATCTTTAATATACTAACTCTGTATTAAATTAACAAATTTCTACTTATTCCAACAAAAGAGTCATGACTACAGAAATGTAATTATAAATATGAAGGTTACAAACATGTCATCGTTATGATTTCGTGGAAACTATTAAAATGATCCTGACTTTTTTGAAAGAATTTATTACAAGGTTCTAGCAAAGAATTAAATTATCAATATTAAATCAATGTTGAAGCAAATGGTGAATTATCAGATGATTAGATTTGCGCTGGTAGTACACTTTGTGCATAGAATACTTTCAACTTGGGAAGACCAAAGATAGTCCTAATACTTTTCACTTTCAAAAATAAAGACTGAATTTAACTATTATGTTTACTATTTTATATATACTGTAAACCAAGAAATTATTTCTAGCGATTTAATATTCTGGAGTTTGCAAAAAGTAGCCACGAATGTGTTTGAAACATTAATATGGACATCCTGGGAGACTTAAAAGCACACCGATTGGCAAAATGTTTTGCAAAAGGTTTAAAGTACATGTGTATACAACGGCCATAGACAAGAAATTACTTGTTAAACTTTCCTAATTAGCGCGTGTTGAAGGACCAAGTTAATTTCTTGGCATTATACCTAGAAATTAAGCTTACTAATACCGTATTACCTCTTATTATCAACCCCCCCTCCCCCTGGGCGATGTATTTTATGAAAAAATAATTCCATACACAGTCAGACCTCGTATAAACGCCCCCACGGAACGGTACCGTACAGTACGGCACTTAGCTGTTACCTTAACCAGTACGAATTACTTCCCCTACTTAAAAATACTGGACTTTGTTTTTTTGCCTTTCGTATGCAAAATGGCTAATAAACATGTAGACTACGCTGTTCATACCAGTATATAATTACTTGGCGGTGATTAATTGTTCGTTCGAATGGATTACCGTATCATGACTGACTGTTATTCTGGTTTTGTGTGGATTCTTAATTGGATTACTGTATGACCAATTTTTGAAGGTGAGATTTTTTTTCTTCAAAAATTGACATGGGGAGGGGCGTTAATTAGAGGGGGGCGCTAAAACGAGGAAATACGGTATCTATAACTATGTCTTAAAATTTGAGTTCTTAGAAAAAACGTGATACAAATGACAATTTTAATCAAAGCTTTTGTTGAATCACAACACTAATCCATTGTTTAATCCGATCTCATACAATGCTAGGAAATACACAATGGTTATGATACTAATATAGACTCATTGACAAGGATTTAAAGGTAGCTGCCTCACATCATTTATGATTTATCATGAAGCTGAAATTATTGTATGATGTAATTTTCCTACATAACCAAGTATTTATATACTGGTAATAGAAAGTTGCTGACTGTTGATTTATGATATATTTATTGTACAAATGATAAATTTAAACCACTTTCATTATAGGACACACAGTAGGGCTCAAGGTGAGGACTGCCTTAATCCCCAATTTGGAGATTTTTATATTCATATGGCCACTATTTTTATTTTTTGACGATTTTTATGTGGCCATCATTTAATGACACAGTATATTTTCCTTATAAGAGTGATGCAGAGTATCCTTCCAGCATACTTTGTGGGTTATGTAAATCACAAGGTTGTGCTTCAGCTTGATCAGTAACATGAATAAACTACAGCCTAAACATCAATTTTATTTTTGAAGATGGCCTTAACCTGTGAGGCAGTCCCTTGAAGACTGGAACATTCAGAACTTCAGCGCTACAGCATTGGGGAACCAATTATATTACATTACATGAAAAACTGTTTAATTTTAAATGAAACTTTTTGTCTTCAAGAAAAAGAGAGACAGAGTCAGACTGACATATGAAACCAATGCATGCACTGACAGAAAAACAATGTGTACCGTAGTATGTGGGAGATAAAATGAACCATTAGTTACATAATTTTACGTCAATACTTCAAAAAAAATTCATCCGATCTAATTACTTTCCTACAGAAAAAAATCTTTCCAGTGCAACAAAACTGGAAGATTAATAGAGACCTTAATAAAACCTCTGACCATATTGAAGAGGCACCTGTGGGAAGTCGAGCAAGTGGAGTGTGGACAAACCTATATGAACCTTAGGTGAGCTCAATGCTGACACGAGTTAGTCACTGATTTTGACATGAAACAAAATCCAATGCCAGCTAACAGTTTTACTGTTTATATTAGCAACTTTCCTACCAATGTTCACATTCGATAATTCACAGTTTCACACAGTTCTCTATACATACTGTAAAATCATTTATTTTCGTGGGAGATTAAATTTCATGGATTTCGTGGGTAATCTTCTACCACCAAATTAAATCCCATCAAACAATAATTTCGACCCTTTTGTTTATTACCTGAAATGCAAAATCCACGAATTAACGTCCCATCGAAATGGTCTTTTTACCAAAACCACAAAATTTCGTCCCATCGAAATAAAATGATTTACAGTGTATATTTATCACAATGCTTTCACTATCAGGTTTCACACATATCTGTGAACATAATTATATGGCAGAACCGCTGAGAATATTAACCATTCCCATTTTAAGGCTTAATTAAATATATTATATTATTCCCATCTGATCATTTAAAACAATTTTTATCAAAATTTTGTTTTATTCTTGTGCGTATATAATATTATATTGACGGAAACACATGTAATTAGAACCATTGTGCCACTGAAAATACCTTATTAATTTGTTGTATTTACTATGATTATGCGTTGAAACTAGCAAAATACTGTAATTATTAATGTCTACGTCATATAATAATGTGAACACAAAAAAATAAATAAATAAACTAGATCTGATGCCATGCAGGGACACTTATACTAGAAAACCCTGGCATGGCAAAAATCCTTGCTGCTACATATAATTCCGTCATGCATTCATATCTATATTTTTTGTTGACAACTTCACTGAAATTCTGCAAAAAGCTGAATTATTAGAAACAGGGAGTGGCCACCACGATCTTTTTTCACTAGACTGTACATGTAAAGTTGTAAACATATCTTTTATATTTCAGAGACGTTTGTAAGTTGCTGCCTTGGCTCAATTTTAAATCCCAAGACATTTTGCATTGACAGCAGATACAACTCAGTATGTTAAATGCACAAAAAGCACAATCATTATGGTTGAACTAAATGAAAAATTTACATGTCACAAATTATGTCACGGAAGCTTTTTAAGGTTCCAAGTACAAGTAAATGTAGGTGGATATATGGAAGTACATATACCCAGGCCGTAACGTGTCTCATTAACACCTAGAAACCGTATTTGTTACACATTTTTCACAACAATAAGCCTTATTAGTATGGATAGGAAAATACTAATGAGATATCAGTTACCCTGACATTTCTATTCTGAAAATATGCATTGTTAGCAAAAATAATCACTGAATAATAATGGGTTGCTATACAACTATGACAGGTATCATTACAATATTGTTATTTGTAAATCAACATTTGAGGGGCGTTCTATAATTAAATGAGTGGAAAAATGATTTATTCACATACAAACTTATTTGACAGTCTTTCTGAGTCATGATACATTATAGGATTAAACAAACTTTTTGTTGACGTTCACTGATGTGTAAACACCCGATCTTCGGGAATACATTGAATAAAATCCCGAACTTGTTTTAAGACATAAAAAAACGATTGATGGTTGAAAAAGGAACAAAAATGGCAAGTTTCCATGTTTTTTTTCTAATTATTGTGGTAGCTTCGCAGTTAATTTTCTCCGTATTGGGAAATTTTTTACTTGTAAATTGGGAAAAATTATTCATTATTCCTGATTGGGAAAGTACCTTTAATGAGTAATTAATTAAGAAAAGGAAAAACGCCGCACGGCTCAACTTTAACAAAGGGAAGTAATTAATACTAACATAAAACCAGTTAAGGTTATACTATCAAGAGTTAACTTATGTTACAAGTTTGCGTTTATCTCTTTTGAGAAGTATAAGAAGACTTTTAGTTCAATGGTCAATCAATGTTCAGAATTTGTGATTCTTATGAATTAAGAATGCTTTTGATTGCCAATTAAAATTAATTAATAATGCTTCTGATTGGCTGATGTGAATTATGAAGAAAGTAAGCTAATAAATATCATATCAAGCATCATTGATGAAAATCCATAACCTAAAATACATCTTGTGTAATTCTGTGCGTCAGGTAATTATGCATACCATAATTTTCAGATTTATACACACTATGCTTGGTTGTTTTCCTTCAGACGTCAAGTGTTTTTGTAGATGTTTGCTACATACATGTATGTCAAGTTCTATAATCACATAAACTGCATGAAAAATGTATTCTTATGAAAAAATAACCAAAATGAGTATTAAAGACGATTTTCGTTAATTTGACGTAAACCATGTGACATATAAATTGAATAAATGCATATTTCTAATGGATGATGATTTTTCCTTTTTGTCAACATTTTTTTTGTTTTCGATACTGTGCTAAATTTCTTGTGAAACAAATCTTTGAAACAGACTATACAAATTACAATTACACCAGCACAAAATTAGCAGAAAAAAATTATGGCATGAAAACCAGCAGCCATCTTGTTTAGTGATGACTTTTGACATAGTTTAGCGAATGTATGCTATTTTGAATAACCCCGATTTTGGGGGAAATAACACCTAGATCCAGTGGCTACTTATAATCTACTCACAAAAAATGCCAATGCTTGGAAAACGGACTCACAATATGCAAAAACGGAGTGCTTAATTTGATTCCTGTTATGTCAGTTGCATTCACGGTCCCACATTAAACGTGATGTAGTAATATATCAATAAGGGAAAACGATCCCAAAAGGGCCTCCAAAAGCAGAATTGCTTATGCATATTAATGCATTTGGTCTCTAAGATTACATTACATTACACCACCAGGGATGGGCGGTGGATAGCCTGGAAAACCGTGTTTTTACCTTGCAGTAAGTTCCAGTTGGAAGCAACTTATGTTCCCAACATGGGACTTGAGCCCACTGTCCCGGTATTACCAGCGTGTAGCTCTTCCAACTGAAGCAGCATCTGTGGACAGAGGGACCGAGACAGCCCTGGCCTGTGTGACAGGCTAGCGCAGTTTGACAACAATGGTCAGGGGTCATGATCCATGGGTAGGTGCTGAATGCTTGTTTTTTCCTTATGTTTTGGTGTGGTTGTGTTTGAGGACTAAATTTTAACATTGGTCCTAGTGCTGGTGATAACCAAGACATTGAAATAATTTGGAAGTGAAAAAAAAATTTGGAACGGAGTCGGAGAGGTTGACAATGCATGATCTTTGTGGCAACACGGAGGTGTAATGCATTGCAGAAGGAATGCAGTTCAATAAAACTATATTTTGCTTAACCTAAAAACATACACAAAGTGCCATAGCCGCAGCCGTTCAGTAACTTACCGATCATTTGGTTGTCTACTAGACATGATTTTTTTCGACCGACGCCATTTGCGATAAATTGTAAGACGCGGACGAATGGAAAATAGGTGAAATCGTTGTCGTCTTTACTTTGTGATACCTCGGAACTTTATTGTAATAGGAAGTTAGTTTGATAACCAATGAGCCTACGTGTCAGTAGAATAATGTAATACAAGTGTTTTCATATAATTTCAGCAATTTCTTTAGCTTGAATAATTAAATTTTTCATCATAATTATGTACCGACCCGTTCAGTCCGTAAGACTGGCATTTATCACCGTATCATAAACACGAGTAGCCTCCCTTTTATAATTAACGCCATTTGTATTCCAGTTGCAACAAGTGAGTAAACTTAGCAGCCAGCGCTTTATTTGAACATTATTTCTGTTAACATGACTAATAATATGCTTTTAACAAGGTATTTTACTTTCAATTGTATTCTCGGTATTCTCTGAGGTAGAAATTCAAGAATCTCCTTTTTTTATAAATTCTGATTTTTTTGTTTTGCTGTGCAACGGTCTGCTAGCAATGAGTTTCACAAGAATAAATTGTTTACTTCGTCCGCTACTTAGTAATGTTTGATGTTACAAGCATATTGCTAGTGGCTATGTCTGTGCTTTGAATTCCGCTGACTGATCACAGTTGAATCTGCACCTGACTACACCTTCATGAAAACTTCTCTATTAATTTGGGCACAATTTTGTAAAAGCATCATAACACCAAAGACCTAAATTACACAGATTGGAAACATGTAGCAACTCTCACGATATCTTGTGGCAGGTCTATGAAATCTCACGAAATCTCGTTAGTTTTTAATACCTTATATCTCAATTTCTAATATACTTACGAAAAAACTATTAAGTCTATGCAATAGATTTATTATTCACCTTTCAAGTGATACCTCATTTATTGAAATAGGTCAAGGAATAAAACAATAGACCCCGAAGAGCCAGACCTACTCTCATTTTTATCAAATTAATGTAAATTCCCAGTTTATCAGAAAATACCTGATTTGCCTCCTTCAAATCCTAATTTTTTGTATTTGATAAAAGGTAGACAAAAATGAGTTACTTCATGTAGAAAAAGATTCTTAGCTCTTCAACATGATACATTGTCCATTAAAATTGGATGACTAAAAAAAGTTTTATGCGCAATTACTGAATCTGCTGCCTGTTATTTTGCGTTTCCTCTAAATTTTCAGTCGAGTATCAAATCTGTGTAATTTAGGTCTTTGATAACACTATCTAAATTTAAAAAAAGTGATAATAATGTTTTTATTACCTTTATTTTGCAATTATATTTGATAGACTTCCTTACTATCATAAGGGAAGTCAACACATCTATATAATCATTACTAAATAGGTGAATACTGTGATTGTGAAGTACTGTAAAATTCTTGGATTCAAATGAAATTGATAATGTTCCAGTAGTAATTACCATTGCTACGAGGCTACACTACCAGTATAGATACTGTGAAATTGTTGATTTTCGTGGAGGATTGCATTTTGTGAATTTCATGATTTTTGAAATTAAAGGATTTTACAGATTTGTTTTTATATTTTCAGGTGCTAGGGTTATATGAGTGATGTCGGTTGTCACTCTTCAGATAGGACAATGCGGGAATCAGGTTGGTGGTCAGTTATTTGCTGGCCTGATGGAGGATACACAAACCAAACTGTCACAGGTATTACATGAATATCTAAATTATTCATTGATCTCTGTACTAACATGGTAAGGGCTCAGTGCAAAACTATGGTACATGTCTCTACAGTATCTATAAATTGATTTAGTTACCATGGTTTTGCACGAGCACTCAAATTGTATTATATTCGGAATGCTCAGTAGTTTTATGAAACATTTTCAGTAGAAAACAAGATATATATATATATTTATACTAATCTAAGCATGTATGTATTCAGATAGTTATAACCAATTTAGAAATGGCCTGTTCAAATCAAGTGGGTTTAAGCTGCTTTTAATTGTTATCTGTTCTTTGTAGATGATAATTATGTTCCTATTTTTCGTTTAAAAAAGGCTGAATTGACTTCTCCTTTTTTCAGGCAAATATCTCTGCCAAATCTAATGATGAATATATTGAGGCAGTCTATGATAGATTCTTCACATGTAGTGATAAACCTAATGTTCTACCTGAGGCCAAAGCTGTCATGGTAGATATGGAACCAAAGGTTTGTTCTAAAATTGTCCTTAAAAAATAAATTGAACAGCCCAAGATAGCAATCTGACACAATTGCTGTATTACTGTAAAATTGTTAATTTTCATTGAGGATTAAATTTTGTTGATTTTGTGTTTCACCTTCTACCACGCAATCAAACCACATCAAGCAATAATTTTGACTCTTGTATTTATCTCCTGGAATACATGTAAGATCCAAGAATTAACGTCCCATCGAAAGGGTCTTTTCTACCTAAACAATGAAATTTTGTCCCATCAAAATTAAATGATTTTACAGTATGTTGGTTATGTTTTCCTGAAGCCTTTTGCGGGAGATTTGTGATGGAAATGCAGGAGATTTCAATAAAATGCAGGAATTGTTTCTTGTGCTTACTATCAACTAAAGTTAATGTATTTTATATGCAGTTTTTAGTGAATTAGTCAATTTAATGCATGACTACTACAAAACCAAAATTGTCGCAAGCTTCCAGAAAAATCCACCTAGTAATAGTATCGATATACAGGTATTTGGTATTTACAAAAAAACATATAATGCAACATCTCCAGAGTGACCCTCTGTAGAGCAACAACCTATGTTTAACAATGTCTTCGAAATTTCCCTAGTACTATACTATAAATTTATTCACTGTTGAGTAACAACCTCTAAATAACGACTGATATTTTCAGCTTTCAAAAGGTGTTGCTCTGCTTAGGTTCTTCAGTGCACGGGTAACTGTATCATTGATAAAAAAATTGTAAAATTTATCTTTTTCTTATAATTTTACAAAAAAAATGTTTTTCGTTTCAGTCTTTATCAATGATACAATTACTTGGGGTTCAGTGTACATAAAAACGTGTAAAATACTATTATTAGTGTTAAGTATTTGTGTTTTAGGCAATTGCTCAGACATGTTATGAAGCAAAGAAGTCAGGCTTATGGAAATATCCTGAGAACCAACAATTTCATCAGAAGCGAGGTTCGGGAAACAACTGGGCACATGGGTATAAGTAAGTAAGCAACTGGTTAAAATTATGAGAGGATTCAGGATTTGTTGGCCATATTTGGTATTGAAAAAGGACTAGTATTCTTGCAGTGCTATTTTAGCATTGATAAAGCATTTTACATGTAAAAGCTTTTACAAACTTTATTCTTGCAGCAAAACAAATTTGTTCTCCAGAATGTAACTCTTATTTTTACAGCTACTGAGTAATTTGCCTCTTGTGATAAGATTTTGTGAGTAAAGCGAGCATGGAAGATGCATACCATGCTGACTAATAATCTTACGAAGGATGAGGACTAGCACCGTACATGCAATGTCATAAATTGTGAAACTAGGTTTAATGATTCAGATTCATCCAGTATAATTTGCAAAGTTATGGCCTTCATCCCAGTCCTATGTTGACATATTACTGGTTTCATCTGGATAAAAATGGTTTCCAATCCTGTAGTTGCTGTAAGCAGTTACCCGGTGTAACTCTGACATGCAATAATAATCTAAGTCGTCAGTAAAAAGCATGAAAATTCTTATGGTAAAACAACCTGTTTCAACTTAAGTTTGGTCTACATGACAAGTTCTGATTTTCATGAAAAAAGGCTCATAAGAAGCGTTTTGTGATCAGGGTTCTCTGTAGGATTTTAAAGTTGGAGTCCCAGGACTCCTTTTTGCAAAAAAGTAGGAGTCCTGAGGACTCCATCCGAGTCGCGTAGCGACGAGTGGGGGAGGGTGAGGGAGGGGGTGACCCCCTCCCGCAAGGGGGGTTTGGGGGATCTCCTCCAAGAAATTTTTGATTTCTAAAGCCTTTAATCCTGCATTCTGGTGAATTATGGAGCTATTTTTCCAGTTGTTTGTTACCAATAAATATTTATTTTTTATATCAATATGTGACATTTTTAAGCAGCTTAATTATTTTTGTGGTTGACCCTTACCTATTACTGAATGGTAGAATCAGCATTCATACCCAGAAAAAGAGCTTGATTACAATTCACATACTCATAACATTCTTGCTACGTATTAAAAATTGATATAAGATCGATAGAAAATTGAAAGGACAAAAAAAATCGATCTCATCCGAAAATATGTACGCATCCGAAATTTGTAACTTGCATGTCGTACTTTATCCTATTCACGGTCAGTTGCAGCCAAAAGCTCGTAAAATGATTGATTATGTTTGAATATAATAAATTGTGTTAAAACTCGAATCATACCAGCATCTTTCAATGCTTTAAACATCTCGTCAATTGACATGAGTTGAATCATGAATGTTCGCGAGTGAACTAAATCAGCAAAGTTGGTAAATGCAGAAAAAATAAGCTGCATCAGTCATATTTTCAAATTTATAAAAAAACGCACGTATATCGAATACAATTTACGGCATTAAGTTCACATGTCGCACGATCAAAGTTCACCGAATCGCTAGACCGCTCCTCTGAAGTTACCCGCGTCGGTTCCATCAAACGATCTTGATGTAGAAATTGTCGTCGCACGTGCGTTTGATAATTGAAACTGACGACCTTTACTGAGTACAGTTGAAACATTCGTCTGCCGTAATTAGGTCAAAATGACCTTGGGTCGGAAATATATGCTTGTGTTGGGAAAGTGATATTTTTATCAAGGAATTATCAGCGCGGAATATGAATTTAATAGGTATTTTCTTTAAAACTCGGCATTTGTAGAATTCGAAATTATTGTTTGGATTTAATGTATAACACACGCGTTAATCGTAAATAATAAGTTTGGATTAACGAATCGCTTTTCCGATGTAACGTTACGACAAAAATTAAAATCGTCATATAAATCTGTCTGCAATTAAATAAACGACACGGTCAGTAATTTAGTGGAGATATCAATTATCACCATCAATTAAAGCGTACGTGTTTACGTAACAGTTTGTGATTTACACATATGCATCGATCTGATGAAGTTTATTTTTCGCGGGACGCGTCAATGATTATCTAAGGACTCGCGAACGCTGATTGGTTCACGATGCATATCTTCGGTATTTAACCCCGCCTCTCGTCTGTCAATTACTCGATACAAGGGACGCTGCAATTGTTTATTGTATAATCGTGTGTTTACGACGAAGTTATGACCCAAGGTCAAACACGTGCGTCGGAAAAAGCTTGCGTCCCGAAAACGCGTTGATCGCCGATTTTATGCGTCTGATTTCAAAAGTATGCGTCCAAATACGCGTAATTACGCGTTGCCGAGAACCCTGGTGATGCCGAGTTTTCATATGTATCTGTCTTACTTACTGTAGTACCTAGCTACGACTTTCTCATTCTAAGCCAGTGATATACTTCAATTTAATGAAGTTCTTATAATTCTGTTTTCAGAGTCCATGGACCGGCGGCAGAAGAACGAATTATGGGTATGATTCAAACGGAGGCTGAAAAATGTGACAATCTCAGCGGTTTTATGACATTTATGAGTTTAGCTGGTGGAACGGGATCCGGTGTGGGTACATACATCACACAGTGCGTGAAAGATGAATTTCCTCATGCGTTTTTATTAAACCAGGTTGTGTGGCCGTACTCGATGGGCGAAGTGATAGTACAAAATTATAATGCTGTGTTAACATTGTCCAATCTCTACCAATGTTCGGATGCTCTGCTTGTTATGGAAAATGATCAACTACATAAGATATGTACACAATTGTTAAACATTAAAAAACTTGGATTTAGGGACATCAACAAAGTGATCTGTCATAAACTGATGGGGATTTTATTGCCAGCTATAACAGAGAAACATTCCGGATATGAAACAACAAATAACTTGGGTAAGATGTAGGGTTTTGTGTATTTTGTAATGCAGGGTTAATACATGATCATTTGTGTAACATTTCCTGAGGGACAGTTAGTACACAAGTTTGTACACAAGACAATCTCGATGAGGCAACCAATACTCCTTAGGTACTTGGCAGATGTGAAAGCATCAACACATACACTTGTTAACCATGGCCAAGTGGTTAGGGCCTCCGGCTAGTGCGCATGAAATGGCCTTTTTTAAAGGGGTGACACTATGATAAACAAACTTCTCCTTGTATTTCAAAATAAGGGCATTTTGACGCAAGATATTTTGACGACATCCTGTAAATAGATGTTATATGATACCAGTTTTAGTACCTGTCAAGTGTCTGTTAAGACCACCAATATTATCTCCCTTTATTATCAACTATATTTAGATTGTGAAGAGATCACCTGTCTACCAGGACAAATGTCACTTTTTGCTACTGGCTGCTATTGGTGATAGATCTTTAAATCAAGATTTTACCTATTTTGACCGAAGGGTGTTGCTCTATAGAGGTTGCACTGTATTACATTTACAGGTGAAATGTTAGAGCATCTTGTACCTCTACCAGACTATAAGTTATTGACAGTGAAGAATATCCCCCAGATGTCCGATACGTCCAAGAACTTCAGTACATACCAGTGGCACGGATTGTTGAAACATCTACGACAAATGTTGATCGCTAATGCTGCAATGGAAGAAGGTATACCTCTCATCCATATAGACATTACCAGAATAATGAGAATGGAGCCTATGAACTGGCCTCCTAGTTTTCTCATATTTGTGTGACTGGCTGATATATACAACATTCAATTCAAGTCTTCCAGCACTGGTATTCAATATTGATCTCACTTGACTTAAACTTAAGGACTGTAGAATCATTAACAGTAATTTTCGTGGAGGATTAAATTTCATAGAATTTGTGGTTCACCTTCAACCACAAAATCAAATCCCATTGAACAATAACTTGACGCTTGTATTTATTACTTGAAATGCAAAATCCATGAATTTACGTCCCATCAAAATGGTTATTTTTCCCAAACCACGAAATTTTGTCCCATCAAAATTAAATGATTTAACAGTATTTTACTAAGAGATCATTGAAATCAATTTTTTCATGAGTGGTATACTCATGAGAAAATATTTAATTTTCTGTGATCATAAATAAAATTAGGTATAATTTTATCTATCATCTAAATTCAACCAATTTTCTGCAAATTTGATTCTTTATGTCTCCAAAAATGTTATTGTAGATAATTAACTTAATTTGTAAATTACAAATTAGAATATCACAACTCGTCAGTTATGATGTCATAATGATGTAACTTATGATTCTAAACCAAACACCATTGCATTGGCTTAGTGTTTCTTTAATTTTAAATTCTCTGTTTCAGGCATTGACTGGCAGGTGAGGTTGGAGGAAAGTCGACGATCGTTGGCGAATACTCTCATACTACGAGGCAAGGACTTGGATGAAGTGGATACAAGCTCGTTCTGTGACCCACGTCTTTATCCATCCTGGTCTCTGATGGATGCAAACCTCTCTGTATATAAACAACCACGGATATTTAACAGTTATGAAAAATGTGCTACGCTTGTCACTAACAATAAATCTCCGATAGGTTCGTTAAACACTGTGATAGCGAAAGCTTGGAACATGTTCTCATCACGTGCTTACACACATCAGTATGTTAAACATGGACTCGCTGAAGAGGATTTTGTGGACAGTTTTGTGATATTAGAACAAGTTGTAGCCAATTATAACAATTTTAGTTGAGTGTATGGAATCTTAGAGAACTTCACTATTTACATTTACAGTGTTTTATTTAGGAAATAGATCTTAGTTTTCCGTGATATACCGGCCAATATATCACGGTTTGGAGTTCATATGCGTAGGAATTAATCACGAAGGCCGTAGGCCTGAGTGATTAATAACTATGCATGTGAACGACAAACCGTGATATATTGGCCGGTATATCACGGAAAACTAAGATCTATTTGCATTCTAACACGTGTAATATGCGCAATTTCATATGGACTCATTTTTATTGCAGAGTGATGCGTTGTTTGGCGTGTTGCTTTAGACAATTCCCGCTGTTTAAAGTATAAAACCTCCACCCCTGGAATATTGTTTGTTGCTCATTTCATTTAAACAGAGGCATAACTAGAGCTCATTCCAAACTATGTATTTCATAAAAACTAAAATGAATCAATAAATGCAATTGCTGTTGCAATAATATGGATATAATTAAATAAATTAAGAAAGAACGCTACGCAAATAAAAGTTCGCACAACGTCACGTTTACGTTGACGCCAAATAAACGTCATAAATCCATGACGTCATTTGATAAACAAGACGTAAATTCCATTCATAAAAAAGCGTTATTTATACGTGGGAGGTAGTTCAACAGCCAAAAAGTAGTACGGCAAAAACTGTGATATACCGGAAATTTAACCACAGTACAGTCCTATACGTTTACACGGTGCTAAAAATAGACTGTGTTAGAATTTGGTTTTGAAAACTATGAGTACTTCACCATTGAACTTAAGAAATCAATGAGTCCCACTGTGTTAAAATAAATTATTTTCATGAGTCCACAGCCAGTTTAGTGAGTCAGGGACTCGGGGCTTGCTACAAAATGAAACACTGTGTTTTGTTATTGTTCTGTTAATGTGACTGTTGTGATATTTAAAGTAATAATTTGTTTATTTGGTTCAACGCATTAAACAAATGAAATAGTTATATCTATGTTACAAATTTAATACATGTACCAATAAATATGCAATATATTTTTATCAATTGTATGTTTTGAACTGTGGTCTCTTCAAGCCAATGGTAAAATAAAACACTCTGATAAATTGTGCACGCTTGATTTTTCCACATTGTATCTTGTACCAAATTATACATACTAGTAAAAGGTATATTTGACAGGAAATTGACCAGAGAATGTGGTGTGCATTTTGTTTTTCATTATTAACGTCAAATCAGTAGATAAATACACTGTTGAAGGTTGTAACTAAACAAACACACACAATTTGCATTCATATTAAATTTTAAGTTTATTACAGTAATAATGTCCTACGGCCTTAATTACAAAACATGACATACAAATGTAAAACCTTGAATTATTTGTCATTAAGAAAATTATACACAATACATATCAGGTTGTATATATACATTTTTACACTACAATACAAAAATATACACTTTTGAAATATGTGTATATATACAATATAAAATATATACTTTTGAAATATGTGTATATATACAATAGAAATATATACTTTTGAAATATGTGTATATTTGCAATACAAAAATATATACTTTTGATATATGCTATTCTTCAAGTTACACATAAGCAGAATTGTAATAATTCAACCTATGTAAGGATGAATTCAACTTTCAAATTACCACTGATTCATTGAATCATATTCTTGTTTCTGGTGCAAACACATACCCTTTCGTGATGTTCTTTGATTGCTTGGTAGTAAACTACATGTACATACCTATATACAATGTTCATGTGTATGTATAGGCCTATATATGATGACTGAATTCATCAGAAGCTCATACAATTTGACATAGAAGTACCACAGCAAATGCCATTTTGAAGGCTTAAATTAACAAATAGTTTTTATGACTTTAGTGTGATATTCCCAGAAATAATATATTTTTTTTATTTTTAAGGGGTCTTTCAAATAGTGTAACTATTTAAGTGTTCATTTGTACAGTTACTTAAAAAATGTTAATAGTTTGAATTGCCAATGGTTGTAATTTACAAACGATGCAATGGCTGCCATGGAAACAGCAGTTTTGGCATGCAACTAATAAAATTTGCTAGTTTTACATAAAAAACCCTAATTTAGAAGTTTTAATTAACATAAGATAAGTATTTATTGTTCATGATATACTATAAACAAACCATGTAAGATTTTCTATGTTCTAAACTCACTAGAACTGCTAAATGTACATAGTGTGCAACAAATCCCAGCCGATAAACATGATGTGTCAGAAAAAATATCACAGAAAGCATCTCTGTGCTACGGAAGCCTCGAGGGACATTTATTATTTAACAATTATAAACAATTGTTATCTATCATTTAAAACTTATTATCTATAGTTTATTATTTATTACTGAACACTACTGTTTCTGGCGGGAAATAAAATATACGACTCGTGTCGATTAGTCAAAGGGATCGATATATACACAACGTAACACAAGCACAATAATGTGAATGGCGTTCTACTCATATCCATTGCAAGGCAAAATAAGTCACTGGCGGAAGTTTGTTGTAATTCAACTTTGATTAAGCTTTGATGTCATGGTCCATCTCCAAGGTGTTTGAGTTAGACCGAGCTGTAAGTTTGCAACCGACAACTAGCTAACTGGTAACTTGGCATTGCCCAGACAAGTGACTATCGTTGGATATGATATGTCGCGACGTCGACAACTAAAACCCATTGGCGGTACAACATCCGACATCGAAAACCTGATGTTGAAGTGCACCGACGTCGGCACGGTGTATGCTTGATATTATGACCTTAAATATATTATAAAAAATATATGATGGTATGTTTAAATACCTGACAGGGCCGTCTCAATAAGTGGACGATTAAAATGAGTATCCTATTAAAAATTGATAGTAACGCCAATTACCAAATGATAAACTCGTATATTATTGTTAGATGTACGTTCTTCAGTATTAACACCAGTATGATGATGACAGGCTTTATAAATGTGATTTTGTAAAATTATTATTATTAATTATAGGAAAGTTGAAATGGTATTGGAGTTGAAGAACTGTACTTTTCTCAAAAGGGTTGATGTGGTGCATAAGTCACACAGGAGATGTGGTGCCTCGATAGCTGCCATCAGTGAATTAAATACACAATCCTGGACTTAACTTGGTGATGGAATATGTTAATGCTGGTTTTAAGTTATGTGAAATTGTTCTTCTACTGTTTTGTGAACATAATGTTGTTGAGAATGCAGCATTTGAAGTTAACACTTTACATCTTGGATATTTACTCTTATGTCGCAAGAAAATATCAGAGACTTGATAGAGATCGATATAAAATAAAACTCTGTTTTAGAAGACTTTAGTATGTGATTTTGCTGAATGAAAGGTTCAAATGCCACATATACAAAGAAACTGTACAAAAGGTTAAAATGATATATGGCTCATTGGTGGATATAACAAAAGAAACAATTTTATTTATGCATTCATGCAGAAATAGAGATGGGAAATAACCGGGTATAGTCGTATAATGATGTATGTTGTTAAAGGTTTGATGGCCAATCCTAAATGTATTGTTATTTTGTTAATTATCATATTGAATCAATAACAACATTGAAGCATGTTCCTTGTATTTTCTGAGCTGTCTGTGGCACTAAAAACACACATGTTAAGTTTTTTACAACCCTTATTTTGACAAAGCCATTGCGAACTGCGAGTCAACAAATTCAAGCGTGGTGGAGCTACCCCCAGCCATAACTTCTATAATTGGCTTTCATAATATCCATATATCATCACTTAATGGACTTCTATATGAATTTGCCCAAATTATGACTCCGTAATCATATTAACCCGCCTCAAAGCTTACTAGTCTGAATATTAGTCTATGGGAACTTGCAATTCCCTGTGGTGGTGTCAAAATGACCTGATGCCATTATTTGAGCAATTTATATTAGAATGCCCCATTAGGTGATGTCATATAAAAATCAAGCTATGAAGGAAAATATCCTTGGCAGCATGAACGCTTAGACTTCTTAACGCCTGGTGACAGGTGTGTCAAGCATTCCTCTGTCACTCCATTAGGGCCAAATGTTCTGATTTGTTCCTAATATAATTTTTTTTAATTACTGTAGCGATTTTGTATTTTAGGATTATAGTTCTCTTGATGTTTTGTGTATGTGTACTTTTTAGATGTTCATATTCTTATTGTCTCTCATAACTGAAATTGAGTGGTTTTGTGCATGTTTATACATTTTATCATTTTATATGTACATTTGTATATTTGTTACAAACATGTACATGAGTGAGACGTTAATAAACTTATCTTATCTTTATCTTAAATGGTACATCCCATGTAGTCCAGTCATTTTAGCCCAAAAATACACCTAACCTAGAGAAAATGCAAAATAATTGTTTTGTGTATTTTCAACTTTTATACAAGTATTATGTAATAGAAAACAGGTGTACATTGTCTACGACCTACAGTACTCTCGTTAGAACATTGGAACCTTTACGCCAGGAAGAGCATCATTGAATTTTCAAAAGATCGCGAACTTTAAATGATTTGAGTTTGGCCAGAATCTCAGGCTTTTGCATAATTTTACTATGACAGACATGCATCAACAAAATAGAGAAGATTCAGTGACGCACGTCCAGATGGACTAGTAATAGTAAGTTACCACACTCCCCAAGAAAGCAGTGTTGCAAACATAATCTGGTAAACATATGGGAATGTAAATTAATTAATTCGGAATTTGTAACTAGTTGAACTAGTGAAAAGGTTACGTTACGTCGATCGGGGTGGTAGCGCGTTACTATGGTAATACAACGACTGATGACATGCTACTGTGTTGCATAATCAAAGATGAATTTGTACATACGGTAGATAATAGATAAATGTTGATATTGGTAGAAGAATTAAATATAACAAAATGAGAACCATTAATTGTCTACGAATATATTGAATAGCCCTCGTACGTTATAACTAGAGTAAGACCTAAATTACACAGATTGGAAACATGTACCAAATCTCGGTCTTTGTCTAGAGCCACAATAAGGTACAACGCATAATCAAAGGGGTTCGACAGAACTAATAAAATAAATCTATATTCTTTATGTGTTGGGTATATTTCAGGACCAGCGAGTCAGTAAAAAACCATAAATAATAAACATTGTTTTTTTTTAATTGTGTCGAATCCCTGTGTGCACAGTATCAAACTCCAAATAGAATTCTGAAAATTGCCTCTATTACCAACATATAACAACCAGGACTGACTATTACAAATTTTAATCATTTTCCATTTTGCTATAAAATGTAATTGAACCGGTTGTCAGCCAGCAATGGTTAAAATCTGGCAGGATCACCGTTTTAACCTTTTCAAACTGGTAATCAGCTCCCTGTCCCACACTATTCCATAAATGTTTGTGACAAACTTTTAATCGTTTCACTGAATCCTTGATTGTTTATTCTTGTCAATGAGTGGGTAGGTTGGGTGGCGGATGGATGGATGAATGGACAAGGGGAGGGGGTATGCAAGAAAGGGTGGGTGATGGATGGATGCGTTATATATTAGGTGGACATGTCTGGGTTAGTGTATGGCCAACGTCATAAATATACCTCGAACTATTGAAGAAATTGTGAGTTTAACTTTTACAACGGCTAGTAAAAAGGTAGTAGGCTTATCAAGTAGTAAGGGGAAGTAACTCCTGTGAAGACCAAAGATGACTTTCCGGTACCGATCATTATTGTTATTCGTAAATAGTACCATAATATGTTGTGTTTTTTTATATAAATGTGTCATGAGTTAAATACAATGAACTCAAATCATTGCATTTGGGATTTTACACAAATAATTGACTCTTTGTGCTGCGTAGTAAAATAATGCGTTAAAAAGAAAATGATCAACCGGAAGCCCCAAATGTTGTCGCGACTCCATTAAAGTAGTGCAAAAAATAGTCCTCAATGCAAAACGATTTTAAAAGTCTAACACCCTCGCAATTTCCTCCTTAATTTAATATGTTGTACTGTATATGAACTTCGATATATTTAATGCGAATCTATGAAAATGGTTTAATATTTCTAACATTTCGTCATTAAATGAATTAGTGTTTGTATCACTACGCTGGTGATCTATACATGTTCTCTGCGAAGCCGAGAAATTTTTATTTGTTTTGATTCTTTTCAATGACTTTACTGCAGAATAGCGTACTTTTAAAGTGTGTATAGTGTCCTATATTTGATCTAACTACTACAGTTGGATCTCTCACGCTATGACCTTGTAATCGTGTTCTTTATGACGTTTTACCCAACCACTTTACCATGATGAACAACAAACGAAATCGAGGTGGGGGTCGGATGAATCCTGCCGCTGGACGCAATGATAAACGCATTTACTCACAAGATAGGTAAGCATTGCTGCACATGTTGTTCAGTTGCATCTTTATGTCACATTCACAGTTATGTCATGATTGTCAATTCTCTAGAATGTTGTTCTGCAACTGGTCGTGTTGGCATGAATCACGATTTGTGACTGGCCAATGGCAGAGGTGCATTTCGTGCATTTCTAAGAAATCTTTAAGCATTTTACTATTTGTCAGTCCGTGCATTTATTTTGTCAACAGATGAATATGACAGGTGTATATCCATAAAATCATTACTGATCTAGTCAAAAAGTCTGACATTCTGTCAGGATTCATCTTTGAACTTTCTGCCCTGACACAGAAACTGAAGAAAGGTGACCTAGTTATTTGACACTTGTTGGAAATGCAAGTTTCTGTTTGTTATAGAATGAACGTTTTTATTTGCTTAATAACATAAAACAATACAACATGTATGACAAGGTGAGAAAGCTGCCGGCAATTAAGTCTCAAACCTATCATCCTAAAAGATTCCTATGCACCTGTCAGTGACTCAGTTGGATCCATGGCCCCAAACCCTGGGGAAGCAAGGTGGATAGTCGGGGAAACAGCCAAGTTTTTACCTTCCAGCTTCCCCCACCCTGGGAAATGTTGTGGAATTTTTCTCAAAACCAATACGCCGGGGACAATGTTAAGATGTCAAGGGCTGTGGAAATGTCAAAGATTTTACCATCTATCAGCTGTCCCCCATCTACGGGGAATGACAGGGTTTTGAGAGGAATGACAGGGTTTTGACAACCAAATTTGAAGTCATCTGCAGGGTATTGGCTGTCAGACTGGTGCACTAGGACCCTACACTTACGAGCAGAATGCTCCACCAACTGACACATGTATAGTGATCAGTTTCTTCTGCTTCCTGTACTGAACTTGATCCTACTCTGGGGGCATTGTCGTTCAAACTTTGAGAGACGTAACATTTCGTTTCATCATGATAATTTGGTTTCAATAGACCAACATACCTTCTCAACCCTCATTGAGAAGGGAAACAGAAATATTTATGACACCAATCTTTGATAAGGGAGGGGGTGCTTAAATTGCTTTGCATATATATATTTGTCAGTTTGCACTTTTAGTTTGTAGACTAAACCTTAACGGTTTTTGTTCAATTGCTCAAAAAGGCTTTGCCCGCGGATCTTAATTTCTTCAAACTTAACATGGAGGTTGGCCAGCCCAGTAAATGACCCCTATTCATTTTGAGGTCAGTAGGTCAAGGTCACTACGCCCTTTAACTTTAACAGTTTTGACTTAGTATTGGGGTTAGGGAAGCTATAATATAACTAACTTGATAGATAAAGCTTCTTTCAAAGTTTCAACGATGTTTCAAAATAAACAGTCTAAAAAAGGAGTCGAGCATAATTGGTATGATAAAGCCCCTTTCGCGCATGCTCATATATTTCTGTCCTTATTGTATCAGTTCATAAAAAGCCATACATGTCTAGTTTATGCATATATAGTATATAATTATTTTTTATGCCTTTTATTTTATTTAAAATATTAATTTAAATTATAAATATCATTTGTAAAACAAACCAAATAATAACCATTATTTTTTAAATTCTCGTGCCAAAACCCCCCTTTGGTATTTTAGTCAAACCTGCTATGGGGGCATATATGTTTATTATCTGACCATTTTAACTGAAACTGCAATCCTATCACTCATGTCTGAAGAGTTTCGGTTAATTGTTCTTTACTAATTAATACAAATTTATTTTTGGCCTTGACAGGCTTCGGCACCAACCGTCCCTCGGGACTGTGCAGATGTAATAGCACGAAAAAGCATGCATAAACGCTATTATAGCAGTAACTGTTATAAATCATGAAATTTTCAGTATTTGTTATTATTGATATTTCAGACAACAGAAGTCCAGAAGCCAGACAAATGATAAAAATGTACCTGTAAGTAACATTCATGTATTATACAGTATAATGATTATATTTTCTCTAGGGAGCCTTGCTTGGTTTTGACCAGATTCAATTCTCCTTATAACTAAATTTTTGTGGACCAATGAAAATTGGTTTACCAATTATGTTATCCACTGAAAATATTATAAAAGACGTTATTATTATGTAGTCTTAGGGTTCCATCAACTCCCTTAATTATTGTTCTCATTATTAATAATTTAATATTTGTGAATGACGTGGCAGAGTTGTTTGAACTTTTTATAATTCCAAACTTCTTTTTCAGATTGAAGGACTTTATAAAAACCCCAGGTTGACACATGTTATGTTTTCAATGGTTGTAAGTATCTTAAAACTTTTCTTAGAGTATACTATTATAGTCATCTTACCTGTTTCTGACTCACTTGACATGTCAGACTGGTCCTGTAGCTTTTCGCAAGGTCACTGAACTCCTAATTGACCAGCATGTTCACAAGCTGCCTTGCATTCAAATATTAGTAAAACCTTAAGAAACCCAGTTTCTGAAATCAGTTATCAGTTCATGTTGTGAGTTAACTCAATACTTGTATGTTTCTGTGACCAAATTTTAATGTCCAGTATAACTCTAACACGGTATTGGGACCTGTGCCACCTAAAGTAAACAGGTAAATCAGGTATATTAAACAATATAAGGATATTGGAAAAGGGATTATCTTTGGTGAATAAAAATGAGCAGGTAAAATAACTTCTGCTCTCCCTAAATCGATGTAGTGGTCGTTGATTTCTGTTTATAGTTTATGAGTAAATAATGGAAGACTGCCAATGAGTCATCGTGTTAGTCATCAATGGAATTTGGAAATAATTATAAATAAATGTTGCGTTACTTGCGTATGAAGTATGACTTGGAAGTTGAAGTCTTGTGATCATGTGATGTCTTTTGTGTACAATGTACTGTAAAATCATTTAATTTTCGTGGGGGGGTAAATTTCGCGGTTCATGTTTAACCACGAAATCAAATTCCATCGAACTCTAATTTTGACCCTTGTATATATTACATGAAAAGCAAAATCCACGAATTCAGGTCCCATAGAAATGTTCTTTTTTACCAAAACCACGTTAAGTTGTGCCATCAAAATTAAATTATTTTAAAGTATACCTATGTATTGTGTGTGACTGTTGGTCATTTTGACACCTTCCTTTATGTAATATGTAATTTATTTGTTCTGCGTTGAACTTTTTGTGCTTTAAATTTTTTCTGCCTTTTTATCCTAAAGAACAACTATTCAGATTTGTTCTTCAGACAAACTGACATGATATTTCTCAAATGTATTTTATTTTCATCAGGGATGTGTTGTTCAAGCACAAGTGAAAAATGGTATTGTATATGAAGGAATTCTAAAAACCACATCTTCAAGTGTAAGTAGACCTTTATAGATTAATGCAACTTTCTCTATACCTTTAATAATTCAATTCTGCATTTTTATGATCTTATAATATCTAATAATACGCTTTTGGAAAATTATGGTGAAAAAAAAAGTTTGAAATAAAAGTATTTCATGAAAAGAATCTCCAGCAGTGTCTATTCTAGGACGCGCGATTGCAGGCTTCACGCATATTTTGCGAAGATTGCGCACATTTTCGGCCGATACGCTTGAAAATCCTGCATTAAAATAAAAAAAATTGATCAAAGTTGACAAGTTAATTTCAATCACCGTTCGCGTCTTTAACACAAAATTTTCAAGGGATGTATCTCGTGTATTACACTAATAAAAATATTTCGTCTAAATACCAAGGGAGACTACTGTTATTGTAATTAAATTCGTTCGTTGACCCATTTAATCGCTCCATTGCATCGCATTCGTACAGACGATGCTACACGATGTAGAAGCAACTTTTTCAACAAATCTGCGACCACGAAAGGATCGCATTCAACTGCAAATTGTCCGAACACCTTCTAACTTATTAAATATTGATAAACAGTCGGGACCCTCTACAAACGTATCAAATATTGATAAACAGCCTGATTCCAACCCGACCGATACCTGCATTTGTACTTTAGTCTATACTAATATTGTAGTCTGATCTAAAGCTACTGGTTATTACATCATACATGCCAATTGTATGACAATTAAACATCTTTGTGGTAAAATAGTATTTGGTTTTAACCCCCCCCCCCCCCTTGTTTATTGAAAATCCCCCCTTTTGTTTCAAGAGGACAGGGGAAAATCCCCCCTTATTTCTCATTTCTAGAATAGACATTGTCCAGTAATGAATAAGTCATTTGATAAGTTAGCTGAATTTTAATTATATAATAATGTTTTCCACTGAGTTATGGTGTTGGGTGTGTACTTATTGCACCCAGCACAGACTGAATTTATTTTCAGAATTAGAAAGTCATATTATTTCTCCATAGAGGAACCCGGCACTCTGCATTATTAGTGAAGTTAGCACTAAGCACACAAATACTGACAAATATTTTAAGTTTGAAATTCGGTAGATGCAAAGAACGTTTTAATAGAAATGAAATCAATAATATTTCCACACATTAACGTAAGTGTCTGAAATTTAGATGATGTGAAATGTCTGACCCACAGAAAAAATTCAAGAAATGCAGTATTTTGTGTTGTATGTTTGCAGGGAGATACAGTATTAGAATGTGCACATATGGTTGAAGATAATGGTAGAAGTGGCAGTCCAGTGTCATCTACACCATCAAAAGATAGAATATTATCAAAACTTATCATCAAAAATACTGATCTGGTTACATTAAATGCTCCTAGTATAGATCTTGATTATGCTGTAAAAGGTAAGTTATTCTGTAAAATTGTTAATTTTCGTGGGGGATAAAATTTCGTGTATTTCACCTTTAACCACGAAATCAAATCCCATCAAACACTATTAATTTTGGCTCTTATATTTATTACCCAAAATGCAAAATCCGTGTATTAAGGTGTCATCAAAATCTTTTTTTATCAAAACCACAAAATTTTGTACCGTCATAATTAAATGAATTTACAGTAACCAGATTTTTATGCAGATAGATTTTAGCATTTTTGTTTCATTCATGTATATATATATATATAGTGCAGTGGTGTAAACCGGATTCTCTTTCCTTCAATTAGAATAATTCAACAGCTAATATCTTGTCTATTTCATTTTGAATCCGCTTGTATTAATTTTCATATATGTGGCAGTTACTACTAGTAGGATTTTAGTTTAATGCAAACTGAAATCTGAAGCCAGGGCTGATAAATGCAAAATGCTTCAATTTTTCTGTATCTTACTCTGTAATTATTAGACATGTAGGTATAAGCACAAAACAGATCTGCATAAAAAACTTAGTGGAAAGGCCTTTGCTTCGAGTGTGAGAGGTAATTGGTTTGATCTCTGAACGTGACATCCCGAAGCCATTAAAAAAATGGTACTGGTATATATCTTTCTTGCTTGATGCTGAGCTTAGTTGATTCCAGGTAACTGCTGGTTTGCTTGGTGTTAGAGAATAATGTCAATACTTTAGTGCACAGTTAAGCGGCATTGCCTAGTCACTCACACAAACGATCCATGCACATCCCCAAAAATGGATGTTTCAAGCAAGCCAGTCAAATATTACACTAGTTGTCAATCAATACACCTTAAATAAATTTTAACAGTAAATTATTATCACATGGTCCAATGGATTAACTTGAAAACCTTCGCCAAGCACCCTTCGACAAACAACCAGGAGGTGCGATCCCGGCTCAGGCGTAATGTCAATTGTATTTACATAACAATAGATACAGTATTTGCACATGTAAATAAAAATTGATTCACATTTGTTTTGTATTTTCAGATTCATTCACAGACACTGGAATTAGTAAATTTAATGGTGAAACAAAAGATAAGGAGATGAGAGAATTAACACCGTGGGAATCTGACGGTGGATATGAGATTAGTTTAGACGAGGGAGATAAATCATCCTCAGTAAGTTACATAAATGTACAGGGGTCCTACTATTCCGGAGTAATCTGGAAATTTGGACACCCTTTACTAGAAAGTTCAAACTATTCTGCAGAATATGAAAGTTGTTTGGTGAAAATATTTAAAGAATTGACAGACTTATGGTCATTTGAAATTTTACCAGCTAAATTTTGACAATAGAGCAATGTTAGTACTGAGAGTTGGTGCCGTAGTGTGTGCTCATGACACTCATAACCGACTCCCTACTGGTTTTCAGGATTGGGCATTATGATTATGCATCAGTAGAACCTCTGCATATATACATTACAGCCTCTGCAGAGCGACACACTTAGTGAGATGAAATATTGATCATTCTTAAGAGGTTAAATTAAATTTTGGTCTAGCAAAATTTCAAATATTTTGTTATAGAGAGACTGTTGCTCTACCGTGAGCCACTGTGGATAGTTTGCAGGGCCCTAGTTGCACTATAGGGGAAGGGGCCCTCAGGTAGGGGAATTTCGCGTCATTTTGAAGAAAAAGGGAATTTAGGGGATTTTTTAAAAACTGCCTTATAACCATGCACTAAACCTTAAAAGCTTAAAATAGCTATATTTCAATATTATGTACATGAATAATCAAAGGTTCGACTAAAAAGTTCAAAGTTTGGCCAAAAAAAAGGGGAATTTTTTTCAAAAATAGGGGAAAAAAGTATATTATTTCAGGAGGGGACTGGGGCCGAATTTCTGCCCCCAAAAAACGTCAAATGAGTGCCCTGGTTTGTACTGTATATAACTTATTGACACGTTTATATAGATATCACGTTTTATTGTAAGTATTGCAGTTCTTAGTTAATGTATATCAATCGTCCTGTGGTCTCGTGGTTTAAACAGTTGCCTTGGGGAAGCGTGGTTGCAGTTCGGTCACACATTCACTATGTACACGATTCAAAATAATTTGTACATGACAACCCTGAGTAGTAATATTATAATGGGAGGTAAGTCATAAAAATGTATGCTCTCTACTTTCAGAATGGTTGGGATGCAAATGATATGTTTCATACTAATGCTGTACAGTTTAATGTGCAATCATCTTATGACGATTCATTAGGACAATATACGTAAGTAGATAACATGGTTGTCAGCTTTTAAGGAGACATTATGTGCTTTAAGTCTTGGCGTTTATCTGAAAGCTGTGACCTTAGCGAACTTTTGCATTGATAGTACTCATTCTTTGCTTAAAGTGTATATAGCTATATTCTAACAGTCATTTAATGTAAAAATAATTACTTGAAATCATGTTAAGTATGATACTAGACTACCTTAATTGCAAATTAAAACTTTGATTCAATCGTCGAAAAATAGATGATTCTTATAATTTCATAGCGTGTACTAGAACACTTCCGTATGAAAATTGACAGTTTGCATGTCCAATAAATCACACAGAGAGTTTCTGTTAAAACTGAAGCGAAAAATAATCTAATGGATATGAAAGCATAATTGTTTTTCAGTTTTTGAAACTTTTTAAAAAAATAGTGTCCGATATAGCTCTATACACTTTAAGCGTCGAAGTCTGGTTAAAAGCGGTCGAAGAATAAAATACTTACTGTTGTTCTCAACTTTATGTTGACAGATTTCTTCTTTCATTTTGAGCAATTATGTCCACACTGTAATCTTATTTAATTAATGTGTTAAAGACAATGCAAAATTTGCAAGTGTTAGCCTTTAATAAAATACCTGTCTGTATAAACAAAGTTAGGGTGGGAAATAGAACATACATAAGTACAAAAAATATCTGTCTGAATGTATAGGAACTAGCCAGACAATTTATAATTGGCAACTTTTATCTTGACTAAAATATCTATCTATAATTTCAGGACAAAGTTAGAGCGAGGTACGAGTGAGGAGTACAGAAGACGGGAACAGGAAGCACTCAAGTTAGCAGCTGAGATAGAACGATGTGATTCATACAAGAAGAATATAGCCATGGAGAACGGTGAGGGTGGAGATGAGGAGGCAGCTTTTAGTGCGGTTGTTAGACCTGGAGAATCCAGTAGTCATATACAACCTACAGGACAAGGTGGTCCAGGAAAGTAAGTCAGCAAATTTCTACTTCTTGAAATTTGATTAGGGTCAGATAACTAATAGTCATATCTCTCTTCGGATTGTCAAGGCACTACAGTATTTACAATAGCTAAGCATAACCGAAGAAGAAAATATGGTGCAAATATTGAAATATTTTCTATTCTGCTGCATAATTTTAAAACTATGCATTGCATTTAATTAACGTCCATTGGCACAATGTTGTTGCTTTCAGGGTAACTGATAAGCCAACAGACTTTTGCTCATTTGGCAAGAATAACATGTAAAAGCGGCATTGTCTCATTTTCATTCTTTTATTGTGCAAGATGCTAAGTGCTAGTAGACTATGTTCATTTTGCGGCAGTTCTTAAAGGTAGGTTTAACATTAGGGTGCGGCCTGGCTTAACAGCAGCACTTTAATGTTTAATTTAGAAGCAATTTATTGTTATAATTTTGCCATTATACCATTGTTCATCTACTGATCAATCCATGTAGAAGTAATAAGTTGGTATTTCATAAAAAAAGCAGTCAGCTCAAATATGATACACATTAACTCTTATTTTACAGATACCAGCCTCCATTTAAACGTCAACCAGGAACAGGGGGAGTATCTAAAGGTCGGGGTGGTTACTCATCACAAACAAATCGCAATATGCCGGGTCAGCATCAGTCAGCACCTGTCACACAAGTGTCCTCACAGTCCTCTGTTGAAAACATTAATGGTGGTATGTAACATTTTCATTGTCTTAAATAAGAATAATGATAGGGAAGCTTTCGCTATAGTGAGGCTAGTGAAAGCCCCCTAGAATGAAGCTTCAAAATGACCCCTCTCTCTCACTCACTTCATACTTGAGTCATTAAAATATTAGATATGAATTTTCTTCTATTGAAAAGTCTTTTCTATGCTTACTGTCTTCAGGACAAATTGCTAAGTACTGTGCCAATATTATAGTGTACTCTAAGAAGCATCTATCTTGTCTCACTTCTGTCAACTAGTGGCTGAGTGTCTAGCCTTTCTGATATCTTTGAGAAAGTGTAATATGAGTATATGCCCTATCATTGAAGAATGTACAAAATTACATGTATATCCTTTCAACATGATCTTAAGATAGCTATGATATATAGTCTATATGATTTCTTTTTCTCAATGTTTGTTATGAACCTAATCATGGTGCTGTTAAGTATTGATTCACTAGTTTACATTTCTTATTGGTGTTGTAACAGATGAGTCAAGTGGACAACAGAGTATACCAGCATCTACAGCTGGTCCCACAGTTAGAACTAGTCCTACAGTACATGAACATGGTGCACCGTCACAGTCGGAGAAAGGAGATCATGCCTCACATATACCACATTTATTAGATGGCAAGAAACCTACTAAAGGTCAGATTATCATTTAGATTTAATCTTAACAAACTCATGCCAAGCTATTTTCACGCCCGATTTCATATGTGGTAGCTTTTGAATCCAGAATTTTCCTTCTTTGTTTTTATTGACAAAAATTTTCAGGCTGTGTGCTTATGGCACCTAAAGCAGACTTGCGACTCGTTTTCAGGATTGGGCATTATGACTTAGTAGAACCCCTGATCAAACTAAACATTATTTCAAATGTGGCTTCACAAATCTACAAATAATAAATGTTAACCTAAGCATTGTTTATAGATGCTGTAACATTGCTATTGTAGGGTAGGAATATGTTAAAAAGTGTTCACTTGTTTGCCCAACCATAACAATTAACAACATCAGAAGTGTTTATATTTTCGGATAATATTTTTGTAAATTACAATAGAAGTTTCGAATGGCACATCCTGTTGCTTCATGATTCGTATAAGACTCATTTCAATGTATATTTTATTTTGCAGGGAGAGATGAACAGATTAAAGAATTAAAGGCTTTTAGTACAAATTTCAAGGTAGTTTCTTTTAATTATTTGACCATTCTTAGTTACTTTGTTTAGTAATAATATATCTTTCTAGTATACATATAAGTTTAGTTCTGCATAAAGAACCAGTTTAGGGATGAGGGATACTTGTTGATTTAGTTCTAAAGATCTTTCTCTCTGTATGAATGTCACAAACTTTGTGGGCACATCTTCTCCATAATCATTGGTTGCAATTCAGTGAAACTTCACATAGTTTCTTGGTACCAAGCCTGGTTGTGTGTATTGTCAGGAATTTAAGGTTGAACAATTATTTCCAGAGTTGGAAACAAACGGTTTTTGTGTACTTAGTCATTTTATTTTATATTGCCCTTATTGAATATTTAATGTATATGTAATGTCTATGTAATGTTTATCTCAAATATTTAATTAGCTTAATTTTTAAACCACTGATGTAAGAAGAATGTAGTGATTGTCCTATCTCTCCGACCCTTGTCTGTCGATTCGTTCATGCAATTGAAATTGTTATCCGAAACTTTCAAGTTGTTGAAACTCTTGTACTTTTCAAAGTCCATCGAGCCACTGCTTTCAAACTTGGCGAAGCCTCATTCAGAACGTCCTTTGCTTTTACTGAACACAATTGTTTTAAATTATAAATTTCCAAATGCTACCTTTCAGTTGGATGATAATAAGGATAATACAAAAGATAAGGAGAAAGATAAAGACAATACTGAGAAATCTAGTGTAGAACGTAAAGACAGTGTTAGTGAAGAAAAAGATTCTGGTTCAGAAAAAGTTGTAAATGTGTCAGAAAATAAGGAACATACACAACATATACAGCATACACAGCCTGCTGTAACGAGCGTGCCAGTCAGTGTATCACAACAAGAGAAGAGCGTGTCTAGTGATGACCGACAGATGGAAAGAAAAGTGATTCAATCACCGAGTTTAACATCAGATTCAGTGTCAAATCCGTAAGTATGCAATATGCAATGTGTTATTGTCAAGTATACTTACAAAATGTACTTGCTACTTAAGCCCTTGATAATATGTACATGTATCCCAAAAACGGATCTCAGAAACTAGTGAAAGAGTTCTCTAATAAATGCTAATTGGCTATACCTTCATGACCTGAATTATATTCGTAACAAGGTCATCTAGTGACTGGTACATGGTGATACCTGGGAATGCTAAACAAAGTCATGGTACAGTATTTCATACACATTAATCATATATTGCAAGTCTTCATAGAAATTCAGAACATTATATCCTCATTATAACCTTTTATGGTGATAGAAATGAGATTCAGGTTAACTGAATACAATCATCAATTAAGCTAGTCACTACTCTTATAAATACTGCAATAAAGGGAGAGTAATCCTACAAAATATTGCAAATGAGTAGGCTTGATCATGCTCCTTGCATGGAGCAAAAAATGGTGCGAAGTTAAAGTTAAAAATTCATAGATTTATTGATATTTTGTGTCATATCCCATATTGTGTGATATCATATCGATTGTATGCTAGGAGTCTGTCTGGTCTCTGGATGGATGTCTCAAAGTTTGGCTCAGCTTGTTCTCTTTTAACCATTGGTTAGATTTCAATATATTAATTGATTAAACCACTCAGGAATGAGAATACCATCACTTTGTAATGCAATATCGTCAGCACATGATGATTCTACTCATGTAATACTGACATTGACCTAATATAGAGGAAATAATCAATATTTATCAGAGAAGTCAGGCTAAAGGTTGTCATTCTGGACCAAAGAAGACTACAGGTTAGATGATAATATGTAACTTCATTGATCTTAATGAAAATTTGTTTAAAATCTAAAGTCAATGGTCAGTCGTTTAGTTTGAAGTGGTTCATAATACTCTTACACATGTGATGATACTTATGTTTCTTTTCAGAAGCAAAGAACCAGCAGGGCAAGTCAAACTGAATCCTGAAGCAAAAGAATTTGTACCAGTAAGAATTTAGCTCTTTATGCTTCGGTTAAGCCATGCAAAATGAATACAGTTAGTGTAAATAGAAGCTCCAAGGATAATTTAATGGGTTTTTTTAAAGTTTGAATCAGGTTATTCAGCTATTGTAAAAATGAATTGAACTATTTTCAATTTGATAACTAGTCTATACAAGTATGTAACAGTGCTGTAAATCACAGGGATACAGACTAACCTAAAAAAAATTGTAGCCACCTGTGCCCCGAACTTTTAAAATCTAGGGGCCCAACTGAAAACTTAGGGGCCCAACTTAACGAAAACATTTGTCAAGCTTTACCAACACTTCTTTTAGTTATTTAATTTTGACTTTATTCTTGAAGCCTCTGATTCATGAATAGGTTTTTGTTTAGCCTTGAATATTAATGCTGCCTTTTCATGTTTCATTTTCTTGCACCATGTTTTGATACACTATCAATGTTGTTGCTATAACATCCAACAACAAATTTAGATTTTCTTCTTTAAATTTCTTCCCCGTATATACACATATTAACGAAAATTTCAGATTGTGGCCGTTGATTTCTGGTCGCCACTTGGTCGATTTACTTTTAATTTTCAATCGCCCAGAGGCTATTTCACTCGCCTTGAGCGATTGGGCGAGTGTTAGTCTGGATCCCAGAAATCACATGGTTAATTTGATGTTCAGAAACTAAGAAGTATTCAAAGGTGTTTTTTGCAAGACTATTATACTCTTGTGAAGTTCCTTCTTGAATTATAAGCAGTTATTACATTCTTGCAGACAGTCCTTAGTTAATTATTGTACAGTAGTGTAAGTGATTGATGCCTTGTAGTGGCTATTACTTAAATGTCCCATATTTCACCTTACTTCGGAAGGACTAAGAGTTGTTACTGTCATTGAAATACAACTTCAAACTACTTGGTGTTGTATTGATGTTAAATCATGTTCATTTAGTGTAAGTTTGGTCTACATTTCATAGTTATTAGGGGTTCCATTAGCTTCTGAATCTGAAGGGTGATACTTTTGACTCAATTTGTATCATTTTATACACAACATTTTAAGAGAAACTCGCCTTTTAAACCAAAATCTTGAGAGATAAATATGACTTTTTGGAAATTTCAAGGGTCAAAACCCGTACTGCCGAGCAAAATGGAACCCCTAGTTATTGATTTCATGGAATTACAATTCTTAGTTTACTCGATGTTGTGCCATGTATTGTTTGTTTGGTGTTGTATTAATATTAGCGTGTGTTACTTCAGGGTAACATGTCATTTCAGATGTCTGTACAACAAACTGCACCAAGTCCTCACCGACCACAAACACAGAGTCCTGTAGTCCTCACACAACAGATGACACAGCCCATGTACCCTAACACCAGTCAACAGTTTGCCATGTTACCACAGGCTCATCATTCTATGGTGCTAAATCCCCCGGCTGTGGCCGCCGCAGCTGCTTCACAGCCACCATACAAAGTTCAGCCAAAGAGAGGTAACCTGAAATTTTTTCAGCACTTTTGTAGAGTCTATATTATTTTCTATCTTCATGTTTAAATAAAACCACCTATTGTACCTCCAAAAACGGGTATTCTTATTTTGGTGCTTTACATGTTGTTCTGTCTGTAGAGTTTTTGAGAAGGGATTCAAACATCTAAATTCTTACCAACCGCAGGCTGAAAAAGATGCCAGGGTCTGAAATGAAAAGTTTAGTTGAATTTGAATCATAATAAGTAAATACCAGTTTCTGATTTAATTGTTTCATATTATAAGTTGTAACAATATTGTTAATGCTTCTTACAGCTGTTGTGTCGGTGAAGCCTAGTCTAGAATATCCTCCCTCAGCAGCCGTACAAGCAGCTACTGGTCAGCCATTATTACAGTCAGCAGGCAATCCTGGATATATGTTCTTACAGCATTCAGTGATGCCTCCACAACCTACAGGATATCAGATGGGCCAGGTGAGTCTATTTACTAATACTTACTTTCTCTTCATCTGTGGCGGGCATACTGCTGCAATGATCTCGCTCTGCTAGTGCTAAGACTGTTTTTGCTATTTGTCTCCAACACCATGTCTTCCCTAGAAGCAAAGCACTATCTGAATCACATGCATACATCAAAAATCTACATTATTTCATAAAGTAACATCAGTAGGTACTTTATCATCTGGCATATATGTAAGGAATGTGTTGTTTATAACACTTGCAGAGCTTATTTTGTGATGAATTGATTATTTTTCTTTTACTTTATACCCACTTCATAAATTATTATTATTATCTTCCAGCAGAGTTATGAACCTTCTTAAAACCTGATTCCATAATCTGAATTTGCGAGTATATTTCTGTTTGTTCACTAGGTGATGCCAATGCCTGCAGCTCAGGCGTCTGGTCAAAGATTTATGACTCCTACATCAGTACAGGGAGTACCATCATCAATGCCTCATGGTTCTGGTATGGATAGAGGTAATCCTGCTCTACAAGCTTCACAAGTCTATAGTAAGTCTTCAAGTTTACTTTAAATACTATCTTCCCATATCCACCAAGCAGTTAGCGAATTAAGGATTTGAAACTACTGTCTAAATTCTCTGTCTATTTAGGACTGGTTTATATTTTATATAATTATTTAGAGTTCCTGATTGTCTGAATCAATGAAATTTATATGTTGTCTTAGCCACAGGTGACAGTATCAGTGTTTGGTCCGCAAAAGATTAAAACATGAAATAAAAAAATATTCAAGAAACCCCGTCAGTGATCTAATACTAGTATACTATCAAGGTGTAAAGCGTACTATATGTCTATATGCCAAAGATTGTGGAACATCGCATCTTGTTGCTTCAGCATAAAATAGGGGCGCTGAAGGAAAAT